>JAUPFT010000012.1:47604671-48855921 GCA_036936625.1 Parnassius smintheus behrii | reverse complement strand
ACAAGCAAGTAGATGGTGTGGCGATGGGCTCACCTGTGTCTCCCATAGTCGCCGACATATTCATGGAGGACTTTGAGGAGAAAGCCCTTCTTACTGCTCCTGTAAATCTAAGGTTCTACAAGCGGTACGTAGACGACACCTTCACAATTTTACCATCTGACAAAGTAACTGCATTTTTAGACCACCTTAACTCCATAAACTCTAAAATACAATTCACAATGGAGTTAGAGGCAAATAATTCTTTAGCTTTCCTAGATGTTTTAGTCATCCGAAATCCTGATAACACTATTGGTCACACTGTGTATAGGAAAAAGACCCATACCAACCGATATCTAAATGGTGAATCTCACCATCATCCTTCACAGTTAGCTACCGTGGGTAAATCTTTGTTTCAGAGAGCACGAGGGATCTGTGACAGAAAACATCTGGCCGCGGAGCTTCAGCACGTCAAGCAAGTATTGCAAGACAACAAGCTTCGGGTCCCGCGCCTACGTCACAGTGAACGAGTGAAGCCGGCCACAGTCGAGCGCGCGCCTGCTCTACTACCATATGTTAGAGGAGTCACGGACAAGATTGGCTACATCTTGAAGCGAGCGTCCATTAAGACATACTACAAGCCGCTGAAGAAGATTAGTCAATTTTTACCATCCATCAAATGTAATATTCCTCTACAAGATGCAGGTGTGTATAAGCTAGATTGTGAATGTGGTCTCTCTTACATAGGTCAAACAAAGAGATCTATAAAAACCCGCGTGAAGGAACATATAGCTGATGTGAAGCACCGACGCTCTGGGAAGTCTGCAGTCTGCGAACATGTTCAAGATCGTCCCCACCATTACATTAGATTTGATAGACCACAAATTCTCGCAAAAGAACACCGATTCCTACCAAGGATGATACGCGAGGCTATTGAAATTAAAAAACATCCAAATTTCAATAGAGAAGATGGTTGGGTGCTACCATCTGCTTGGGATCCTATAATTAACAAAATTAAACCCAAACCCAAGCATACCACTGCAAGACTTCATGATACTATAAGCTCGTTTTGTGTAAATCGGACCAAAAATTAATATTAAAAAACTGAAGGTAGCCGGACTAACTATGACATTGGGACGTCAAACATCTCAGTCCCCCCCGTGACCATGGGCGCTGTAAAGCACCCGAAACGTCGGGATAATAATAAAAATAAATTAAAAGTAATTAAACGCGATAAAATCCGTAAATAATAGTTTTATTCAATGCATATATTGCTGTTTCATTTATTATGCACTCCCCCATCCCATCTCAATTTATTCTTATTATATACATCTAAAGGTGTGAGGGAAATGGTTTTGAAGTAAAAACTTCTTTGTGATTTGAAATTTGACGAAACTAAAAAGCGACACTAAAAAGAGACAAACATTAACATCTAAAGATTTAGCTTGGGAGAAATTAGACAGAATACAAAAATATACAATTTCCTATTATCTCGGTGTCCCTTTCTGAAGGTTTCACACATTTGTTTATTGTATAAAAATACTAGCAATGTTTTTAACATTCCATACTAATGTTCATTTTAACCACTAGTGGTAAGCTGAAAATGTTTGTGTTAGGAGTGTTCCAAAAATTAGTCGAATGGCGAACAGCATTCACAAAATAAGTATAATTTCGCCTCCAGGTTCTTCTAAAGTGTCATTGTGAAGGCAAAGTCAGAGCACATCGGCAGAATTGACGAGAAATTAGTTCGTCTTCCTTCGGTAACACGTGTATTCTGGTCTCTCGCTAAGGCTGTTTAAGGAAACTTCTGTCAGCCATCTCTCCCATCTCTGCTCAAGGAGGACGACTCACTGGCTCACTCTTTGCGTTCAACTCGACTCTTGATGACGGAGGGAATACACCGCCGACCATCCCGTGGTGTACGTGCTCCATGTAGGATGTGATGTTTACCCAACGAATGAAAAAATGAATGAATGTATCAGCTTTTTCTCCAAAATGGCAACCGAACCGAAATTAATCCAAAAATGCTAAACCCTAAAAACCCTAAATACCTAAGTGCACAGCAACAACTCTACCAGTATTACTTAAAAACTAAACTAAAGTAACTTGAAAAATTGATGTTTGTGTATAGAGTTATATGGAGTACAGAAACTTACGACATGTTCAGTATAGGTAAGGTAACTCCCCCTGAGTTACCTTACCTATACTAATCGCTCGCCATCAATTCTACAGTACGGGAGCAGTCCGGGTTCGATTCTTGCCCACACCAATAAAATTGTTAGCTTTAAGTACTGTTCTACGACGTACTCAACGGAAAGGGAAAACATCGTAAGAACACCTGCATGCCTAAAGTTTAAAATATTCCGAGAACATGATGTGCGAAGTTGTCACCACGCACCGGATAATGGATAATGGGCGACTACGAGATCTGTTTCCAATCGGTTAATATTAAAGATGTTTAATTTTTTTAGTTTAGATCCGCCTAAAAAAGTTATGTCTTACGTAGTTTGAAGAGTACACTTAATACCATAATAATCTATTGCTGCTAAGTAAACGTCAACAATAAACGTGTATAATTTATACCTCTGTACCCTTTTTCCTAGCTCCACTTAGTAGACGGACTCCATCCGACCTTCTGTGGCCCTCGACAGCCCGGCACGCAATAAAAGCCCACGGTTATTTGTGTAATTTACGCTCTACGCTGCTCACCTGTGACGCGAAATGAAAATACCGGAGCGACATGTTCCGAACGTAGCAATATGTTATCCGTGTTTGAACTAGGTGTAGTTATGCGCTCCTGATAGTTGAAAGGTTTATGTTTCAGTTGTAAAAATGCTACCTTTTTAATGTTTTTCTTTTTTAATTCTACGCCCACACTAGGATTTTCTCCTGTATCGCGGACGCAGTTGACCATACATAATTTTCACAAAGACAAACGTCCACATCCAGTATATTATTTGTAGGCCATACAAATGCTTGTTTCGTACGGGATTCGAACACGCAGCCCGCAGCTCAGCAACTCATTTCTAAGCCTCAACGCCACGTAGCAGTCAATTTTAGTTGTTGTTGTACAGCAAAGAAGTAGAATAAGCCACCATGCCATGTCCTTCCATCTGATTTACAATGTGTTTCAAGACAAGAGTAAATAGGCTCTTTTTAAGTTAGTGCGTGTCACCATCTTCAGTTGCATCACCACTTAACATCAGATGGGAATAAATACAAAAAAAAAACAAAGAATTACATGGATTTTAATTACACAGCAACATGATCATGAAATTCCCTTGATAACTTAAGTAGAAAATTTTAAAAATCTGCAAAACAAATAGAGCTGCTGATCTCCAAACGACTGAACAAATTTTCTTGAAACATAGTTAAGGACGCCCTCAATTAAGACAGCTTCCAAACGAAAATAAACTTGTAGGAAGTCTGCAGTTTGTGATCATATCTTAGGCGGCTCCAACCATTACATCAGATTTGATAGACCACAAATTCTCGCGAAACAACATCGATTCCTACCAAGGATGATACGTGAGGCTATTGAAATTAAAAAACATCCTAATTTCAATAGAGAAGGAGGCTGGACACTACTACCTGCTTGGGACCCTGTAATTAATAAAATTAAAACTAAACCCAAGCATACCACTGCAAGACTTCAAGACAGAGTAAGTTCATTCTGAATAGATCGGACAATAAACAATAATTAAAAATCTGAAGGTACTCCGGGTTAACATTGACATCGGGACGTCAGTCACCTCAATCCCCCGTGACCATGGGTGCTGGAAAGCACTCGAAATGTCGGGAATTAAAAATTAATTAAAATTAAACGCGATAAAATCCGTAAAAGTAGTTTTAATTAATGAAAAGAAACCTAATCAAAACCAGTTCGTCCGTTCAGGAGTTATGATGTCCAGACAGACGCACAGATACACACTACAAACCTATAACACCCCTCTGTTAGTCGGCGGTTAATAAAAAATAACCCACTCTTTAAAATAATCTTAAACGTTAGCGTTTTAAAATTTAAACATTTGATCGTGAAACAAAATGGTTTAACTGTTTTACATGTAACAACAATATAAAACGCAAATTATCCTTCTCAAGTCGTAAAACAAGATACTGAAGCGAATCTAAGTGGTAACTTCCCCAAGGCGTCCCCCGCAACGTTGCAAACTCTTAAATTGTCCATCAAAAATCACTGTCAGCCGACCTTTACGAGCCCGGCCCCGTAAAACAACTTGCCAACACTTCGCTTTAATACCCACGGATTTTTGTTTACTTAGATAAGATCTCAAACACTTCCAAAGTTTCCTTGACATTTAGCCGACTTCAAAAAAGGAAAAGGTTCGCAATTCCACTGTACATTTTTTTGTATGTTATGTTACGCGATATCTTCTCCAATGAGACCCGTTTTTATAAATTGTTTTTTTTATTTATTTGGATATACTACTGGGGTGGTCTCTCATGATATGCATTTATATACGAAAATACCTACTATGCCCGAATATCTTTAGAAATAGAAATAGAAATAGAAACTTTTTATTCAATGTAGATTATAAAAATACTTATTGAAAGTCACTTTTTTAATTTACCACTTTCTCAAGATATTCTTTAAATGGTAGTGAAAATTGCACCAAATTTCAAAAGTACTTAAAATATAAATAGTTTATGATGCTAATGCCTAATGCAGTGTTTCGTATAGTCAGGGTAGAGAACTGGACTCCTTTTTACTGGGAACGAAGCATTCCAACTCATCTTAGTCCTCACGGGTGACAACGCCCCTTTTTTTTATAGAATCTGGGTGACAAACGAGCACACAGTCCATCTGACGGTAAGTGGATGCTGTGGCCCATAGACATCTACATTTAACCTCGATTAAGAATCAAAATGCATTGTCACCCCTGAGGACTAAGATGGAATGACTCGATTCCAGTAAAAAGGGTCTCCGGTTCTCTACACTCACCATACGAAACACAGTAGCATTGAGTTGCTATTTTACGCTGGTATTCTGTGAGAGCGTGGTTCTTTCCTGGACGGGTTGGCCTTTCGTGCTACAACCATAATATAGCTGCAGCGTGAATCTATCACGTATACTAACCACGAAACATTAAAAATTGTGTATTATGCTCTAATAGAATCTCGCTTAAAATACAGTATTAAGTTTTGGGGAAATAGTTATGCCTATAATGTAAAAAAAGCGTTTATTCTACAAGAAAGAGCAATTAGAATAATATCTCGCATACACCAGAGGCAATCATGCAGAGAACATTTTATAAATTTGAAAATCCTTACTGTGCCCTGTTTGTATATTCTTACGTTACTCACTGATCTTGTCAAACATCCGAGTAGATATGAAACTGATGATGAAATTGCAAGAATATACCATACGAGACGAAAGAATATACCCAATGTCTTCAAAACAAAACTACAGGTTGTTGAGCATAGCGTTAGAAATGAAGCTGTAAAACTTTTTAGTAGACTACCTAATGCCCTAAAAACCATAAATAATGTTAAAATTTTTAAACATAGGTTAAAATCTTTTTTATTGGAAAAATGTTTCTATTCAGTGAATGATTATATTGAGTTTGGTAAAAATTAATATTGCATGCATTATTTAATTAATAATTAAGTTGTAGACATTTTTAGTAAACACGTATAATGTTAATTAATTAAATTTAATATTTTTTGTCACAATTATGTTTTCCCACACAATGTATATTGTTTTTGGAATAAATGACTATGACTATGACTATAAAAATTTGCAATTTGCAATCAAGGATACATTTAGACGTCCATGGGATACAGCATTCACTTCATCATCCATCAGGTGGACTGAGTGCTAGTTTGTCATACTTATGCGGAAATAACAGTTTTCATCGATAAGTAAATACAATTAGTGATTTACTTATCGATGAAAACCTTAAAATAACACACAAAAATGTAAGAGTCTGTAAACCTCTCATAAATTCCACCACGTTTTTCGATTACGGCTCTAATCCACATAAAACAACACGGCGACAAAGTTAAGCACACGCGAGAGACGTATTGCTCTGAGCTGCCGTACGTATTCATTGGAAGCCATTGAAATCCATTCCCCGAAACAACGGAATCACGCTCCGCCGTGATCTCCATACCATAAAGGAAAACACACTATTTCGCATTTTACTTTCGCGTTTTACTACACCTTTGGCGAAGACCGCGAAAGGGCTCGTTCCCCTAAGAGTGAGAACATACGGAAGGCTTTTGCGACGTTAAACGCATAACTACTATGTTATTGTTTTATTTTCGTTTTGGATTACTTACATTCGTACAAGTTAGTTAAAACATGCTTGTGAAAACGTATATATAATAGTAACGCAATATCGAAAAGTCCTTTTTATTGACACTTGTTTATCGGTCCGTGACAGTTCAGTACTGGACATAGTTCTTGGTAGGCGCTTTGACAAACGCAGTAGAACGCAGTACCAGACATTTTGTCGATGACGTTGTTGCTCGTCTTGATGCTGCTACCCATGTTTTGATACTTACGTACTTAAAATGGAACGCCAGGCTATCATTTGAAAAGGAAATTGAAATATATAAGTAGATAAATTAATGAAATATACGTATATGTATATATATATATATATATATATATATATATATATATATATATATATATATGTGTGTGTGTGTGTGCGTGTGTGTGTGTGTGTGTATGATATATATAGCGGCAATGTCACTGCTTCGTTGGTCTAGTGGTTGCAATAGAGCGACTGCTGATTATGAGGTCCTGGGTTCGAATCCCCAGTCGGGCCTAAAAATCAATTATTGAGTTTTTCCGTCAAGAAATTCTCAGCAGCTGCCTGGTATCAGGAAGTTGGCGGTGTCTAACCTTCGTGCCTCGGACAACACGTAAAGCCGTTGATCCTGCGCATGATCTCTCTCCGGTCATGTTGGTTTACCGTCACATTGGGTTATACGAGTGAGGAAATAGAGAGTGCACCTGTACTTGTGCATAAACTTGGGCACTATAAATCCTGTCCCACGCCGATGGCTAGTCTCCGTTGAGGCATGCCGCCGTGACCGAAATTCGTTCTGGAGGACATTATTTGCAAAGTACTTCAATTCCAAAATTATTATAAATCATACATTCCTAAATGTTAGAACAATTCTGTTTAGCTATCCTAGCTTTGTATAATAAAAATTAGACTTTATTTGGCTTCAAGAATCGCGGTTCTCGCGCAGCGTTCAAAAACACATTTCGCAGCGCTGTGAAGCCGCGGCCGTGATAAAACACCCATTTCCTCGCTGTAATCGGAGCTTGAATTTTTACCCGAGATCAGTATCGCGGCGGGGCGTTCCGAATGAGCCACTCACGGTTTCTATGTGTCGTTAGATTTCTCTTACGATCGAGTCGTGTTTTTCGTACGTAATACCCCGTTATATGCTTTCGTGGGTGTTTGAATACGTCTACTGACTTTCGAAATGCTGGATAGATAATCTTTGGTTTTATTTTGGCAAAGTAAACATACTGGTTTTAATTTATATCAATGCATAGTTACATTACATTAAACTAAAGACGACTCTGGGGCGCAGTGACATAGCATCGAATTTCGCACGGAACAAGTAATTATTTCTATGGCTACACATGTAATTGTTCCGGACCTGAATATTTTTCCGTGTAGAATAGAATACAATAGAACATTTTTATTCAATATAGGTAGATCACATGTACATAATTCTTAATGAGTCATTTTTTACTTTACCACTGGTTTGGAAAGAAACCTTTGTCCTGGGTAGACTCAGCAAGAAACCCAGCAAACTTTTTTAATGTATTTTATGTATACCAATTGCCTCCACAATTAAGTAGAAAATCCTAGTGTGGACCTACTACATCAGATTTGCATCAGATTTACACCAGATTTGATAAACCACAAATTCTCGCAAAAGAACACCGATTCCTACCAATACCCTTGGTACACAAGGTGCGTATGGGTGGTGCAATCTGCTTGGGATCCCATAATTAACAAGATTAAATCATAACCCAAGCATACCACTGCGAGACTTAAAGATACTGTAACCTCGTTCTTAGTAGATCGGACCTAAAATTACTATTGAAAAACTGAAGGTAGCCGCGCTAACTATGACAATGGGACGTCAAACATCTCAGTCTTTCCGTGACCATGGATGCTGTAAAGCACTTGAAAGCTCGGGAATTAAAAACAAGTTAATTAAACGCGATAAAATCCGTATGAATAGTTTTATTCAATATACAGGTCACTTGTTTGTGAGAGACATAGCATGTCGTAAAAGTTGACTAACGGGGTACTACTATTGATTGTCAGCAAGAGTGTGACAACCTCACAATTTTTCATTTAAAACAATATTTTAGCTTTATGTGGTCCGCGTACCCTCGCTCTGTATAGCTCTTCCTACCCCTTCAGTGATTACAAGCATGATGTTATGTATGTATAAGTTATAAGGTACGTGAGGGTCACCTCAAACTTTGCCGTCCTATAAAACCAAAACTAGGAGGAAGAAAGAGACAAAAACACAAAATCATATACTATCAAAAATCTCAATGTCGTATCTAAATAACTAATATAGTAAAAATACGAAACAAACTTTGGCAATAATTAATGGTTTAAGTGAGAAAAAAAGTGTCCTGTGAGCTTAAGATTGGCGAATCTTGTTCAGTTCAGTTCTTAGAAAAATTAAAAATTTTATCTAAATATGTTTAAGAGTTGTCATAAAGATTATTGTATAACCTAAAACTACGTTATCGTCCTTTCTCACTCGTGGCCACGCTAATTTTTAGTCTATAGGTTTCTCTGTCTACGACTAAAATATTTACTATAATGTCAGCTGTCAAAATGGCGTCTATAAAGCGGCGCTCTTTTGACACTTTATTATTCGATTGATTGGGTGCGTTTGGCAGAAAAAAGCGCTAGCAAGCGCTTACTAGCGCTAAAATAGTTTACGGCCAGGACACGATTGCTACTTCAGTAGCGCTGACACAATCCGCCATTTTGCTTATTTAATTTGTTTGTTTTGAAGTAGAGTTTATAAGTTGTTTTTTGGTATATTAGTTTTAAGTAATATAATGACATGAATATACATATACATGTTATTAAAAATTCATGATTGGTAAGTTTTTAATATTAATACTTCACAAAAATATATTTAAATTAGGTTAGGTTCCCCGGTTAAAACTAACATCGTGTCCTAGAGGAAAATAGCTACTTACGATTTGACAGCGCTTACCGCTTACGATCACCATTTTGCTTACAAGCGCTTGCTAGCGCTTTTTTCTGCCAAACGCACCCACTGATTAAGAGCTATCGTATCACAAAGCCATCTATACAAACAAGGCTGTAGGTTTTGAATAATAAGAAAGTGATCGTGTTAACCGGATGACCATATTACCCTCACGTACTTGTATTAATTTTAACAACCTTTCATATATTTTTAAAGTCCCGCCATAGAATGGTGTTATTATTCTATGAGTCACGCTGAGTTTCTTGCTGGTTCTTCGCGGGTAAGAGGTTTTTTTTATCGGACCAGTGGTAAACATAAAAACCATTCAATAAAAATTACATTGTAATCTATATTGAATAAAAAACTATTCTATTCTGTTACATTACCGCAATCGACTCAAGCTAGTGACGTATACTTAGGTTTGCCAGATCGGAAGACCAAAATATCTGGACTAATTTTGAAAATGTCGAGATTTTGGTGTTGTTGTAAAAATATTTATTAAAATTAAAAGTTAATTCATTTTTAATTAAGAAGCTACTAAAATTGCTTTAAATGAAACTAATATAAGTACAATTAATTTTTAGGTTTCCACATGTATATGGCATTCAAATTTACTACAGTTCCATCAATTTGGATCCATTAGGATATAAGTATTCAGAAAATATTTAAAATTCAAACAATTTATTTCAAAATTCAGTGTAATTACTAACTCAGCTTTTATTAAATTACGGGCAATACGTTAAATTACCGAGAAGTTGTTTGTCTGGAGATTTTGAATTTTGTCGGGAATCTGGAGATCATTTAAAATGTCGGAAAAATCCACACGAATCTCGACCATCTGGCAACTGTACGTTTACTCCACTATTTTCGGAAGTAGAACATATTCGGCGTAACTGTTATGGAAGGCGGATTAACGCACGTAGTACTAGACTTTTCGCACGAGGGAAGGGAAAAGAAAAATTAAATAAGAAAAATTACATTTCTACCGGATACTAGCGTAATATAGCAGCATAATACTTTTGTGTTTCTTAGAGTCGATGATAAAATTGGAAGACCCTCTTCATTATTTACTTGCATGAAAACTTCTCAGGCGTGACAAGGCATCAGCGTTTTGATTTTTTAAGCGAGAATAAATTTATTATAAGTTGTCTATGGACCACATAATCCACATAGGCCACAATATACTCAGTAACAGAGCATGCTTACTGGTCACTTTTTACTTTTCCGGCATATGTTAGTTGAGTTTAGCAACACCTCCATGGTTATCATTAGTCATGAACTGCAGAACTACCTCAAAATTTTAACGCCTAAAAATATTTTTTTTTAAATAGTTGTCCCAACAGTAGAATTTTCACCTGTAATGATGGAGGCGTCTTACGTTCATAAATTGCAAGTGGACAGTTATCTACCCAGAACAAACATTAATTATAGGCCATAGAAATACTTGTTCCTTGCGGGATTCGAACCCACAACACAGCAGCGCTATAACCAAACCACTGTGCTGCCTAGTCATTGATTTTATTCACGGACAATATTAAGAGATTTAAATAATGACAGATTTAATGCACTCGATCACTTCGAACAACTAATGAATCGATGTAACGCACACTGCAGCATAACGTGTACCCAGTACCCACTATGCAAATGGCCGCCGCATTAGGCGACTCATCTCGCAACGGTAAACTACGCCCCGCCGTCCGACAACAGGTTACCGACGTAATTACAACGAAAACAAGCTTGAATTGAACGCGAGAAAAACAATTACCGTTCATGGCCCTATAACAATTCACCTCCGCGCAGTAAACGCGGCTAAGCCTCAAAAAACCCCCTACACTCGTCAAAATAATTCATTTTAATTTTCTTTACGGGCTAGTAAACCTTTATTTTACGACGCCAGCACCCGAGATAACTCGGGGACTCCCTTAAAGGCTCTTATTCCGGACCCTTTTACTGTCAGTCCCCTCTACCCTGGGATGAGACGTTACGGGACGGTGTTTTGACGCCTCTGTTTATTTGCAGATACTCGTATATGTAAGCGTTTATTAATTGTTCACGGAGTAGGTTAAGTTGATGTGTACTTAAGGTTTTTCATTAATAGTTGAATAAATAAATTATTATTTAAATATTGTGATTTAAGTGGCAGTCTCCTACCCGTAGACAAAGTGTAGTACGGCCACGAGAAGAAGTGACGACCTGGTAAGACATGACAAGAGGGTCGATGGGTGCAGGTGGCTCAGGACCTTGCTTTGTGGCATTATTTGGGAGAAGCCTGTGTTCACCAGTGGACTTGTGAAGGGCTGTAATGATGATAATTATTTTAATATAGTAGTAAATATTTTTAATAGCGTCAAATGGAAGTCTGACGTCTGTGTGTTCCCCACTGGTGGTCAGGTGTGATATATATATATATATATATATATATATATATATATATATATATATATATATATATATATATATATTTATGATTTTAAACTAAGTGTAAATTAGTAAAATTGCCGTGTTGTGAAAGAGAAAAGAAACTACTACGCCATGTCATCTCGTGCGTGCCGCAGGAGGCGAAAGAGGGAAACTGAAAAGGCAAATGAGTAGCAGCATCTTCCTGATAACAAGGCAATAAAAATACCTGATAAAAAGTAATAAAAAAACTGTGGTAGACAACCCGCCTGCCGAGGAAATGTTTCATGGTGTTATTAACTATGGAAAATGTTCCTCCTGTGAGACAATGTATGTGAGAAGAATAAGTTCAGTTTTATACGTGGTAGAGCTAAGCTGCAGCTATATTATGATTATAGCACGAATGGGTCGGCTCGACCGGGGAAGGACCACGCTCTCACAGAATACCAGCGTAAAATAGCAGCTTAATACTGCTGTGTTTCGTATGTTGAGTCTAGAGATCCGGAGAGCCATCCATCCATCCATTCCATCTTAGTCCTCAGGGGTGACAACGCATCTGCGTTTTGGTTCTTAATCGAGGATAAATATAGATGTCTATGGGCACTTACTATCAGGTGGACTCTGTGCTCGTTTGTCACCCTTATTCTATTAAAAAGTGTTAAACTTTGATGTGTTGTAATTAATAATTGTATGAAAAAATTAATTAAAGGCGTACCTCTGAAGCAAATATACACAAACATTTTTTTGGCTAATTTGTTTTTCATTTATAGAATAAGGGTGACACATAAACACACAGTTCACCTAATGGTAAGTGTATAATGTGGTTCATAGACATCTACATATATCCTGTATTAGGAACCAAAGTTAATTGAATAAAATAATTGAAAAAAAAGCAAGTTAATTGCTAAAACGCTACGGTCCGCAAGTTTGACAACCATTTCTACCTAAAAATTCTTTCTAAACTAGGTGTAGCTCATGTGCGTTAAGTAAGTATAGCTTTTCCACGATGCTGGAAAAATTCGTGTGCGTGAGTAACATTTCTTAAAAAAAATGAGCAGCTATTGTCATAATAACAGACCCTTTATTTTTTAGACCCTTTATGAGAATCTTCAAAAAGTTTTAGAGTCGGCCTCCTTGCTATTTCTCTCGTCTTGTAAATATTAATTATAATTAAAAGGGCTTTTACGTAAATAAATTGCAATGCGGTACTTTTTCATTGTTATTTTAATTAATTATTTTTTCTGCTTTGTTTCAGGTAAGTGGTTTTTGTTGTTCCATCTGTGTGTGGATTCATTAAATGTTTTTGGTAAGTTTCTTAATGAAATTAGAAATAATTTTTAGATAAAAAAATCGTTACTTCAATAGACTAGGATAGAATTATTTTTCTTCAATATAGATTACATGTAATTCGTAACTTATTACGTCTTGAAAGTCGCTGTTTTACTCTTACCACTGGTTCAGAAAAAACTTCCGTTCGGAACTTTAAAAAAAATTACAAATTGATATTTTACACAGTTAGTACGTTTAAAAACAGCATGGTAATGATCACCGCATTCCCACAGGTTATTATGAATGAAGAGAAGAATACAGACTTCTTTTGACCTCACGATTTTTTCCTTCACTGTCGCCCACGCGGTAAAATAACAATTCAGGATATGGAATCGAATTCGAATTAATAAGTATATTTTTGACGTGGTAGAACCACGCTGCAGCTATATTATGTTTGTAGCTCGAATGGATCGGCTCAACCGGGGAAGGACCACACTCTCACAGAATACCAGTGTTAAATTGCAGCTTAATGCTGCTGTGTTTTGCACGGTGAGCGTAGAGAACCGGAGACCCTTTTTACTAGAAACTACGCATTCCATCTCCGTCCTCAGGGATGACAACGCATCTGCATTTTGATGTTAATCGAGGATAGATATAGATGTCTATGGGCCACAGCAACTACTTACCATCAGGTGGACTGTGTGCTCGTTTGTCACCATTCGTCTATAAATTTTTTTTTTTACATATAACGTAATAGGAAATTTAAGAAGAGAGTGCTATGCTACCACGGTTTTAGAATATTCATACTGATAAATTTGCACAATTGTTTGTATTATTATTGCAATAATGCAATATAAAGAAACGGTTGTGAACTTAGAATCTAGTTTTGTGTAATTAAAAGTGACCTTAATCAATCACAAATTTGTCAAAAAAAAATTCGCGTCCATCTTCAAAGGTTGGTAATACCGAACATAAGCAGTTTAAAGCTAGTTAATAGGACCACTTAAACGTCGTGTTAAACGACCTCCTCGCGGCCTTTACGAGCCGGGTTATGGCGGCACAGAAACCCCATGAGGAACTGCAAACGGAGACTGAAGGGTTTCGGCCGCTTTCCTTGTGCTTAAGTGTTAAAGGGGTCCCTATTGATGCCAACCGTTAGCATGTAAGTTACGGTGATAAAATGTTATACCTTCAATGGTAGATTTTTCTTCGAATAGTAAAATCTGTAACTTTGATTTTACTTTTTTCAGTAGAGATTGTGACGTGAACGGATCGGTTTGACCGGGGGAGGACCACGCTTGCACAGAATACCAGAGTAAAATATCAGCTTAATGCTGTTGTGTTTCGTAAGGTAAGCGTAGAGAACCGGAGATCTTTTTCCTGGCAACAATCGAAGCTTTCGGTCTTAATCCTTAGGGGTGACACGCATTTGAATTTCGATTCCTAATCAAGGACAGATGAATATCTGCACATCCCTTACCATCAGGTAGACTGCGCATGTTTTCACCCTTATTCTGTGTATAATACTTCATGCATACATATACGCCACGCCTGTAATCGCCTAGAGGGTAGGCGGAGTCCGAAAAGCAGCGAGCTTTTGTTAAAAGTCCTACACATACTAGAGATCCATAAGTGCCAGACGAATATGGGACCTAATATTTCCTTAAGAGCTGAGAGCTGAGAGTCATTAGATAAAAGTTATACATTAGATATAAACTACAATATACACAAATTAAAGTGGTAAAATAAAAAAAATTGTACAACCGACTTCAATGTAAATAAAATGAGAACATCGTCGATGTATTCGAAGACAATTAAATATGCATTATTAAGAATAACTCAAAAACTACTGGTCAGATCTTGATCAAAATATGGGACTGACTACACAAGAAGCAAAACACGAATCATCAAAATCAGTGCACCTAGAAAATAGTTCCGAGGTAACACACACACTCGTATAGAACAAAACAGTTGAATTGAGAACCTCTTTCTTTTTCAAGAATTATAATAGTTCAATTATTTCACTTTTATAATCAGTCAGGTTACAATTTATTTGCTGCGTAACTTTTAACTGATGATTGAAAACTCGACTCCTAATAGATATTCTTTCTTATTTTAATAAACGTTTTCGAGTTCGTATAAGCAATATTTTACTACATTTCTAATTTGACGGTTTCACATCAAAATTAATCGTGCGTAATCTCAAAACGTTTGTTTGATATGGTGAGATCTATTATCAGTCGATTCCGTAGCATCTTCAGCGTTGATCCGTTGCAAAAATGCTGTAAGGCAGTTGCCCTGATATGAAGGCGGACGAAAACACAAAAGCGTTTGACCCGGACGAGAAACCGACCCCTTTCAGAGTGCGAGGTCTTTCCACACCGCCGGCGCGTCATCATTTTTCACCGTTCTTCCATTTATTTTATCTCCGCGGCGCACGCTCTAGCCAACGACGATAGGGCACTTTTACACTAGCGTTAGAAAACCTACTTTTCTACTTAAATTCCTTTTATTTTCGTACCAAGTTACTCGACCCACTGCTTGACGGATTACAGATATTTTTATAGTATAAGGGTGACAAAAGAACACACATTTCCCCTGATTTTAAATGAATACTGTGGCCCATAGACATCTTGTTGCGTTGTCACCCCTGAGTACTAAGATGGAATGCTTCACTCCCAATAAAAACGGTCTCTGGTTCTCTGCACTCACCATACGAAAGCGTTATGTTGCTGTGTTGTGGCCCTTCCTAGGTCCGTAAATCCGTAGCCATAATTAGCTGGTACATGGCTGTACCACGTAAAATTACATAATTTCTTTTTCGAGTTGATATCCTTTTAACAGAAATAAATGTGACACACAAGCACACGCAGAACAAGCAGTAATCCGATACCTACAACTATCCTGGATTAAAAACCAAGATGAATCTAAGATGAGGAACCAGATGCGTTGTTCCGGAGACCTTAGAACTGGAATTTTTAAAAACCTCCTTTCGTTTGATTCTCGAGTAGAGCTTGACAACAATTCCACCTGTTGCTAAGTCAATAAACACTTAACAAGTACACTGTAAAATAGAGAACTCCCAAATATATTGATTGCCACAAAGTACGGTCCTAAGACACGTGCATTTATTAACTGCCAGCATCTTTTTTCAGCCTCTCAATCCAGGTGAAGTCTATTGTAGCCATGATAGTAAATCACACTTGTTCGGTTGAACAAAAGCCTCATTGTTTTTTTTAAGAATGAGGGTGAGATGCTCATTTTTTCACAGTCCACCTACTGATAAGTAAATGTAGTTTATAGACATCTACATATCTCCTAAAGCGTTGTCACCGCTAAAACTAAGATAACATGCTCGATTCCAGTAGAAGGAGGCATAACCACATATGTACTTGCTATTAGAATCGAACTCTACACGACTATTCGTTCTACATACGCTAGTGCGATATCACCCTTAGCACCTCGCCGTTTCAAATTCGAGCGAACATCAGCTGCTGAGACGTGGAGATTTATGGGCGGGCCCATTGAGCTAGAATCCGACTGTTTGAACTTGCGTTTCGTTTTTTGCCGTTCGCGTCATTCATTTACTTTTTCGCTTCAAATTCCTCGCGAGTTAATCTGATACGATTGCGAGAGTCACATTTTATTTTATTTCATATTTAAAACACTACACACTTAAAACAATTCTTGTAAGAAGAAATAGGACACTGGTCGTACGTACCTAGACTTTGATGACAAGCTTTTTTACGTGGTAGAGCCACGCTGCAGCTATACTCGTATTATGGTTGTAACATAAATAGGTGGGCTAGACTGGCGTAGGACCACGCTCTCACAGAATACCACTGTAAACCAACAACTTAATTCTGCCGTGTTTCGTATGGTGAGTGTAGAAAATCGAAGACCCTTTTTACTGGAAACGAGACATTCCATCTCGTTTTACCTCAGGGGTGGCAACACATCTTTATGTTGATTATTAATCGAGGACAAATATAGATGTCTATAGGCCCCGGTATTTACTTACTATCAGGTGGACTATGTGCTCGTTTTTCTCCCTTATTGTATAAAAAAATCTAGACGAACTCCAAGATAGACGGGAAGCCTTAATCCCTAAGGAACCTGCTTTATTTTCATCCTTTTTATAGTAATTTTACAGAAGTCTTCTGCTGGATATAGCCTCACCCTTAGTAGGGAGTCCCTCCTCTGGTAGGGAAGCTTCGCTTTGATGGTCACGCTAGCGGGTGAATTGTAGGAGTAAGTGGTACAAATCGTATATAGATACAATATCCAATATCTATATTTCGAGCATATATTATATGACCTTTTTTACCGTCTGGGAAAAATAGGGTGCAACATTTGAACGGAGTAGAGACGCATATGGCACTGATATTTTACAAAAACAAAAACAAAAATTTTGAATTAATAAATAAATTAATTAAAAATCGAACTTAATAACTTTATAACAGAACTGTATCCACGACTGGTCGTCGCTCAGAGGGCAGGTGCTTTCCTCGCTCAGAGGCTAACTACAGCCATTCAGCGAAGAAACGCAGCCAGCGTTCTTGGCACTATACAATGGGAACAGGACTTTTTGACTATGTATTTAAATTTTTAGTTTTAGTTTTTCTATGTTATGTTTTTTTATATTGTGTATAATAAGTAATAATTGTAAATATTATTATTTAAATTATTATTCTTAGTTAAGTTTCTATATTGTCTAAAATCTACATTATAGTACGTAAAACAAATTTAAAAAAAATTTATCATTAAAAATCTATCGAAATGCAAATCATATCCTACTTACATACTTACACAGTTTATGAACGGTAATAAAACTATAAATTTAGTAGGCATCTTTGATCTTGTCACTTCGCAGGATTACAGGCTCAAGGGCAAAGGGCAAAGTACATAATTGTTAAAAAAAAATTTCAAACTTTTTTTTTATTTTGTAAAATATCAGTGCCATAGGCTTCTACTCCGTTCACATGTTTACACCCTTTTTTTTCCAGACGGTAAAAAAGGTCACCAGTATATCGGTACAGGTCTATGGGCAACATATAAAAAAATTAAGCTAAGAAATTGTTAGCCGTCATGTTTTAAAAACATAACTATTAATGCTGTGTTGCCACTTCATAAAGCGTTAACTATCTACCAACCATCACTTTATCGAGAAGCCGTATAATAACTATAGATAACGGATTCGATAACGCTCAAATAGGCATCATGGCCGCGAATAGTGAATTTCAGTGTAATTTAATTAAATACCTAATAAGTGTTGCCCTTTCCGACGTCGGAATGTTGACATTTAATTAAAATGGCTACACACATCCCGTACGCGTGCGATTAAACGATTCTCATTTAATATTTGATATTTGTTATAATTCGCATCGGCTTACTTAGCCCTTATAATTTAGTTTCATTAAGGTAATTACAAAAGATCTTTTAACTACGTTTGTTGTATTACTAAAATAGATCCTCTAGGCCATGTGAAGGCTTAAGACATGCCAATTCATGCAGTGGATATCCTAAAAGGCGATTATAGAATTTTTAATAGAAAACAGATAACAAACGAGCAATCAGTCCACCCGATGGTAAGTGGATCTTGTGGCCTATAGCCATCTACCATCTATCTTAAATGCAGATGCGTTGTCACTCCTGATGACTGAGATGGAATGCGTCGTTTCCAGTAAAAAGGATCTCCGGTTCTCTACGCTCACTCTGCGAAACACAACAGCATTAAGCTGCTATTTAACGCTGGTATTCTGTGAGAACGTGATCCTACCCCGGTCGAGTCGACCCATTCGTGTTACATAATCTAGCTGCAGCGTAGCTATATTGACGGTTTTAAAAACTACGTATTGACGATTTCAGCTGGAATAAACGTGTTATCTTTCGTTATTTCTAAATCGTCATGTCAAAGTTACTATATATTTTTGTAGCAGGTTAAAATAACAAAGCACGAATTGATGTTATTATAAAGAGGAAAATAAAAAATGTCACTTAATGGGAGCGAAACAGCGGGGCGCAGGTTCGAATCAGCGAAGGTCGCAAATTCAGCCCGTCTCTGCATTTCCCTATCTCATTTTCCATTTGCCGAACACCGCTACAACTTCTTGTGTCGCCCCCTCGCGCCAATTTTCGGAGGCTTTCGGGCGTACTCGGTGACTTCCGTTCGTTGTAAGTTTTGTCACGCCGCTTGTACGTTTCCTGTCTGATTTAATATTTGTTATTTGTACTAATTTGGGGTTATTAACATATTTTACTCATAAATTATTTAAGACATTAGATCAATCATAGCTTTTAGGTCTTATTTATATTTAGCTGTTCCCGGCCGAATTTTTTACGATTTTATCGCGTGGGTTTTAATATTTTTTTCGCGGAACCATAATTTTTTTTAATAATTGTAATCTTAGTTACTCCTTATAACATCAGCTATCTACTAGCGAAAGTCCCGTCAAATTCAATTTAGCCATTTCGGAGATTAGCCGGAGCAAACAGACACAAACATTTTGTACAGTATATACAGTCATAGGCATTTAATAAAAGCTTTTATATTGATATTACAAACAGACAATTCAACTTCATTTATTTGTATAGATGTGGTAACTGGAAATATATCGTGTTAGAAAAGAGTTATAGGGAAAACCATAGAAGATATTGATTCGTAATCGAGGATAGATGTAGATGTCTATGGGCATTATTGCACTGGATGTAGCCGAGAGACGATTACTCCATCGACATGAGCATAGATTTTAAATAAACCAACAGCACCTAGTATATTTAGAAGCCATTACATAGTATAATTTATTTTTAGTGGAGACAAGGCTAGAAGAAGGCTCGCCTCTTTGTTTGGAGTCGGTTATAAATCTTAGAATCATCTATGAGTATGAATTATTGCCTCCATTATTTTCTTATGCCTTAGCCTTAGCTATTTTTACTTGGCAAATCTAAAGGCTAATAAAATTTACCGCTTAACTCCAGCATATTTTTTAATTGACAAAATCATAGAATGGATAAAAGAATATACACGTTTCAAAGTCCTAATGTGAACTTATTAACTAGTTGACTTAGTAAAACCTCCTAAGACTGTCAATTTTTCTTTAGTTATATTCATTTAAAAATCTAAACAAGTAAATAAAATTATATAATTATATAATAATTATATATCATACGGTACTTATAACAAAAAACATTTTAATTTTTTTGTCTGTCTGTCAGTTCGTTCCGGGTAATCTCCGAAACGGCTAGACTGATTTTGACGGGACTTTCACTGGCATATAGCTGATGTTATAACGAGTAATTTGAGCTACTTTTCTTATAGGCAAACAAAGAGAGTTCTGCGCAAACAAAAAAAAATCAAATCCATGAAATCCAACCGTAAAAAATGTCCCACTAAATGTTCCACGCGGACGAAATCGCGGGGTACATTTAGTTTTACAATTATAATCTCTAACAAGAATGAAGCAAAACATACTCTTCGAACCCATAATATTCGCTCAATATAATAATGTAAATAGACTTCCTATAATCTTTAACACTGACAGAAAACTGTATAAGTGAATGGAAAAAACATGTTATCTTAACGTAAAGTGTTTGAGTTGGTTGGTCACCGACACTTATATAAAAATGTACGGTAAAGATTCAAATCTATGATATATATAACGTTGCCACATCATTTGAAATCGAAACAATAGTCATTAACTGATACTTGGAGTCGATCTCCGATCGCTCAGAGCGCAATTCCTAATATAACGTCAGTTTCAGAATTCTGACCGCCTTCTCTGTGACAATGCTACAACGAAGCGGCCGCGCTGTGGAAGGGGGATGATTAATTGTCGTGAGGGGTGGCAGAAGGAGAGGGGGAAGGGGGAGGTGCTGCGATTGAGCCGGTTTGGTACTCGCTATTGTCTATTTCGGTTTTCGGGTGCCATGTTCGTTTTTAATGGACAAACGCTGTTTGAATTGTCTCCACTGACAGGTACGCGACTTGGATCGCTTGTGTTTTTCATATCATATGAATTATTCAATTGTTAGTTGTTAGGGGTATGTTGAGTTAGACGCGGTAATGAGCCGAGCTGCTATCGCCCGTTAGGATAACACAACGTTAACATGGATTGTTCTCTGACAGGTTTTGTACAATTTTATCGTGGCCCATATAACCCTACTGTCCTTGATTAAGAATCAATATGCATAACGTTGTTATTTTTAAGAACTGATTGTAAAAAGGCATTGAAGTAACATTTATTGGAAAAGACGCCGATACTTGGTCGTTTGCAACATTCGTTAGACTCAAACTTACTTAAAAATTATAAAAGGTTACTCTGTGACAACTTCCACGCGCTCTATACTGGCGCACAGATGTTGTTCACGATGTGTATATAGTACATATTATTTAAATTTAAAAAGGCTTTAATTTTTTGGACATTAACCGCACATAACACAGTACAGTTGTATAGTCGATCACGCGATGAAGGCTTGAAGACTTCGTTCGTTGTTAGCCGTGCACATTCACGTTACGTTATGTACGTGTTACATGCGTACACTACGCAGGCCTCGGAGCGCTCAGTCACGATCGCGAGTCGAACGAATCGCAGTCACACACACAAACGCGTATGTCAGTACACATCACTACTACAATCAAGGCTAAACCTTCATCGAAAAATGGAATAACTATAACAGCAAGAATCGACGACTTCCAGCCTCCCGAACAAGTCGGTTTCCGAAAAGGCTTAAGTACTATAGAACACATACATACCCTGCGGCAGATTGTACAGAAGACCGAAGAGTACAATCTGCCACTTTGCCTGGCGTATGTGGACTATGAGAAAGCCATTGATTCCATCAAAATTTGGGCGGTGCTACAGTCCCTTCAGCGGTGCCAAGTAGACTGTCGGTATATCGAAGTGCCGAAGTGTTTGTACACTAGGGCTACGATGGCTATCCGAGAACAGACCCAGAGTTCGAAACTTATCCAACTGCAGAGGGTGACGTTATATCCCCGAAACTCCTCACCGCTGCATTGGAAGACGTTTTCAAGCTACTGGACTGGAAAGGATACGTATTAACATCAACAGCGATTAACATCAATGGCGAGTACATCACTCACCTTCGATTTGCCGACGATATAGTCCTTATGGCAGAATCGCTGGAGGACCTAAGCACTATGCTTAATGACCTCAATGGTGTCTCCCAACGGATAGGTCTTAAGATGAACATGGACAAAACAAAGATCATGTTTAATGTCCATGTCAGACCTATGCCGGTAGTTGTTGGGAGCACTATGCTCGGAGTTGTTGACGAGTACGTTTACCTGGGACAAATAGTCCGACTAGGTAAGTCCAACTTCGACCGAGAGGTCGATCGACGGATTCAACTCGGCTGGGCAGCGTTTGGGAAATTACGACACATCTTCTCGTTTAGTTTTTAGAGATTGAGGTATCAGCGAGCTATGGAGAGGGCTATGCTCGGAGTTTCTCTGCGTGATAGACTCAGAAATGAGGATATCCGCAGTAAAACCAGAGTGACCGACATAGCCCAACAGATTAGTAAGCTGAAGTGGCAATGGGCCGGCCATATAGCTCGAAGAACCGATAACCGATGGGAAAGAAAGGTTCTCGAGTTGCAGCCTCGTACCGGAAGGCGTAGTGTAGGGCGACCCCCCACTAGGTGGAGTCACGACCTGGTAAGATATGCAGGAAGTCGATGGATGCAGGTGGCTCAGGACCGGGCTTTATTTCATTACTTGGGGGAGGCCTTTGTTTAGCAGTGGACTTGTGAAGGGCTGTAATGATGATGATGATGATAACACCAAGATTGTATTCTATATGAGCGTGGCATTACGAGCCAAACTGATTCCATTCGTTATTCGTTCATACATTTAATCCTATCAAAATTCAATTGCTGAAGATAGAGCCTTCTCGTAGATTACCTAATAAGGGGTGTATTTGACATAGTTCCTGCACTTGGCAGATTGGCTACTGCTATTTCTTATTATTTTGAGATGCTATTAGAAAGCGCTCCTGCCTGCATATGCTGTTTTTGTTTTCCTCTGTCGCCTGACGACACCCACGGAATTATATGGGATAGGCAAGAATTAATTCATACTGCAGCTTAAATATAGCTACTCCCTGACTCTACCACAGATTAGAATCTGCCACCACAATGATGCACATAGCATACCACTTACGAGTAAAAGAACTCAATATATTAAATATAAATTTTCCGTTATTTCTAAATCTTATCAGGAATGTGCTGCTATGCCACCCATGGGATCATATGGGGTGGTGAGTTCTTTTACACCACTTCTAGGCAAGAATACTTCGCACTGCAGCCACAGTATAGCTGCACCTTGACTCTACCATGTGCTGTAGAATCTCCTACCACAATAATGAACCTTGCTAAATTTTTTCAATAATACTGAGATGATCTTATTTAAATTATGTGAAGTAAACACAGCTGAGGTGTTAAATTAGCGGAAAATACATACTATAATGGCGACCGAGCAGTCTGCGAGGGCTTGTCGGTTATCTGGCGGAACCGTGCGCCCCCGCTCTCGACTAGCTAGGGAGGGGACAACCGTAAACTTCTATCCGCTTAGCTAAGTAAACAAGTAAAACTAAGAACGGCTTATTTTACTTTATTCACAATGTCCAGATGTACATTGTTATATATTAAATATATAAGTTAGACAGGTTCTTTTTATTAAACGATATTGGTTCGTCACAAAACGATGTTTGTCACAAAAATGAGATGAATTCTGTATGCTTCTTACAATAAAATATTATGTTGAAGTTAACCCATCTGCCCGTAAAAGTTATCTACTCAACATACGCTTCTCCTGATTTGGGGACCTACTTTCATATAAGTCTAGCATATATAGTTAAAATACAAATATTGTAATTATAATTGTGTAAAAATATGAAAAGTTAATCTACTCGACGATATTTATGAAAACTTTTAGCAGTTATTAAAATAACGTTTCTAAGCGTTATTTTCTTTCACGCCACTAAATCTCTACGCCGCGAGCGTATCGGAAGCCGCGGCTCTCCCCCTGTTTATTTGTTCGTTCCAATGCGTGTAAGAACGATCTGAGGTTACTAAATTGTTTTTAGAGTTAACCTATTTACATGGTGACATACGGTTGCTAAAATATTGACTAAATTCTAAGCGGGTATCAAAATAAATATTATAGGCATAAGGGATGGTATTATGTCATGCAATGTTACTGCGTTTATTTATTGTGACATTCCTTTTTTTTAAACTTTAGTGACAAAGGAACTTATAGATAGAGCCTACCTAATGGTATGTGGTTACTGCAGTGCAGTCCACGGACAACTCTAGCCAACTTCAAACATAGAAGGCTAGGACGTATTGTCACCCCTGAGGTCTAATATGGACTGCCACACTGCCTGTAATAATATTGGCTCTCTATAATATTCAGACTGGAACAAAACAATGCAAGCACTGCTATTTGGCAGCAGAAATCAAATCAAATCATTCATTTGCAATCCAAGTGTACATAATTGGTCTCGAATCAAAAATGGATTTACAACTTGGACGCCCTTTCCGGGTATGGCAAATTTGACTAGGACACTGTTAATATACATAAAATATACTTAGAAGCTAGATAAACATAATAATACATAAGGTACGTGACGGTAATATGGTCACCTTAAGCGTTGCTGCCCTATAAAACCAAAACCTAGGTGTATCCGTACTTCGGCTATTAGTCGTAACATACTGCTGACTGCACCTAGTTCTAGCCGGATAAAGCTACATGTAATCATACTTCGGCTATTAGCCGTAACGAATATATTTCTTTGGCACTCTCTGTAGCCTAAACAGTTTGATGAGTTGTCGTTAGATTTGCCTTATCTGTAGAAGTGACATATATTATATATTATTTATAAATTGCATATGCGAATAAAAAAAAACGAGGGGAAACTATTTTTTTCAGTAAAATTTCTAACGCAGTCGCGTTTTTTTAACTATTAAGATTGCCAAATTTATTAATATCGACTGATATTTATATTAAACGCTGATAGTTGTAATTTAAAACTTCTTTTTTTCAATAACTTCAACTACAGTGAATATTTACAAAGGGAGCGTTCCTTCAGACTTGTCAACATACTAGACGAACACAATAAACAGTCACAGACCGCCATAACAAGCCCAAGATCTATCGGAGAGGATCCACTTTATGACGTATTAGTGAGACGTCAAGCGGCCGACGTTTACGGCCTCGTAAAGCGGCCTCAGCTCACTTGTTGAGTTTATGACAGTGACAAATTTTATGAGGACCTTTGACGACCTTATTGCCGCGTGTTAAGAACGATAATATCCCTGATTCGGTGTTTGTTGCTCGTTGAGCCGATGTCTTACAACGGTACAGATGTCCCGGAGTCACTTTAATTTGGGAAACTTCATTCAGAACACTGAGCGAAGGCGGGTAAGACAGAATAACACATCAACGACATGATAAAGTGTTAATATATTAAAATATCCATGTATAATTAACGTTTTAAGACTTAATGTTTAGCTAAAGTTGCCAAAACTAAACGATAAATTTTATTTTAAAAAATATTAATTTAATTTAAAGATGTAACAAAATTAAAACAATGAATATTTTTTAACAATTTGAAAATAGATATTGTAATATTAAAATTTAAAGGTACTTCATCATAAAGTACGTGTAAAATATGGTTCTAATATCCTGAATCGATTTAATTCTAATCGCTTAAATAATCGATTCGACCTAATCGAAATTACCTGGCTCTAGTTACCTTCTGTTGGAAGACAAATGGGCGCCAATGCACCGCTGGCTCCCTGGTACACTATGTGCGAGACGCTGTAACTTATGCGCGCCGGGGCGGGGTTAATAGCTAATATCGCCGCCTAATGACCATACTCGTCTTGGGCGTAATGCCCCACATGGGATCCGAAACTACGGGCAAACATGTCGCGAGCTATGCTTTCCTACTTACAAAATGTGATTTACATTTGATCTTTTACTTTAAACATTTCTGCTATCTGCTTGAACTAATTTTGACAGTCTGTATGTATTTAAATTATTTGTGTTTTCCTAATCATGATAATTTTGTTACCATATTAAAAAAATCTTACCGTTTTATTATAAGCAATCTTCACCTATTGAGATCATCTGGTAATAATTTTAAGCTACTTATTAATTTTAACTTTTGAGTAATAATAAACCTTTATTAGTTTCTCGCACAAATTATTACATTGCATAATTTATCTGTTACAAAAATATTTAGTGTTGCCAGTGTGAAAAATATAATTTTGAACTTGCCACATTGAACGAAAAAGATATTTACTGCCATTCAGCAAGGATGTAAACACGGAAAACGACTATGATTTAGTGACCGTTACTTATAAATTTCGATGTCACACGTTCGTAGACAGATAATAAATCACTTCTATTTCAAACAGGCGCGTGAACTGCAAATAATGTCGATTAACGCCGAAAGGATGCGCCGTAAATCATTCCGACATTACGTCTTAAGCAGACGGCGCCTAGTCGCGCCACCAAAAATGGCCACTCGAAAAAACAAAAGAACGCGCAGTCAAGCACGCGCGTCCGCTTACCCGAGACGTTTTTACATCCAGAAATTTAATAGCCTATACGATTACAAAGAGCTCGATTGTTTTCTCAAACACTGATTTATGAGGGGTTGTAAAAAAAATGTTTTAAAACTAATCTCCTTTCGTAACAAGGAATTAGATTGACGCGTTCGTTTGCTTGACGAATTCAGTTGTGAAAATATTTGTTAACTACCGGTCTTGGTGATATATTGCTGGGTATCAGGCGTGAGTTTCTTTGATTTCGAGAATTTTATTAAGTGTATTCATCTAAAACGCCGTTAATGTCGCTGTTTAATATATCAATTCTACATTTAGTACAATGGCAATACCTTCTTAATTTACTGTACTATTTACTACTACATACTAATATCTCATTACACATTTACTGACTAACCCCTATCAAAGGTCTTTTCGATTTTGCATTTGCTCCTTACTCGTAACGGCTTCTGTTACACGGGTACAAATTCTATTTATTATACTATTCGAATTCGATAATAGTATAAATAGGCATCTATTTTACAGACTACCTTGGCTTCCTCCTAAGATCGTTATCTGGCTGGCCATATTTGATATCTGGTAGGTATCGGTGTATTACCAGATGGCAAAAGCAGACAAAGGGTTGTAGCAATTTGCAAACGCAGCGGGCCTCACCATATACGGGCGACCTGGCGTACAAGTCCCGTGCACTGGTCACGCGATATCTATTTTAGATATAGGATGTATAATGGAACACCTGTACAGTTTACAAGGGCTTTATAAGACGGCCAGCATCCTAATTAAAGTTTAATAACAGTTTTTACCTTTTTTTAAAGTAAAAAAGATTACTAATAACGAATATGCGTCGTAGAGTCGCGCTGCAGCTATATTATGGTTCTAGTACGAAAGGGTCGGATCAAACGGAGAAGGACCACGCTCCCACAGAATACCAGCGTAAGGTAGCAACTTAATGCTGCTGTGTATATATGGTGAGTTTAGCGATCCGGAGACTCTTGGTTCTCAGTGGCCATAACCCATGTGCATTTTGATTCTTAATCGTGGATAAATGTCTAGAGACGATACCACCCACTTACCATTAAGCATTAGGTGGGCTGTGTGCCCGTTTGTAACCTTTATTCTATAAAAAAAACACAGGAGTAACAAACGCCAATCCATTTGATAATTATATTCATGCTCGGGCCCACAGTCACCTACATGTGCATAAAGGTCAGGGAGAAAGTTTTTTTTCGTACTTTATATACAAATTCAAGACATTATTTTTTCAAAGTTTAATTAAATCACATAACATAATATATACCATTTTGTTCGATAACTTGCTGCCATCTCGTAAGTAGTGACGTAATCCCGATGCTGTAGAAACCTTGAGATTTTTGATGAAAAAAAAATGCGACGAGTAGTTTTGACAGTCTATCTTGATGTTAACCAAACACTACCCAAAGAATTTGGAAGAGACCGAAACAGGTGAAAATCTGAGGGTGCAAGGTCAGGACAATATAGTGAATACATTACACTTCCCAACCAAGCTCTCTTAACTTTTGCTAAGTGATCAAAGGTATATGTGACCACCACTTTTCTGTTGATCAATTCCAGCCGTAATTTATTGCTCGAGTCTCATTAATTGTTGTCAGTAGAGATCCGAATATGAAAAGTAAAAAAATACATTTCATAAGAGTAAACAGCCCGAACGGGAGCAATTATTTCTATAAGCCATACAAAAACTTCAACCGTATGGGATTCGAACCTGCGCAGTCTCCAAACGTCTAGCCACCGCGCTATCGATGTGTATTTTTACTACTAGTACTAATTCTTTTTGTACTTTATTATCATTATGAAAATGTAACTGTTTATTAACTGAATACTTTCAGTGTTAAGTCATTAAATACACTTAACGTTTTTCCAATTCTCAATTCTACTTACTTAAGTACAGTCGTGAGCGAAGGACTTTTCTCACGCCGGCAAAAGGCACAACATTCTTTATATACTAGTCAATATCGTACCATTATGAGTGGGCATTAGCAGTCATTAACTGTAGACGCGACCGGATGTATTACTGTAATTGCAACGATTACATTGATTACAGCTCCGCCCCCCACCGCCCGACGCCCCCCACTCTCGTAATTACCGACATACACGGATTTCGCGTTATACATGCATGTAATACATACCCTGATTAAGAATTAATGTTCGATGCACTTCCTGCGTCCGTATACAATATGGAAACATTACGTTATGTGCAATAATATTGATACAGATAATTTTCCTTCGAGCTCGGTTTCGCTTCGGCAATTTTGCTTAACAAATTACTCCAATCTTTGCGAGGGCTTTTAAGGAACCGTTTTGGAATCGTTACCCGGGTCACGTGCACGGCGGTGCCATAAACCTGGTCATTAGCACGTCATTGGTCGCGGCCGCCCCGGGGCAGTCTACCGCATGCTCTGATTACACGAATTACACCGAATTACGGCGATTACGCGAGCTATCGGCGCGGCCAGTGAATGCGTACGACACAACTACTAATTAGCGCTGGTTTCGGACACTTACCTCAATCGGTGTACGCGTTTGTGTTGTGCACTAGCTCATACAGCTGAAGATTCCTTAATTTACATAATACATAAACACTCGCACCTGTCACCCAGAGGGTAGGCAGAGACTACAGACTTCCATTTGCCACGATCCCGACACACGACTCTCGCCTCCTCCACATCCATATGTAGGTATATGCAGTTCAAGTTCTTAATTTTTTTCCTATATTTTAACGAACGATTTACCACTTTATGTTGCGGTGAATAAAGTATATTATGTACTGTGTTGTAGAGGTGTACAGTGTATATTTAGTAACCCACATTATCCCGCGGGTAAGAGGCGACAGAGAGAAACAAATCAGGAGAAGGGCAGCAGCGTCCCAACAACGACTACAATTAAAAACCCGCTTGCCAAGCGTGGCAGCTATGGCAAATATATGGGGGAGGCCTATGTTGAGCCGTGGCCTTTAATAGGCTGCAACGGTAAATTGTATGTATGGGTGTGATTTCTTCATTCATGTCGTGGCTATCGTAAGAGGCGACTATGGGAGATCCTAGAAAGATATCACAGCTTTGGAGACGAAGATCAATGTCAATGGGGCGACATATCTGGCAATGTATTCTTCAATCTACATGGATTAAGGATTTGGCGTTTTTAAAGGAGTATTGGGGATTAATGGATCCAAGATGAATTAAGCCAAATCCCTCCTGGATTTGCCTTAATTCATCAGAAAGGGGACCTTCATGGATCATCCACCCTTGAACAATGAAATACGCGCTTGTCCAGCAATTGAGTTTTAAGAGCTGGTGATAAAGAAGAAAAAAAGTATAATGGAATCTCGAATAAAATAAAAAACTCGTCTAAATTAAATGAAATGGACGTAAGGATTTTTTCGCGTTTTTAGTAACTTATTTTACAGATTTAATTTTTTTTTGGAAAGTTATCGAAACGTTGGAAATATTAATTAAATTATTATAAATTAATTTAAAGACAGTGCTTTTTTAATCCTAATTTTGAATTATTTATGTAAGTTTATTCATATAAGACACCATATTTAAATTTATTATTTTTACCAATTATGTTATTTTTAAGTCTCATATAAGTATAAGTGAATATTTGTTCTTTTTTGGGATAATAAACTCTTTATACCTAAACCTAAACCTAATTAATATTTGGGACGTTTCGAGTACATTCATATTATTAATAAAACGCGATAAAATCAGTAAAAACTAGTTTCAATTTGTAGTATTTGCGTAAACCGTAAACGTAAGAAATCGGTAACTGCTCCAAATGCCAAGTTACCTGCACGTTACGATTACTGTAATTAAACTTTAGGGTAGAGTTTTTTTTAAATAGAATAAGGGTGACAAACGTGCACTCAGTCTACTTGATGATTAGTGGATGCTGTGGCCCATAGACATCTACATTTAACGTCGATTAGGAATCAAGACAACGCATCCGCAATGCGTTGTCACCCCTGAGGATTAAGATGAAATGCCTCATTTCCTGTAAAAGGAGTCTGCGTGAGTAACGCTGGTATTCTGTGAGAGCGTGGTTCTACCCTGGTCAAGTCGACCCATTCGCGCTACACACGTAATTTAGCTGAAGCGTGGCTATACCACGTAACAAACTATAACGGTACACTTCACATGTGTAACTACTCTAAATACTTAACTATGCGTTGTTAATGTTTAACTTAACCTTACTCGTACTTTCATGATAAATACGAGGAAACCACTGCTATCTTCATCACGTTTTTATTATCTGGCTTTCGAGCTGGAGACGTGGAACTTTAAACATAGCTCTGAACTGGAAGACAATGTAATATCAACTCACTATCTTGTGTGTATAATTGTTCAGTACAAATTTAGCAGTCGATTATAAACTAACTACCGGATGAATTAGAGATTTGAATCTATAAATTATAGCTCAGGAAACGTGATAGAAATGGTTGACATTTTGAATTATAATATTATTTTAGTTAAATGTATTGTTTTAAACACTTGAACTTGGACTACCTTGGTAGAGCCATGCTGCAGCCATATTGTACTTGCAGCACTGAGTCGGCTCGATCGGAGTAGGACCACGCTGTGCTTCGTATGGTGCGTGTAGAGATCCGGAGAACCTTTTTGCTAGAAACGAGGCACTCCATCTCAGTCCTCGGGGCTGGCAACGCATCTGCACTTTGATTTTTAATTGAAGATAAATGTAGATGGCTATGGGCCACAGCATCCTCTTAAGATCAGGTGGACTGTATGCTCGTTTGTCACCCTTATACTATGGAAAAAATTGTGGTCAGATTACTACTTCACCATCAAGTAACTTACCACTAAAATATAGTTCTTACTTTTAGTTACCGTCAGGTGAGCCGTATGCTCCTTTGCCCTTTTGCTATAAAAAAAAAGATAATCGGCGTCATAAAAACCGCAAAATTATCCGCCCAACTGTCCCTTCGATGTGTAACCCGCACAATAAGAGTGAAATCACGTTAGAATTGAACGCGTGCGCAATCGAAAACAATCCAAAGTGAAGCGGTGAACCTGTGCTAATGTCAACGTTCCCGAATGGCGTGGCGCCGCTACCGCAAATTGGGCCATTTCGTCCACCGCACCGCAGAGTGTTTACGCCAAATGCCAAGTCTACAGTTATCGTTACAAGTTAAGTGGGCGCGGTATAGACATTTTTGTATAAAACCTGTTTGTGTTGATTTTCAAAGCAGCCGTTGCCTTTTTTCCTTTAGATTACTCTTAATAGATTGATGATGGATTTTTCGAATAGATAATCCATAAACTTGACGTTTTACTTACCTTTTATTTACAAAATGTTCTTATATGTGACCAAAAATTTTAAGAGAGGTGCAATTTACGATTATTGTCGATTCGATCGTCGTCGACAAACTTTGTACATCGAATCTATGTATCTTATAAATTATTTTGTTTGATTGATGTTATAGCACGAATGGGTTGGCTCTAACGGGGAAGTACCCAGCTCTTACAGAATAGTCAAGTAAAATAACAGCTCAATGCTGGTATGTTTCCTATGGTAAGTGTAGACCTTACCCTTTTTACTGAAAAAGAGGCATTCCACCTTATTCCTCAGGGGTGACAACGAATCTGTATTTTGATTCCTTATCCACTTACCATCAAGTGAACTGTGTGCTCGTTTGCCACCCTTATTCTATAAAAAACTAAATATACCCGTAAATTTTAATCACTATCTGCGGTTATGTCGTATTTACTTGCGAATGTGTACTGTGAATTAGTTGCATATTTAACAGTGAGATTATAACTCCGTTTTACTGTTTTGTTCATCATCATTGTCATCACCGTGTCATAGCGGTCAAAACGAAATCGTATCTAGATGAAGGTCCAAAGGGACCCAAGTCAAGTTTTTAGTTTTCCTATAAAAGTACGTTTCACACACAAGAAAGTTGCAAATAGATTTCGTAGAGAAACGAGGTATTTCATCTCAGGGTTACAGCACCGCACATCGCACTTTAAATTGGATTGTGTGCTCATTTGCCACCCTTACTTGTGATTTATCCAACAGTTTAAGGGAAAAAATGGCACAAATAAACCAGTCAATGCATGAGTGACTCTTTATTTAAAAACTAGGTAAACATAACAAGTGCCGTTGGATAGTACCTACCCTCTAGGATATGTCAAATATATTCAATTATAATTATTTAATTATAATACTTACCTCCATTTAATGATTACAGCCTATAAAAGTCCACTGCTGAAAATAGGCCTTCCTATGATTTCCTCTTAGGGGGGGGGGGGGGGGGACGTTAACCATGCAGTAGTGGAATAAGAATATCCACTACCCCGTATTGCCCATAGCTGTTAAGAGGCGACAGAGGGAACCTGACACAGGAGATGGGCAGCATCTACCTGATAACGATTGAAATTAATAAATGACTGCAGTTGCCAACGCGTCTGCCAAATGTGGCAACCATGGAAAATCCCTAAAAGGAAAAATATATATTTACTCGTTTAAAAATGAAAGCATTCCCAGCGGATACGAGTAGCTTAAAGTTTACTATTTATTATGTTATGCAGCTATTTAGCATAAAAATTGTATTGTCTGTGTGTAATGTCAAAATAATTATCTGTGTGTTTGTTTGTTCCGGCTAATCTCCGAAATGGCTGGACTGACTTTGAAGGGGTTTTCACTGGCAGATAACTTAAGATATAAGGACTAACTTAGGCTTCTTTTATTTTTGAAAAATATAGGAATTAGGGTTCCGTGTCAAAAAACGAAAAACTATGTAATTCAATGGTAATCAATTCCACGGGTACGAGTTAGTTATGAGATATATCTGATTAAGTTGGCCTATAGTTTTAATTGATGTGTCTATGGTGTCTATGAGCTACGGCATTCACTGTCAGGTGGACTGTATCCTCGTTTGTCACCTCTCTACAATAAAACTTCCTTCCTTGACATTTATCGGATTAGTTCACTTATGAAAAATTTAAACTGCACTTGCGGTTGCGTACGTCGTTTATAATTGCTGCGCTTCCGATTTTTGAACTTTTATGCTATTATTCGTGTTCACTGATATTTGAAAACAGTTCTTTGATATTTTTGTTTCTTTAATTGGACTGATTCTTGACCAACAACACACGTAACGGTAAATAACTGTTTTACAAGTCGGTAATTAGGTAAACTCAAGAAATGACATTTAAGATCAGTTTGGGAAAAAATTTGTAATTTTTTTATTTAAAATTAAGTGGAAAATATATCTGCAAATCGTTTTGCGTATTTACATGCCTAGATTATCTCTCATGCCTGTCAACTAGGGGGGAGGGGGGGGGGATCGGCAGAAAGAAGCAAAATATGTGCGTGAGTGCGAATTAAGTAGTTGAGCTTAGTTTAGAGTCACTTGAACTGGTTGGTCACTGCTGACTGCCTCGCTGATCTAGTAGTCGTTAATGCGATTCCTAATCTTGAGGTTTTTAGATCAAATTCCGGGTTAGGCTAAAATCTGTTATCAGGTGTTTCTGACAAACAGTTCTCAGTAGCAGCCCGGAGCCAGGATCTGAACGGTGTTTCATCCCCGTGCCTCGGAAAACACGTAAACCCGTAGCTTCTGAGTCTGATCTCAGTGATCTCTTTTCGGTCGTGTCGGATTACCGTCCCATCGGACTATGAGATTGAGAGAATACTCTGTATTCTCTCAATCTCACTCCTGTGCTTGCCCATACACTCGGGCGCTATAACCCTGTCCTACGCAGGTGGCTAAATTCCGTTGTGTTTAGCTGATCGTAATCGTGACCGAAATTCGGTCTGGAGGACTGTATATTATGTTAGTCACAATATTAAGAGATTAAACATATATCGAACCTGACCTAGGTTCGATTTATATTTCTGCCCGTCTCCAGGCGTTACGTGATCAAGCCCGACGACCGATCGACTATTGAATATTTATGAACGCAGTAGTCATTACAGTGCTGACATTTTGTATAATTAACGAGACTTCCCATTAAGCCGCCTGAAATTGCTGCTCGACTTGTAAATAACCTCTTGCTGTATGAATAATTAGAGATTCAATCGATTCTCTAATAGTTGGCTATACAGGCTAATCGATTTTGTGTAATGTATTTTGAATATCGATGTTTGAGTAGACAAAGTGTTATGAAAACATTGATGAATTCATTAACGTCATCATTACAGCTCTTCACAAGTTGAACAGCACGTTCTTGAATCACCTGCATCTATCGAATTCCTGTATATCTTACCAGATCGTCACTCCATCCATGGAGGGAAACGCTGCACTTCCCATATCGGTATAAAAATGCCGCTCGAGAACCTTTCTTTCCCATTGGTTGTCGATTCTTCGAGCTATATGGCCGGCCCATTGCCACTTCAGCTTACTAATCCGTTGGGTTGTGTTGCTTACTCTGGTATCGGATATCCTTTCCATCTATTTCTAAGTCTACGAGTTTTGAGCCTAGGGTTTTAAAAATGCTGAATGAAAAGTATACAAATTTTATATTTCCCTCTACTTCAATGCACTTCTTACATTTGTTTTTAACCCAGTGAAAAATATTCGCCATCTTTACCTCCGAAATACTCATCTACCTCTGCCTTAATTTCTTCGTCACTCGGAAATCTTCGTCCGCAGAGGTCTTTTTACAAAAAGGGCTAGGTCTAGACTGTATTGTGGGTGATTGATTTCTTCTAATACAGTTTTGTTCAGGGCACGCCTTGCAACTTGCGCAGTGTGCACAGGCGTTGTCCTACAAAACAAGACTCCTTTCGCCAGTTTGCCTCTTCTTTTTTTGACAACCACTTGACGCACTTTTATCAAATATGCAGCGTAATAGTCCCCGTTCATTGTACTATTCTTAGATATTCTATTGAATATAAAAATTCCTTCACAGTCCCAAAAACAGTGGCAATGAGCTTGGATGCTGATCGTTCCACTTTGTATTTCCGTGGCGGCTTTTCTCCCTTTTCAATACACTGCATTGACTCTTATTTTGACTTTAGATTGTACTGACTGATCCATATTTCATCAACAGTGACAATGCGAGAAAAAACATCGTCAGGATTATCACCACCTACAGATATCCAAAAACTTCTGCGAATTTGTGATTCGACGTTGCTTGTCCAGCGGAGTAAGAATTTTTCTCACCTTTTACATGTGTAAATGAGTATGCAAAATATTGTCGATTCATGCTAATGCCTATGACTTCAGCTATCTGTCACAATTTGATTCGCCGATCTTCTAGAACAAGTTTCTTTAATTTTTTCAATATTTTTTTCGTTAACAGCAGTGCTTGGCCGCCCCCTTTGCTTTAATTCTCGGCGCCAACGTTTTACGGTAGCAGATAAAGGTCCAGACTCTCTGTAAACTGTCAATATCTCTTCAAATATTTCCGTAGGCGTTTTGTTCTTCTTTGTGAGGAATTTTATGACAGCATTGTACTCCAATTTCGTACAATACGCGGATGACTGAGACATGATGATGCTTATAGATTAATTATTAAAAGCGTAATGATGCTAATGATGTGAAACTCTGTATGTACCTATACTATGGAGGGTATTCATAAATTAATAATATCCAACGCGAGACAACAATGACACTTGAAGGTATTAGGCTCAAAACTTTTCAGCCATCCCTCGTATAACGCAGAGAACTCCCGACCGCAGCCCTCTCTATAGCTGGCTGAGCGATTTTGAGCTTCCTTATACGGCCAGCAGTGAAGGACCTCATGTCAACATGCACTGGTTGTACAATCTTGTCTTTAATTTTTGAGGTATACCTGACGAGATTATGTGTCGTAATCTCCCGAAAGCTACACAGCTGAGTTGAGTCCATCGATTGACCTCGTCATTTCAATTAAAGTATACATATGGTATATATAACAAAAAAAATTTTTAAAAATTCTGTCTGTCTGTTTGTTCCGGTTAATGTCCGAAACGGCTTGATCGATTTCGATGGAACTTTCACTGGCAGATAGTTGATGTCATTAGGAGTAACTTAAGCTACTTTTATTTTAGAAAAAAAAGGATACCGCGTAAAAAAATTAAAGTTGCAGCCTATATACGTCCCACTCCTGGGCGCAAGTCTCCGCTCATTACTGAGAGGATTTTAGGGCAAGGAATTATCCACCGCGCTGCCCCAATGCGTGTTGGCAAACTTTACATGTCTTCGGAATATTTTTTTCTTATTTTTCAGACATGCAGGTTTCCTCACTATATTTTCCTTCACCACCGAGCACGTGGTAAATCGGTACTTAAAATTGCATTGGCGTCGGCGAGGAGGAACCCGGGTTGCTCGCGTAATGTGAAATTTATAGCGAGCGCTAACCATCTCAGCTACCACGGCTCTCGTTAAAAAATTAAAACCCATTGAATTCCACGTGGACAAAGTCGTGGGGAAGAGCTAGTATTACCTATATATCTTGTTGACTGATATATCATTAATATCAACCCGCAAAATTTCGCTGTTTGGCATGAGCTTCTACCTTTGTAAGGAGGATGTGCCCTTTGTAAGGAGGATGTGCCCTAATCTACCTTTGCAAGCAGATTAACAAACGCAGTGGAAGACGTCTCGCAAAATGGATGCCGCTGCTTTGTCTTATGCTTGTTATATTTAAATTAAATTATAACTTATATCGGTGTAGTGGCGGTATAAGAATATCCTCTACTTGAAATCGGCCCGTGGGTGTCGTGAGAGATGTCAGAGGAAACAAATGCAGGGAGATGGTCAGCAGCGTCTTCTTAGAGAAACTAGAAAACCCGACTGCTAAGCGTGGCAACTATGGTAAATATCCCGTACACGTGGTAGAGCCACGCTGCAGCTATATTATGGTTGTAGCACGAATGTGTCGACTCGACCGGGGCAGGACCACGCTCTCACATAATACCAACGTAAAATAGCAGCTTAATACTGCTGTGTTTCGTGTGGTGAGTGTAGAGATTCGGAGACCCTTTTTTACTGGAAACGAGGTATTCCATTTTAGCCCTCAGCGATGACAACGCATCTGCATTTTGATTTTTAATCGAGGATAAATGTAGATGTCCATACCACAGCATCCACTTACCATTAGGTGGACTGTGTGCTCGTTTGTCACCCTTATTCTAAAAAAAATCCACCTTATGGCAGTCTGTGGGGGAGAATGTGCGGCTGGGGGTTTAGATAGAATATTTTGAAAACTCTCATCAAATAAAAATATCTCGTGAATAGAACGTTAGACTATCTCTTATGTTTCGGTACAAAGTAGAAAACGTTATTTTTTATTCAACGCCTTCCGGTCGCGGCTTGCAGATTGCAATTTCCAGCAATTTTCTGAGTTTGCTGCGGTGCCGCCCCCTGCGGGAGCGATATGAAACACCCGCATTGTTAAATAATTATGAGATTAACAATTCAAGTGCAGTGGCACGCGATACGTTCTACACACTGCGCCAATTCCCGATCAGTTTAGGCGATTTAAAATGACGCTGGTTAGAGATAATAGCTTTAAAATATGTATATTGAGTAAGGGTGACAAACGAGCACACAGTAGGTACTTCTGATGGTGAATGGTTGCTTAATTATTTTTTATGTTTCTGTAAACAAATATTTCATTGAAACTAAATCGTTTTTACGGATTTTATCGCGTACATCGACTTATTTTATAATCACGACTTTTCGAGCACTTTAGCTGTTCGACGTCCACATTTCATAATTGACTAAAAATTATTAATTTTTGAAGCTTATGTGAAGAATCGACGTGTCAAGAATTCCACAGTCTGTGAACACGTACAGGATTGCCCCACGCCACTACATCAGATTTGATAGACCAAAAATCCTCGCTAAAAACAGCAATTCCTTCCAAGGATGATTCACGAGGCTATTATAGATATAGAAATAAAAAAAATTCAATTTATGTCTTAACACCCTGCAAATTACCCCCTCAGCTCATTATAAGACATTTATTTCGGTATTAGAGACAGACTCTTAAATTTTATTTGCGTGAACAGATTTACAGGATAAGTATAAATGGAAGATTTCAGTGTCATATAAAAATATATTAACTTAATTGGTATATTTGTCAAACTCGGCGTCCTTTGTCCCATCTCTAAGCTATCCAATCTAGTGGATTGTGAGGATACCCGGGGAGCAAGTTACCGGGAACACGGCTAGATTATTGTGGAGATAGGACCGGGTATACTGAATATTGCCGATTGATAACCGGGACGAGATCCCTAGGGACGGGGCCGAAGGAAAAAATATCAAACCACGATCGCCCATGTACATAATTTATCCGAGACTTCGTACACGTGTTCTGTGTCCATTTTGCAACAGTAGAGATCCTTTAATATAATTTTGTCGTTTTAACAAATGTTTTTTACATAGTGTTTATGTGGACTATTGTGGGAAGCAACCTGTTACGTGATTATAAGGATTAATAAGCTGAAGTGACAATGGGTCGGCTATATATCTCGAAGAACCGACAATTTATGGGGAAGAAAGGTTATCGAGTGGCAGACTCGTGCCGATAGGCTTGAGTGTAGACCCGACCCACGCTAAATGCAGTGACGACCTGATGTGACATGCAAGAAGTCGATGGATGCAGGTGGCTCGGGACCGTGCTTTGTGACATTCCTTGAGGATGGCCTAAATTGAGCAGCGGACTTGTGGAGGGAAATAATGATAATCATAATGATGTTATCACTCATAACTTTAAAATAATAGACAAAACAGTACACATACGAGTGAATCTACAACTACATCAAAATATAGTTTTCGGAACTGTAACAAACTATTATCACTAAGATTACCTAGAACTTATTATGGTAAGAAATCTATGCAATTTGAAAAGGCGCAATTATACAACGCACTACAAGACATAAGAAAAGTGAGCTTTCTTACAATATTTAAAAAATTAAACTATATAAGGTGCAGCGAACAAGTCTGCTACACCATTGTTTTAAATAATATATTTAATGTAAGCTTTGTAACCACATAAGAATACCAAATGACTTAATGTTAATCACTAATGCTATCTTTATTTAACTTATACATGTACTTCTTTTTGAGTACTCGTAACTCTTGTGATGTAAACAAATTATTTATATTACAAAAGAAGTGTCTACGAATATTAGTAAATTTGGACAAAATGGAATCATGTAAACCCCACTTCATTAAAATAAAATTTTAACACTTACGTCTATCTATATCCTCGAGTCTTGTAAATTCGTTAGTAAACACCCAAAACTCTACTCACCTTTTAAAAAAACTAAAAGAAATAATAGAAATTTATGTAACCTTAAGTTACCCTTCTCCCAATTAAAATTAGTTTCAAACAGTTCTCACGTTATGTTAATAAAGATTTATAACCATTTACCGAATTCCATAAAAATCCTGTGCAATTTAATAAACAATTTAATAAAATCTTATTAATAAATGTTATAACGACAAAGTAAGAATACTTCGACTAGGTACATTGTATTTCAAATTAAATTAATTCATATAAAATATTATTGAATGTTGATGATATGATTTTATAATTTATGTTTAAAAAATAGATAATATGAAAATAGTTAGCCCTCTAGTGTTGCTATACCTTTGCAGGACGTCACATGTATACCTATCGAAATTGTACCATCTTAAAATTGTAATGTGACATGCAATAAACAATTTGAATTTGAGTAAACAATGGTCTTTTTAGAAAATAAAGTTTCTTTAAACATAAGTAATTTTAATACAGTGATGTACAAAGCAATGCAGGTAAATTCCAGTATAGATCCCTGGGCGTGGCGAAACTGCGAGTAGATATCCTCGGTGAGCAGAAATTGAGACGCGCTATCGTATCGAAATCCGCCGTATCTGGGCCGGCGGTCTCCGAGGAAATCATTGGGAAGGCATCCGGAAAATTTACCGCACATCGCGGCTCATGTGGCGTAACACACCTTGCGTATTGCCGCCTTGTACGTGATGTGTTTTGTCGCAATATCGATAAACAGCCTATTTTGTCTTTAGTAAATCTGTACAAAAAATTATTCTATTAATTTGGAAACTAATTGTAAATCCGATTTATTTTGTCAATTTTTCCAGTGCATTTTTTCATGTTACAGAACCAATGTTTAATTACAATACCACCTGGTGGTCAGTGGTGATAAAGCTCTGATATATAACCATTGAGCTATTATGTACTACGTACTAGAGGCGACACTGCATTCAGCTACTCTGTTCTACTCAACTGCGGTGCATACACCGCACTTTAATCAGTCACTTGCTAGGCGCTTGTAGAGTTGTCACGTGTTGTGTTGATTTTAAAAATATCTCTTGATAAAAATATGCCGTCTTGTGTACTTAGATATTGCTCAAATAATTCAAGAAATGTCAGTAAAAACCAAGGAATTACTTTTCATCGGTTAATAAGATACTTCAAGACTAATCAATAAAAAGTATTATAGATTAATAATAAAAGAAATAATTCCTAAGACGCCATCTCGTGTCATGGAATATAGATTATGAAATTAATATGTTCAGATGCGACATTTCCGTGGGTACTTAAGTATAGGACGAATATATTATTTATTATACACATTTTTGTAGAAACATATTTAAGTTATTATAATAAGGCTAAATTTTTCATTTTTAAATCTGCTTATTATTCTTTTTTTTATTCCTAGGTTTCCACACCAAAGTCAAAGTGGAATAAATTCGTTCATTTTTAACTCTCGCTTGCCCAGCATTTATGAACGACTCTTATTCTAATTTAAATAAATATATTTGTAAATTAAATGTTATGTTAATAAGTTTTGTTATACATGTATTTAAGTACGTTTTTTGCATATTTGACATAGATACCTTTTAAAATATTCAGATAAAAATGTCTTTAAATTGTAATTGTGATATAATACTATGTAATATTATATTAAATACGCAAATATAATATACAAAATAAATGACAAAATTTAAATATTGTTCTCGATATAATTTACCTATTTAACAATACAATCTACAATTACCTACGGATCATTCTACCTATGTTTATTCTATGATAAAAAACAACCGCGCGAACACAGAGTAGCGCACATTTTTTGTTTGAGATAACTGTTCTAGTACGTAAGTACGTATTACTTCAATGTATATAACAAAACCTTTTTAAAAGCTAGCAATGCACCACCTGGATTTCCTTTCGCATTGCGAGTGTTTTTGGGCGGCGGTGGTTGCTTGTTATCAAGTGAGCCGCATGCTCGTTTGCCTTCCTCTTTTATAAAAAACAAACTACAACAATCGATTTTTATGACAACTTACATAAGTACTTCAAAATTATTTCTTGATATTTACTTGTAAATATGAAAAAACATATTTTTAATGGCTATAACAGCCAGTAATAAATAGTCAATTTTTTTCAATATTATTTAATAAATTCATCTTTACGTTCCAAATTTTTTACATGAGTAATGCCGTAATTTTATTTGATAGTTTCGGATTTAAATAAAAAATCGATATGAATGATAATGTGTAAGAATTTTGTGAGACGTGAGCCATGTTTATTAATTGGTTTTCGGAATGCTTGCCGTTGTCAAACTGTCACGGAATTCGAATTGAGACGTTATGAAACAGAATCGAACGACATCTGTTGACCGTAAAACGTACTAATTGCAGGTCCGCAAGGATGCGCATCCATGCTGACAGCCGCGGCCGAGGCCCCGTTTTAATGCAGGTGTAAAATATAATATTTATGGGGTAAAGAAAGAGTTCGACTGCTTGTTAGCGATAATGAGGTGCGCGCGCAACGATAAATTCGTTCCGCCGCCCGCCGCCTGGGGGCGCGGTTCATTTGCATCTTTATGTTTCTCGCATCCTTATTCTTTTATTTTAATATCGTAGGTCGTTGACTCTAGTTCGTTAGTCGCATAGTTCGCCTATCAGACGGTAGATGGCGCTGTGAAAGGGGTTCTTATCCGCGCGCAGTCATGATGACGGAGCACATCGGCGTGGCTCGTTAAGCTGACACGGCGCCCGTCACGTTTTTGACAGTTTTTGACAGAGACATCGATAGTGAGGTGCTTCGTTACCGGCGGGGCGGAGCGCCCGTGGCGGGCTTATCGCGTATTTGTTGGTTTTTCGGCTCGATTTACTCTTATAAGCTTATTGTTAGACAAGACTTTGTTCTTTTTTCGATACGTTCGTAATGATGCCTTTTAGTTGTCTTAGCTCCAACGCATAGAGCCCAGATGGTTTCGGTACAATGGTTGTTTTTTTTACTCTTTTTATAAACATGTGTATTAAGGTTCAAAAACAAAAACATGCCCAAAGTCTTGTTGGTAAAAAACGTGTGGAGAAGGAATATTTTTTAACACATAAAGTACCTTTCTTTCTGACGTTCTAATATCATTATCATCTTCATCACAGAACCTAACATGTCCACAGCTGAACAAAAGCCACAAGACAACACAAGACAAGACAAGACTTCCAAAATCTCTTGTCTCTTTTAATCCACTGCACATGCAATGAAGACCTATCACTGAATGTGCAGTGGATTAAAAGAGTTCATAAAAGGGTCTCCTGATATCTACATTCATCATACGAAACACAACAGTATTAAGCTGCTATTTCACGCTGATATTCTGTGAGAGCGTGGTTCTTCCCCGGATGAGCCGACCCATTCGTTATACAACCATAATATAGGTACAGCGTGGCTCTACCTATATACATTACGTGGTAGAGCCACGCTGCAACTATGCTAGCTCTACATAGCTGCAGCACGAATCGGCTTGATTGAGGTAGGACCACTGTCTCACAGAATACCAGCGTAATAATGCTGCTTTATAGTTATTGTAGGGGACCGGAAACCTTTTTACTAGAAACGAAGCATTTCATCTTAGCCCTAACGGGTGACAACGCATCTGCGTTTTGATTCTTAATCGATTATAGACATGATGTCTATGGGCCACAGCATCCACTTACCATCAGTTAAACTATGTGCCCATTTGTCACCCTTATTCTATAAAAGAATACAATTTACAAAACACATTTCAAATTCATAGACACATATAACTTTCCGCAGAGTTGTAAATTTATATTACCCGTAGACAACGTTTGTATCTACGCGAAACGAAGTACACAAATTCGCGAGCACGTGCTCTAATTTTGCCGTAACCAAAACCGCCCGTTCGTCATCACAGCAAGACGCAATTTGAGATTCATAAGGCGGCAGATGTCTTCGCATCTCGTATTCATGGACCGATATATCACCTGGAGACAACGGCAGCCGTAGCCCCGGGCTCGATTCTTGACGTGCAATTATAAAGATAATAATGTTTTCAGCGGTCTGGCGTTTTTATTTGTCCCTCTTTTGATTTATAGCGGTTTGTGTGCCGGCGTGGCGCCCGGGTCATCTAAAGAACGTCGCGATCGACTGACTTCTTGTTTCTAATAACAGATTTAATCAATATTTAAAGTTTTTTCTTTAAAGTTACCTCCATTCTAAAGTTTTCTTCTGTATTGTTGGTATTTTACATACATACATAAGAAAAACAAAAACAAACATCCATAATAAATAATACATAATCACCCAGAGGGGTTGGCAGAGACTACGGACTTCCATTTGGCACGACCCTGACACACCTCTCTAGTCTCTTTTATATCCATATATCTACGCATATACACTAATCGGTTACGGGTACTCCTAATGTGACCCAAAATATCGCTAATTTCGTCGATAAACCTTCGTCTAAGGCGACCCTTACCGACTCTGTCGTTCACATCTGCAGCATAAATTTGCTTTGTCACTCTTTCCTCGTTCATTCTATCTACATGACCAAACCACCGAAGCATTCTTTTCTTAATCCTGGTTACAACATCATCTTGCACACCACATAGTTCTCTTCATCAACCATACTGTTCACAAACATCCAGACCCGAGATAATTATTTGTAGGCCATACAAAAACTTGTTCCGTACAGGATTCGAACCAGCGACTCCTATCGCAGCAACTTATTGATCAGCCACTGCACTTTAGAACCTATTTTTGTTTTTGTTGTCGATTTGCATAGCCCGATTTCAATATCATTATATTTGTCTAATTCGTTGCCCTATTCCAAATTTCGGTTTTAATAGGGTTTACGTAAGTCTCCTTTCCCATCAACACCGTATAGTGAGTAAGTTTTGAAGGAATGCATGGCTCTAGAGACATCCTCATGCATTTCATTTAAATATTTGGCGTATAGCTATACGCCAAATATTTAAATGAAATAAATTTTTTTTGACAAAATTGTGATATTGTTTTGTCTTTTTTGGGGTTGCGTAGTCAACTAGGAACCCTTATAGTTTCGCCATGTCTGTCTGTCCGTCTGTCCGTCCTCGCTTAATCTCTGTGACCGTTAGCACTAGAAAGCTGGAATTCGGTACCAACATGTGTATCAATCACGCCGATAAAGTGGTAAAATAAAAATTGGAAAAAAATGTTTTATTAGGGTAGCCCCCCAATATGTAAAGTGGAAGTGATTTTTTTTTAATTTCAACCCTAACGTGTGATATATTGTTGGAAAGGTATTTAAAAATGAATAGGGGTTTACTAAAATCATTTTTTGATATTGTCAATAATTTCGGAAATAATCGCTCCAAAAGTAAAAAAAACAATGTGATGTGGGGTCCTCTAACTTTTGAACCATAAGTTTAGAAAATATGAAAAAAATCTGAAAAGTAGAACTTTATAAGGACTTTCTATGAAAATCATTTTGAACTTGGATGGAAACAACAGTACCCACTACCGGGAGCAGTTGCAGGAGCGCGGAGCGCTGCTCGTTCGTGCTGAAGCGCTAACTTAATGGATACCCACCTTTAAACTCATAAGTGGGAACACTTATAGTGACGGATGGGAAACTACGGAACCCTACACTGAGCGTGGCCCGACACGCTCTTGACCGGTTTTTTTTTATAGAATAAGGATGACAAACAAGCGCATAGTCCACCTGATGGTAAGTGGATGCTGTGGCCCATAGACATCTACATTTATCCTCGATTACGAGTCAGAATGCAAGAAGCGTTGTCACCCGTAAGGACTAAAATGGAATGCCTCGTTTTCAGTAAAAAGGGTCTCCGATTACCTACACTCATTATACGAAACACTGCTATTTTACGCTGGTATTCTATGAGAGCGGCGTCCTACGCTGTTCGAACCGCCCTATTCGTGCTACAACCGTAATATAGCTGCAGCGTGGCTATACATGTAGGTATAAAAATTTGTGGCACGTAAATGTATATCAACTCAACGATAAAAGTACTTTTAGTTCTCTGACACATCGTTTAAGATTGCAGCGTGAAAAAAAATGTTAACATATTAAATTCATTCAATGGCTAATTAAGGTTAATCTAAATGAACGCAAAACAAAGTCATAAGTAGTCAACACGCTTTCCCACGCGCTCTGGCCATCGGCCATAGCCGACCAGGCGACGTGTAAACTATTTTGATTAGAACACAAAAAGAGGCCAACAGCGGCATCCGGCATCGCAGTGTGTCAACCGGGCGGAGGTTTTTGCGCGGAACATTCCGCGTGCCCATCTTGAAATCTTAATGCGAACTGTTTTCTGACCATAAAGTATCCCAAATTTATAGGGGCGATAGCATTAACAATCACAATCCGCTTGGATGGAGACGGATTGGTGATGACTTCATTATGGCGAATGCGTTATATTTCACAAAAAGAACATCTTAATGATCGCGGCGGGTAAAAGTTATCGATTTTACAACAGAACTTCGTACATTTATATAAGAAATAATGAAATGACATTTAATAGCTATAAATTGTAAATAAGTATTCTGAAAATTTCGATAAACCGATGCTCTTATGTTGGTAAATTCAAGGCTTGAAGTGAATTAAAATTGCAATATTACTCCCTCAATAGAATTTTCGTTTTGCTGTCAACGCAATAAGGGTCATTTTCGTTTATGGTTACACCAACTAATGGCTTTGATGTTTTATTTCGACTTACTTTTAAACATATCTCATCAATCGTTATTATTAATATTTTTCTGCTTAACTTATTAGGAAAATTGGGTATTTTTAATGATTTTTTATTATTACACTACAGTATTACTAACATCTTGTTTTATGAAGGCTAACGAAGCAAGAGACCCGTCTCTGTGTCACACGGCGTCGTTTTATCAGTTTCTTTCCTCTCTCGTGGTAATCGTTTATCACCGCGATCGTACGGAGGTAACGTAATACGACCCCTTCAGATAACATTATCGTAAATATAGTTTTACAAAACGCACCTACCGAGCAAAACGAACAACCTCACGATACCCGACACTCGCACAATCGCATTGCATTATCAGAATTTACACCCGGCTAATAACGTACAAGCTAATGCGCGGGAAGCTTCGCGCCTCTTTGTTTTTTTTTTTTTTCGAAAAACGCATTCGGCACGCCGAAAACAAGGCATCCATCAAGACCGCTCCCACGCGCGTAAATCATACGAACGCGAAAGAGACAGGTGCAAGGACGGCGGGCAGTCGATTTGTAAAATCGACTCAAATGGGCGGAGCTCGGAGCGAGATGTCGACATGTCGAAACAAAAGAGCGAAAAGGAGATAATGGCCGGTGCATTCTGCAACGCGCGCGAGCGAGACGGGCTCGGCCAGTTTTTATTTTTAACATCGGAAAACGCTAAGGCGGTGGGAAATCTGAAGAAAAAGCTGCAAGCGAGAATTGGTCGCTCGCTTATAGGTACTTTGAGTCGATATACTGCTACCCGCTTCATTAATGTAATGCATCTACGATGTGTGTATTTTTTTAATTTTATATATCTTAAATTAAGTTTTTTTTGAAAGTTAACTTTATTAAAAATATTTATTACTTTATGTAATAAATATTTTTTATTTGTGAGGAATGTTTACGTTTACAAAAGATGTCTTAACAACATAAACCGGTCTGAAGTTATTGTATTAATTTAATAATATAGTCCCCTTTCTTAGGATCCAAATAATAAATTCACTGTTATAATGTTAGATCAAAGATATTTTTTAAATAAGCAATAGTTCTTAAATACGAGCCGTGGTAGCTCAGAACTAAACACACTACGCGAGCGACCCGGGTTCGATCCCCGCCGGCACCAATGAAATTGTTGATTTCGATTTTGAGTGCTTATTTACCAAGTGCTTATCGGTGAAGGAAATCCTTGTTAACAATCCTGCATGTCTGAAGAATAACATATTTAAAAACATGTAAAGTCCGCAAACATGCAGAGAACTTATTGCTCCATAAACCGCTCAGAATTAGAGAAGGCTCTCGCCCAGCTGTGGGATATATAGGACGTGTTATATTTTTGCTGGAATTGAGGCATTCTATCTTAGTCTTCAAGGGTGACAACATACCTGTTTTTTATTCTTAGCCGAGGATAAATGTAGGTGGATGTGGGTTCGTCTTTGTCACCCCTATTCTATAAAAAAAATAAAGGCTGTATGTACTTTACTTTTGACTTTTGAAATCGATGTATTTAAACAAAATAATGGTTTATGGACGTGCTTCAGTAAAAGCTGTGTAAAGCTTTGATCCGTGACCGTCCTGTCTGTCCGTCACAGCACCGGGTGATAGGAAAATTGCTCAAAAACCATTGTAATTAAGCAATTTGTTCCGTTTCGAGCGAAATTCAATTGTGTTCGGATGCGCCGTCGTCCTAATATTGTGTTATTAATGTAATTCGTACAAATTGCCGCCATTATTATTGTATTATCTGTGTTTATGTACGTCGTATCTTCATGCTTGTTACCGTATGTAGGGTAGATGTCACTCATAGTAGATCACATGTCGTGTGTGACAGGACAAAAGAGTTGACGCTTTATGGGAAAGAAATAATATAATGATTTTTTTTTTGCTAAACTGGAAGTTAATTATATTAATCGTCATTGTTTTTGGATCAGTAAGCTGTGTAGTGGCAATGGGCTGGTCTGATAGCTCGAAGTACAACCCATGGGGAAGAAAGGTTCTCGAGTGACAACCTCATACTATTGCGAACCGTAGTATGTCGGACACCCACTAAATGGAGTGACGACCTAGTAAAAATGCAGGTAGTCAATGGATGCAGGTGGCTCAAGATTTTGCTTTGTAACTTTGTACCTACGTGGAAGAGGTCTATGCTCAGCTGTGATCTTGTGATGGGCTGTGGTTATGATGATAATCATTGTCATTATCATCAGAGCATATAATTTGGACCGCATCGGGGTTTTAGCTGGTAGAGATCTAGCAATAACCTTTGCAATTCCCCCGCAATGGAATAGAATTACCCAACGATAAAAAAGGACGTGTAGTTGTAGGCTTTAAGAATAGGCTTTTTGACTTTAGAATACCTTACTTTACTTTTGAATTAACCATGTATTTCTTGTTACAGGTAAGTCTTAACATAACAAACAAACTTATCTAAAAAATCAGGTAAGGTCAATTGGATTATTTCCGCATTCAAATATAAAGGAGAGGTTTAACAATTCAATTGCATGTTTTTTTTTCGGTATTTACCCGATATCTTCGTCAAATGTTAACCGATTTTGATCATGTTTTATAAAATAAATCTAAAGATGGAAAAATGGATGGTGAAGTTATTATTTATATTATTAGTAATTTTTCGATCGACATTGAGATTGTGATTTGAATGAATTTTACTTTTTCAGAATTTCCTTCCATACGTAAGAAGTGTTAGGTACTGTGCAGCCTCTACAACTAACTATAGGACACGAAAGAGTCGGCTCCACCGGGGCCTGGCCAAGAACCAGGCTCTCATAACGTACCAGCATATAGATAATAACAGTATTATGCCGCTATTTCGTATCAGTAAGTGTCGTGATCTAGAAACTTTTTTAGCTTAACAATAAGCATTTTGACAGTACAAATCGACACTTCAACTTTGTTTAATGGTATAGATACATCATTCCCCACTCTCGTTAAAAATAAATTGGGCTAACTAGGGCGAGCTACCTTTATCTGTCCCGAAATAATCTTTGTTTTTAGAACGTTTGTGATTAGTCCAAAGAAATAACTCGCTTTTATCAATACCGCATTCCGAAGGACCCGCGATCCGTGTAATTATTAACGCTAATCGAATTAAACTCGGCAATTATCTGCAGGCGATCTTAACTCTTATTACGTAGGAGGAATGGAGCCGTTTGCGGACACCGAGTCACCCGATCCGACGCGTCGGATGATTGAGGCCGATGTCTCGATGCAACCCGAATCCGCCGCGATACAATCTCGATATACGAGAGCGTATTTATCTGGAGTTTGTTTGTTCAATCTTAAATGATGTAGTTGCGGCCGGGAGGGGCTTTGGGACGCTGTCTCTTTAAAAGCAGTGTTGTTGTTTTCTTTGGTTTTGGCGTAATTGACCACCTATAACGATTGTGAAGATACAATTTAACTCAAAGGAAAATGATAAGTTCTAAGTAGAGCTTTTTTGTCTAGGAGTCCGTTTGAATAGGTCGTCTTATCTATTTCTCCTGCCAAATATCAGCAGTTGCACTGCTGTATTCTGGTCTGAAGAGTAAAGAGAGAAAGGCTGTAACGTATTCCAGCTTAGTGCTCAGAGGTAACAACGCATCGCTCGCACTCTATGTGTGAAGTTGACTCCAGGTGTGTATATAGACACTCCAGTGGCCACTTTTCATCAAATTTACTGTAAGTTCATTTAAGTTTTGGGTAAAAATAAATTACTTCTTATAAAAACAGACTTTAAAGAACTAACAAGAACAAAATATTTTCACATTCTGAACTCGGTGCTAACACTTCTATAAGGGGCTTAAGTTCCACACACTATGTGTGTATGGAATTTAAGCCCCTTATAAAAGCCAATTGTAAAAGAATTATTATCATTATAGCCTATTAAATTCCTCTGTTGAACATAGACCTCCCCCATAGATCGCCTCAAAGGGAAGATATTTGCCGTAGTTGCCACGCTTTGCAGGCGGATTGGCAACCACAGCTATTTTATTCGTTATCAGGAAAACTCTGCTGCCCATGTAGTGGATATTCTTACACCGCCATTATACAGAATTATTGGTTACAACTATTTATATAGTTGTAACTAATAATTCTGTACAATGTAAAAAAATAATAGTATTATTACTAGTTAGTTAGTTAGTAACTATATACTGTGTGAGTGTCTGTGTGTGTGTATACTACTTACTAATAATTTAGGCATAATATGCTGTACATAATACTCAGATGGTTAACGCTCGCTGTAAAGTTACATTACGCGAGCATCCCCGGTTAGATCACCGCCCGCCCGGTTAGGCACCCGGCGGGGATCTAACCGGGGATCTTTCCAGGTTCCCGTGAAAGAAAGGCTAAGAAATAAAAAAAATATTTTAAAGACATTTGAAGTTCGCCAACACGCTCTGGGGCTGCGCGGCGGACACTTCCTTGCCCTAAAACCCTCTCATAAATGAGAGGAGGCCTGTGCCCAGCACTGGGACGTATATAGGCTGCAAATTTAACTTTTTTTATATTCAGCGGTGGACTTTTGTTCGGCAGTGATGGTGATGATATTGATGATATTAATACTGATTGATGTTTTGTTAACTAATATTAGTAGTGGTATAACTAATATTTTTTAACTAAGAAAAGTTAAAACATTAACCAATGTTTGGGAAACGCGGCAGCTCCAAAAATACGAACCTCACCTGCTCGTGATATTCTTATAATAATTGTTTTATAGAAAGTAGGATGGAAAACGAACGTTTCGTCCGGATAAGAAGTGGATACTGTGAGCTATAAACACTTTCATGTGTCCTAAAATAAGGATTTAAATGATAATTTTAATGAGGTCTTCACTGGAATATCTCATTACCAGTAATAAGGATCAGTTTAAATACATCATACAAAACACAGAAGCATAATGCTGCTATTTCACGCTGGAAGCTGGTGTTCTGCGCAAGTGTGGTCCTTCTTATGTAGAGTTAGCGAATTAAAAGCTTACTTAGGAGGCGGTATACATTTTTTTTAAACAATAGGGGTGAAAAACGAGCAAACAGTCCATCTAACTGTAAGTGGATGCTGTGGCTCATAAACATCTACATTTATCCTCGATTAAGAATCAAAACGCAAATGCGTTGTCACTCCTAAGGACTTAGATGGAATGCCTCGTTTCCAGTATAAAATGGCCTCCGGATCTCTACACTTACCATACGAAACACAACTGTATCAAGCTGCTATTTAACGCTGGTATTCTGTGAGAGCGTGATCCTTCCCCGGTCGTGCCGAGTGCCGACCCATTCATGCTACAACCATAATATAGCAGCAGTTCTACCACGTATAAAAAAGTAGATTCTTGAATTTTTTATCTACTACGTGTCAATCACTTCGTTATCAGTCTGCAAACATTACATTACATTTTAATTTTATGTACGAAAGAAACAAAATAGGTACTAAACAATCAAGAATAACCATCTGCGCAGGACAGGATTATTGTGTCCGAGTGTAAGCTCAAACACAGGTACACTATCTATTCCCTCACTCTCATAATAAAAATTTCATAATAAATATCATTCAATCCGACACGACGTGAGAGATCAGTCAAAATACTACTAATTACGTGATGTTAGTATGGTCACCTTAAGCTTTGCCGCCCTATAAAACCAATACTAGGAGAAGGACAGAGACAAAAACACAAAGTCGAATACTATAACTGATATATTTGGAAAACACAGCAAACAAACTCTGACAATAATTAGGAACACTTCGTAAAATCTACTTAAAAAACTAACTACACTACAACATACTAAAATCGACTAAAATATTTACTATAATGTCAACTGTCAAAACGGCGTCGATAAAGCAGCGCCCTTTTGACCCTTTATTATCCGAGTGACAGTCGAAGAGCTATCGTATCACAAAGTTGTCTATGCAAACAAGGCTGTAGTTTTTGAGTTATAAGTAAGTGAACATATTAACCGGATGACCATATTACCTTCACGTACTACATATTACTAAATTGTGTACATTTCCATATTATAACTACTCATTTTATACGATCCAGTCATCTTTAATTACTTTTACATTTTTCTGGTTTTATTTTTGAATATGAGTTGTTTTTTTTTCTGTGTAATAAGACGTAGGTGGTAAATTTATATAAAAAAGTACCAACGCTCTGCCGACCACATGCTGTTACGCCGCGTATGGAATGATTCGAAATGGTAATGGCCCCCTTTTTGCAGGTTTATTTTGCTCAGACCTCCAAATATAGAAAATATACTTTATGATAAACTAGCTTCTGCTTGCAACGGTGCCCGCGTGTAAACAGAAACACCCCCGTGTTAATTTTTGCTGCGATATATTTTTTCTTTTTTCAAATCCGAAGTGCCCATTGTTTTATTGACGTAACTCTTGTACTAAGATTTTTGCCATGGTGGCAGCGTTTTACACACAAACATCTAGACCCGGAACATTTAGTTATAGACCGTAAAAAGAATTGTTTTATGCGGAATTCGTATCTGTGATCCGTAATATGCTATATTATGCTTACCCACTGCGTTATCGAGCCGTCTAATAAGCTATAATATGATGTATAAGCAAATTACTTACGAGATTTGACGCACAGAATTCCGCGCAAATGTATAAAGACATGACAGACTTATACTGTTACCACCTCGAAAATCCTGATTCAAAACTTCGTCTGTGGGGAACTTAACTGATCTTTTAAAAGTTGTATTCATAAAATGACATTTGATTCTCTTTGATTCGAATTTACGCGTCCGAGCGCGGGGTCAGCCTTTTTCTTTCATTCCTCGTTTTTTTTTTGTTATGCCTCTGCTCGCTTGAAGGCTTAAATTTCTGATGTGATCTCTCGGACGTCGCATACCGGACATATTTGATGTTATTTCTTCGTTATTTTTTTCGTCCGCGCTCCGTATTATGTGTGATTATTTTTTTCTTGTTCAATTTGTTGCCATAACTCGTGCTTTTGTGCGGACAGTCCAACAATATTTTATTAAGAAATAAAAATTAAAAAGAAACTGTACCTCGGTAACTAATTTTTTTTAGCATCGTGAGTTTATCATGAAATACGTAATAGACTATATAATACTAGCTTGCCAGGCAGACGTTGTTCTGCCCATTTCGACGACCCTTTGTCATGTCCTATTAAAATCCTTAAATTCGCAAAAAAAAATTGAGGGTCACTCATGGGCAAAAAAACTATCCTATCTCTCAAATTGGACCAAACTGCACACGGTGTGCAAATTTGAAATCGGTTTAGTATTTTAGGAGTCCATCGTGGACAAACAACGTGACATGTAATTTATATATATTAAGATATATGTACGTATAATACTGACATTCTCTTCTTAAATGTCAATGTTCATAAAAAACATCAAAACATGAGGCTATTTATAGATTATAAAGTGTTCACTAAACTGTGGTCATGAAATAACATTTTTAACAAATACATGGAATTTGATTTTGTTTTTTGAATAATCCTGCACAATTCCTACAATAAATAAACACTTGAAGTTAGATGCGCAATGTGCAATGCGAATGAAAATGTCAGTTGGACAATTGATAGGCCAGAACTGAGAACATTAACTAAAGCAGTTGATAGTGTGTGTGCGTAGCATATCCAAGTGTTTAATGAGATGAGCAAAGTTGTTAGAAAATAAAAGATTTGTTTTATACGTGGTGGAGCCACGCCGCAGCTATATTACGGTTTTAGCACGAATAGGTCAACGTGGGACCCGGTCTCACAGAATACCAGCGTAAAATAGCAGCGTAATGTTGCTGTGTTTCGTATGGTAAGTGTAGGTAATCGGAGACACTTTTTACTGAAAACGAGGCATTCCATCTTAGTCCTCAGGGGTAGCAACGCATCTACATTTTGATTCTTAATCGAGGATAAATGAAGATGTCTTTGGGCCACAGCATCCACTTACCATCAGATAGACTGTGTACTCGTATGTCACCCATTATCTACAAAATAAAAATAAATAAAATAAATAATAAATGAAGATGAGTACAAAATTCACTGTTCGAATCTACACAATTAGATTAATGGAAAGAATAAACAATAGATTGCTCGTTTACTTAGGTTATGCTGAAAGTGTTATAAAAGATTTTTCATTTTAATAAGTAGAAGAAATTTTCCTTATTTTACATTATGGCAACGTGCAATGCAATCAAAATATCCTATTAATTTTAAGTTTTATTAAAAACTTCTATTCAAAAAATCGGGCCACCCTATAAAAATCGAGATGTAATCGAAGCTGGCAGAAGAATCGGGTGCGTGAACTTGCTCCGAGAATTACTACTTGCGTTCAAATCGCTTTACTACGTCGGTGCATTCCTTGTCTGCATTCAGATATTTGCTGTTGTGACCAAACAGTTGTTATACGTTGCCCAACGACTTGTTAGTGAGAAAATTTAAATAGTTCTGTGCAGTTACGCTTTTTAAAAGTTATTAGTTTCATTTCTATTTTGTTGAATCTGAATGACAGGGTGAAAAATTGCGTAATAAGAGATAAATGTGGTATGCAAGATGATGTTGTGACCAGGATTAAGAAAGGAATGCTTCGGTTGTTTGGTCACGTAAAAAGAATGAATGAGGAAAGAGTGACAAAGCAAATTTATATGACAGATGTGAATGGCCGAGTCGGGAAGGGACGCCGTAGAAAAAAGTTTATCGACCAAGTTGGCGATATTTTGAAAATGGGCCACGTTAGAAGTACCCTTAACCGACGAGCATGTATGCGTAGATATATGGATGTAAAGGAGGCGAAAGAGGTATGTCAGAATCGTGCCAAATGGAAGTCCATAGTCTCGGCCTACCCCTCTGGGTGACAGGCGTGAGTGTTTATGTATGTATGTTCTATTTTTTTTTTAATATAGAAATGAAACTAATAACGATAATAGTAAAGTAGTTAAAATCTGACAGTTAATAATAGGATTTTTCCACCAAATCTATGTACGGAAGATTTAGATAAAGAAATGCGGTTATATTTTATTACTATCTTCAAGACGTGGAACGTCATACGTGGAACGCTCCCTTAGAATACCAGCGCAAAATAGCAGCTTAACACTGATGTGTTTCGTATTGTGACGAGTGTAGAGAACCGGAGACCCTTAATACTGGAAATGAACCGTTCTATCTTAGTCCTTAAGGGTGACAACGCATTTTAATTTTGATTCTTAATTGAAGATATAATGTGGGTGTACGGTGCTCGTTTGTTACCCTTATTCTATTATAAAAAGTGTTAACCAGAGGAAACTAGAATAGTGTCATATCGATTACAGTTCGTGCAATCGATGACTGTTGTGCAAGGTAAAAAATGTCATTGGCATTCACTTACTGCCAAAGCTATGCAGCACTGTCCTAGATAATATTGAGGAATGAGCTGAGTATGCATGCGAGAATTTTGAATTTTGAGACACTCCGTGTCTGTATCGTGCTTTTAGTAAAGTTCTGCACTTTGCTTTCAGCTGAAGCATAATAAACAATGATGACGGTTATATAAGACAAATAGAAGACTGAATGTGATTAGAATCTTAAGTCCATGATTATCTTAATACGTGATTAATTTTACGGTAAACGAAGTGTAGGACGGACCTCCACTAGTTGGAATGATGACCTGGTAATGGATGCAGGTGGTGAGCGGGCTTTGTGGCACTCCTTGGGGAGACCTATGTTCAGTAGTGGACTTATAAAGCGCTGTAACGATAATGGTGATGATGATGATAAATTTTACAAAATTAATAGTTTTTTGTATAGGTATATAAATATTGCTAGGTATTTATATTTTAATCCTATAGCGATTGGTGATGTCGCAACCAATTCGTGCGCAACCTTTCTGACAACCAGCTTTAATAAGAAGAGGATAATTTAACGCAACTAGTCGCAAGATGGCGCTCTAACAGCTGTCGCGTACATTATAAACTTGCGGATTTAATATCGGCTCGGTTCCAAACGCAGCTGCGAGTAGCGCGCGTCCCCGCGATATTTATAACATTTTAATTTACCTTTAGTAATAATGGAGATGCCGTCTTGAAATTGCAGCATATCGAAGGCAATTTAAAATAAGATATTTCAAAATGTGAATTTAATTCTATCGAATCAAATATTTGAGGCAATTTATTACAAAATGAACTGAATAGGATTTAATCTTTTTTTTTTTATTTAGTTTCTCACTTAGTGAGTTTTTCGGACACTGCATCCTTTATATTATTCCTTATCCAGAATTTTCTTGTACCGAATTTTTCTCATTCCTATCATCATTTCTTCCTCTATCTAATCCCAATTTTAATTGAATATTTAATCTAGACTATATAGATAATTTGCCTGTGTAAACTGGATAGAGTCTCTCTCCCTCTCCTTCCCCAAAATTTATTTATAATTTCGCCTCCACGGGCATCAGTTTACAACACCAGGACATCATAAAGTGCAAACAATGACGACGTTTTCCATTACAATATGTTTACCGATCCGTGGCGCGCCGCATTATGTATGTTATCCTGGTAGGACGAGCGGGAGGCGCTGAATTTATGATACCCTCGCAAATATTTGGCGCCCCGAGTCGGACGCGGCTGACAACGCAAAGATTGTCCGCCGCTGTTTGAACAGCGTATGGTAATTTTTCTAACATCGCTCTTGAGGCGGCGCTCCTGGTGTTTTCTTAAATGATCCGTTTAGGCTTAGGAAACTTTAGAGCTTGCAAGAAAAACTGCATTGGCGATTGTTATTATTCCCCCCTAAATAACTATTGTTTTTTTATAGAATTAACGGTGACAAAAAGAACACAGTCTACCTGATGATAAGTGCATAACTGCGCTCCAGCATTTATCATCGGTGTCACTTCTGAGGATCAAGATGTAATTGTAAAAAGTGTATCCTACGCTCAATATGTGAATAGGCTTTGACTTCCGGCCATCTTACACATGGCTCTATTCTTTTGCATATACATAAAAAGCATTATTGAACCAGAGAAACATTAAGATAAAACATCAGATCAGTATCCGCTGATTAGTGATTAGTGGTTCAAGAATCTCAAGTTAAACATGCAGAGGACCTAGTAGCAAGAAGTAGTTTTTTACTTATTCCTTGACACCAGTTAAAACTTCTTTATCTGCGATTCAGACTAACCTTGATACCTGTAAATAGGATAATTAAGCCCTTTCAACTTCGTATATTATTTAGTTGTGACCGGAAGATGTCGCTGTCGGCAGACACTTCCGTAAACAAACTCTGAGGGCCCGGTGTCATTAAATCTCGTAATAGGATATCATAAATCGCGGGAGGTGGAGGCCGCGCCGGCCGGCCGGCTGTCATCGTTTGTCAGGGCATTTCACGCATTGTTGGACAATAACGCAGACCGGCCATTGTGCGCTCGGCTGCCTGGACGTGTGACGTGACGCACTTGCGATATAACTCGCGAGCTTTATGCGACCCTGGGTACCCGGATGAGCTATGCTATAATTTGTATCAAGAACTAGCTTTCCAAGAAAATTTAGAATAAACCTCTGTAGATTCATGCCATTAAACATTAAAAAGTCAACGGAAGAAAAATCTTCAATTAAAAACTGGACAGAGATTATTGGCATCTGTAGTGTTCGAAAAATGTTCAGATATAATGACAATAAAATAGTTCTCAAATTATTAACTCTGTAAACACAAAATCGATCATTAACTTTACCTAAATTCTGAAAGACATTTTAAATTTTAGTCGCCTTTATCACCCATTAACAATGCCATTTTGGAGGTCTTTATCCATAGTGGGGACTTTTGCCGTAATTTTTAATCTAAACGAGATGTTCCATCTTAGTCCTCAGGGATGACAGCGCATCTGCATTTTGATTCTTAATCGAGAATAAATACAGATTTATATGGGCCACAGCACCCACTTACTATCAGGTGGGCTGTGTGCTCGTTTGTCACCACTACTCTATAAAAAAAAATGAACGCTTGAAAATCCACCTGGGATTGACGATTGCAGCACGTTACCGGTGACACTGCGTCGTCGCGAAGCTGGATATTTCACATTAGCGATTTACAAAATGGTTCCATTGGTAGTCTTTCTTGGCCTTCCCAAAGTTGCCTTTTATGATACAAAATGGGGGTAGGTATCTATTACTTTAAGTCACAGCTAATGTTCGCCATGCTTTCGTTTTATGCAAGTCATGACAGCGCTGGGTCGCCAGAAGCAATAGATACTCGTAATAACAAAAATTGTCCTTTTCTTGTACGCGGTAAAGCCACGCCCACAGCATATTTATGGCTGCAGCATGAATGTGTCGGCTTGACAGGGAAAGAACCGCGCCGGCAAAAAATATTACAGCCAGCATTGAAATAGCAGCAAAATGCTGCTGTGTTTCGTACGATTCGGAGATAACAAGGCTTTTAGTACACAGGGGCGACACACATCCACACTTTGATTCCTGATCAAGAATAAATGTAGGTGCTCACTGCTTATGGACACAGCATTCACATACCATCAGGTGGACTATGTGTTAGTTTTTATTACTTTAAAAAATATGGTTGTATAAACTTTTAGGCCACATAGTTTGGTAACCATAATTTTTTTCATATAGAATAAGAGTGACTAACGAGCACACAGTCCACCTGATGGTAAGTGAATGCTGTGGCTCATAGATATCCACGTAATTCATCCTCGGTTAAGTATCAAAATGCAGATGCGTTGTCACCCCTGAGAACTAAGATGGTATTACCTCGTTTTCAGTAAATAAAATTTCCGATTCTATACACTCACGCTCAAGCTGCTATTTTACGCTGCTATTCTATGAGACCATTGCGCAATAATTTTCAAAAAAGTAAGACAAATATATCGTGCCTAAAATATAATCATCTCTTTATTAAAACCCGTGCCTTAAGACCCTTTCCGGGTACCGCGTAACTCTTCCTAATACCCCGCCACTCGCTAAAATATTCGGAATCCGTCAAACCCGTAAATTGAGCCCTTTTGTATGTGGGACCCCGGTCCGTATTTACGAGACCGAGCGAGCTGCAGATAGCCCGAATTAAACTTGAATTTAAAACCATTTTATATTAGCTAAGCTCGCTTAGATCGCGTCGGAGCCGCGCGCGAGCGATAAGAGAATTGGCCTGTCAGGCACCGGATGATATATTTGACCAGTATTTCCATACCTCCCTCACCCGGACCACCCCTTCCCCTATTTTCATTTTGTACGTGTCTGCTCTGCCGAGTATCTGTAATGTATCCGTCGTATTTAGGAGTTACATTGAATAAGGAAAAAGTGCGAAGGTGAGCGAATTTTATTATTTAATAGGCCGCGCTCAGATCTGTCAAACTGTGACGGAGGGTAGCGGACGGGTTTATATTTTTATTTGTACGCAACTTGTTCTTTTCCTTGAGTTTTCATGCGAAACGTTTTTGTTAAGTCGTCGATGTTAAATTTTACTCGGAACTAGGAAATTAATAAATAAAGCGGCCTATAAAGTACTTTCTGATTTCTTTCTTCGATCTTCTTTCGTTTCTTATTGTGTTTTTGATGTATTTTTGAATATTCATAAGAGATTTCTTTTACACATTGTGATTTATGCTGCAGCTATATTATAATTGCAATAAATTCTTGCAATAATTTTTCAGCAACCTCTACGGTAAAATTTTCAGCATCTCTGCAATTAAAGTCGTGTCTTAAAAATTATTTTCGGCTATCATATAGGATCCACATAATATCACAAGAGATGTTAAGTCCGATTCTGTCTTCTACGTTTGTGAAATGTTCAATTGTTTCATTGTAGAATACACAATCAGCAAAATTCAAAAGTTACGTGGTAGAATCACGCTGCAAATATATTATTATAGTTGAAGCACGAATGGGTTGGCTTTTAGAATATAAATAAGCATAGCTGGCTTACAAATACTCTAAGGGAGGGCATGTCACGTTGTTTGTTCGCGATGGACTCCTAAACTAGTGCAGTTTGGTCCAACTTGAGAGATAGAATAGTGTTTTGCCCATGAGTGACCCGCAATATTTTTGCGATTTTTAGGATTTTTAAAGGGACATGACAAAGGGTCGTCGAAAAGGGCAGAACAACGTCTGCCTGGCAAGCTAGTAGATACTAAAAACGTACGACAGTTAGTTGACGTTCACGTATTCATATAATAATTCCTGCTTTCAGTTTCAGTTCAATAACAGAGCCATATTTTCAGATAGGATGATCCAATATAAAGGTTGATCATTTATCTAGTCTTTTTTGAAATCGTTCTATGAAATCCTAATTCTAATATTATTGATACAAATTTTACTTAGTTACCTACAGTTAGTCTTACTGTAAAACGCTGCATTATCTATATACGGTTTGTGTTTTATGTGTGAACATTGAAGATAGTCCTAGAACTGAAAGTCATTATTCATAGTAGCTTCGCAATGTTCATTTTGAATAATTAAAAACGTTGGCAGAGACCCGTACGGCCGCATGGCGTTTTTACTGCACTGCGTTGGTTTGGGCGCTGCTAGGGCGTACCCGCATGAAGTGTTTAAAAACCGCTACGATACATAAGGCAAATATTAATTGCGTGGCACGAAAATAAAGCTGTATACAGTTTTTATGATAATCTAAATGTAATAAATTATCTGGCTTTCTTCTTTCTAGTCACCTCAATATTAAATTTGTAGCAAGCTTTTAAAATTAGTTCTATGTCGTTAGTTAACACGGAGATTTTTGTTACACAATGTCATTTAATTGATAAGTTAGTTGTAAATAAAAGTTTTATAGAGATTAATACACAAAAACAATGCCTGAGTGGTTTGCTCTATAATTTTTCCATATTTTCAACTATTTTTTTTTTAATTTTTCCACTTTTATGAATATCTGTGTGTGTAATTAATATAAAATATAACTATTAATACAGAAAGAAGGATAAAACTTTACATTTTTCGAACAAATCGACTTCCCTGCTATGAAATCTACCCTGGTGGCAGAAGAAGTCGTGGAATCCTTTATTAATAATAAAAATATTACAAGGCTTTTAAAATTATTTCGATGTCTGACGCAACAGTTAAAATATTGCTGAATTTCTTTTGTCATATATTAGAACAGATTTTTTTATGTACTAGAGCTATTAAGTAGTTTTTTACGTGGTAGAACCATGTTGCAGCTATATAAGTAGTATGGTTGTAGCACGAATGAGTCGGCTCGACCGGGGTAGGACGACGCTCTCACAGAATACCAGCGTAAAATAGCAGCTAAACGCTGCTGTGTTTCGTTTGGTGAGTGTAGAGAACCGGAGACCCTTTTTACTGGAAAAAAGGCATTCCATCTGAGTCCTCTCGGGTGACGACGCATCTGCTTTTTGATTCGTAATCGAGGATACATGTAGATGTCTATGGGCCACAGCTACCACTTACCATCAGGTTGACTGTGTGCTCGTTTGTCACCCTTATCCTATTAAAATAAAAATAGAGATTGCAAATCCTTAGATCGTAAAGATAGGAAATTACAAAATGTAGTGTACCTATTTTGATTTATGAAGTTAATGGCATCAATATGGGCGGGGTACCTTTGGTGTTGAGATTCGCCTTCTTAATTGCGCACAGTGTTCAATCTCCTCTATTTAGTTTTCTTAACTATTATCACAAATTCTGGATCTTAAAAATACTGTAGGACACAGCAACTGCTTACCATAGATGTGCTTATATATCACCTTAATTGCGTTTAAAAACCCACGATATCTACACTTGAGAAGAACAGCAACGTTTAAATACCAAGCCCATACAATAGAAGCTATATAAATCATACAGTTGAGTCAAACATTTTTGGCGCTTTAGTATGGGGGGGTACATACACTCATACTCACACTTATGTTTGTAGTATAGTTGGCAGCAGGTTTTCATGACTTGCAGGTGCAGTAGCTTTTTACTATCAGGTTTGTTCCCCCTTTGTTCGCTTAGGGTTTTATTTTTTATAGAATAAGGGTGACAAACGAACGCGCAGTCCACCTGATGGTAAGTGATTGATGTGACCCATAGGCATCTACATTAATCGTCGAGTAAGAATCAAAATGTAGATGCGTTGTCACACCTGAGAACTAAGATGGAATGCTTCGCTTCCAGCAAAAAAGGGTCTCCGGATCTCTACACTCACCATAAGCAACACAGCAGTATTAAGCTGCTATTTTACGCTAGTATTCTATGAGAGCGTTGTCCTGCCCCGGTCTAGCCGACCCATTCGTGATACAACCATAATAAAGCTTCAGCGTGGCTCTACCAAGTATAATGTGGGAATCATGATATAACTAGAGGTCAGTGCCGAGGTGTATACATAAGCACAGGTGGTGCACTATCTATTCCCCTACTCTCATAGTCCGATGAGACGGTGATCCAACACGATTGGAGGGAGATCAGGCGCAAGACCAACGGCTTTACGTGCTTTTCAAGGCACGATGTTTCAAACACCAACTTTCTGACTCCGAGCTGCTACTGAATTTTTTTTTACATAGAAACCAATTGATTTTGGTCTGATTCCGTGATTCGAACCTGGGACCTTATGGTCAGCCGTTGCGTTTACGAGCACTAGGCCGTCGATATACATTCGCATCGAACTTTCACCGCGGAAAAATCCCTTTTCCATCGCCTAGGCGCCTTATCCCGGAGGCGATAAATCAGGCTCTCCATTGTGCGGTGCCGATACCCCGGCTAATGTACCCGGGCCGCATTGTTACCGGCCCCGGCGAATTTATATTAATATAGATGTAATCCCATCGAGTCAACGGGATTCGATGCGTTAATCGCTTTCGCCGGTATGCACTTGCGTAACTTGTCTAATGAGCCTGCCGCTCGAGCGAAATCCAGTTGTAAAAGCTCTTGTCATAGTCCCATAAATTCCGCTTGGCAAGCGTTTTGGCAGCCTCTTGTGTGTGGTAGAGCAACGCTGTAGTTATATTTTGATTGCAGTAGGAATGGGTCGATTTGACCGGGGTAGGACCACGCTCTAAAAGTATACTAGCGTAAAATAGCTGCTCAATGCTAAGTTTTCTATGGCAGTAAGTGTAGATAACCGGAGACCCCTTCTTACTGGAAAAACGAGGCTTTCCACCTTAGTTCTCAGGGATGACAACGCATCTGCATTTTGATTTATTACTTTCATTACAGCCTTTTACAAGGTCATTGCTGAACATCTACTTTGTTCTACCCCATTTTTTCATAAGATAGGATGACAAACGAGCACACAGTCTACCTGATGGTAAGTGGTTGCTGTGGCCCATACGAATCAAAATTAAAATGCGTTGTCATCCGTGAGGACTTAGGTGGAATGCCTTGTTCCCAAAAAGGGTCTCCGGTTCCTTACACTCACCATACGAAACACAGCAGGATTAAGCTACTATTTGACGCTGATATTCTGTGAGAGCGTGGTACTTCCCTGGTCGCGCCGACCGTATCGTGCTACAATTATACTACTAATATAACTGCAGCATGGCTCTACAACGTAAAAATATAAAATATTACTAACGTTTATTTCCCTTACTTCTTTTAGCTATAATTAATATATATATATATATATATATATATATATATATATATATATATATATATATATATATATATATATATATATATATATATATATATATATATATTGCAATATGAAGTAATAATTATAAACTAATATAAAATCCTAAAATGACGTAAACGCCTAAGTAAAAATTTTCGATTCATACACCAATAGTGAGTACGTTTTTCTATGATAAAAATATTATAAATTAAATGTGCTACTCGCCAATTCCATTTGGCAGACATAAAAAACAGACATATGAACTTGAATATTTTAATGTAAATCTCGCTATATTTCGGTTAGTTATACTTGCTAAAATATATACGTGGTATTAGCGTAAGCTTTCACGATGCCAGACCTTTTAACAAAGCTCTTGGCGTAGCTCCAATAGTTTTGACGTGCATCCTCTCGCCGCTAGATGTCGCACGATAGAAAGCCCATGTATACGAAGAAAATACCTACTTACAAAATCCCCTTGTAACTAATAGCGATCTCCATCATACATGTACATTTGCGATAGTGGATTTTAGTCCGTACGTCACGATTATAAGGGCTTTGACGTGTGTCAACGGCTCGAATCCATCTGTCGCTCTCTGGCGTACAGCAGTCGGTCAAGTGGAAACGAGTGAAATATGTGACTAGTAGTTGCGCTCGAATCCACAGCAGTTTTCGGTTTTCACAAACAAAGGTATTAGAGCTCGGCTCGATTTATGGCCGGACAGCATTGACCAAATTTTGCTTTTTTTATCAACGTTTCTCTCCCGTTTGGATATTTGTTCCTGATCTGGGAACGGAAACGTTTTCGAAGTTGGTTTATGTAATATGTTGACAGCTTAATGGATTAAGTAAAATATTCGCAAATTTTATAGGTTTGCTCAACCGATTTAAAGGATGTATTATAGATGTTGTTATCCGAACATTTAAAAAATATATAATCAATAAACAGACAGATTATGTTATGAAAATAATAGCGCCATAAACATAGACTTATTAACTTGTTATACTACTGCGTATATATCAATGGCCATAAAACTTTAATTGAATTCAATTTTTAAAAAAGCAATATGCATTAGTCTAACGGATTCCATGAATTGTGGATCCAAGGAATTTATACGAATTACTTTTCTCTACGGACGATCAGATTGCGTTAAATTCTATTAAAACTTCTTACAGTCTTGACGTACCTTTAAATTCAAACGGTAAGCTATCAGATAAACTTGAAAAAAGAAAGAAAAGTTGGTGGGGAGAAGCGTCTTTATCTGAGTTCAGTTAATACCCCAATTAAAAAAAGATGACGTCGCGCTCGCCTCAGTTTTGACACTATCTCTTGAACTGTATTTGTAACCTTTTTTTCTAACTTCTTCATTCCAATTATTAGATTGTTTTTCTTTTTAAAAGAAAGAAATAATAAAACATTAATAATAAGGACGTTGAAACTTCAAAGGATAGAGTGGATATTAAAGAGACACGGGAAATAATTAATAGTTCCTTTTTTTAAATTAAATAACTAACCATCTTTTTTATTAAAATTTTTGGTTTGGATGATTGTCCTTTAAGCCATGTCTTCATTTCATTCGGGATCTTCGTTTTCATAGATTTTCCATTGTGAGTTTAATGCATTTGTAAATAGGCAAAAATATTTGCGGCAGACGCCATTATTTGCGATTGGTTAATTTTAACTAACCTTCTCTTTTAAAAAAAAGAAAACTACTATTTGTAATTATCTACTACACTTTACTATCATTTCCCAAATAGGTTCTGAACATGTTCTAAATAAATATACTTATATCCTCTGATATAACAAGATATTAAATTATACTTAGTGCAATATTTACATTTCACTATGAATTTGATATTTTTCGTATTATTTCTACACACCTAATACAGAAAGTTGTTGGTTAACATCAAAAATCGTGTATATAGCTAAGCTTATTTAACGTGTGAGTTGATATTAAACCGGCTTTCACTTATCTCATCCAATAAAGAATATTAAAGTTCTAAGTAAACAGCGGCGATCAGTCCGAGGTGCCCCTATCAGTGGTCATTTGTCTATAGCCCACGCTCCGCGCGTTTTATGAGTTCCTCTCACCTATTTACTCATTTTTTGTTGACGCAATCTATAGGAATTTCCTTTTAAGCTTTTTGATTGAACATTACCAAACAGTTCTTGCTTGTTAAACCTGTTAGGTTAAGATTACTTATAGTGATACTTCGTTAAGGTGTAATTTTAAATAATTATAATATATTTTCGCTTTTTTATAACACAATAAGGACGATGAACGAGTACACAGTGCACCTAATGCTAAGTGAATGCTGTAGCGCAAGGACATCTTCATCTATGATATAGAATCGAAATGCACATGTGTTGTAGTAAACTACAAACTAAGATTGAATGCCTCGTTTCGTGTAAAAATGGTCTCCAGTTCTCTAATAGTTCTCAGCGGTAAGTACCACACGAAACAGAGCTAAATCAAGTCATTTTACGCTGGTATTTTGTGGCAGTTTTCGTCATAGTTTATGATATCCAGGTATTTAAAGTCGATTACTGTTACTATGTGAACATAGTGATAGTAGTCGACTTTTACATAGCTGAAGCTAACGATGAAAATTCACTTTCTAGTACTGAAGTTCTTTTAACTTGTTGTGAACAAGAACGACTCGAACGATGGAACAAGAAGCTTTTGATCTGAAATCTGTCGAGATTTAGGACATATTTTTAACACGAACGCAACGACATAATATTGTCACTCTGACGAGAAACCTAACTTTATATTTTTAGTCTGTGCTACTACAATTCAACAGACGTTCCCCAGATTGGAGGGGATTTACCAGAGCTGTCAAGCTCGACTGTTTTTTATGTTTTCGAGTTGTTATCAGAATGTTACTGCCCATCTCCTGTTTAATTTCCTCGGTCATTTTTAACGACACCCACGGGATGATATGGGTTTTCTTATGATGCCACCACACGGCAATATTGATGTAATAAAGAAAAAGTAAATTTTCTTAAAAAAAAATTTTCGTTCATAATAAATTTATTAAATGGTAACACTGCCGTTAATAAACTCATAAACGTTTTAATACACCGTCCATCTATCTGTCAACATTCTGAAACACGTATTCAACCGTTAACTTGTCCTGTCCTCGTGGTTTATGGCTCTGCGTTCGGTATGGTTCGGACTCATATGGAAAAAGTCTAACCTCACCGCATTTATGGTCTCCTGTGACATGCAATTAACTTGCAACAATCAATCATGGCAAATTGCTTTAAACAACCAAGGATGGTCGAGAATTACAAATATATGTACGATGAGCGATCGAAAATATTACTACTAAGTTATAAGGCATTTTGACGTTTATTGAAAACTCGATCGTTTTTTTAGAAGTTCGGATGGCATAAGCACACGTTTCACTTTGTCCAATAAACACCTATATCAAGCCTTAATTAAGGATCTAAATGCATATGCGTTGTCATTTTTGAGGACTAAGATGTATTGTTATCAGTAAAAGGATCGTAGGTTCTATTATTTGTAGTATAAGGATCTTAGGTTCTATTATATATACCTGAAATCCTGGAATCTATCGACATGTTTACACAGATGGTATATATTTTAATTGTAAAACCTATTTATCTTGTTTTAATGTCATATATAAAACGTCTCATTTTTTAACAGTGTACTCTACCCGCAATGCAAATTATATATGACAGCAAGCTATTCCTACACGGCCATTATTTATCAACAGTGTTATTTGTAAATTACTTTTCGATAAAAACATGGCGGTCCACACTCTTCCCTATTGTTTCTCCTCACCATTGTTTTAGTGTCGTCACGCATCGCCGGGGGCCGCGCCTAGTGCTCACGGGACGTAACATTAAAGTAACAATATAATGGTATTTCGTGACGTTAAAATTAGCTGTTTATAATTGGTCAAATTTGAAATTTCCGAATGTGTACTGGGCCTATTATTTGTCTATGTGATGTATAGTGCACATGATAATGTATTCTAATGGCCCCTCAGACCGCATCAATTGTGGTAAAATTATTCTCCACGTAGTTATTAACGTAGTTAGTAGTGACATACATACATAAATACATAAACACTCACGCCTGTCACCCAGAGGGGTAGGCAGAGACTACAGACTTCCATTTAGCACGATCCTGACATACCTTTCTCGCCTCTTCCACATTCATATACCTACGCATACATGCTCGTCGGTTAAGGGTACTCTTAATTTGGCCCATTTTTAGTATATCGCCAATTTGGTCGACAAACTTCCGCCTAGGACGTCCCTTTCCGACTCTTCCATTCACTTCTGCAACATATATTTGCTTTGTCAGTCTTTCCGCATTCATTCTTTCTACATGACCAAACCACCGAAGCATTCCTTTCTTAATCCTGGTCACCGCATCATCTTGCAATTAAAATTAAGTAGTGACATATTTGTTAGATATTAAAAATTGTATCCTAATGTCTTTATTTATACTTTGTCATAGTTGATTGCGTGCTGGATTATTGGGTAATAGTGTTATACATGTTGATATTACAATAACCGGCCTAATTTGCAGTGAAGGTTCAGAATAAGTAATATAGTCAAATGAAAAATTAATTAAAAAATCTCAAACATTTTGTCCTTTTTATCTTTTAAATTCAAAATGCGTGGTTATGCATTATTTTAACTGTTTTTACTGCGCACGCACACATTCGTAAGGGTCGATCGGTAGGCGGAAACGTTGGTGCCCATAAATCCCATTCAATTTGGGATTGTTTCAAATAAAAATAGAAGCCTATAAGTAAAAAAAAAGTATTTACTCGTATTTTCAAAAACTACAATAACGATTTATCATTATTTATATATTTGAACTTATGTTAAAATTTGGCTACTTTTTGAAAAATAACACTGTATATCTTGGAATTATAGGTCCTATTTTCATGTGAGACTTATATCAAACAAGAGAGTTCATTTTTGTGTTCGTGTTTGTTGTGTTTTGGCATGTCATAAAAGATGATTTATGGGATAATAGGTTTATCATTGTGTAGGCGATAGCCAGGCTATCAGTTGTTTCAAAATTTTCCATCTAAACCCACATTTTTGACTTCACGTAGTGCAAATAAGTCGCGGTTTTTTAGATTCCGCCTACCCCCTCGAAGATTATAGTCGTAACAAGATGTGCCCAAGCCATAAAAATAATCATAATAATCATCATCGTCATCGTCATTGTCGTTATCACCATCATTACAATGAGTACGTCCCTCCACAGTTCCACTGCTGAAGATAGCCCTCCCCCATGTAATGCCACAAAGCACGGTCCTGAGCCACCTGCATCCATCGAATGTCAGACGTAGATAAGTCCCGCTGAGTCTTTTGCTGGTTCTTCCTGGGACAGAGATTTTTTCCGAACCAGAGGCAAAGCTCAAATGACTTTCAATAAATATTTATGTGATCCATATTGAATAAAAAAATATTTTTTCTATTTTATTCTATAGAAAAAGTAAATTTCCAAATCATCATTAACTCTCGCAATGCAATAGAACACAGTTAAAAAAATCAAAATCAAAGTAGTATATTTGTAAAACATTGGTAAAAAGTTACACTTGGTGGAAAAGGTATGTTAAGTAACACTATGTTTTACCTTAAAAGGCATACAATTATTTGGTTATCATCATCACCTGGCATTATTAATATTTAATAACATAACAATTTCTATTATAATTAGTATGTTTAGAAATAACATAAATTGTTATCTTAATTATCAATTACATAATTCTTAATAACATAAAGATAAAAATATGATAAATGAATCGTACATTAATTGTAGATACTAAAAACCATTTATTATATCTTCAAAGTATTCGTTGATAGAGTAGTATGCTTTATTTAAAAAACTCGAAAGCAATTTCTTAAATTTGTCTATATTATCAGTCTCCAAGTCAAAAGCCTATCCAAAAACAATTCCAAAACGAAAACATAAAACTCTAAATCCACGTTTGACTTTGAATAACGACTTAAAACCTTATTTGCTCAAGCAACGAGATAAAAATTTAACGTGGGAGTTTGGCACTGAGCAATTATGCTCAGTTTGAATACGGCCGAGCAAACAGAGGGTCGCGCGGGCCCCACCCCCGCTAATGACGCAGAGTTGAGAATGCAGAGCTGGTTAACACCTGGGTCCTTCGAATAATACAAAAGTGGCGTTTTTTTACTATAAATCTCATTTCACTTAGGATACATATTATTACACCATGATTATCCTTATAGATATCATTAGATTTAAGTAAATCCATAATCAGTTTAAATAACAGTTAGGATGTGTTAAGTTTTAATTTTTTTTGCTAAATGTTAAACATATTTAAAAAAAACTGTGTAAAAGGGGAAGAGTTATGTTTTTTTTTTAATACCGTTACTAGATAGATGGGCCTCCCCCTAGATTGCCCCATATGCCATAGTTACCAAGCTTGGCAGGCGGCTAGGAAATCGCAATGTTTTTTTTTTTAGTTGTTACTAGGAAGATGCTTTTTTGTTTAATTTTGTCAGCTCTTACAAAACCCACGGGACGATATGGGATTGTAGATATTCTTACAAAGCAACTGCACTTTATAATTTATTTATTTTAATAATTTCTTATATTTACACGAATCGTTCACATTACTCGATTAAAACTAATCTTACAGATTTCGTCGCATTTAGTATGACTTATTTTTAATTCCCAACGTTTTGCTTTCTATGTATATTAGACCTCTACCCTATATGGCATCCGATTGATCAGTCCCAAAGAAACCACAAGTACTGAAAAGCACCCGAAACGTGTGCAATAAATAAAAATAAGTAAAAGTAAATGCTACAAAATCTGTATAACTATGTAGTTTCACTCGTACGTGTAGTGTTCGTGTAAACACAATAAATCATTAAAAAAATTAATATACTTAAGAATTTAATTTTTTTATAAACACGCATTGATTTATTATGAGCTGTAATAGTAATAATAATAATAATTATTATTGTTATTGTTTCTCACATAACTTATACAAACAAATCATATTGAAGCTCTGTACCCGTGGTAGTTGAAAACTGTGTTACAGGCTACAGCGTCTTCCCCGTTTCAGTGACAATAATTCTGATAATTATTTTATTTACTCCCGGTGATCCCGATCAGGATACTACTTACTTACTTACTTACTTACTTATCGTCACGCACAATCCCTAACGGGGTAGTCAGAGAGAACAGATCGCCAAGTGTCACGATCCTTACATACCTCTTTCGCTTCTTTCAGGTTCATTAACTTCTTCATACATGCACGTCTAGGTATCCGAGTACTCTTGACCCTCCCCTCTTCGAGCAATTTGCTCACATGGTCTTCGAAAGTTAGTCTCGGTCTACTCATACATCAGGATACTAGAATAAAGTTATTAAATTATTGTATTGTCATCGGTTCTTGATACAAGTGCAAATTTTCAAGTCAATCGGGAGTCTACGAGTTGAAACGAAAATTACATTAAAGGATTCCGTTACATAGATAGATAGCAGATACATACCAAGTTAATAGAAGCTTGTTACTACATATCATCCCTTCTACCTGTGATATAGGGATATAATCGCTGGCTACGTTTCCTCGCTGATTGGACTACTTTGGCTTTGAGCGAGAAAATAATCCAACCGTCTTGTTGCCAGCAGTGAAGACCACAGTATCGAATATAATTTCTTCAGAAACTTCGCTGCACGTAGATCCCCATAGACTTATAGTGTCCATGAGACGTAGAACAAATATATGATAATCTCTCAGAGACTTATATTTGCGCCATTTCTCAGTTCAGTGGCCTAATAGGGGCTTCTCAACAGTAATTAATGTAATAATTTCGTTAAACAGCGGTAGCAATAAAATCAATCAGCCAAAGTTACGAATTAACTTACCACTACAAACATCATCACAAGTCCACGGCAGAACATGGCCTCTCCCATCGATCTCAGGTTGCTGGTCTCTCCCAAAGTATTCCACAAGGCACCTAAGCCACTTATATCCAAAGATTCCCATCTTTCATCGCTGTTTCTGATAGCGTGTTGCCCAACACCGAATTTAGCAGGGAGATGCTGCCACTTGCAAACGATTCTTTGACATAAGTTCTCAGTTCTTTGTATATGACCGTACTAATAATATTATATATAAATTTTTATAATGATTATTGCTTGTAAGTTCAGTTAGCAGCACTGTCAAAGATGCGTTTGCTATTTGTGAGCTCTAATCCAGTCAGATAATCCTCCGTACGATGGAGAGGCAGACCTCCATCGTACGGCCTTCACTGGGTTATTTGACAAATTGTTAAAATACAAATAAATATTGAAATACTACTAGTTTTTACGGAATTTATCGCGTATATTTAACTTTTTAAATACCCGACGTTTCGAACGCTTTACAGCACTCATGGTCACGGGCGGGACTGAGATGTTCAACGTCCATATGTCATAGTTAACCGCGGTTACCATAGATTAAAATTTAACTTTTGTTCCGATCTATGCAGTATGAACTTATGGTATCTTGAAGTCTTGCAGTTGTATGCTTGGGTTGGGATTTAATTTTATTTATTATAGGATCCCAAGCAGATGGTAGCACCCAGCCATCTTCTCTATTGAAATTAGGATGTTTTTTGATTTCAATAGCCTCGCGAATCATCCTCGGAATGAATCGGTGTTCTTTAGCGAGGATTTGCGGTCTATCAAATCTGATGTAGTGACGGGGGCGATCCTGTACGTGTTCACAGACTGCAGACTTCCCGGAGCGTCGATTCTTCACATCAGCTATATGTTCTTTAACGCGGGTTTTTATTGATCTTTTAGTTTGTCCTATGTAGGAGAGACAACATTCACAATCAAGTTTGTACACTCCTGCATCTTGCAGAGGGACATTACACTTGACTGATGGTAAAAACTGGCCAATCTTCTTCAGCGGCTTGAAGTATGTTTTGATGGAAGCGCGCTTCAAGATGTAGCCAATCTTGTCAGTGACTCCTCTAACATATGGCAGTACAGCAGGCACACGCTCGACTGTGGCCGGCTTCACTCGTTCACTGTGACGTAGGCGCGGGACTCGAAGCTTGTTGTCATGCAAAACTTGCTTGACATGGTGGAGCTCGGCAGCCAGGTGTTTACTGTATGGGTTACCAAAAATACACAAGCCCAATGCTCCATTACGTCCCATAGTGAACCAAATCGATTCACCAACTTACAGATTGGCTCAACACTTAGCGAAAATACTCTCACCGCTCAGGGGACATACAAGAACACACATAAAGGATTCCTACCATTTTGTCAGCAAGATTAAAGACCTACATCTCATCTCACCTGAACATTATTTTTCATCATTGTTTACGTAAGTAAAACAAAAACGAAAACCAAAGGAGTTCAAAGGAGTACCAAGCTTTCATAGCAAACAGATATTAACACAGTCTCTGACAAAGCTTTCGCGTTCCGAGTAGAAGCTTAACAAAGACGCGCTAAGACCTACAACAATGGCGGACACGAAAAAGGACAAAACAAAAGGATCTCTGGCGAAAATTTACGTTTAAAAACAACGTAGATACCTAAGCGGGATCCGTATCTATCCTATTTAGATATTAATCTAAACGAAAAAGCAAAAGCAATTCAAAATAGGCAACAAGCTAACAGAAGGGACGGGCGGGCCGCGCTGTAATTGGCCATTTATCAAACTGCGAAGGGGTTAGGGGCCTCCTGCCGCCTCTGCCGCCCTGGTACTCGTCCGCTCGCGGCACGCAGAAAATTGCTTGCGTTAAACGAAACGAACAAACATGCATGCATACAACAAGATTATGTTTAATTTCATTTAATTACTTTCACACAACAAATTGTTTGAGATAAACCAGAAAGTAAATTCATTTTACTTAACACCATAAAACGTAACTTAAACAGTAACGTAAAGTAAACAGTTATGTAACATAACTTTCTCGGTCAACTGCTGAAACAGTTCTGCTGAAGTCAGAGTAAAGTGACTGACTGACTACAAGTGGATAAGTGTTATGTGGCTCATAGAAAATGCGGATGTGTTTTCATTCTTGAGGACTAAGAGGCCTAATTACTAGTAGAACGAGTCACTGTCACCATACGAAACACAGCAGTATTACTGCTATTTACTCTGTTTCTGGACCACGGAATACCAGATTTTAATATTCACATAATGATGAATTTCATCATGAGTGACGAGATACTCTTCTCCCTTCTTATCTGCTCTTCATTTATTCCTATTTTATTCTTTACTCTCCCATCGCAAGTTATGCTGCTAATTGGCGCGGTATTCTGTGTGAGCTGACAGACATGATTTGAATTAGTATTGGTGACAGTCAGGGTAACATAGATGGATTTATCGCCAATAAGTTAGTCATCAAGACTTCGTCTTCGATGACTAGTTTTTTTTTATAGGATAAGGATGACAAATAGTCCACCTTACGATAAGTGAATGATGTGGCCCATATACATCTACATCTATCCTCAGTAAACTATAAAAATGCAGATATGTTGTCACCCCTGCGGATTAAGGTGGAATGCCTCATTTCCAATCATGAGGGTCTTCGGTTCTCTATACTCGACACCCTAAACAAAGCACAGCATAAAGGTACTATTTTACGATTGTTTTCTGTGAGAGCCGGCCCATTTGTGCAGTAACCACAATTTAGCTGTATCATGGCTCTACCACGTCTGAGTCTTTAATGTTGACATATTCGTTCTAATACCATGGTAAGATATTGCTGTTATTTTATCAGTACAATTATAACGCGTTGAATTAGCTCCACTTAACCTAAAGTGGCAATGGGCCGGCCATGCAACTCAGTAAAAACGACAGTCGATGCGGAAAAAGGGTCTCGAATGGCAGCCTCGAACCGGTACGGTGGCCCCCTATAAATGGACTAGCGACAAGGTAAGACATGCACAATTCCGATTTATGCAGAAACAATGTTTTGTGGATATTCCTTAAGGGTGGCATATGTTGAGCAGTGGACTTATGAAGGGCTAAAATGGATGGATGATGTAAGACAACATATGTATTTGAAGTATTTGCCCTAATCACCATTTTGGCAGGCAAAATAGTTATCACAGACAAACAACACGTTTAAAAATTATAGTGGAACATTCTAGACAGTTTTTATACTAGCACACGTAACATAGAAAGATACCTGTAAATATCTCCGGTTAATAGTACGGTATATTTATCTCAGCTCATTCAAACTTACTACGATAAACTAAGAACAGGATAACGCATGCTTAATTTAAAATTCAAAACCGTAACTTACCAAGCGAAAGCGAATGAATATAACGCGCGATAGTAACAAAATTTTCGCCAAGTAATCCGTACCCTAAATATACAGGTGAGCCATGGTCGAGGAGGCTGATTTCGGATAAACCCCCGCAGACCTGATTAAGCCCGGTTTTAAATTCAGAACTCGGGTAATGAAACTTTCTTATCAGCGAGCCTCCTTGTTTTGAGTTATGACCAAAGCTTATTTAGATTACCTCCCGCTACTACACCAAAGTTCTAAAACCCTGATATCAGTTGCTCTGAATAATTTTATCAAATTAATATAAATATACCCCCCTTCTACACTAAAATAAGGTACACTCTAGAATTTAAAACAATCTAAAATGTCGTTATTAAAACTGTTTGTAAATTGACAAGTGATAAAATTAAAAATTTTGTACAACCGACTTCAATTTAAATAAAATGAGAACATCATCAATGTATTCGAAGTAAATTAAAAACGCATTTTTAAGGATAACTCAAAAACTACTAGTCAAATCTTGATCAACAAACATTTATATGGGACCACATGAGAAGCACCAGCTTTCAAATAAAAAAAAATAAACGTGATATAAGTTTACCTAGAAAAAAGTTCTGAGTATACATACTTTTTTAAGTTGATTGAAAAATATGTATAACGGTTTCTTTTGCATAAAAAGTGAGTTTTGTAGACTGTTTCTTGTTAATATCGATCTTTTCTTTTAATTAAACTTAATCGAATGATAATACATACAAAACAACAACCATACAATTTGTCACCCCAATACACAGTGTGATTGTAAAAGGGTAAATCCGTCTCTGCCAATCCACCCGTGTATAATTTAAGCCTTTGTCTATGGTGTTGTGATCGGAAAAGTTAACTTGTAATCTCTATGGTTATGCTTGGCAATGGGGATGCACGTTTAAATCTGACAAGCTTGAATAATTTAGTAGAATTATGACTAATAATAATTGCCTTTTAACGATAAAACGTAAGCCATAACGCTTTATTTTCATATTAACAAACTTTAATAAAAATACCTTATTGTTTATCGTGGTACAGTCAGGCATCAGCTATATTATGGTTGTAGCACGAATAAGACGGACCTGAGAAGACCACAGGACATCAGCGTAAAATAACAGCTTATTGCTGCTGTGTTTCGTATGGTGAGTCTAGAAAACTGTAGACACGTTACTGGATACGAGGCATTCTATCTTACACCTCAGAGGTAACAGCGCATCCGCATTTTGATTCTTACTTGAGAATAAATGTAGATGTGTACGAGCCACAGTATCCTCTTACAATCAGATGGACAGTATGCTTTTTGTCACCGTTATTCTATGAAAAAATATATTTTAATAAGCAATAAGTCAACCATGCAGTAATGAGGTACCTATGTTTATAAATTTAACGTTCAAAGTCCCGTGTTACACTCTACTGCTTGTTTTTATGATTTATGAATAGGTTAATAAAAATATAATAGCCATTATCGTGATAATTATTAAGTCTATAAAACGAAAATGCTCCAATTAAAAATAGACATTTATTACAGACATTCGTAATGAAAATGTGGTAATACAAGCAAAAACAAAAACTTACAACGTCTCTTATTATAATTACAGTCGTTTCGAAACATCAGAATGCGTATTCCTGTCCCGCGACTTGCCTTTATTACTGACGCGAATAAAACTAGAACAAGAGAAACGATAAAAATTAAAGGTCATTTCGTCTAGTTTATTTTTCATTATTCTAAGAAAAAGATAAGCGACGGCCATGATAAAACCAAAATGGCGACAGGCGATGTCACCCGGGTAAGCGGTCGCATCACTATGCAAATATACCTTTTAATTACTCGAAATATCTTTACTACGATCTCTACTAGATCGCTTACTTGCGTTTCTTTTGAAACAATTATGTTAATGGCTGACGTCGGCTCGGATGGGCAATAATTTACAATTAAAAACGGGAGCGCAATGGCGCCATTTCTGTAGATGGCTGTGTCCCGATTGTCACTGCGAGACGTCATAATCTGGCGCATGGATTTGTCGCAAAGCCAGGGCGTGCAGTAGACGCGTTCAACTTCGCTTATAAATTCAGCAGTCTCCTAACGCAGTCATATGTAGGTATTAGACGAGACGGTTCAAATTAATACAACGGGGCGGCAGAGCACCTGCGCCTCGCCTCTGTTTCTTTCGAAATTAACTCGCCGTAGTTCTCAACAATGGCGGCCGAGCCCCGCCCGAGAAAGTTTTGCACTGTTACTTTTTTGCAGCGCCAGCTATATTTCAAACTGTCATACTTAATCTTTTTATCAAAGTTTGCTAAATGCCACAAGAAGTGCACCCGTCTGCGTCGCGGTTCTCATCTGCTATGTAATTATGTTTGGAATTCAATTTATGAAGTTTATTCTGATAATATCATTAGAAGGGCTCTTCGTCGTCTTAAAGACGATGAGATAACTAAAATCATATTGCTATTGTCAGTTTTTTAATGTGGCGTAATGAGGGCTTATCGCACCACATATCGCTAGTTTTTTTTATAGGATAGGAGTGACAAACGAGCACACAGTCCGTCTGATGGTAAGTGGATGCTGTGGCCAATAGACATCAACATTTAACCTCAGTTAAGATTCAAAATGCAGATGCCTTGTCACCCTTGAGGACTAAGATGGAATGCCTCGATTCCAGTAAAATGGGTCTCCGGTTCTCTACACTCACCATACGAAACACAGCAGCAGCATTAAGCTGCTATTGCACGCTGGTATTCTGTGAGAGCGTGGTCCTATCCCGATCGAGCCGACCCATTCATGCTACAACCATTATAAGTGCAGCGTGGCTCTACCACGTATAAGTTGGAAATAAGTTGAAATTATTTGTCACACTAATGGTCACACAGTGTCATTATCATTCAAAAGTTAAGTAAGAACTAAAACTACAATATCGGTCTTGAATAAAATAAACATTATCAAAACAGTGCATATATTATTTTAAACAATAATAGTTTGTAGCAATAGCTTCGATACATTAAATTCTACCAAAGGAAACGTTTCTGCTCCTCTCCCTTATTAAGTTATGTAAGAGATTCCAACGACGGCATTTATTCCGAAATGGTTGTTGTAGCAATTTCCGAGCATTGGTGAGCAGCGGAGCCTAGAAATCAAATAACTTATATTTAATTTGAACAAGACGACATTGGTATTCGAAACGCGAATGCGTAATTAAAATTCCCGCCGCGGTGTTGCTGGCCCGCGACAGTTTTCGCGCCAATTTCAACGCGCCCGGAAATTAATTGTGACAGAAGACGCGGCGATCACATCCGAATGTATGTAGGGTTACTATTTTATTATTTTTTTAATTAAAAATAAGTTAAATCTATGTTTTTTTTTTAATTTATTCATCGCAACATTACACCCGAACGTACCATAGACTTTCATTTCGATAATATGTAGATACTAATGAAATGTTTAGAACATAAAAGGCAAATATTAATAAACATTTCATTCAATAATAAAATTGATTTACTCAAAATCGATGTAAACTTACGTCAAGTAACTCAGATTAAAAAGATTTTAGCTCTCTCTAAGAAAAGATCACCACGGCCAGATACATTGTTGACTCTGAGAAATAAGATAATATCCCCGACTAGCTATAATTAAATAGGCTCTTTTAACCTAAGGCTGTATTACCGTGTTCACTGTAATGGGTGCTATACAATGTTTAGAACATAAAATGCAAATATTTAAAAACAGAATTATTTTACACAAAACGTCAAAGAAATCTAAGAAAAGATCTGAGATCTTTTTAAGAAAATAGAAGCTACAGATATGTTGGTAACTGTGAGAATTAAGATAAAACCCCTGATAACCTATTATTAAATACGCTCTCTCAGCCTAGAGATGTGATATGATGTTCACTATAATGGGTACTCTACTGCTTGAAGACAGAAATAACCATACCAACAGTCTACTGGGCAAAAACCACATAGAAACAGTAAATTGAAAAACTTTTAAAGAGAAGCTTTCACTTGCTAACAGTCGTTTTAAGTCCACTGCTGAAAATAACCTTTTTGTACCATCATCACTAATCCAGATGAACTCCTAGGTAGACAAGAGGCTCTACCAATTACTCATTTGCTGAATATTCTTAGATCACTTGCATGTAGTTTACTAATCAATGTAAATCAATGACATTTCTAAAAGCGTAAACGTTGGCTGTTGTTGGAGCCACACTGCAGCTATATTCTGGTTGTAGCACGAATGGGTCGGCTCGACCGGGGAAGGACCACGCTCTCACAGAATAACAGCGTAAAATAGCAGCTCAGTGCTGCTGTATTTCGTATGATGAGTGTAGAGAACCGGAGAAAATTTTTACTGGAAACGGGGCATTCCATCTTAGTAATCAGGAATGACATCGCATCTGCAATTTTGTTTCTTAATCAAAGATACTTGTAGATGTTTATGGGTCACAGGATTCACTTACCATCAGAGGGGACCGAGCGCGTTTGTCACTCTTATTCTACAAAAAAATGATGTTTCAAGGTCAACTGCACGCAGTAGAGTGCTGACTGTGAACGAGATTTTGATGGCCGGAGATCTCTAAATCCCATACAAATACTTAATTCAAATCCTATGGATTATGTGTGTAGTATCACCTGTGCAAAAGTATTTTTTTATAGTATAAGGGTAACAAACGAGCACATAGTCCACCTGACGGTAAGTGGATACTGTACCCGTAGATCTCCATTTACCCTAGATTAAGAATCTGAATACTAAAATGGATTCTTATTAATGGCCTCGATTATAGCAAAATGTGTCTCCAGTTCTCTGCACTTACCATACCAAACACAGTAACATTAAGCTGCCATTTTGCGCTAGTACATACTTTGTGAGAGCCTGGTCCTTCCTCGATTGAGCCAACCCATTCGTACATATACATATAATAACCATAAGTACCCGGTTGACCGAGCTTTGCTCGGTATTTTTCGCTCGATTTTTTTAATTCGTGTGTTTTGGAAATTATATTTAGATACAAATTACATACTGATGAATTATAAATAATATTTTTTGATCTTAGCGACATAACAGAAAAAACTGAACTGGTTATTTGAATAAAAAATCATGAGTGCAATTATTTTTATTTAAATTTTCGTGTTTTTAAAAAATACTAAAAAAAGGGCTCGAAAAAAATATATTTTCTCAAAAAAGAAAGAAACTTGAAAAAAAAAATAAAAAAGTCGGTCGGTCGGCCTGGGCTCGAACCGGGGTTTTACGATTTTGTGACCGCCCATTATACCAATAAGCTATTTATAATCATTACCAAACTGTCAAAATTTACCTTCTTATTCTAACTATATTGTAGCAGTTTTTAATTGCCTAAAAACACGGACAAAAAGACATTTTCTAAAAATAAATCTTAGCTAGATCGATTTATTATCCCCGAAACTCCCTGGACACTAAATTTTATGAAAATCGTTGGAGCCGTTTCCGAGATCCCGATTATATATATATATACATATATACAAGAATTGCTCGTTTAATAGTATAGGATATATAGTTGCGGAATAGCTCTACCACGTACAAATGTCGGTTTTATCAAACCAACCTGATGAATACTGCCAACTCTTTCTCATAATATATGCTTCGTTTAAAAATCAAAATATGTATATCTTTAAAAAAAATCTTACGTGGGCTTTAAATAAGCAAAGGCACATTTAATGCACGACGTAATATATGACGTTTGCATGTAATACCAGAGACACAGAGATGAGTAGAAAGCATAGGCTTTGAGTGGAAATTAAAACTAGCGTGACTGTATTATGGAGTGTGAAAGAATATATAAAAAAGTAATTTGTTCCATTACAGTCTCCGTTAAAGTATCTTTTACAGCTTATCAAAGGCCCACTGCCACTCACCCAAGCTGAACTGGAATCCACGGATTGTTTCATAATGGGATTTTTGCAATAATTGCCACCACACTGGCGGAATACCAACCGCAGTTTTTAATTCTCTACTAGTTATCAGGAACACGTTGCTGCTCTCCTGGTTTGTTTCTCCCTGTCACCTCTTACGACACCAACAGGATGATAGATACGTTATTCTTACACAATCACTACACGGTTCATGACATGTATACGTTGCTATTCAAATTTATGTATACCTCAATATATAATGTATATGGTTTTTATAGAATATTGTGACAAACAAGCACACAGTCCACCTGATGGTAAGTGTTTGCTGTGGACCATACATACTACATCTATCGTGGATTACGAATCAAAATGCAGATAAGCTGTCACCCGTGAGGACTAAGATGGAATGCCTCGTTTCCAGTAAAAAGGATCTCCGGTTCTCTACACTCACCATACGAAACGCAGCAGAATTAAACTACTATTTTACTCTGGTATTTTGTAAGAGCGTGGTCCTTCCCCGGTCGAGCCGAACCATTCGTACTACAACTATACTTCTAATATAACTGCAGCATGGCTCTAACACGTATAAAATTGTAAATATAAGTTCTTTCAACAATACTGTGAATATTTATCAATCAATAAACAAAAAATATGTAAGCATTAATCAAACCAGTCGTATTTCATTTCAACAATGAAACCCGGAGATTTTATTAACTTCGATCAATAACGGCGTAGTATCTCGTCACTCGTAGAACCGGTCATCATGGCTGTTGATATTCTCGTTAGAAATCCGCGTATCGCCGGAGAAGATACGGGCTATTAATAATTGTCGTGAAGAACATTCGCGTGCATTAAACAAGAGATATCATGAGCGTGTTGCTGCAACCTCAAATTCCACAATATAAGGCGTACCTTTCTCGAAAGAGAAAACTTCCACAATATTTTCCTTGCATATTTTAAATACAAAGCCGTAATAGCTTAAATGCTAAGCGCTCTCTATAAATATCGCAGTACGCGAGCAACACTGGTTCAATTCCCGCCAGCAACTTTGAAATTGTTAATTCTAATTTTAAGTGATGATTCGCCACGTGCTCAAAGCGATATAATACTTCGAGGACATGTGAAGTCACACACACGCACTGCACAAGCGTTGTGGATTAATTTCTCCACGATCAAAAATCGAAAGCTCATCGTATAAGAGTAAGTAAGAGTAAGAGTTTGAATCCAGGATCTGCCAAAAAATCGGGTATGTGATATTCTGTCCGAAGTTAGCGATGTTTCGAGTAAAGCCATTGGACCTGCGCCTGACCTCTTTCCGGTCGTCTGTGCTTGCGCACATAATCATGCACTATAACCCTGTCCTGCACAAATGACTAGTCTCCGTTCAGACTGGTCGCCGTAACCGAAAGTTGGTCTAGAAGATATTAGTAGAAATAAGGGGAATCCCGTGCCTAGCAGTGAGACGTATATAGATAGAAACTCTAACAGTAACCAGTAATATTACTTTTTAGTCTATATCACTATCTTCCTAGCGTATGTATATCTATAAAACAAAACTCAAATATACTAAAATGTTATCAGACCTATCCAAATCATCAAACCCTTTGTGATTTATAATTTACATATCTTCATCTTTTATCAACCATCTCAGTATTGCCAATAAAAAAAAAACGAATACACTGATCGATGAAAAGAGTGAGTGATACCGAACCGCGATTTTATTGTACATACGCTCCCAGCATCACGTTTCTCTCTTATTACTCGTGGCGAATTTCACGCTGGCCAGTTTAACAATTGGCCGATCTCCACCGGCATCTCGAGCCCTCCGAGAGGCACATTCGTTACCTCCGCTAAGGGTCTCTAATGGCCTCGCAGAGGCGAGCGCTCCTTAAAATTTTAACCATCCTTTTATTTATAGACCCCTTTGTCCACCAGCGATGCACGTATCGATGCCTGTAATCTTACTGTTATGATTTCAACACGGTTCGTTATTTTAAAAAATAACCGAAGTCGCAGATTTCCTTAGTAAATGATTCGTAGCTGGTGTCTTGGTGTTGCATGGGGATTCCCATTTCAAAATTTTCTTTTGATAAATTTATAATGCATTTTTGAAATATTTTAATAGAAGACCCATGTCAAATGCAAAATTATTTATTATGAGAAATTAGCACAAATTAATAAAAATACAATACTTGTTAACTAAACAGTTTGTCACATAACACTTTAATCGTTTTTTAATTTGCATAATTATAAAACTCGAAATTACATTTATTCATATTGACATAGCACATTTAGTTACGAGTATTGCATTCTTCTTGCAATGGCAGAGTCGCAGGTGCAGGTGCAGGTGCAGCCGTGGGCTGTCCCCCGCTAAAAAAAAGTAAAAGAGAAAGAAGAAAAATATTAACTATAAATAGCAGGTATGTCTTTTTTATTACCCCCATTTGAAGTGTACTACTGAAAATGGTAACAGCCAAAAAGCACGATCCTGAACGAAAAAAACGATAATCACTGAGAAATTCTAAAGAAATGCGAAGCTTAATTTTTTTCTCTTAATTGTAGAAAATGACCTTTGAACACTATGCCAGTTTAAACATAATTATACTTATATCACGCTATATAATTTGTGCTATTTATTAAGTTTACGCGATCGAAACCCGGTTATAAGGTTTTAATGAAATAAATGATAAATAGTTTGAAAATTAACAGTAACAGTTTTGTATATTATAATATTTTAAATCTAATAAATCAAAAATTGAAAAAATTGAAAGTTATAAAATTAGAAACTGCAGATCTTCCTTAAATTATAAAGTACAATCATAGGATCGATATCTATTGATATATTCATATTTATATGATAGTTAAGTACACAGACCAAAAAACACTACAGATCAATAAAATTTTTGCATTTTAATCAATTAGTTTTCTCAAAATAATTTGTTTATTTTATGCACTCTGCAATTTACATCAAAACAATTTTCAAGTTGTAGGTAACGCTTTATGAACGCTAAAATGTTTAGGAACCAGTCGCTTGGGCCACGAGCTTATCTCTGACAGAAAATATTTTAATATAGTCACGTTTATGTTAACTTATTATAATTAATAACCGAAACATTAACCAACATAATGTGCTCTATTGTTTGTTATCTTTAGAGATTATTGTACGATTCCACGAATATACTTTCCAGTAATGAATTGTACTCATATACACCTCTGATAATATCTAATATAAAATACCGAGTTCACTAAACGTTACCTTACAAATAAATCATTTCAAATTACACCAGATTATAAAAGCGAAAGCCCACAGATAATCTCCAAATACTTTCCAACGCTAATGTTTTTTTACGTTAACGAGCGATATTAATTTCACAGCTATAGCGCGGGCGTAATGAGTAAAAGCCGACGTTATAACGTGGCAATAGTTATTATTTATATGCATCGCATTTCTACAGGTGTGGCTGTAAAGACACTATCACCTTGGAGTCCATTAAAATAATGTATCTCTCAAAATGGCGCTGTGTTTCGAGTGATATCGAGAACTTTGATAGGCAAAGGCAGAAAGCTGAGAGCGTCTTCGATCAAAGTGGTTATCTATTTCATTCATTCCATAGCAGGCTATAAGCCTATGTATAAGTATGATATATCAGGGCTGTCGACTTAATTGTTGTCCTCTATTTTAATTCAGTTTTATTAAATTTCAATTGACACTAACGATCTTTGCAAACGTCTTTTCTAGATTGATATGCGCTCGTTCGTTGTTGTTTATATAGATCTCTATCGGTACAATAGTATCTCTCCTGTATCTTTTAAAGTTTACGAATTTTAAATAAAGGCCTTTGTAAGCTCTAAGTATGTAGTTCACTATTAGCTGCAGGCGTCTCCAAAAGTGTGAGCAACATCTGGGATCGACATTCTTGACAGCCAGCTGCCTGAACGGGTACAATGATCTGGTGATGGATTTTTTTACTGCAGTATTATATAAAAATATTTAGGTTTCATGTGACTTAGAATAAGAACATCATCATCATCATCGTAGTTCATTAATATGCTAACAGAAACATAATACTCTGATTGATGGTTTGGAAGAAAGAGGCATATCGTTAGCGTTGTCTTTGCCTTTCTTTAAAAAAACTACGTCGAGCGGCGTTGTTAATTTCGATTGCAACATAGTGATCAGGCTGTATACGCGGCTAATTCGAACGAGCCTTACACGCGACACTGCCATTATAGCAGATGAAACAAATGCATTTTTTATAATATTTATTTTTGATCATGCATCACAGGCAATAGCAACTTAAGTAAAAATTGAGAAAAATTAGGAATAAAATAGAAAATGATAAAACTAATGATAAGAATAATAATAAAAGTAAGAAAAATGTATAGTGTGAGTGCCTATAAAACTAAACACTGGCACACAAAACAAAAATATTAAATGCTCTTAAACCATAAATCACAAAAAATAATATTAATTATGAATACAGAATCCACAAAATTTTTCATTTTATTATTATTTTTTATTGCCTAAAATTATATTACGTTATTATTTATGAAACTTGACAGCTACGGCTGCAGTAAAAAGTAAAATATTTGTTCTTGCCAATTTTCTTTTTATCCTTAGATTAACTTCCTTCCAGAGTTTTGGCTGGAACTTGACCAGCGGCGGATGCAGCACCTGTATTATTGTTTAAATAATGGGTTGAAGTCATTGAGTTATACGTACTATGTACTAGATAAACTATTCCAAACAAAAAATGTGCACTTCTCTGTATCCGTGCATGCGCGGGAAGCAGTAGGAGTTTTGGCGGGAACTTGGCCGACGCTGGACTGTCGCTCCTGTTTTGTCGCTTGAATAATGGTTTGAAGTGGATTTTAATTCGTAAAAGTGAGGTGATTTTGTGAATTAAGTCTCTGTGTGTGTGAACTATTAGAGAAAACGACGAAACATGTGCTTTGATGTTGACGATGATATAAACCTCAAGTTAATTTAATCGCTTGGGCGCCTTTTGAACTTGTGTGGCTGTCGTCAACAGTCCGCTGGGTTGAGCTGTCGTCAAAATCTCCCAAAAACTTCGCAATGTGACGCATCAGCATATTGTGAAGAAAAAATGCATATAACGAAGATTCTGAAAGAAATTATAGGCTCAGAAGGGCTAGTTAGTACCCAGAGCCGTAAATAAAGGTAAATAAAAAAAGGGAAACAGTAGAGTCGCGAATGCGCATTTGATATAAACGCGCGAAAATTGTTATAATAAATGTTTTTTTAGATTGTATTGTTAATCGTGTACATTTTTTAAATTTTGGTTTATTTTGCATATGTGCTAATTTAATATAAAATTCCGCTCGCACTGCATGGAATATAAAGTATAATTCCTAAAGTACTTGACACTGACGAAAGTACAACCGTACATGTCCATTGCCAAAGAAAAAACCTTCCTTCCTTAAGTCTACCACACATACAAGCTGTGATTTACTTTATTCTTATTTAAGTACTACCTACCTGTTCTTCGATCAATATGACAGTATGAAAGCGCTCTAGAAACTTTGTTTGGGCTCGATCACTCCAATTATGCGGCTCGGCCGTGCACTTTCATTTGTTTTAATTTTTTTATTTTGACAGCTCGCCTGGAAACGTTGACACGACCGTAAACAACTGCTGGAAGCTTTTACGGCGCGATTTATTGTTATTTCCGATAAATATATTTTTATCCCGGTTCGTTTAGTGCGCACGGTAGGTCTCAGCCCTCCTGTTGTTTTTATTCGGATACAGGAAATTATGAAATGTTTTTAGAATCATCACGGTTCCGATTATAATTAATATTTCATATGAAAATTACACATATTTGAATAAATTGGTTAGAAAATTATGCATAAAATTTTTAAAATTTTTATTGCAATTCACTTGTAAAAATTAACTAAAATTAAGTAGATAATAACATGATGATGATACTAATAAAATCGTGACTGGGAATAAAGATTTTGTTATATGAAGTAACAGGGAACCATGAAATCGTAGAACGTGGACTGAAAGGTAGAGCAGTAGCAATCCATCAACAGCAAATTAGTTCGCGCTCGCACCGCAGCGACCGCTCGGAGCTGCTGTCGCACTCATTAGCGGTCGCCGCCGGCAACTGATGGTGCTCTGATAGCTATTTAACATTCACATATATGACACATATCGGTTTGGCCCAAAACTGCACAAATGTCGAAATTGGGAACAACAGCTTGCACCGCATGGGGGTTTTAAACAACCCAAACTTGCTGGCCTACATTTCCAAGTTTTCTACCCACAGAACGTGGTAAGTAAACAGTTAATACTATTGTAGTATTGTAAAAACGTAAAGTAACAGCCCACATATATCACACGGTTGGGTTGGGGCTACATCTTATTTCTTCGGGACTATGGAAAAAGAAAGGGGGGTAACTTTACAATACCGTAGAACTATTTATAATTTCTCATACATACAGGACGTTTACATACTTCAAGACGTTTTTCTTCACCGCTGATCTATATTATGGATTTAGCGGCTGGCATGAATTTAGGTTGTTCGCGTATAGTAAAATTTAGGTCGAGCGCCTAGATCTTGAGTTATCTTGACTCACTGCAGTATGTTTAGACCTAAACTTAGAAAACTATTTTATAGAGCACGGACTCTTATTTCCTTATAACGCTCAAGAAACATTAAATCTTATGGACGAACAGTCGCGGCAGTCCAATGGTTAGGCGCTCGCTGTAAATTTTACAGTACCTACGCGAGCAACCTGAGTTCGATCCCCGCCAACACAATTGAAAGTTATTCCAATTTTAAAAAGTTAATTAAGAAACATCGCAAGGAAACCTATGTCTTAAACCTACATATCTTAAAAGTTGACAATATCACTTGCAAATCCCCTGGTGTTGCAGTTATACATGAGTGGCGGTCAACACTTCAGTTGAGGCTCGCCTTCTCTTCTATAAAAAATAATTAAAGAGAAATACTTCGAAGACATGAAAAGTCTGCCGACATGCATTGTAGGGTTGGGCGACGTGATGGACAGTTCCTAGCCTAAAAAATAAATGGGAGCTTCCTCCCATTTATTTTTTAGGCTAGGAACTGTCTGTAAGCCAGTGCCTAGAATTTGGACGGATGTAGGTTGTAACTTTACTAGTCATATTTTGTGGAATTTCTAGGAATTGTTAGGAATATAGAGGGGGAACCTTGAGGGAGGTTAAGTAACTATTGATGGACTTTAATGATGATAATGATAACGATGTCTCAAAGTATATAGCCCTTAAAATTTAAAACTGTGTGTGTAGATGCTAGTGTGTGTGTTTGTAGGTAGGCTTAAATAATTATATTAATATTTGGTTTCAGGAATCGTATTATATTCTTACTTAACACGCTCAGCAATACTCCAAGGAAGTTGTTTATTGTCATAACCCAACTGCTGGCTATAAATAATATTACGCACCTCAACCCTTGCCGATTTTGGTCTTATTTAATATGATATAAATTCGGGCGCCCGTCAAACAGTCAGCGCAATATGGCGCAGGTCGTGGCCTATTATAGCAAATGCGTGTTGCCCACGACCCTGTGTCATAGGGTAAGGGAAATTAAGGACAATAATCTTGAAAAAGTTGAATTCTGGTTCAGGTAGTCAGACTGAATGAGCCTTGCGGATATTACATTTTGAACTTCACGCTAAGAAAATCGAATATTTTCAAAAATAGGGTAAAAAATTAAAAAATCGAAAATAGGTTTCACCCCGATTTTCGAAAATCGAGTTTTCATAAGATGTCGACGTCATCACGTTATGGGATCTCAAAATCCCAGAATATTCAGACTAATTTCACGTAGCCGTTCGTACGGATGTATGTATGTATGTGTGTGTATGTAAACCTTTTATAACTTTTGAACGTCTTGATCGATTGAGATGCGGTTTGCGGCGTTTTTAAGATCTCAATGTGGAATAGATTTGGTAATAATATGAATTGATTCGGACGAGTAGATTTTGAGAAATCTCAAAAATAAAAAAAATTTAAAGCTGTTTTCTTTTTGGAATTACTTTTAAACGGCTATACCGATCGATTTCAAAAACTAATCAGCTATTAACCTCAAAAAATGACGTGGAATGCCGTTTGGAAAATAAAAATCGGTTTATTCGTTCGTGAGATATCGAAGGAGAAAGAATTGAAAAAAAATAGGTTTTTTTTTTAACATAACTTCGAGATTTCGCAACATAATTTGGTGAAATTTGGAGCACTTTGCATTTAAAATTAGCGGGAAGTTCCAGGGATAGCCTGCAGGGTCAATCAATTGTTTGTTCATAGATTAAGAATGACAAATAAGCATACAGTTAATCTGGTGGTAAGTGGACGCTATATATACGCCCATAGACATCTACATCTATCCGCAATCAAGAATCAAAATGCCTCGTTTCCCATAAAAAGTTTTCCGGTTCTTTACATTCACTATACGAAACACAGCAGCGTTAAGCTTTTAATTTGTGTTGTTTATTTATTTATAGGTTATTTTTTTGTGTTTATTTATTTATTAGGTTATTTATTTTGTGTCTTGTTTTATTTTGACAGTTCATAAAAAGTAATTCAACTGACATGACCGTCAACTAGCTTATTAAATCGCGTGTTTATCTCACTCAAAATATTTGGACGCCATCTTCGACTGATTCAGATATTTATCGTTCATTTGCGCTAGGGTCTGAATAACCACGGGTCCCTTCCATAAAGATGTTCGTTGACTTAATTAGCTCTTCTTACATAACTTCTTACGTTAGAATCGTTTATCCTGTTAATATCATCATATTATTAACGTGTTAACCATAGTATATTAGTATTCTATGGTTTTAACAAACACTCTTCAAACTTGGTAGATATATTACAAACATAAAAGTTGATATCTTTGAAATTTTGAAGACGTCTTTATAGATGCTAGTCTAGTTATCGTTTAGTGGCGGTGTAAGAATAACCACTACAGCATATCATCCTGTGGGTGTCGACAGATGGAAACGAATCAGGAGATGGGCAGTATTAGCATCTTCCTAATAATGACAAAAAAATAAAAAACTGCGGTTGCCGACCCGGTTGTCAAGCGTGGCGATTATAGCAAATATCCCCCCCCCCCCCCCCCAGTGAGACAATCTTTGGGGGAGGCCTATGTTCAGCAGTAGACATGAAGTGGACGGTCAACAGCTGTATGATGAGATGGATGGATATATCTACCAGGAGCACATGACCCACTGAGACGTGAAATTATTAAATCAACAGTAACATTACAACTATATATTTAATGAGCTGTAAAGGTAACGGTTTTAGATTGTAGAGCACGCTGCAGCTATAATATTATGTATTCAAAAAACTGCTATCCAATACGTTTAGTCTGCAGCACGAAAATGCTTCGGCCAGGGAATGAAATGACCGCGCTCTCACAAAATACGAGTACCAACTGTAGAAAATTTTTACCGGTAACCAGGCATTCCACTTTTGTCTTCAGGGAGTGACAACGCATTCGCATTGATGTAGGTGTCTATGAGCCATATCACCTATTTACCATCAGACGGATGCTAATTGTTGATTACTTTTTTTGTAAATTACGTGGATTTGTAGATATTGTGAGGTAGAGTAAATGCTGCAGCTATATTATGGTTGTAGTATGAATGAGTCGGCTCGACCGGGGAAGGACCATGCTCTTCTGTGATAGTGTGGCCCTTTCCCGGTCTGCTACTGAGAATTTTTTGACAGAAGGATTCGAGCCCGGGACCTGATCCTGAGCTGCGGCGGTCAAGTGTTATTTATAATATTAAGGAATACATGATTATTCGAGCCCGGGACCTGATCCTGAGCTGCGGCGGTCAAGTGTTATTTATAATATTGAGGAATACATGAATGAAATTACTTGGGTGGCTCAACGGGGGAAGGACCACACTCTCACAGAATACCAGTGTAAAATAAGCTTAATGCTGCTGTGTTTTGTATGGTAAGTGTAGAGAACCGGAGACCCTTTTTACTGGAAATGCATTCCATCTTAATCCTCAGGGGTGGCAACGCATCTATATTTTGATCCTAGATATATTTATGGACTACAGCATCCACTTACCATCAGACGGACTGTGTGCTCATTTGTCACTCTTGTTCTATTAAAAAAGCAACCAATTTGATAGGCTTTTCGTTTGTTCTTGTTACTTTAACATATAACTACTCTGAAATGAGAGTTTATACTCTGAAATGAAAGTTATATATAAATGTTGTCTCTCTATCAACAAATCACGAAGTGTCAAAACATCCTACAATTATGTGTACCTAATTGCATCGCCGTCTCGAATCCGTACAAAACTAACTTGCGTTCCCCTTACCCCACGATTGTTAGAATAAAAACAGTGAAAATCGGTACCCTAACAATTAACGCGGTACCATGTGTTGCGTACTCGTTGTGATGAGAGGCCAGGGAGGTTCGGGAGGTCGAGAGGGTCGAACTGGCGATATATTGCGCGCTGTAATTAACAGCCGTGCTACCAGGCGCCCAGCGGATTAAGAAGCCGCTTTTCTTAAATGAAGCAATGCTTTGTATTGATTACGAAGTATATAGAAGTATATACCAACGCGTTATACTTTACGCCACCTTTTGCCGTACTTTATGCCGTCCTGTTGGTCGTCACCTATATCGATTTGTCGTTAATTTTTATGATTGCTGCCCTACCGTTAATATTCTTAGGCGATTTGTTAGAAGTTACTTGCTGGAAATTACTAGATCAGTATAATACCCACAAATCGTATATATCCTGACTAACTTTATTTAAAACATTCATTGTCAAAACAATAAAGAATATTTTGTAACGAAATAAAAAATATATAAACCCATCTGCTATTTTAGGGGGTTATAAAGATTTTAAGTACAGTTGTTTCTGAATGCGTAGATACTTCTTCGGTATTACCATCATGACAATTCATTACAGCTCCAATTTGCTAAACATTTTTACTAAGCACAACCTGCTAGTCTGCTACAAAGCATATTCCTTTTTCCACCAGCATGCATCGGCTGCCAGCGTGTCTTAATGCTTGAAGAGCTAGCCAGGCCTTTCCGGAGAGGAGAATTTAGAGACATACTTTAAATAAACTCATAAACAAAGAAAACTTCAGAATAAAAATGCTATAATGTAACTTAATTTTATATCTGAATTTTTTACGGATGAATACATCACACAAAGATAAAACAAAGACGTGTGTAAGAATAAACATTTACGATAAAAATCAATACAAAGATGACTATTATAATTTACAACATGATTGGAAAAAGTAAATAAAGAGCGTCATATGAGAAATGGATCAACAATAACATTGAGAGACTTTCACCGACAATACTTATTCTAAGCGTCCTCTAGCTGATCCCTTGGTTATAATATTTACTGGTCGCACCTATAATTGCCTGATTTAGGGCAGTTTCTATGCGACGTCGCGGCCGTTGGATTTCATGAAAAATATTTATCGTCCACCAAGGGGCCGCCCGCGGATTAGACGAATTTGTACGTGATATCCCGTTTTTGTTCGCCATTGTTTCCACGGTATCGTTCATATAGGCTAAACGTAAATCTCTTTTAGTGATCTTTTTCATGTCGATATCGTATTTTCCGATTTTCTGTTACATCCGTTGACGTTCGTGTGTAGTTCTCTATCTGTATCTGAATAACAGAATTATAAATGCAGTGTTTTTTTTTAAATGTATACGAATTTTTTATAGTAAACTTACACACATGATTTTGTTTTTAAATTTTAGAACATAGAAATTCAAAATGACAAATTTACCGCCATTTTGGTCAATTCTGTGAATCGGTTTACTTCATCGTAAACCGATACATCATATAACTTATAAAGACTAGAGAGCATTAGCTGATTCCGCTTGTACCGTCAAAACATGATCTGCTCTGTCAGAAGTGGATTTAAGGGATCAATTCGACAATTGTGTTCAACCGTATGAATTATTCACCCTTTCTTCTTAATCGTATCAATTCGCTGAGAGCTGCAATGCAGTTTGTAGACTGCATTGCAACTAATTCATTAGTTAATAGTTACGTGAATGTTCTTCCGGCAAAGAAAAACAAAATGGCAGATTATACTTATTGATTATTGACTATGTACAACGGCGACAATTGAATACCTACTGCATAAGTTTAAAAAAAATCCATAAGTAAAAACTTGATGTTTGATAGAGCAGAATAAGCAAAAGAACAACTCGCTTACCCATCGAAATATCGCAGATTTATCTCCACTCGTTAATCTGTACGAACAATGATATAATTTAGAAAAGTTTTTTGGCGCCAAATTCGCTATTGACAGATGTTCCCAGATAACTTAACTCTGTTAATGCCGAGTAACAAAATTTTTACCAACAAAAACCTTATAGAATTCGATTCGTAGTTCCGCAGTCAAACTGACGGTGGGAAAAACAACTGGCTAATAATGAATTACCAGCGTTTGTCCGATGTTTTGCTCGGGTCGTCGCTGCCCGCTGCGGTAACGGTATTTTGCGTCCCCCAAAAATCCGTACTACGTAACTTATCCCATAACTTTTGTTTTTATTGCACAACGTTATTTTAATATTTATCCAAATTAAACATATGTATGCTTAAGTTATTTTTATGAATTTGTGATTTGCTCTTTAGTTATTATGAAATTACTGAATAAAAATAATATATATAAACATGAGTGATATAAATTTTTAAAATAAATCCGAGTGCCTTTGAATGTTTATTTATTTTATCACTTTATATATGCAAATATACAATATCCAAATGTCACCTAGAATCTTCATTTCTAACTACGAGAAAGTAAAATACACCTTTCAATATCAACAGAAATATTTCCACTTGATCGTTCAGCGCAACCCTAGGCTCCGCAAGCATGGGTCGCCTATCTCGGGGCCTTATGAAAACTAATGCGTTCATTTGGCGACTCGGTCACCGGCGATAAGCTATGTCAGCCTGGTAGTTGGGATTACTTTGGGCTCTGGGTCGGACCCACTGATAAAGTTTTAGGACTTCGTCCAAGCTTTTTATAATTAGAGAGGTTAGTCGAAGACGTGTTTTTTTCTTAATTTTGTATTATAGGGATGTATGTACATATTTAGTTTTCAGTGATGTAGACATTGGATGATATTTTAAAAAATATGTTCTCACGGATATAGTAAAGACAACTATAAAATGCATGATGACAGAATACTATCTCGTCTACGTCGTACGTATAGTACTGAATCGATCCCGTTTTTATATTGTGGCGGCGGTGTCGTCCCGCCACAAGCGAAATACACCGAAGCCTAAATCACGCTATCAACATTCCGAATCATAAACAGTATATATAGAAAGAACATCTCCGAACTATCACACGGAGTGTTGGCCGCTCCCAAATTTTTTGTAAAACGATTTATCATATTGCGATTCGAATCGATTTAAAATCGATCTTTTTCAGAAGAAAACAATACCGAGACCGGCGACAAGCAACAGCGTCAAAGGTGCTAGTCGTCTGGTAATATGATCGTCAATATGCTTGACAAGTGTGACAATAAAGAAAATTTCTCCTTAAAACGGGGGAAGCTCATGTGCGGCAGTGGACTTCAGGGTGAAGAAGATGAATCGTTTAGCTAATTTCGACCAAATCTTTGGGCGAGGGCTATGCTCAGCAGTAGACTTTTATGGCTGTTTTGTAACGGATAGTTGAATTTCGACTACGACGACTTATACTGTCAAAAGCCAATATCTGATTTAAAAATATGGTGGTACGAAAAGAGTACGAAGAAGATGAAGGCAGACTCACGCTTGCTCACGTTGTTTGTGTAAGATCGGAGGTAGGACACTCTACGATGTCACATAAGGCCATCAGCATGCAACCAAGCTTGTAAAAGAACATTTGTGTTTTTGTACAAATGTTGCCTTCAGCTAGAAATCGAATTCAGGACTTTGGAAGCCAGATACCGCTATCCTCAGATAATAAATATACACACATACCTATAGATTTATTTTAAATGGTTATTAAATTACAATAGCTTCTGAAAACTACAGATTAATATACCCATAGACGATAAGGAGCTCTGATTCAATAAACGCAGAAATTGTATTTGTTTGTGTATATACCTACTTTTCTCGTAGTCTACATAAATTTAACGATCGTCATAATTTTATCAAGGAAGCAAAGTAATTATTTTATTTTTTTTAAATAATTTTTATCTTTAATTTTTATAAATAAAAAATAAAAATGGAATTGATATTTAAAAATAGAAAACATTACATAAACTGTAAAAAAGAAAAAAAAAAGAAATTGATATTTAAAAATCGAAAACAGTACATAGTCTATATATTCATTGAAGATTTACCATATTATAACAGAATAATGATAAAAATTATTAAGTAACTTTAAACTAAATTATCTACCTTACCCAAATGATCACTCCCCAAACACCCAATAACATAATCTAACTTTAAATAAACTATAATTTAGGTAGGAACAATGCGACAAGTTCCGGATGGAGACGCGCCGGGCCCGATCCTCTGGAATTAAACCTTAATTAGGGAAAAACGGAATTTATAGCCCCCGGTAATACCTCACTTTCACCCACCTGCCCTTTGTTTGTGTTGCCTAAACTGCTGAACGTTGCTGGCGTGAACAAACCAGTGATTTTTGTATGCGTTTTCATTCTAATTTTATGAAATTAATAAAAATAAGTCGACAGGAGTTTGTCGTTTAGGATAGATTGTTCCTTTCGGGTTTTTGATACGACAATTATATAAAATAATCGTCTAATAAGGGCAAGACTACGACAACCACGTCTTCTTCTGTCACCAGGGTTGCGTCACTTAGGACGCATCGACAACTTATTCTTACTCTAGGGCGGTACCACTTAGAAATGAGGTGAAATATTTGCAGATTTTATAGCGCGGTAAGTTAATTTGTTAGAAGAGTGTAGATATTAATGCTTCTTTCTGAAATATATTAGTTATATTTTATAGTAATTAGATTAGAAATGTATAAATCAAACTACGGATATTCCTAAAAGTAGAAGGAGTAAAATAAGAAGTTGAAGATTAAAAACAAATAAAGTATACAGCCATTGAGTGCTATGCTTGTACTACTTACAAGAGAAGCTATTCCTAACAGTTGCAGTACAGTTCAGTTGAACATAGTGAACATTTTGCTAGTTAGTTTTAATTATGAAAATAAGTGCGTTATTTAACATTTATTTATTGTTGTCATGAGAATGTTAGTTATGTTTCGATATATTTAGCTGATCTAATTTGTACTCACATTAATCACACAGTACCATTAACACTGGTATCCATTTATTATATAACGATTAGAAAAACAATCGTCACAGATAAAAAATGATTGATGAGGCCAATACACATATGCCTTTATTTTTAAAGGTCGTTCTCATTCTGAACTTTATTTATGTTTGCGGTAATGGTACATTTTGTTTTAACGTTACGCTACATATTTTTATTTTGTGTATTTGTATTTCTTAATTTATGTGCCAGAAAGGAGCGTAAGTTAAAATTATTTATATGTATAATTGAAAATTTTGATAAAATGTAGCGGCATCGAGTTTTCATTATGCATTACAGTCGAGCGCGTTGCGAATTCCTGTTACAGTAAATTATAAATGACTTCTCACTCCCTTCCACCGAAAATTTGTAAAATTAGAGCTAAGAAATTCCACTCAACCCCTCGCTCATTTAATTCGCTTTCAGGTAATTAAAATCTAAAAACTTAAAGGCGAAATTAAATTTTACTCTCTGTTATGTTCCCTGAATTTGCTGCCGCACCGCCCTTAGATTGGGTCTCCCCACCGGCCGAATCTAGCGGACGTGTTCAACGAGCTAAATAGCCCTTTTAACTTTTCCTATTTAGCGAGAGCCGGGAAAATCTCACAATAATAATAATAGTAATACCAGATATCGGCGAACCAGGATATCATGAGCTCGAGTGGTCTCGATTATCATAAGATATTTGTCGCTACGGTGTATAGGCTAATAAAAATGGCGGACATAAGTTCTTACTGCGGTGTACAAGGCAAACTGTATCGCATTATGCTAATGCCACTCGCCTATCAATTACGTCTTGAAAGCATTCCGATACACGCACCAATATGTATTGTATTAACTTATGACTAGGCTAAGCCATCTTACGATTGCGTATGTGGTATAAGAATATGTATTTATATTCAATTATTTTGAGACAAGTAAATACGATGTTCACATTAATTAAATTATTGTCAAAGACTATAATAAGATCAATAAAATGATAACCATACCTTAAAACATTATCTCTAAAGTAAGATAGATAAAATTTATTTTTAAATTAAAAATAATTATAAATACAATTAGGAAGTATGCCACATTGATTTTTTTTGTTTTTTTTTTTTTCGAAACTGGTAAGCCTGCATATTTCCTATTTCATATTAAGAGGAACCCTATTTCATATTAAGAGGAAGTTTGAATTTATATTTAGCATTATAGAAACTCATAAAACGTTTAGTATATTTTTCATTTAAAATTAGTGTTAGGTAAAATATATCTTTAAAAAGTTTATGACTTCAACTTATTTTTTGAGTGTTAAAGTGTTGTGTGTTGTGTGTGGAATGTCGATAAGATAATTTAGAAACAATCTTATATCTGTACAAATAAATAAAGTTAAAGTATCTGTCTATAATGTCAAAATATAATATCAAAGTCAAGTATAATGTCAAAATAACAGCTTTTTACTAAATGCATATAAAAGTATAAACGCTATTTATAACAAAAATACAATTCTTGGAATTATTGTCTGTCTGTCTGTTTGTCTGTTTGTTCCGGCTAATCTCCGAAATTACTGGACCGACTGACGGGATTTTCACTGGCAGGTAGCTGATGTTTTAAGGAGTGACTTGGATTAGTTTTATTATCGAAAAAGAATTACTGTTTCGCACAAAAAATTTAAAACCCATGATAACCAATCGTAATAAATACCACGCGAACGAAGTCGCGGGAAACAGCTAGTTCAATATAAATTTTATAAATAAAACTGTATATAGACCTTTTCGAGAATACATCAACTTTACCTTTAAAGTTTTATCCAAACTGACCAAGTAGCGTTGACGGCTTGGTGAACGAGGAACCCATACCCGTACTCTAGTTACATTTCTCATCAGTGATTTGAGCATGAATTACTTTCTTTAAGTGTTCTTGTATTTCATATTGAATTAAAATTATTCTATTCTATTTAATTCTATACACATCACCACTCTGTGGCTTTAGCGTTGATCATTTTGGAATATTGACCGCGATCGGTAAGCAAAGTCAACTGCGTAGAGAAGAACCCGCATTTACACCTATTAAAAATAAAAAAATTGTACTTATCACAACAAAAATATTATTTTATCTGTATTAAAATATAAATATCCGTATAACATAATCTGGAACTTACATCCAACTCTTTATCTAGAGGTACCCCTTCCCTCACCGTCACTCCATAGACAAACGAGCGTTTAAGATAAGTCGAACAATTCCCCTTAGATTAGGGCGTACGCTATCCTATTTCATATTATGACGCTTAAATCTCATTATAATTAGTCGGATTTGCATACAGAATGCATTTATCACTGTAACTCATTTTTAGAGTGCATTTTACAATGCAGCTACAAGGTATTATATTCGGCTAGTGACGGGAAATACGCTCGCTAATTTTGAGACCAATTTTTTGGTCCTTTTGGTTCATTTGTTATATCAATACTAGAAAGTAGCAAGTGTTAGAAAATGTAGAACCGACTTTAATACGGCCGTATCAATATATTCGAAGTCAATTACATACGTATTATTAAAGATAACTCAAAAACAATCGATGATCTTGATTAAATTCATATGGGACCATACGAGAAGCACCAGCTTTCAAATATAAAAAATCATCAAAATCGGTTCACCCAGAGAAAAGTTATGAGGTAACATACATAAAAAAGAACATACGGCGAATTAAATACCTCCACCTTCTTGAAGTCGATAAAAATAAGTTAAAGCACCGCACGAAGAGGTACACTGTGTCTCTAGGTAATAGAATACACTGTGTACCGTATTCTATTTCATTCTCTCGCAGGGTAAATGCTGTATATATTTGTGTTATGCTCATTGAGTTACAATACCTATAGAGTCACAATCTCTAACTGACAATACTCAAAAAATGTCCGAGCGCCGTTCCATATACCTATATATTTTGATATTATATAGTTCAAAATGACATTTGCTCGAATTTAGACGTTAACCTGCTTGTACAATGTTCAAAGTCGCTCGTATGCAATGTCATCATCATTCACTCAAGGGCACGTTATCGCGGCGCCGCGCGGTCGGCGGTGAGTGATTTAGTTTGCTAATAAAATGAAAATTATTGAAATTTAAATGAAAACATGCACTGTGGATACATAAATACGTAAATTTGGTATGATACTTACCTAAAATATGAAACACCATCCTTTTTTCGCACGTGTCTGCTGTTATTTGGGCAGGAAATCACCGAACACTTTGGCATCGCGGACGTTGTACGAGGATTGTGGTCGCCTTACAACTAAACAAAAACTCTGCGCACTTCGCAGCGTGCGCCGAGTTTTGGCGCGGACATTTTATTTGTCTGTTTGTGACTCTATAGGTATTGTAACTCAATGGTTATGCTGTATAATTTGTCGCTTTTCGTTTCTAGATCTTTTAGCCGTAGTGGCTCAGGAGTTTAACACTTTTTATTTTTTTATGAAATAAGGATGACAAGTGAGCACACAGTCTACCTGATGGTAAGTTGTTGCTGTGACCCGTAGACATCTACATTTATCCTCACTTACGAATCAAACTGCAGATACGTTGTCAGTCGTGTGGACCAAGATAGAATGCCTCTTTTCCGGTAAATAGGGTCTCCGGTTCTTTACACTCACCATACGAAACACAGCAGCATTAAGCTACTATTTTACGCTGGTATTCTGTGGGAGCGTGTTCCTCCCCCGATCGAGCCGACCCATTTGTGTTACATCCATACAAATAATATAGTTGTAGCATGGCCTCTACCATGTAGAAACACTCACAAATAACGTCAAAATATGGTGGCAGGCCCCTTTTTCTTCCTCCTTTTTACTTATTTTCGCCGCGAATTAAGAGAGAGTGCTTGCATTAATATGTTCCGGTCTGAAAAGCATAGGGAGAGTAATCACAGGCTGCGAGGCATTCCATCTAAGTCCTCAAACGTAAAAACGCATCTGCATCCTTCTTGCTATAGACTGCAGTAGCCACTCATCATAAAGTACTGTCAGGTCAATTGTCACCTCAGTCTTATAAAACATACTGACGACTATTTTCATTAAAAATTTAAAATCAAGTTGTAATCTTGACTACTACACCTCTCATGTCATCCGTCATTTCCCATCACTAAGTATACTCGACCATTTGACACTAGTCGCGTCAACCCTTCGCCCGCCAGCGCAAAATTAACAAATCCAAAGTGTTATGATTTACGGGCCTCCGGTTATCGGGGTCGGCCATTACGCTACAAATAAAATAATACATATTATACAAATGCAAATTTTGTGTTTCGTTCGAAGGATTATTATTTCATATCGGAGTTCACGTATTGTGTTGCCGCGTTATTGTTGTCTATGGTCGTTTTAAATGCATTCGACAGTGTTTTCTATTCAGTTTTAATGTGGCAATAAATCATATTTGATGCTACACAAATATCACTTAATCTTATTATGCAGGAAGCATGTGCATAAATAAATTATATCTTTTAATGTAATTACTGGCTGCAAACAACCTTAAACTAAAAATAACAATAAAATTATATAGAATCATTTTAATTCAATAATAGCATGCCCTGGCTTCGTACTGGTGAATTCTGGATCTTGACAGCAGCGCCACCTACCGATTTCAAACGTGAATCTAAACTATTGAAGGATCCACTCAAATACACACAAAAAATTTTATCATAATCGGTCGGGCAGTTTTTGTGTTTAACGAGACTGACGTACAGCAATTGATTTTTATACATAGAGATAGATTGCAAGAATATTTATTGAAAGTCATTTAAGATTTAACATTGGTTCGAAAATCTATCCTGGGAAGAACCAGCAAGAAACTCAAGCGGGACTTTTTTAAACATTAATTTACAATAATATAATGTTTTATAAAATTATACAAAAAGCGTAAAGTTTAATATATTACAATGGAAAAGGTTTACCACTATGTTAAGTTACACGACCATCTTTTTCATCATCATCATCATCAGTTTCTGAACAGCCCACAGCTGGACATGTTCTTCTTCCATACTATGAGAGATTTGTCTTTATCGTCTAGCTTGACCAATCGCAGTAGCAAGCTTCCGCATCTTTAAAAAAACCCCTCCGGCCTGGAAATGTTTTATCAGGCACATATGTTATGATGACACTACTCTCTGCCCAGACTTTTATGCATTTTATAGTTCTTTCTAAAATTTCCCATAGACCATTCGTAATTTTATATCGTATGAACGACATGAGGCGATGTATTTTCTTAGGCCGCTACTACACATTTTTTGACGTAATTTTCACATTAATAGTTTTTAACATAGAATACTATATTATGTGTGTTTTTATAGTATTCTATAGTTTTTAAGTCAAATTCATTTAAATTCGTTTTTTCAACTCTGAATAAGTCTAGAGAATTTCAACGAAAATAAGAATTTTTAGCATAAAAATTTAATAAACACACGATATAATTTTCGTATAGAGATTAATTTTAAATTTTGTGATATCCTTAATTACTTATATCTCATATTAATTAATTATCTATTAGAAACTAAAGGTCCGGAATATACATGTCGAAATAAAATAATTTGCATAAACTAATTACATTAAAATACTAGACTAAACTTAAGTTTTGTTTTTTAACTAAAACCAAATGTTAAAATGTCCCCTAGACCGAATTTCGGTCACGGCGGCCTGCCTCTGAGAATTTCTTGACAGAAAAACTCAATAATGGATTTTTTTGTCCCGACCCGGGATTATAACCCAGTACGTCATGATCAGCAGTCTCACTACTACAACCACTAGACCAACGAGGCAGTACTAAGTGGTATACAGTATGCAGCTTAAACGAACTACTAGCACTTTATATAACTGAAATAATACGACTAAATTAAAAATGAGGTCAGCTATTTTAACAAAATAATTCATTTACAAACTTAGAATGAGACATAACTAAAAGTTTTTTTTTTTTTATAGAAGAGGGGGCAAACGAGCATGCGGCTCACCTGATGTTAAGTGACTACCGCCGCCCATGATCAACCGCAACACCAGGAGAATTGCGGGTGCGTTGCCGGCCCTTTAGAAAGGAGTAAGCTCTTTTCTCTTTTCTTGAAGGTCCCCAGGTCGTATCGGTCCGGAAAAATCGCCGGTGGTAAACTATTCCACAGAGAGGTTGTACGTGGAAGAAAACTCCTTGTGAAACGTACAGTGGTGGACCGCCAAGCATCAAGATGGTGTGGATGGTATCGGGAAGTTTGCCGTGTAGTGCGTTCACGAAATTTGGCGGCTGGGATTAATCCGAACAATTCCTCAGAGCACTCCCCGTGATAGATGCGATAAAATACGCAAAGAGATGCAACATCTCTTCGCAGCGCCAGTGAATCGAGCTGATCGGAAAGCACTCGGTCGTCGACGATTCGAGCCGCTCTGCACTGGACGCGGTCAAGTGGAAGGAGCTGGTACTGGGGAGCCCCAGCCCAGAGATGGGAACAGTATTCCATGTGCGGCCGAACCTGCGCCTTGTAAAGTTGCAGGCGGTGTGCCGGCATGAAATACTGTCCCGCTCTGCTGAGCACGCCAAGCATTTTAGAGGCCAATTTGGCCTTCCCTTCCAAGTGACCACGAAACTGCACGTCACTCAATATGTCGACGCCGAGGATTCCGATACTGGCTGAGGCAACAAGGGGAGTGCCTTGAAACTGAGGGGATACGACAAAGGGGTTCTTTTTAGCGGTTAACGCGCAAACTTGTGTCTTCTGGGGGTTAAACTGGACTAGATTTAGTCGTCCCCAATCCGAGACTCTGTTCAGCAAAGACTCGACTTCAGACACAAGTTTGTCCCGGCACTCGGAGACGTTTTCCCGAGAAATATTGGCTCGGCCGGTGTAAAGAGCATCACCAGTGCTGTCATCCGCATAGCAATGAATGTTACGGGTATGCAACATATCATTGATATGCAGAAGAAACAGCGTTGGCGATAGCACGCAGCCCTGTGGAACACCAGCATTAATAGGCTTGCAATCGGAGCTTGCACCGTCTACAACGACCTTGATGCTCCGATCTGCAAGAAAGCTGGTGGTCCAATCGCACAATTTCTCGGGAAGCCCATAGGAAGGGAGCTTCGAAAGAAGCGCTTTGTGCCAAACCCGATCGAAGGCCTTCGCAACGTCCAAACTAACGGCCAATGCCTCCCCCTTGAACTCTACTGCCTCCGCCCATCTGTGCGTGAGGTAGACCAGAAGATCACCAGCTGACCGACCACGGCGAAAACCGTATTGGCGGTCACTAATCAGCTGGTGATCCTCAAGGTACCTCATGAGCTGGCAGTTTACAATGGACTCCATTGTTTTGGAGAACAAGGAGGTGATGGCGATTGGCCGGTAGTTGGACGGGTCTGAGCGGTCGCCTTTTTTAGGGATCGGGTGGACAAAAGCCGTCTTCCATGATTTTGGGACTACGCCTAGGGAGTAGGAGTACCGGAAAAGACGCGTTAAAACCGGTGCCAACTCTGGAGCACACGTCCTCAGCACAATTGGGGGGATTCCGTCCCGCCCACTCGACTTGTGGATGTCCAGGGAGAGGAGTGCTTTGCGAACCGAGCGCTGTGTGAACTGCACTTCCGGCATGGAGCACTCACACCGCGGGATGGTCGGCGGCGTACTCCCCCCGTCATCGAGAGTCGAGTTAGATGCAAAGAAAGAGCCTAGAAGATCGGCTTTCTCCTTTGCAGTATGGGCCAGTGAGTCGTCCTCCCTGTGCAGAGATGGAAGAGATGGCTGACAGAAATTCCCCTGGACAGCCTTGGCGAGAGACCAGAATGCACGGGTTCCAGAAGGAAGGCGAACTAGTTTCTCGCCAATTCTGACTATGTGCTCTGACTTTGCCTTGGCAATGACTCTTTTGAAGGACCTAGAGGCGGAATTATACTTCTTTTTTAGAGCGCTGGTGTTTACATCCCGGGACGCTGATGCATCAACCCAGGCTTGGTAGCACTCCTGCTTATAGCATGATGCTATTTTACAGGAGCGACCAAACCATGGCTGAGACTTGCCTCCAATGGGCACCACAGAGGAAGGAATAAAAAGTTCCATACCCTGAAGTACCACATCAGTAACAGAATCCGCAACAACGTTGGGATCATCCGGCGAGAAGCAAACCCGCCCCCAAGGGTAGGATGCAAAGAAAGACCGCATCCCATCCCAATCGGCTGACCTATAGTGCCAAACACGGCGGCAGCCTGCAGAATGCAACCGCGATTTCAGCGTGAGTGGCACAACACTCCGGACCAGACAATGGTCCGAGGAGCCTAAAGGGGCGTCGATGGAAATCTGATATCCGTCCGGGTGAGAGGTCAGCAGAAGGTCCAACAGGGAAGGTGCATGATCTTCCACATCTGGAATCCGCGTAGGCGAAGTAACCAGTTGTGTCAGACCATATGCCAAGGCAAAATCATGAACAGATCTCCCCGCATGATCGGTTAAACGTGAACCAAGCCATTCGGCGTGATGGGCGTTAAAGTCGCCGAGGATCACGATTTCTGCGGAGGGGATCTGCTGTAGCAACAAATCTGCAGCCATTTGGACGTGGTCGAAGAGTCGGTCTGTTTCGGCATTACCGCTATGGGACCTATAGAGGCACCCGTAGACGCGCGGATGGTCGTCGCTGTCTACGCGTAGCCGCGTAGTCTAGCGTAGTTACATTTTACGCGCACATACAAACTGACAAAATATTTAATTGCGTACAATCTCATTACTTTAGCGACATATTGTCGCTTTAAAGGCACTGCAATAACAATTATTGCTGTCAAAATTAATACCGAAGGCGATTTAGCAAATTCACCCTAAGTGTAGTGAAAGTTGGGGCTGTTTTTCCATCCCCTCTCCCAGAGGGCCTGCGGAGTGCGCCGCTGTTGGGACGGGATGAAGAGTTAATGAACTAATCTAGATATTAACAATACATTAGACGCATCGGACGCGACGCCATGTTTCGCCAATTACGTCCCTTTCAAGGGATACGTAACCTTTGTAGGGTCCAGTGGACACTCTGGACTTTTGAATTTACCGATCGAAAATTTTGAGCATTTTTTGTCAATTGTTGAATTTTTTGGATTTTTTACTGGAAAAGACATCTTACATAATAAGGGCAAAATATGTTTTTGAATTTAACTATAGTGATGTACACATTACATTCAGATTGTATATCGATAACTCAACTTATATAATAATAACCCGTTAACGACATTTGATAACTTCTACCACTCTATAATATGCCAAGAGTTTTGTATAAACATAGCGAATTATATGAAATCCAAACCGAATCACAAAACAATCAGCGAATATCTATTGCCCGCGCAAGATTCGCTCTGACAGTTAATTTGGGAATGCACTACTGCCGCGCCCGAGGTCTTACTTATGTATTCAGTGAGCGTGCCACGTATCGCAAGTAATTGCATGGATATTAAACTTTCATTCCACCTACTCTAAAAATGTGCGCATGTTTTACTTAGGGTAGGAGTTAAATTATTTTTGTCTTCATTAATGTCTTAGTCATGCCTAGATTAATTTTGATCACAGAACCGGCAACAGTTGCGATTAAATAAAATAGAATGAAGTAAGATGGCTTGAATTGAAAAAAATTAATTAAAAGCGTCATTGATCTGATAGATCAGTATGCGGACCTGGAACTTTAAAGTTATAAGTTCGAATTCGGCAATCAACTACTGTCGTAATGAAAATTAGTGTTGGCAGTATTGCTAGTACTCCTTTTATTTACGAAAATGCATTTGAACCTCGAACTAATCTATAGAGACTTTAAATTGTGATTGTCCTCTTTTATCTGACTATGTACTGTAACTGTACTGTAGTAATGCGTGCCAATTAATGTATCCTATGGACAAATAACGTGTTTACATCTAGAAATATAGTCTATCAGATGTGAACCGGGATACAGACTGGTTGTACAGGCTGGTGATAAAAACATGCAACAAACAATATTATTATCTCGTATTTTTGACAAGCGACAACCATAACAGAACAGCTGGCTTTCATTTTCTGATTATTGCTAGCAAGTAAAGTGTTTTTCTGTCTTCTTTCTTATCGAAGATTGTATTGCGATCATATTTCTTTGCACTCACAATATTAAAATATTTAGTAATTACGTATAATAGCAAAATTAATTATTATTTGTAATTATATAGCTAAACAGACGTTAGTCGTTATTTTGCACACGATTTTAATTTATGATATTTGAAAAGCATCTTTGAATATCACATATTCATATCACTTTGAATATCACATATCACACAGAATATCACATACGAATCCTCTGTCTTCTTTTCAATATTCTACATAACCCTGATACTCCGCTATATCTAAAAAATCGCTTTACTTTTGTTCATGCTCCAGATGTCCCATGTAGATCAAATACTAGAACACTGTTAAGATTTCCATCTTTCAATACAATGCTCTATTCTCATTCTTTTACTGTTAATGCAGTTCGATTGTGGAATTCACTTCCCTTTAGGATTCGTGACGCTAAGTCGGTGTCTATGTTTAAAAGACTTGTTAAAGAGCATTATCATTCACACCATAATGATTAATTCGTGATGTGTAGATATTCATATACGTAATATTAAAATATAATATATTGAATTATATTATCTTTTTTCTTATAATATATTATATTTGTATTTTATATTTATTTATATAGATATATATGTGTATGTATACGTATATATATATATATATATATATATATATATATATATATGTGTATGTATGTACGTATGTGTATAATATATATGTAGGTTTATAAATTTGTATTTTATTGTATATGTTAATGTTAATAAAGTGCACACTTTGACTACTTCTATTTCCTTCAACTATCCTTCAATAGGCCTGCTGGAAGAAATTTCTTTATGGAATAAGCAGTGCCTTTGTACATAATTTTGTTTTTAGCATTTTCCTGTCAAAGTATGTGTGTACATAAACAGTTTTAAATAAATAAATAAATAAATATTTTGTTGTTACAAGTGTACCTTACTAACGTATGTTTTTTTTTAATTGCAGGTTCATCAACGCGAGACGTAGGATAGTACAACCAATGATAGACCAGTCAAATAGAGCAGGTAACATATTTCTTATACATCTGTTTAAAAGTTTCAAATTTATTATTATAATTACGACATCTACTCCATTTAGTACCTCTTCTACACCATGAGTAGTATTTAACTGTTATTTACTACCCCTAATCTCTTATGATGTACGTCTAGGTCATTCTTAATAATATGTAAGTAAAAACGAAAAACGAGCATACATTCTAACTGATATATTATAAATGTTGTGGCCCATAGACACATACACATACAAATCTTTTTTCTTTTTTTCTTTGTAAAACATTACCTCCGCACTAGAATTTTCTCCTGTATCATGGGGGCAGTTTACAAACGTAAATTTCACAAGGACAAACAAATAATAAAATACCGGGAACAATTAATTGTAGGCTATACAAATACTTGTTCCGTGCGGGATTCGAACCCGCGGCCCATAGCGCTGTAACTCATTGCTAAGCCACTGCACCACGGAGCCGTTAAATCTAAGACTGAACATGTATAGTCACCTCTGAAAACTAAGATGGGATGCGGCATTAGCAAAATAAAAGTTCTCGTCACTCGTCATATGAAACGCAGAGGCATTATGCTGCTTTTTCGCGCTGATAATATTCTGTACGGACGTGATGAACGGCCAAGCCAGGAAAGGATAACGTCCGTCCGTTCGTGGTGCAACATGGCTCTATCTACCACAGTTAATTTTCTACCTTATATAGAATTAATTAAAACCTACGAGTATCTTTTCTCACTATAAATTTAATGCTGGACTTGGTTAATCACAACAATAAACGGGGGAGGCCCGTGTTCGGCAGTGGACTTTTGATATGCTGTAATGATGAATAATATAAGTATGTTATTTGTAAGTCTCGTGTGAAATTAGATCTAGTTGGTCATCTGTCACCAAATACCTTTTCTTTTCTTTATTAATTTTAATACAAGACACTTAACTTTAAACTGACCGTCATCTTTGTCCACCAAATCCGTATCATCATTTGATATTCTCGACCAGCCCGAGAGACTTTGATGTACAAAATTAAGTTGCGCTGACCGCATACTGCCTAATATATTATGCAGGGTTGCACCTGAGCAGTCTTGCTCCCAGGAGAGTTGCGACTTCATAGCTTTTAGTGCAGGCCTGGACAAAGAGGCACAGCTGTGTTTTGAATAATGATGGGATCAGGAAGAGAATTGCAGAGGAATATGCTTTTGTTGCAGGATTACTTTTGGCTTAAGCGTTAAATACTGAATTTAAATTTGTCCCCTAGAACGGAAATTTCGGGTTAAGGGGGATTTAAAATTGTCCATATTGTACACATTACACTTTCAAATTTAAATGTAAAACATTTTTATAACTTTATTATTAACGAAATTTCACCGAATGCTTTCTTATAAAATAGTTATTCCTTTGAACCAGATCTAACATTTCTGATATCTGTTCTGGTAAATCCATCATTTAATAATTCTTTTATTGATTAAAATATTAACATTTTAGACTTCATTGATACTTCAAATGGGATTACGACTTTTAAAAAATGAATAATAATTTTAATCTTAACGTCACCTATGTGGTTAAGATTAAAATTATTATTCATTTTTTAGGATATTGCAAATTTTTAGGATATTGCAAATTAAAAATAAAAAGAAGTAAATCATATCAGCAGAATATCTTATTTGAAGCAACTAGTTTGTTAATTATCAACATAGCAATATTATAAGCTCCGGCTTAAATTATCAATATAGAAATAATGTAAACTCCAGCTGACATCCGGCCCATCGATCTTGCCATTTCTCCCGTCGACACTGCGTAGTAGAATTACAAACGGCCAATTCCATTTTTACTTTGTAATTGTTGCGCTCAGTCCATAAAACGCTCCCGGGACACAAAAATTCGGTCCGGGGAGAGGGGAAAAAAGGACGTCGCAGAAAAAGGGCTTACTCTTGCGAACGGAACGCAAGAAGGGTAAAAAAGAATAATGTCCGAATTCGTTGACCCGTCCCGAGCGATCCATCACTCTACCCCTCCGCCGCCACCTTCGATCGCCCTCCTCTATCTAGATATGTGTTATTCGCCTATAAGGGTATTACTTCTCCTTTTGTCTTTGATTTTTTTAGTTATTTTCTCACATAAAGATATAATAACCCAACTACTGCAAAATGATTACTATGTACAGAGTTTATATATTATCATCTAAAGAAAACGTATGGGTAACCCGTAACCGTAACGTGTAAATTTTCAATTTTTGTTTGTAGAAATTTCTCACCGTATCGGGGCGCAAATACAATGTTTTTGATGAATATTGTATTTTTTAAACCTTAATGCGCATTGTAGAAATGAACTCCTGAGTACAATAATAACTAAACTTTTGCATGAACCATATACGAAACGCAGCAAGATTTATCTACTATTTTACGCTGTTATTCTGTTAGACTGTGGACTCTTTCTTTTCAAGTTGACCCACCCGTGCTGCAACCAAAATATAACTGCAGGGCAGCTCTATCACTTAATTAATACAGATATACAGCATGTTTTTAGCTTTTTATTTGTTTAAAAAATAGAGATAATTTTAGTAGTTTTCTGCACTTCAGTTATTATTAAATAATGCCACAATATGGCGAACTTTTACTTTAATTTTTAATGACTTGGAACCCCTCCAAGTCATTAAAAATTAAAGTTCACAATAAAAAGTACTATTATAATATGATTATCTATTTACAGTACATAAATTTTTCGCCATATTGTGGCGTTATTTAATAATAACTGAAGTGCAGAAAACTAAAACTAATAAAAGCTTCTTCTTACTAACTTATATCAGATCTTATAATACATACTAACTTATATCAGTTTGTTCAAATCATATATACTACAATACGAAGCAAAACAAAAGCTGTACGTAAAATGACTTCAGTTTATTTTTAAAGAAATGCAATAAGTGTACTACATATATCGATTTCATTTACAATCAAATTTAATAACAATTCAGTTAACAAAAAAAACGAGACAATAGAATTAATTAAAAATTATATTAATCTATATTCGGCCATTTCACAAATCCAAACTATTGAACGGTGTTAGATAAAACGTTTTAATCAAAACCAGTAAAAATTATCCAAACAGAAATATCCGAGAGCGTTCGAGTTTTTAATACTCTGCACTAGCACGACATGCTTTAATCCGCGCGAAAAGCTCAATAAACGATCGGTAGGAAATGTCGCAGGTCGGCTGCCATCGAACGAATTGTAATTTACAGGCCGACGGTAATGGTGTCGCATCACAATGCAATTTATGCCCTTATAATAAATTCATTAGCAAGCGTCGCAGCGTTATCCGTATATATCCGTATATATGGCTCGCGTCGATCCACTGACAGCGTCGTGTTTGTCGACAACGCGTAATACCCGTATCGATGTACCGATGACAGCCCTATTCCGTATGGATACTCGCAAATATGTAATATGGCGTCAATATTAAGATCATAGTGAATTTTATTAAGAAAGGTAGTTATCGAAATCGAAACAAAAATCTTGCCATAAAATACTTGTACTTTTTTTGTCCAGTTTTATATAACTTATTTTTTAAACATTTTTCTTGTATTTTTGTACAGAAATTAGAAAAAATACCTTACCAAACAGTTTAATTTAAATAGCATGAATCAATAAAACAAACTGAGTTCGACTTTCAAGCACTCACTTGAAATTCACAACGACTAACCAAAACGCAGTACGAACTCACGAGGAATACAAAACTCGCCGGAGCTTCAGCGATTGGAAAAGCGCTCTCTGTTTGACCACAGGAAATGCGGTGGCCATTTTCTTTAGCCGATTGCCAAAACAATTTTCCATCTATCCTTCCACCCTCCGGTTTTTCCATTTTCCGTCGTCGGCAAACTTGGCGGCGAATGCATCCGCTCGGGAAATTTAGAACTCGCTCCCTGCTTTATGTCCTGAATGTTTAGTGTACACCGCTGCCAGCTGCCTGTCGCCTTAGTACTTAAGACAATGGACAATACTAAATTTAGAACATATACGGAAAATTAAATCAAATATTGAATACACTGACAAAAGTATTACAGTACATGTCAAACCGTATATTGAGTAAACCGTTCATGAATTTTACATGTTTTGTTTTAAATTTTCTAGTATGGAGTTATAACAAAATGTTCCTCTTCCTGTTGTTTCTCTTATTCATTCATCATTAGTAATTATACTTCACTTCAGAACATTGACCATAGATTACTACAAAACAAGGTCTTGAGCACCTGCATCCATCGATATTTCATCCAATCGTCAACGTATAATCATGGGAGTGTTATAAGAGGTTACGCAGCAACATCGTCCTGATAACAACCTAATAATATTAAAAAACTGTGTTTGCCTAACCGCTTACTAGCGTGGCCACTATGACATGAGCGTAACAAATAATCCTTCTTATGGCAAACATATTTTCTAAGTATCTTGACCATTTACTGTTAAACTTAATATCAGACATCATCAGATTATATTACATTTTTTTATTTTGAAAAGCCAGTGTTTGACTTCTTTACCACCTGACGGTAAAAGGTAATGCAGAATTTGAAAAAAGCCATATTCTTTATTGATTTTTTTACGGACTACTAATACTGTCATACTAAAAAATCAATAAAGGACCAGTATGACAAGTATTTCTTTTTTTTATAGGATAGGGTGACAAACGAGCACACAGTCCACCTGATGGTAAGTGGTTGCTGTGGCCCATAGACATCTAAATCTATCCTCGATTACGAATCAAAATGCAGATGCGTTGTCACCCGTGAGGACTAAGATGGAATGCCTCGTTTCCAGTAAAAAGGGTCTCCGGTTCTCTACACTCACCATACGAAATACAGCAGCATTAAGCTACTATTTCACGCTGGTATTCTATGAGAGCCTTCCCCGGTCGAGCCGACCCATTCGTGCTACAACTATACTACTATTATAACTGCAGCATGGCTCTACCACGTATAAAACGGCAATTACTACGACAAGTAATACGGCAATTTCTTAGTGAATTTCTTACATAATCTCCAACGTTTCAACTGGTTTCAATAGCATTACTGCTTCATATGACAAATATTTATTATAATATAAATATCAATTAACTAAACAATGACTAACAGCATATAAATGACAGATAGAGCGTCCTTATTGAGGTCCGTATAGGCTACAAGTTGATTAGAACTACAGCCTCCTCGAGTCGTATTGCACAATATATTGACAATAACGTCAAGGACGTTCGTGAAGATTACCGCCTACTAAATCATAGTTTCCTGGTAACGCGGGCCGCTGCCGGCATCCCGGGGGATCCTTTATTGTTTCCTGTCTTCCTGGTCTAGTAACAGGGATCTACGCGTCATCGACTATTCTACCGATCAATTAACTCATGTCTTTTCTACGTATGAATTTTGTTTTTATAGAAAAAGGTACAATATATTGGCTAAGGCTGACGACCTGGTAAGACATGCAGGAAGTCGATGGATGCAGGTGGCTCAGGACCGTGCTTTGTGGCATACCTTGGGGGAGGCCTATGTTCAGCAGTGGACTTGTAAAGGGCTGTAATGATGATGATGAAGTTTTTCACATTTTATATTATGTAGTATTTGTCCGCGAATAAGCCCGTATAAAACTTAAGCAAAGTCTGTAGATATATAGCAATTCCTTGATCAAACGGATGCCGGTTGACATACATATAGGTAGTCTCAAATAATCAATACATGTTTCGGAAGTTTTCCATCAATTCCATACCTTCGTACTAATGTAAAAACACTATTTCATAGTGGTCTTACTTTGGTACCGAGTATATTATAATATCTTTGCTTTGGACAAGTAGTTCAACTGTCGGAAAATAACTTTGATCTGAGTTTTTTTTTGCGGTTATCTCGAAAACAATGTGCGGTTCAAGAAAAATGTTTAAAATAAAAAGTTGTAAATAAAAAAAACTCACTTTAGTATCATTTAACTTAACATTTAATTAAACTCTTCTTCTTCCACATTTGTTACACTTTATCTTCTGACGGCGCATTGAGTAGTGACGCTAAAGAGCTACAAACAATTTGTTTGGCCCACAAAAAATTGTTCCGGGACTGGATGTTTCAATAACATCATCATCGTTATAGCCCCTCACAAGTTCACTGCTGAACGTAGGCCTCCCCCAAGGAATTGTAAAAAGCATCACTTGATATCCTTGCACAATTTTTGTATGTATACTGCCTCTATGGACAGAAGGAAATCCTGCTGTGAGCATAACGTTTTTTGAAAAAAAAATTAAAATTAAAATCAGCTCAGCTATGTTAAAAATTTCAAGTTTCTAGGTCATGGCGAAGTTAGTTTAAAATTAATAACTAAATTCGACCCGAAGAGACTTAAACGAAAGCGAGTTAATAAAGAAATGGTAAAAAGAATATTGGCTGACATTAAAAGTTCTAGCTATACGTTAACATGTATTGACAAATTCTAATGTATTTTTTTTGGAAAGTCATTCAGAGCAAGACATTAGATCGGTAGCGTGTTTGTTCCGAACTCTCTTGGAGCAATGGCGCGTGCCACCATAAAGACCCCACGACGAAGGCGGAAATCGGCGTCTATAATGGACGAACACCATTAGTTTACGATTGATATTCCCTGGAATATATTGCAACCGGAAGGCATAACAGTTTTGTGGTAAAATTGAGCGGATTCCAATAGCGAGTTGGACAATTCTCCGACTAGCTTTTTTTTTCGAAACTTTTTCAATAATGGTACGAAAACTGAATTATCGGTTTCTTTTATAATTAACTTTGAATATGTTATCTTTTCTTCACTGTTTGGCAAGTTACCATCTTCGATAGCATTTTTCAGTAAGTTTGTAAGGAGTTGAGTTTGTGCTATTATATTTGCAAGTAGCTAAGTTTAGAGTTCAACATTAATTTTGTGCTAACACAATTTAAAAGATTTAAAACTAAGACAATCTTTACGCCAGATCATAAAGTTATTCTCAAATAAAAGTTATTTTATCGATCTTATCGCTATTAGTTTTGAACTTGCTTGCTTTATACGTGGTAAAGCCATACTACAGGTATGTTTTGGTTGTAGCGCGATTGTTTAGGCTTGACCAGGGAATTACTCACTGAATACCAGCGTGAAATAGCAACTTAATGCGTTTTATAAGGTGAGTGTAATGAAACCGAAAGCCTTTTTACTGGAGACATGGCATTTCATCTTAGTGACAAAGCATGTGTATTTTGATTCTTAATCAAGTATAAATGCAGGTGTATATGGGCTACAGCATCAGCTTACCATCAGCTGGACTGTGTACTCCCTTACACCCACCCGGTATACCACCCGTATTTTCTACTGTTCTAACTCACCATTCTTCGCCAAATCACACCGTCATCTTCGTTAGAACTAAAATAATGATTTATTAATAAAATTTGATTACTATTAAAATAAATATTAAAAAAATGGTTTTGAATATATTTTGCGCTGTGTACTTTATATATTATATATGTGCCTTAGCATATACTATAGCGTGAAAGATCTGGATATAAATACCAGACGAAGCTTATAATTCTATACGTGATAGAGCCATGCTGCAGTTATATTAGTAGTATAGTTGTAGCACGAACGGGTCGGCTGGACCAGGGAAGGATCACGTTCTCACGGAATACCAGCGTAAAATAGTAGCTTAATGCTGCTGTGTTTCGTATGGTAAGTGTAGAGAACCGGAGACCGTTTTGATTGGTAATCGAGGATAGATATAGATGTCTATGGGCCTCAGCAACCACTTACCAACAGGTAGACTGAGTGCTCGTTTGTAACCCTATCCTATAAAAAAACTTCCTGACAATAATCCGTCAAGCGCGGCAACTATGAGGTAATCTTTGGGATAGGCCTATATTCAGTAGTGGACCTTTCATTGTCTGTAATGAAAATGAACTAAACGCATTGTTATTCCAATCCTGTCCACTCCAGATATCTTGTGACACTTTATCCTGATAACAACAGCAGGTCTAATTAACCGATCAGTGTTCTACCCGGCAGTGTTCCCGCATGCGGGCCCCAGTGGTGCGTACAGTCCCGAGGCGACCATGGGCTACATGATGGACGGCCAGCAGATGATGCACAGGCCGCCGACGGACCCCGCCTTCCATCAGGGCTACGCGCATTATCCCGCCGAGTATTACGGTCATCATCTCTAATGCAGACAGCACTCTTGTACATGTAAGTATATTTTCGTTTAATTAATTATACACTAAAGGTCTCTTAGTGATCGAAATTCGACTGGAATACATAGAATAATTAGGTTTGTATATATATCAAGCTAGCACGTTAAAATACATAAATTAAAATAAAAAATAAATACTTTAATTTTTTTTTTGTATTTACGTGGTAGAGCTGCTGCAGCTACATTATGGTTGTAGCATGAATGAGTCAACTCGACCGCGGCAAGACCACGCTCTCACAGAATACCAGCATAAAATAGCAGCTTAATGCTGCTGTTTCGTATGGTAAGTGTGGAGAACCGGAGATCCCTTTTACTGAAAACGAAGCATTCCATCTAACATAAATCCTCAGGGGTGATTACGCAATTGTATTTTAATTCTCAATTGAGGATAGATGTAGATGTCTATCAGCCACAGTATTTATTTACCATCAGGTGGACTGTGTGCTTGTTGTACATATACTATAAAAAATTTTGCTTAATTAATTGTAATTTGTGATCGAATAATGGCCGTAATTCGACTGCAATTCATTTTTTTTTCAATTTTGTATATTAATCAAGCTGTATTTCACTCTTGACTGCACATTGAAACACATAATATACAAAATGTAAATTAAACACTTTTTTGCCTTAACATTCACTCTATAAACTTTTACCATTAACATTTAAAATCACACAAAATTAAGTAAATATTTTTTGTTGGCAACATTTTATAATTCTTTAAGGACCACCTCCACTCTCTGCGACTTTGACCACAGAATATTATGTGTTTCACATTTAACTAACGACAGACTTAAGTGTTTAATGTATTCGTTACATAAATTTTATATTTCTGAAAAAGTTTATTTTTTTGAACATTTGGAGTTTACCATGTTATATCAAAAGCTCGAATACCGAATAAATAGTTACATCAAAAAAAAATTATCTCCTATTTTTCCAACATTCCGGGTGGAGTATTTTCCCCAAATTTATACAGGACTATCCCTAAAGTACCTTTAATCTTTTTCATAAAAAAATATTTACATCTGTCCACAACTGACGATGATATAGAGTAATATACATAAAAAAGAATATACACCCAAATTGAGATCTCCATTTTTTGAAGTCCACTAAGAATGCGTTTTCGGTCAGCCTAAATCTAATACAATTTAAAATACACCATCTGATCTTTATCAATAACCCATTTCATCTCTCATCTTACGTGGTAGAGTCATGCTGCAGCTATATTAATTGTATAGTTGTAGCACGAATGGGTCGGCTCGACCAGAAGAGGACCACGCTCTCACAGAATACCAGCGTCAAATAGCAGCTTAATGCTGCTTGTTGGTGAGTGTAGAGAACCAGAGACCCTTTTTACTGGAAAAGAGGCATTCCATCTTAGTCTTCAAGGCTGACAACGCATCTTCATTTTGATTCGCAATCGAGGATAGATGTAGATGTCTATGGGCCACAGCAACCACCTACCATCAGGTGGACTGTGTGCTAAGTTATCACCGTATCCTATATAAAAAATCTAGTAAGAAATGCGTTTTCGGTTTTCGTACAGCCAAATCTAAAACAATTTAAAATATACCATCTGATCTTTATAAATAACCCATTTAATATTTCCAACGTTCGGTTTTCCTTGTTTCAGATATGAATAACACTAACATCGTCCGGCCTCAGCTCTCTCGAGCCGGGGCCGACCTCTGCGGACTTGAGACCTAAGCAGGCCAACACGTGATACGAACAAACTGGAGAACGATGCTACATGTACATAATGCGATACGTTTTGTAATATTGAAACAGTATACGATCTCCTAAATTAAGATTTAAAGTCAACTTAAATGTTTAAATTAATGTAAATGTAAATCTACGCGGAGTGACACTGTGGACGCTGTATAATAAAAAACCGGTGCAATCACCTATATAATAAAATGAGGTTTATCACACGGGACTATAGGAGCAAAGATGAATGTAACAATGAAACGGTTTGATAGTTATCGTATAAATATTTATAGCTAATTGTGTATTGTTATTACGTAAATATAAATAAATAATTGAATAGTTGTAAGTTGTAACTATCACTGGAAGTACTGGGGTCAAAGAATACGTGGGACACTTTTTTTGTAAAGGAATTGTGTATGTAATGGGATTTATAGGTATGATTTCATCTTCATTTGATCAACAGTAAATGTGGGCGAACGCAGACGACTAAGCGTCGTAATTATCTGTTTAAGATAGCAAATCCAAATATTATCTATGGAAAGAGTTTTGTCTAATGTGATACCTCAAAGTATCAGATCGGTGAACCTTGGGCGTATGCGTCAGCCATTATGATCTGTGGGAACAACCATCTAAAGTTTTTTTTTTAAAAAAAACACATCTAGATTTCTTCGCATCTGTTACCTAATACTAGTTTATTGGATTTTAAGCTCAAAATGTACTTCTAGTTCAACGTCAATTTCTTGAAACCTAATTTCATTGCCCGTTTTGTGATTTTGCTTTACAGGTTGACATACATATCTTTGAATTATATATATTATATTGTATATTTATTAATACGATGATATTGATAATTTGAATATCGTGGTTTCACCTTGCCTTGGTGTTCAATAATGTAGCACAATTGTAACCGATGTATACGATGAAAAAAATGATATTTTACAATGTTAAAGTCAATGAGATTTTTAGCTCTATATTGTCTCGATACCTGACATCGATTGCCTTGTACGTTAACTGGATATCGAATGTTGAAACTTCTCGTAGTGTAAAGACTACAGAAAGGATATTTTTATTTTATTAGTAGCCATTTTAAATGTCATAAAACGTATACTAAACGAGATTTGTGAGATTTTCTGGACTGATAATCGATTGAGCTTTGTAACTCGAATTGAAATCCGCTTTTAGTGGTGAGTGCGGCTGTTTTCCTTGCAGAGGGCAGGAGTGTGTCAATAAATATATGTAATTATTGTTTAGTTTCATATTACTCTTATTTTCTATCACTGTTACCTTTAATTTGCTTTAAATATACATTAGATTATGCTGTTATCCGTGTGTTTTTTTTTTACGTGAAACCCTCTGAAGAAATAAAATGGCCGCTCTCATAATGTCTTTGCCAAATCCAAGTAAAATGTAAGCTGTCAAATGTGCGGGACAATTGTGACAGTTGTCTGTTTTACTCTGGTTTTGGCGCGTTTATCTCTATTATATTAAAGGTTATGTGGAGTGCTTTTCATTTTCGTTTCAAAATTATGGTATTTTCATGCATTGCAATATTACTTCATTTTTTACACAGTAACCAACGTTTTGTCAATATTATATATTTATTACAATACTATACTAAATATTTTACCTCCACAGTAACTTTTAGAAAACTGTAATGCTTTGCATTACAAGCCTTAAGCCATGTATACGAATGGGAGCTATAAAAATTGTCAAAATTGATCTAGCTATGGTATAACATTAATAGCGGTAAAGAGTTATCCGAGATCAAGCTTTATATTAGTGTAATAAACATCATATTTCTTTAACAAATTTATGCGATATGGTTGTTTTTAAAAATAAACTATCTTTTAGCTTGATAAAATATTCCAATTTTATAATACCTACTGTTTAAATAATTACAAATATAATGTAAATATATGTCGTATGACAATTTTTTAAGCTATTGCATAGCTTCTATCGCGGGCCTTGAGCGCGGGGACCGAATCCAGAAATTTATTCCGTAACGAAAAAACCTCACGCTCCCCACTCCGACGGGCACGGAGGTGTAGCTTGAAGGCCGTGCATTGTCTAACGTCGTTTCTTTTCGGCAGTCTTCGATACGGTGTTTGTGTGCGTGCAACTAGACGTATTGTACGACCCTACGAAGCTCGCACGAATCGAGACGAGCTGCTCCGAAATCGGACGAATACATAAGCAGCTGTTTATGAGAAAGTATATAGGTGTATAGGTATTTATGTACAACAGTGAATAGCTGTACTTGTAAAATTTGTGTATAAAGTGTTTTGAATATGAATGAACAAAGTGCATTTATTATTTATTTATTTAATAAAAGAAAAAAAAATTGTTTTCTTATCGGTCACCACGCTCAAAAAGTGTAACTTGAATTAATATCAAAGAAAAAGAAATACTGCATAAATAAAATAAATAAATAATTATAATTGCATAAGTTGATACAAAATGCTATGCAATAGCTTTACCGCGGCAGTCCCCGAGTACCACACGTCTTTTTTTCTTTTTTTTTACCATTTATAAATGCCTAGAACTAATATTAATTAAATCTTTAATACACTGTTATAAAAATGTACCTGTGTGCTGTATATTTTCAAACAATTATGTTTTGAAAATTGTTACATATGACTAATATATGAATAATTTTCTGCCATGATATTAATAGACGATAATTATAATGTAATTTTACATAACAAAAAAAAACAACTGTATCGCATTAGAATTCACTTTAGAAATTTTTGTTACTCTTTGTAAATATATCATCGAATTGTATTTGAGTCGCTTTCCTTTGTATAGAAGTCGTTTGTTTCCAGTGAAGTTTCAGTATTAAAAAAAATGTTTCGTCGAAAAAACCGACTATTTCTTTTGAAACGCTGGCCTTTGTTAATATTTCCCTATTATTATTATTATTATTATTGTTAATTACATGGCGTGTAATATATTTTATTAAGAGCAAAGTCTTAAATAGTAGCTGTTAGGCATTAATGTATTAATTGAAGAATTTTATTTTGATTTTTCTCTTTATTATATGTATATGTATATTATACATAATGAGTTTGAAAGTCATGGAATTATTGTAAATATAGAAACTAACGAACATAAGGCGTCCCTCAGCTGAACAATCAACCGATACGTGGAAAAATTTGATTATATATTTGTATTGTATGATTTTGACAAAGTACATATTATATTAATATTGAAAACTAAACGCGGTAGTCTGAACAAAATATATAAATCTATTGTAAAACCTATTACGCTGACGGGACGTTGTGAAGGAAGAGATGTGTCGGCATTATGAATGCTACGAATTGTGTAAAAAATATTAAAAACTAAAAAAAAAACATTTTGTTTTATTTCATTTAAACCTTATTTTAAAAGCTACTTTCCTTTTGAGCATATCAGCACTTTTTATTTTAAAAACTATGTAAAAAATATAAATTAACATAAAAGTAAATTTAAAACTTGGTCTCATTCTGAGAAATGAACAAAAAATTTCCGCCACACTGTGCGCATTCGGAGACTTAACATTTCGAAATATTTTTTTTATTTCCTAGACTCGAGGGTTTCCTCAAGATGTTTTTCTTCACCCCCGAGAACGCGGTAAATCAGTACTTAAAAATGCAATCAACAATTTCATTGTTGCTCGTGTAGATCGAACTCGGATTGCTACAGCGTACTACATTTAGCACCTGAGCCACCACCTCCACCAAAAATAAACAAAAAGTAAAATCACAATCTTGTGAACCTTTACTTAAACATAGATATTATAGTCTATCATATTAAGCAGTAAGTTATTAGAAAAAAAATCCAATAAATATTAGTGTGAACTTAAAATTAAAGCCAATAGATAAAGATGAAAAAAACTACAAAATAAACCCAGAAAAGAATTCCTGTGATTAAATATTTTAAAATTAATAAACAAAAAATTTCATTTATTCGATATTCATTAAATTAAAAAAATAACGCTACACACATACTTGTAGTTAGCGCGTAACAACACCCCACGTGGTTTTTTTAATGTATAAGGTGACATTGTAAATGTTGATTGTTGACAGCCTTAGTCAATCGCACTAGCTTACAAAAGGCTTATTAACTCTTCTCTTAAAGACTAGGTGTCTTTAAGATATTAAGAGTAGATAAGCTTTTTATTTTAATCAACCAATGCTCGCAAAACATGTCCATTTTTACGTAGGCATTATTAAACGATAAAGCAAAACACTTCGCCCGAATGCTTGCCATAATAAAAGAAACTTGCCGTTGGTGTTACTGACGGTGTTGAAAAAAATATAGGAGGACTGAGACTATTTTATAGCAGTAAGAGTAACAAACGAGCCCGCTTGCTGGCATGTGAATGTTGCACCCCTGAGAACTGAGAGGGAATGACTTGATACCAGTAAAGTAGATCTGCGGTTCTCGTCACTCAATATACGAAACAAAGCAGCATTATGTTGCTATTTTACACTGATATTCTGTGCATACATGTTATTTCTCCAGTGGAACTGTCCCACTCATGCTGCAGCGTATCTTTAGCTCATAAATATATGGGTAGATTCACGCTATATAACATTTTTCTATAGAACACCGGCAGACAAACTGGCCTGCTATATTACGTCTATACTTGATGTTAAGCATTGATTACGTTTTTTACAGAAATTCTCAATAAATTTTTTACAAGAACAAATAACAATATTTCATTTTCTTATTATACATAATGTCAGAAAGAATTCAATCATCGTATATGTTCCCACAGGCATAGACTTTATTTAATAATGAAACGTTAATTAATTATTTCTATTGCTTGTATATAATTCCAAAAAATATACGTATAAAAATAATAACGGTGCAAACAAACAAACACGTCTTTAATAATACTTAAAGAATACTAGGGTGGCAGAACTGACAAAAAGTAGTGAGCGCGCCGAGAAACAAAGTGTCTTCTAACGAGCACTAGGTCGTCAGGTGCACAAGAGATATCGCCGCTTTTAAGTTACCAAGAAAGCAGATGCAGCGGAATAAGTCTTATGTACGTATAAACTTTGTAACTAACTATAAAGAAAATGCCGATGCACTTAAGGTTTATAGTAGACTTTGTAGTTTGAAGTGCGTATTGTTATGAAGCGATACAAAATTCTGATGTATTCAAAGTTCCACTAATATTAGTTATACAGCCACCCATATAAATATGCCAGTTTAAGTAGGTGAAATTACACTCTTTATTATAAAAGCAGCAATGCAGCAAAACTTTAAAGAAATCCGCATACATTCATCTAAAATCTGGGCGCATATACGTTTCGGTTTTCGATTTTTATAAATTTATGTCTTCGTAAGACTGACTGCACGTCAGAAGTGAACTTCTTAGCTCCACAAACTTGTAAGCAACATTTCTGGGTTTCTAAAATAAAAAAAATTATTTTTTAATATAGTTTAGTAACAAACGTGAAATTGAATGATTATTTATATGTATCAGAGCGTGACAGTCACGCTAGTTCGGTGCTTTTCCCCATCACAAAAGTTCTAAACCTGCCTAAAAAAGTTTTCACTATAAAAATTATTTAAACATTTACAAAATTAACCCAATTTAAACTTTAATTACTCGTCAAATAATAATTAAAGTATATGGATACAAGTGGTCGCTAGCGGCTTGCAGTGCTACGGCGTAGCCTCGTAGTAGCGTAGCGGGCGTGGCGCGTCGAAAATGGCGGCCGACAGTGAGTAATGGCACGCTGGGACGAGTCCAGTGACGCGTGCGTAGGGTTGTCACGCCATGTGTAAACAAGTCCTAATTTTTAATTTTTTTTAAGAAAAATAATGTTTTATAATATTATTCTTTACTGCGGCAACCTCGTGGCTTAGTGATCAGAGTTTCCTCACCAGCCTAGCCTGAGTAAGAATCTATACCATAAAATATGAATTATAGATTTTAATATGCATATCTTGTAAGTGATCCGTTCTTCAATCCATCCAAACAAACCATCGATCTTACTGCTTAAGTGTTACGTTGGACTATCGATTTATTTAGGTGTATGTCCATATTAGTGGGTCCTTAAAATTAATTGATGACATTCTCCGGAAGGTTGATAAAATGAAGTTTGCAATACATCCGATCTTGGCTAATAAATTAATAATAATAAATTAAAAAAGCAATTTACACACGGTTGAAGTGAAAACTTCTTCCGCATGATTTATTTAATAATATGATTGTTTTCAGCCATAAGTGTGACATAAAATATAAGTTAACAGTTTAATTTTCTAGCAAATAAATGTTACAATCCTTATTTTAAGACTAAATTTTGTTGTGTGTATAACACATATACACATAAACTTATAAATCGAAAGATTTTATTTAGAGCAAAATTTCATCAAACAAAAATTGAATGACCTTCAATGTGGCACGTAAAATAGACGCTAGATCACGTAGTTATGAAATCGTGTATTGTTATAAATGGACAGGTACATTATCATAATTTTCTTATATATGGTTAATGTTATTTACTTAATAAATTTGTTAATTTTTTTATATTGTTTGTTTTAACAGTTAACATTTATATCAACCATCTTTGAAGCAGCGCAGTATTTAAAAAAAAAGTTTTTTTTAAAGATAAAAATATAGTCCTTGCATGGCGGATCAAACCCACATTTTGAGTTCACAATCTATACTGTATTCTATCTTCTTTTCTCTCGCAGGCTAAATCCTACCTATAGATGCATATGTACGTCTCTTTTTAGTTTCAGTTTTTCGTTTCATTGAGTTTCAACTAACATAAAATCTAAAGAAGTTTTCATTTCAAAAATAAATGTGTACCGCTCCATATAAGTCCGCAACTAGAGTACCAGTTTCGAGGTAAAACTTCTTGCAACTAGAGTACCAGTTTCGAAGTTAAACTTCTTTCGATGAGACTTGAAGGTAACACAGTTCCTTTTTGGGCGGAAGTAACTTTCAAGTAAAATCTATAGTCCATTTATGCAATTCCCGTTTTATATAAACAACGACTATAGTATTTTGTGAATGTATGTTATATGTAAAAAACGCTGTCCGATCCGTGGAGGTGTTTTAAAGCATCGTGATATGTTTCTGTTCGTATAATTCTTTTCAGATAGTAAATGAAAAAGTACCAGCAAAAAATGTGGAAATTACATGGCAATACAAGCGGCACAGGCGGCGCACGGCGTCAAGTAACAATATCTAGAGGTCATGACTTTGAACTCTGTTGACCCAAGGCTTTACTTGTAGGTTTATCGATCGTTCGTCAAAAAAAAATAACTAAAAGGACGGAAATGCTACATAATACCAGTCACTTCAGATACTGTCATCGGTGACGGCTGACGGTGTCGGATTTCAAAATATTGGAATTTTAAATAACTAATACCATTTTTTTGTATCGGATTTTTATTGGATCGACCTGAGTGTGTTTACACATTGTAATACAATTTTTAAATATTAAACATTATAAGTAAAATTATTTCTGTTCTGTTTTTATAAAATTCCTTACTTCTGATTATTATGTTAGTGATATATATTTACTGGCGATCTATTAATCGAATCTATTAATGTAATATTTAGGTTAAAGATAATCAAAGACCACTTATTTTACTAATTTTCCGTTTTATAAAAATAAAAATTTTTAGGAAATAATTGTCAAGGTTATTCCCAGGATTGCTCTCTATCTCGTCGTTAAGTTTCATTGCAATCAGTTCAACCATGCCAAAGATGAGCCCTATTTTGATTAGAATAGACGGACAAAAAATGTTAAAAATCGTTTTACATGTCCTTATTTATGTCCTAATTACCTCCTCAGCTCAATAAAAGGCACTTGTATCGATATTACAGACGGCCACTTCAATTTTATTTATAAAATATAAAATTAATAAATATAAGACTACTATTGATTAAAAAATAATAAAATGGCCATTAAAATAAATACATATCATTAATAAATAATTATAATAATATTAAACATACTTCAACCCGTTTGACATCTAAAAAAGTTATTGGATGTTGTAAGTGTCCTGGTGTTTGCTAAGACTTATGTATGGCGACATAGTTAAACAATGAATGTGACCCTGAAGGTTCACACTATAAACTTTCTAACCGGAACTGATAAATATAGAGAACCTAAATTGTGAAACTCGAAAATAGGAAATCCCATAAAATTTTACAAATCGAAATTATCTCACTATGTTAAAAAACTATTTTTTTAACTTATTATAATCCAGTGCTTGTCCACAATACCACCTGGTGGGAAGTGGTGATGAAGCCCTGGATAATAAATCGCACTATCTTAACGTAACAACAGCCTATTCCCCCTTGCCTTGTCTTGAATACGCATTGTATACGGGCGGAAAGACAGACGTCGTCAAGTTATTTCATTCCATTGCTGTACACATTAACAAAAACGAAGCAAACCGTTTGGTTCTAATGCGTGGAATATCGACAACAAATGGGTGAAGACCCGCCGACCCACTGGTTGTCCGATGATGAAAATGGGAAATGGGAAGGGAGGAATTAAAGCGAGTAATTCCTACACTAATAAATAGTAAATTAGCCGTAGGGTGTTTTAGAGTTGAATAAAAATGTTTTTTTTTTAATTTACAGTAAACTGAAGTAACAAACGAAAGGAGATCTACTTTAAATAATAAGTTATCTTTATGATGTTTCTCTTTGTGCAATTAATATTTATAAACTGCCTCCACGATACAGGAGAAAATCCTAGTACAGGAGAGATGTAAAAAAACTATAAGAAAAACATTGTGACCGAAAAACATTGAATTTTTAAGCTTCCTTTTATATTTTAATTCCTAAAAAACTGATCAAATTATTTTTAACATGCGAAAATTAGTAAATAATCTATCTATACATATAAAACACAAAAAAAATTATACTTATGTCCCTTGTAGACTTTGAAACTATCCAACCGATTTTAATGAAATTTTGTGTGTGTCTATACCTAGATGGTTTATATTCACATTTGGACCCGGTAGGTAGCGCTGTTGTCGAGATCGATCTTCGCACGGGTTATATATGGATCCTACAACAGCGCCACCTATCGGGTGCAACCATGCCTATAACCTTCGCGGACGTGCAAGCAATATGTTGACAAAGTTTTACAGCAATCTGATGAACTTAATGACAGTGCACAAAATACGAACAAACAAATCAATTTGTATATATTAGATAATACAACAGCTACCATAAATCTATAACATAATTATTTTTGTGTGTAGAACTAAGTACAGCCCTACTTTTTTCCTACAACGGAGCACAGTAAGCAACGCAGCGATTGTATCGCGGATGCTCGGAGCGGCCCATTTGTCAACCTTAGCCCCCCATTCGCCTCCCAGCACCCATCGCCCCCACCAACGCTCCCGCGAACCCCCAACGACAAAAGAAACGCGAGTTCCAGATGAAACTAAAGCCATGTCAATGTATGTATTCCTAGTAAAGATATTTGCGACCGTTCCTTTGTGTATGGAAAATATATGTGGAAGAGAGACAGTCATCATCGCATTATTAAAGCTATGTGCTCTCTGAGGATATAAATAAATGGCAAAAAAAATTAGATAAAGTGCTTCTTGCTCTATAGGTAAAGTGATTCAAATAAGAGCAAAGACTTAGACAAAAATATAAAAAGAATTAAAAATATACATAGCCTGTTCAATTGTGGATATCTGAGGTTTTTAAAAGAATTTATTCCGTTAAATTGCCTCTAAGGGGTGTTGGCAGACTTCTACTAACGGGTAGCAAATCGGGTTGCTCCATCAATCCGTCCATTATAGCTCGGAAAGTCCACAGCTGAACAAAAGCCTCTACATAGATTGTCTCATATGGGTAATTTTGCTACAGTATAATTTTGCCACTTGGTAGGCGGATTGCGAGCCGTAGTTTTTATTAAATAATTTAAAAAATTTAAAAATTCCTTTAATTTCAAAATTCCTAATACACAAACTTGTCGATTTTTCCCTTTAAGTAGTCTTAGACACGCGTTGGGTATATAACTCGCAACTTCCCTTACGTTCGGCTAAATAAGACATGTAACGTATTATATCTAAAAGGTTAGAATGGTTAACATTTTTTTGACATTTACATTTAATATTATTGGTTTAAATTAAATTGCAACTCTAGTGGGGATGAACTATGTTCATGTAATCATGTATGTTAGTATAAAGTGTGCGTTAATGAGTTTGTATATATGTTGTGTGTGTGCACGCGGTGTGTGAGTGAGTGTATATATGTGTGTGTGCGAGCTCGTATATCTGTGTGTGTGTATGTGTGTGTGCGTGTGTGTATGTGTCGGTCACCTGTATGCCCTTCGGATAAGGTTCCTTGGGATCGGTATGAGTATTCCGCATACAGGTACCGACATTAAATTTAACCGAAATTTTAACTAATTTTTAATTTTAAGTTGTTATCAGGAAAATGCTATACGCACTAATTTTTTTATTTAATTTAATTTTTATGTAATGTTCGCTTAAATACATATTAGAGATCATTATTCTGTTCTTAATGATTTATTTGGTTTTATGGATGTCTGAAATCGCAAGTTTAGATAAAAATCACTACAATATCTTCACTTGACGAAGGTTCTCAAATTTCGACGAAGGAAGGTAGGAAGGTGTTATAGCTCTTTCAACAATGTAGACTACTCAAGAGATATTTACAGTATCGACATCGGTAAGATGTTGCAAATCGGATGGTTATATCGCTGACGTACCGGCCCATCAACAAATTAGGAATATTTTATAAGGAATAATGCCTCCCCATACCACGCCACAAGGACGTGACGGGTTAAGTTGGTACTCACATCGACTGTTCCACCTTAGATGCATATTGAGAGGGCCTCAGGAACGCTATTGCATACATCCGCGGCCACACCAGCGCTGGCCGTTTTATGGCAACATATCCTTGGGAAAGGACAGTTCTCCTTCTCAGGTAAGGCAGACGGGAACACAAGCCCGCCTCCCTTCGCGGCGCCCAACCTCACATGTGCAATGGTGCAACGTGCTCGGCGATGAAGGAAAACATCGTGACGAAACCTGCATCTCTGAGACATAAAGAAAAAAATATTTCAAAGACATGTGAAGTTCGTCAGCGCGGCGGACACTTCGTTTGCTCTAAAACCCTCTCAGGAATGATAGGAAGCTTGTGCCCAGCAGTGGGACACGTATATAGGCTGTAAGTTTAACTTTTTATGGAAGATGCGTTGTTAACCTTTAGGAACTAAGAACTTCAAGAAGAAGTCACTTATCATACGAAAGACTAGAGTATTATGCAACTAAAATAAAGGAATATATCTCGTTTCTCTTTTTTTTAAATAACGTACGTGGTTAGTATGGTCAACTTAAGCTTTGCCGCCCTATAAAACCAATACTAGGAGAAGGACAGAGACAAAAACACAAAGTTGTATACTAGATATATTAAGAAAAAAACAGCAAACTCTGGCAATTATTAGGAACACTTCGTAAAATCTATTTATAAACTAACTACACACATACACACACCATACTAAAATCGACTAAAATAATGTCAACTATCAAAACGGCGTCGATAAAGCAGCGCCCTTTTGACCCTTTATTATTTGAATGACCTATTAAGAGCTATCATGTCACAAAGCCAACTATGCAAACAAGGCTGTAGTTTTTTAGTTATAAGAAAGTGATCATATTACCCTCACGTACTATATATTTAAAAATGGGAACCACTATCCAACCCACAATACCTAATTTGTGCTATCTAGTACACGCATAAAGTAAATTGACTTTCATCTTTAAGCCAATTCGACTCGCTCAACTATCGCAATTCCTAGCGGCTGGCGCGGGGCACGTCGCCATTGCAATTTCAGCGGAGGCCTTATTTAAGATGGGACCGCCAACGACATGTTTATTGGTTAATTAAAGTTTTAAGCAGAAACAAATAACTGACTAGCAGGGTGGAAGGGGGGAGGAGTCTGCAGACCTAGCGATGTTATTGTTTTATGAAAAATGTTATTACTTGCAAGTATGTTATCTATCTCATATTACTCATTCTTCTCAAGACGAATCTTTATTTTGATCAAATTACTCCCTAAAAGACATATATTTCACAAAAAACATTCTTAAAACACTGGAACAGAATCGAATACAATTTTTTTAATAAATTTAATTTTACGGATTTTATTGCGTTTAATTTGAATTATTTTATATTTGAACTTGAGTATGAAATTTGCCTACTCTTTGAAAAATATTATTTTTGTTATTTTTCAAAGAGTAGTCACATGTTAAACTTAAGTTTAAATATATAATTAACTAGCTTTTTACCCGCGGCTTCGCTCGCGTGGGCTTCCGTTGAGGAACATCATTAATACTCCTCCGTACCAAAATCAGCAAAGTTGGATCACTTGTTAAGTTGCCTCGTTGGCACGTTTGTTAGTCAAGTGATATTAACTCTTAGAGATGTAGATTTTTTTTTGAATTGCATTAATATATACACCTAGCAACGTCTATAATACGTCTAGCAACCCCTGTCACTTTTATATCGGTCATGACTTCCGAGGTATCTTTAATAAGGGCAAATTATCTTTATTGCAAAGTTACGTTACTTACTTTTTACATTTATTCATAAATTAAGGTAATTTAATTTTGACCAAATAATGTCGAATTTCTTTGTCTTCTATTAATGTACCGCAGAGTGTTTATTTGCGATATTTGTTGTGTTATTGGCCTATTGAATATTGATTGGTATTATAAAATATTTAAATTTTTACTAATCCATCAAATAGAGATTAAACTTACATCGGATAACTTAATACCTAAGGAAGTTAATGAAATTATTGCTATGCCGATTTACATCCAATAAGTATAGTTATTAAAGAGTTTCTCTTTTAAATCATAGTTTTGTATACACAGTATCCAGTATAAAATTTTAGTTAGTTAGTTTGCTAAACGTGACAATTACGGTAAAGCTTCCCGATAATGGATGGATATTTTAAGTTTTTGATCCTGCAAGCATAAGTATTTAGTAGCCATTATATTTAATGTATTTAGCAGTTAATATTAGTTTATTTAGCAGTAAATACGTGGCGCTAATTTTAGATTAAAACTATGAAATCAAAACTCTCAAGTTATGTAAAGATCGTAGAATTGATCATATTATCATGAAGTACTGGAGCACTTTACAAATATTGCAATCATTTCATGATAGCCTATTATTACTGACCATCTCTACATAGTATAAAAATCAAAGTCGCACCGTCTGTACGCTTAGATATTTTATAGAATTTTGATGAAGTTTTCAACAATAGACAGAATGATTCAAGAGGAAAGTTTATATATATATATATATATATATATATATATATATATATATATATATATATATATATATATATATATATATATATATATATATATATATATATATACATATATATTATTTAAATGTTCGCGATGAATCATAGAGTTATGTGGATTCTATTAAAAATTTTGTTTCTGATCAAAAATAGGCTATCGGTGCCGCTAGCGGTGAATAGTGAAACTATTTTACGATATAATTTGAATATTATGAAAAAGCAATGTTGGGTTTAGTTTTTGATTTCTTCAAACAATTCATCGATTTGGTCAAGGCTTATCATGATATGGTCAACAGACAGTGTTTAATTTCACGAAATGCCACAGTTTCATGTAATGGTCGAATATTCATGATAAAATCAATTCTACGATCTGGCTTCGAAGTATACAAAAATATCTTTAAATAAAGTATAGGTGTAATGACAGTTTTGCAATAATCGCAGGCAAACCTATATTAATCAGTTCATTATTATATATTAGTAATTAAACTAAAAAATATCTTAATTTTCGTAGATTTTACTATTATCTATTTAAATTATTACTATTAAAATGAAAGAATGAAAAACTTAAAATAAATCTTAGAAGTTTCAAATCATTTAATAAATATAATTATTTAAACGTATAAATGTAAGTTATTTATGTTATTTAATTTATTAGTAGTAAGTTACTGATAAAGTGATAACTGAATGCTAAATATACTATTTTTTACTTTTTATGACAGATGGCGCAGTTTCGGAAACGTACAATATATGTCGTTGGCGTAGTTTCAAATTATTATATAACAGTTAAAACAAATTTTAAACTTCAATTATAAATATTGTGTTCGTTTAAAAAAAACACTACGTTATCCGAATCACACATAATAGAAAAGAAAGTTCTAAAGAAAGGAAAATATTTAACCCTCCTTTTTTAAGTTCCGTAATCGGGTAAAAAGTAGCCTATGAGTAGCCCCGGGGCACTAACTGCCTGCATACAACATTTCATGAAGATCTGTCGAGTAGTTTTTGCGTGAATCTCAAATACACAGACAGACAGACGGACAGACAGACAGACAGACAAAAATTCTAAAAACCAGTAATTTGGCTCAGTATCCTTTATTTAGTCCCATGGACTTGTTTTTCCAGGAAATATTAGAATTACAGACACAACTTTTCTACAGATTTATTATATGTATACAAGATGATATACCGTTATTGCGGTTTTTGAAAATATGTGTAAATTAGCCTTCTACTTTCATTTATGGATGTTGTGTCTGAAATAAAGAGATTTTATTTTATTTTATTTTTATTCATTTCAAATTATCCCAAATTGAACGTGATCAATGGGCAACAACGTTTTTATCTACCGACCGACCCTTACGAATGTGTGTCTGCGCAGTAAAACCAGTTAAAAATGCATTACCACGCATTTTGAATTTAAAAAATAAAAAAGGACCGAATGTTTTTTTTAAATAATTTTTCTTCAACATTTGCCTACTTAATTTTTTTTATTCTGAACCTTCTCTGCAAAATTAGCCGGTTATTGCAAAAAAAAAAACCCTGTGTGTAGGGATATGTAATTACTAGCAACATGCATCTGAATTTTGATTTTTAATCGAGGATAGATTTATGTCATCAAGTAGACTGTGTGCTCGCTTGTCACCTTTTTTAAGGCGATACCCCGACCAAAACCTTGCGATAGTGCGTTTTCCAGACTAGACTATTATCTCATTAGTTATGAGAAGTAAACTACATCTAAAAGGACATTATTAATGTTCGATATCCTATCATCACATTCCACGTTCTAATTTGTTTTATTGTGTTATAAATACATTTAAAATTAACTTTTTAAAATGACTAAAAAAAGTTGCTAAAGGCAACGCTCTAATCATTTAAGGATTACACTAATGGATAGATAATTTAAAAATCTATGTTATTCACGTTTTATTTAATTTCTTAAGCTTGTTCGTTTTTCTTTTTTAATTAAAATAATTCCAAAAATTGGGAGTATTTCTAAAGCGATTGTATAGGACCGAACGCTCAAGGTCATTTGCTAGGAGTAGCGCCTTAAGTAAAAAATATAAAATACTAACGGGATAGGGATTATGGTGCATAATCAAAGTTTTTTTTTAAAACATTAATAGATACTGTTTAATTAGCAATCGCTACGACTTAAGCGTCACCTGAACGGGCCAACAAAACATAGTAGGTGTACAATTTGTTTCGCGGATCTTATTACGTGACATCCTTCCCCCCAGTTTAGCCTTAACTCCCTAGCAATCCCAGGTGGTTGTAATTAACTACGTAACGTATAACCGGGCCGTAATGAGTTCCGAAACGAATGCAATGATAAATATAGATCAATCAGATGAGTCTCTGTATTTAATACTATGTGTGATGTGTGGTACTTTTTGTCAGAAATATTTATCGGTACTAGCAAAAAAATCTTACCAAAGATTCATCGTAAACCAATGAATGTTATAGTATAGAAACACGTAATAAAACAAATAAACAAAAATTTTCATTTTTGTTAGACCTTTGCGGATAGTGCACACAATACAAACATATCAACTCTCCCAAATATTCATTGTAATCAGTTCAATAATATCGGAAAACATGCCAGACAAAAAAGAAACATTAATTTGTATGCGTATGTATACAGGGTTATTTTTCAAAGAGTAGCCACATTTAAAACTTAACTACAAGTATATAAATAAGACTTCTATTTTTATTTGAAATTATCCCAAATTGAATGTGATTTATGTACCTATATGTATAATGATTTATGTATAGAATGTTTGAGATTTTTTCTAATTAATTTTTCTGCACCATTTGCCTGTATTACTTATTCTGAACCTTCTGTGCAAATTTGGCCGGATATTGCAAAATAACCCACCACGACAAAATATAGATACTCCATAAAGCCTGGAACACTCGCTGCTGAGTTTCGTGTAATGAGTGTAGAGAACCGGAGAACCTTTTTACCGGAAACGAAGATTTCCATCTTAGACTTCAGGGGCGACAAAATATCTGCATTTTGTTCCATTGAGGATAATGCCGATGACGATGGGCCACAGCATCCACTTACCATTAGGCGGGCTGTGTGCTCGTTTGTTACCCATTTTTTTTAAATGGACGGTACGAGATGACAATTTGGTCAGTTTATGCGATTGGTCAACCAAATTGCGTGATCCTTTCTCGGTCGAGCCAAACTATTTGTCTTACCACTTTAATATAAGTGCAGCATGGCTCTACCACGCCAGAACTACTCTGTCAAAACTACTCTCATTAGAAAAAAATGCTGTATTTTAATCCACCCGCACGTATTAACTAACACAGAAATACGAGTATAAATTGCCATCAGTGCTGTTTTTGACCTACTGATTGTGTTTTTACTGTTTCTTAATCGTAGTCACAACATCTTGCAAACCATAATTTTCTCCAATCATACAAATTCTCGCCCAATAATTCAGAGTCGGCCTTAACACATTTCTACAGCGTTAATATTTCTTTCATGCTTCTACTGTCACACACTACTTTTACTACCGTTACGTTCATTTAGGAACTAATTATTGAATTGTCAAACGAGCCTTTTGTGATACATTCTAACTTCCCACAATAGACCTCATTAACTCTGGGTCTTGCGTTCACATATCGGTATCGTTCTACATCCTTGTCATGCCTATCATTTTTCCTATTATCGTATACATCCCTGTTATTAGAATATGCAGTTATTATATATTAATATCAATATAGATTATACCTGCTTACAGGTAATTAATTATTTGGCGGACTTAACATTTTGTCAAAATATTGTTCTCAGATATGCAGATTTCCTCAAGATGTTTTCCTTCACCGCCTAGCATATGGTAAATCAACAGCATTCAAAATTGCTATTATGAAATTGCATTGATACTGACGAGGATCGAACTCCGATGCTCGCGTACTGTGAAATTTACACCACGCACGTGACCTGCAACGTCTGAATTACTGTTATTTTCTACTGTTTCTTTTTATAATTGTTAATAATACTTTTAACATTACAAAGTTATTTATTTATTACCTTTCATTCCTTATCGCCTAGTTCACTTCTGAATTTACGCTTGACGCTTAGCCGGCGGTTTTTTTTTAAAACTATAATTACGTTTATCAGGAAGATGATGCTGCCCGTCTACTGTTTCAAGTTTTCCTGTGTCGTCTATTACGACACCCACCATATAAAGTGGTGGATTTTCTAAAGCCACCACTACATAGCAAATAAGTAGTAACTAAACATGTCGTTGAGGAAACGCAGCCTGCGTTCTTGGCACTATACCACGGGGAGTAGAACTGTGTTATTAATTTAAGTTTTCATTTTAATTTTTTTTAATATGATGGTAAATATTGTTTTCAATGTTATGTAAATAAATAAGTACCAGTTTTATAAATATACGTAGGTATTACTAATCCAACCAAATGTCACTTGGGAGTTATTTTCTAATTAATTATGGTTTAATTTCACTCAACAACGGACCTGGTAGACGAGCTTAACGACCTTAAATATTAATTTGCACTGCATGTAGGCGCATATCCGATAAGTTGTGTTCCTGTACCTATTAAATAAGCAGAACTTAATAATAAAAGCCGCAACGGTCAAAGCTCGCGCCCCGCTGTGACTGAACGTTCGCGACATGCGCCTACCAGGCGAGCATAGCGCAGCATGAACGGACATTAAAACCGCTGATACTGCAATAAATCGTATTTTAAAACCTCTCTCCCATCCCTGCGCTCCTAGTCCGTCCACGGCAACTATTTCAAGTTAAATGGACCAAATAACTCTGTGCCGATGGCCGACGCTGGACGCTTGTCCGGCGTTTTAACGATTTTTCGCTAGGAAATTTCCGTTTTCGTCGAAATTATTGTTATTGTTCTAGTACCGCATTGCGTTATTGCTTATTGCAATCTCACAATATTAACTTACGTAACGGTATCGTGAAGCGAAAGATCAGATTGTTCACAAATTTCTTTGTATTCTTTGCCTGCCTTTTCTCAGTTAAGTTTTAAAACATTTAAGAATGCAATTTACAACTACTACTGAACCAGTTAACTAATCATATTTACTACTTAATTATTTGTCATCTATTTAGATTTGTTATATATCTTATCCTGAGCACTCCAAATCTCTGTTTTATTTTGCTGCGTCTGACATTAATAAAATCATAAACAATAGTAAAATTTAACGACATTGTGTGATTGTGAAGATAAACAATGTCAAGAATTACAGATTTAAGAAATGAAAAAAAAATATTTCGAATACAAGCCGTAGTAGCCCAGACAGTTAGCGCTCGCTGTAAATTTCACAGTACGCGAGCACACCTGGTTCGAGCCCCACTGGTACCAATGAAATTGTTAATTGCAATTTTAAGTGCTAACTTAATACGTGCTCGGCGGTGAAGGAAAACATTGAAACCTGCATGTTGGAGAAATAAGAAAAAAATTTAAAAGACGTGAATTTCGCCAATACGCATTGGGGCAGCGTGACGAAGACTTTTTTCCCTAAAACCCTATCGAAATGAGGGATGGCCTATGCCCAGCAGTGAGACGTATATAGGCTAACTTTAACTCTAACTTTATTTTGAATATTCTAATATTTGGGCAGTGCGGCGGACACTTATTTTCTCTTTAATGCCATTAAATCTTTAACAAAAAGGAGGAGAGGCCTGTACCAAGTAATATGATAAAATGAAACTTACATTTATAATTAGCACAGCCCTATGATGTCAAGACATAGCGCTTATGCTTACTATTTCATACTTAAGTAACAAAACGCAGAAAGTTATTATCAATGGTAAAAAGTTCTTCCAGGTCACCTGCCTGTCAATGGATGTTCCCCAGGGGTCAATTATCGGCCAATTACTACTTCTAGTCTATATAGTCCTAGTACCTTTCCTTGAAGGGAATTATCATAATTATTTGCTGATGTTCATTGATTTTTAACATTTAAATATGACGAAGTGAATAATGCTATTGCGTTGTTTTTGTTACATATAATGTTAGGCTTTTCTCAAATTCCAAATCTTTTTCGATCTCATTAAATATTCTATTTTAACAGATGATCTTTAATGCAGGCAATAAAACTAAATTTAAACATAAATATTTAAAACATAAATACAACACCAAATGTTAAATATCTAAATTCCAATATGTTTATAAATGGGGAAAAACTGAGTCTGCAAAACTTCTGAACCGGCCAAACCTTGAATCAAACTTATATTAGAAGCTGCCGAAAATTCTACAAGTAGTATCTCTCTAGACGACAAAGGAGTATACAAGCTTGATTGTGAATGTGATCTCTCTTATACAGTGCAAACAAAATCTATAAAAATCCGCTTAAAATAATATACATACTTCAACAGCAGACGTGAAACATCAGGAAATATTGCATATCCTAGGTGATCTCGCCATAACGTCAAATTTTGATAGACCACACATTTATTTATTTCTTTATTTATTCTTTATTGCATTCCATACAACAGAAGAATATATAGGGCGGACTTATTGCCTTGATGCATTACCACTCTGTATGTATACATTTTACTTATAAATAAACTATTCAAATATACATACGTATATACAAGTATAAGTAGTATTAATATCATTAGTATGTATACATGTAACATGCAACTATAAATATACAGGGTTATTTTGCAATAATTGGCCAAATTTGCGGAGAAGGTTCAGAATAAGTAATATAGGTAATTTTAACGTGGTAGAGCCATGCTGCAGTTATATTAGTAGTATAGTTGTAGCACGAATGGGTCGGCTCGGCCGGGGAAGGACCACGCTCTCACAGAATACCAGCGTGAAATAGTAGCTTAATGCTGCTGTATTTCGTATGGTGAGTGTAGAGAACCGGAGACCCTTTTTACTGGAAAAGAGGCATTCCATCTTAGTCCTCACGGGTGACAACGCGTCTGCATTTTGACTTGTAATCGAGGATAGATGTAGATGTCTATGGGCCGCAGCAACCGCTTACCATCAGGTGGACTGTGTGCCCGTTTGTCACCCTATCCTATAAAAAAAAATAAAAATAAAAAATAGGCATATGGTAAAGAAAACTTAATTTAGAAAAATCTCAAACATTCTGTATTTTTATCTTTTAAATTCAAAATGTATGGTATTTTAACCGATTTTATTGCGCACGCACACATTCGTAAGGGCACAATCGGTTCAGACGAAATAAAAACTCTTATTTCGTCTGAGGCGGTCGGTAGGCAAAAACTCCGTTGCCCATAATTTTGGGATAATATCAAATAAAAGTAGAAGCCTTATTTACTACTGCCCAAAAACTGCAATAACGGTACATCATTATTTATATATTTGAACTTAAGTTTCAAATTTGGCTACTATTTGAAAAATAACCCTGTATACGTACGTCTGTTTAGCAATGCATAATATATATATATATATATATATATATATATATATATATATATATATATATATATATATATACTGATTGACCGTATGCCGAGACTTGTGAAAAAGTCATAGAATGCAAAAGAGGATTTTTTGATGAAAAATCAGTTTAGCTAACTATAGCCTTTTTTAGCATGGACTGTTTTCAAGTATATATTGATTGCAAGAAGGTGTTTTATTGGATGATTTAACAGTTTATTTAATCACTTAATATTTTATTGGAGTTTTATTTAATTTCCCTACTTTAATTAAGGTGGTCTTAAACTTTTAGCCGGCAGTGCATATGTATACATACGTATATATATATATATATATATATATATATATATATATATATATATATATATATATATATATATATATATATATATATATATATATTTAATAAGAGTAACAAACGAGCACACAGTCCGGATGGTAAGTGGATGCTGTCGCCCAGCTGTCGGAAGTGGATCGTACATCTACAACCACAACACGAACAACAGTAGCAATATTCTGGAGTTGCACCTCCTGCCAGACTTTAAGCCAATTTAACCTCATATCTATATTGTGAAATACGGTCTTAGTTACGAAGTCCGAAAATAAATATTTTATAGTTATTGAGAAAGCGTCCCAGCTTGTTCAGAAGATCTGGGATCCGCGTAACACACATCCGCATTATTATTATAAGTACACGCGTAAAAACATCGATTCCAACCAAAGATGACACTTGAGGCTTTTGAAATTAATAAACATCTTAATATCAATAGAGAAGGAATCTGGATACTTTCGCCTGCTTGGGATCCTGGTATTAATAAAATAAAAACTAAACCCGAGCATAACACTACAAAACCATAGTCAATATGTTGAAGGTACTCCGGGTAAACTTAGACATAGAGATCTGAAACATCTCTATGTCTAAGTTAACCCGGATCTGTCGTCCCATGACCATGGGTGCTGCAAAGCACCCGAAACGTAAAGAATTAAAAATAAGTAAAACTGATAAATTCCGTAAAAATAGTTTTATTCAATATGTAGTGTTCGCGTAAATATAAGAAATCATCAGCATAACAAGGGTCAACGATAGGGTTATCAAAATGTCATAAAAATCATGCAAAGTAAGAAATAATTTTTTTATTTCTAACTTCCATGTCACACCTATGTCGGTGGTTGTCGAGAGCACTACGCTCGAAGTTTTCATTGAGTATGTTTACATAGGACAGACTGTCCAACTTCGACCTAGAGATCTGTACAACTAGAGCGTGTTTCCAGTAATGCCATATGAATTTGAGACGTGGTTATCACTGCTGGCCGTATGATGAAGTACATGGTCACTCATCGAGCTACTAAGAGGGCTATACTCCGAGTTTCCCTAAATAATAGACATAGTAATGAGCATGTCCTCAGCAGAACCAGAGTAACCGACATAGCCCAACGGATAAGTAAGCTGTAATGGCAATGGGCCGGCTGTATAGCTCAAAGAACCAACAATCGATGGGGAAGAAAGGTCCTCGAGTGGCAATATCATACGGATCGATTGATGCATGTGGCTCAGGACCGTGCTTTGTGATATTTCTTGGGTGTGGTCTATCTTGAGCAGTGTGGACTTCTGAAATGCTGTGGAATGGAACGAAAGTAATACATTAAAATCCAAATGCGTTGTCACTCGTGAAGACTAAGATGTGTCTCGTTTTCAGTAAAAGGATACCCGGTTCTTTACACTAGCCATACGTAACACGGTAGCATTAAGCTGCTATTTTAGGCTGGTATTCTATGATACCGTGGTTTTTCCCCGATCGCTTTAGAAAATCATGTACGTTGAAAAACCGGCACTGGAAAGCAAATTATAAATGTGTGTTCAAACTTTGCGCACGTTAATGTAAATACAAGTACCCGAGCCACACTTAATGCTATTTAAAACTACCTATTTATTATTATAGTAAGTAACATAAAAACAACTATTTATAATGAATACGGTGGTTTTTGTTGATAACCTGAGCTTTTCTTAAGTCGTCGGTTTCTTTGACTTAGGCTTTGTTAAGCTAAGCTGTTTTGCGCACTCATACCGACAATATCTTAGTTCGAAAGTAAATTCTGAGCAAAATGAACGTACGGTCTATAGATCTCATTCTTAGAGGCTTTGAAACTGAGCGTATTTGAAGCAATTTGCACCTTTTTTTTTAAATAAAAGAACAAAGTCTGGCTCCTTCTTAAACAACTTAACTAGCTGCTCGTCATCGATATGTCGTCGTAAGACAAAGTTTTCCTGGTAATTGAAAATGACGCAGTAGCTTAGTTACAGCACCGAGGATTGCGAGTTCTAAACCCTCACGGAACAAGCATTTGTATTGCCTATGTGTTAACAGTGGTAGAGCCACGCGGCAGTCTTTGCTGTTGACATCTGTTTTCGACGCCTCGGCAGCCTTGAAGGTACATATCTGTCCTTCTTAGGCTGCGCGTAGAAAGCGACGACCATCCCCGCGTCTACGGGTGCCTCTATAGGTCCCATAGCGGAAATGCTGAAACAGACCGACTCATTGACCACGTCCAGATAGCTACAAACTCCGTGCTACAACAGGTCCCATCCGCAGATATCGTGATACTTGGTGATTTTAATGCCCACCACGCTGAATGGCTTGGTTCTCGTTTAACCGATCATGTGGGTAGATTTGTTTATGACTTTTCTTTGGCATATGGTCTGACGCAACTGGTTACCTCGCCCACGCGGATCCCAGATGTGGACGACCATGTACCTTCCCTGTTGGACCTTCTGCTGACCTCTCATCCGGACGGATATCAGGTGTCCGTCTATGCCCCTCTTGGCTCCTCGGACCATTGTATGATCCGCACTACGGTGCCACTCACGCTCCCATCGCGGTAGCGTACTGCGGATTGCCGCCGTGTTTGGCATTAAAAGCCAGCAGATTGGGACGGGATGCGATCTTTTTTTACATCCTACCCTTGGAGGTGGGTTTTCTTCTCGCCGGATGATCCTAACGTTGTTGCTGATTCGGTCGCTGACGTGGTGCTACATGGCATGGAACTTTTTATTCCCTCATCTATGTAGCTATCGGAAGCAGAACGCAGCCCTGATTTGGTCCCTCCTGCAAAATTGTACTACGTCATAAGCAAGAGTGCTACCAGGCCTGAGCTCGCGCATCGGCGTCTCGGGATGCAAATACCAGCGCTCTTGAAAAGAAGTACAATTCTGCCTCCAGGTCCTTCAAAAGTGTCATTGTCAAGGCAAAGTCAGAGTACATGGCGAGAAACAAGTTCGTCTTCCTTCGGGAACACGTACATTTTGGGGTCTCGCCAAGGCTGTCCAAGGGAACTTCCGTCGGCCATCTCTCCCATCTCTGCACAGGGAGGATGACTCACTGGTCCCTGCCGCAAAAGACAAATCTGATCTGCTGGGCTCTCTCTTTGTGTCCAACTCGACTTTTGATGACGGGGGAACACACCGCCGACCATCGTGCTCCGTGCAGGATCCGTGCTCCGTGCAGGATGTCCTGTTTACACAACGCTCAGTGCGCAGAACACTCCTCTCAGTGAACATCAACAAGTCGAATGGGCCGGATGGCATCCCTCCTATTGTGCTGAAGACGTATGCTCCGAAGTTGACACCGGTTTTAATGCGTCTTTTCCGGTACTCCTAGTCCCTCAGCGTAGCTTCGAAATCATGGAAGACAGCCCTCGTGCACCCGATCCCTAAAAACGGCAACCGCTCTGATCCATCCAACTATAGGCCTATCGGTATCACCTCCCTGTTTCTAAAATAATGTAATCCATTATAAACAGCCAGCTCTTGCGGTACCTTGAAGATTACTAGCTGATTAGTGACCACCAGTACGGTTTCCGTCGCGGTCGCTGGGCTGGTGATCTTCTGGGTTACCTAACTCATAAATGCAATTGAATCACCAGTTTTTTTGCTGATCGGAGCATCAAGGTTGTAGTAGACGGTGCATGCTTCGATGATAAGCCCATTAACGCTGGTGTTCCACAAGGCTGCCTGCTATCACCAACGCTGTTTCTTCTGCATATCAATGACATGTTGCAAAGCAGTAACATTCATTGCTATGCAGACAACAGCACTGGTGATGCTTTATACACCGACAGTGCCAATATTTCTCGGGAAAACGTCGCAGAGTACAAAGTCTCGGACTGGGGGCGACTAAATCTAGTGCAGTTTGATCCCTAGAAGACACAAGTTTGCGCGTTTACCACTAAAAAAATCCTTCGTCATATCTCCTCAGTTTCAAGGCACTCCTTTTGTTGCCTCAGTCAGTATCGGAATCCTTGGCGTCGAAATATCGAGTGACGTGCAGTTTCGTGGTCACTTGGAAGAGAAGGCCAAATTGGCCTCTGAAAAGCTTGGCGTGCTCAGCAGAGCGGGACAGTATTTCATGCCGGCTCACCGCCTGCAACTTTATAAGGCGCAGGTTCGGCCGCACATGGGACACTGTTCCCACTGTTCTGGGTCGGGGCTCACCAGTACTAGCTGCTTCCGTTTGATCACATCCAGCGCAGAGCTGTTCGAATATCGGTGACCGAGTTCTTTCCGATCGACTTGACTCACTGACACTGCGAAGAGATGTTGTGTGAGTGCTCTGAAGAATTGTTCGGACTAATTCCAGCCGCACAACTTCACCATTGCACATCACGACAAAACTCACGACACCATCCATACTATCTGGATGACTGGTGGTCCACCACCGTGCGACTTAAAAGAAGTTTTCTTCCTTGCACAACTTCCTTGTGGAAACGGCTATTACCAGGGATTTTTCCGGACCGACACGACTTGGGGACCTTCAAGAAAAGAGCCTACTCACCTAACACAAACGTGTGTCTACTTGTCCTGAAGATATTGCTGCCCATGTGTTCCATTTTTCTCTGTCGCCTCTTGCGACACCTACTATATGATATGGGGTAGTGGATAATCTTGCTCCACCACTATATGGTTACCACTGTTACCACTTCGTATAGTTAAATTAATTCAATAATTCAAAAAAAAAAACACTGAATACGTCACTATCAAATTTTAGTCCGTAGCTGAGTTCAGACCTTTCCAATTTTTTAATACAATAAGAGTGACAAGCGAGCACACAATCCACTTGATTTTAAGTAGAACTGTAGTAGTAGTAGACTGTTGCCTATACACATCTATATCTATCCACGACTAATAATCGAAATCCAGATGCGTTGTCACTCCTGAAGAGTAAGATGGAATGCCTTGATTCCAGTTAAAAGGGTCTCCGGTTCTCTACACTCACCATACGAAAAACAGCAGCATTAAGCTGCTACTTTACGCTGGTATTCTGTGAGAGCGTGGTCCTACCGGTGTCGAGCCGAACCATTCGAGATACAATCATACTAAGCTGCAGAGTGGCTCTACCACGTAAAGCGTGCGGCTGATTGTATGCATTTCTTTCAACAAAATTATGAAAATACTTTTCCATAAATTATTATAACGACTAAATCAACGCAACGCATTTTCAAATATTATTACGCCAATTTACAAAGCACATTAATCTGACACGGGCCGCATTAGATAGGGATACAAAGCGGCGCATAGAATACGTCAGTGCGACCACACTAGTAGATCAGTCGCAAGCGGCCGGCACTGCGCGATGCCGGGTCGAATCCATCACCAGTGGGCAACGTGAAAAACGCGCGGTGGCCAACGGCCGTGTCACCGTGCCATAGGAGCGTTAGCAGAAAAATTACTAAAATTCGCAGAACAAAGCAGCCCATTTCTAAACTGTCATATAATAAAAATTTATAATAAAAAACACCGGCCATTATCTCAACGAAGACTAGCTATTTGTACAGGACAGGATTATAGTGCACGAGTGTATGAGCAGTCACAGGTTCACAGGTGAACTCTCTATTCCTGATTTAAAGTTCGATGGGACGGTAAACCTAGACGAGACAGAGATCAGGCGCAGGACCAACGGCTTATCGTGTCTTGACACGGGCATGAAACACCGCCCAACTTCCTGACGCCGGGCAGCTCCTGAGAATATCTTCAAAAACTTTTTTAGGGTGGACCAGAATTCGAAACCCGAACCTCATGATCAGCAAATGCTTTTATGAGCACTAGACCAAAAAATAACATATCCAGTAGGGTAACCGCTTAATCGATAAATATTTATTTAGCGGGGTTGTGTATTTGTATTTTTTCAAAGTAGTGACTACGGTTGAAACTTGGACTCTTTAAATTAACCAATTACTTTAGCTACTTAACTACATATTCGTATTTTCATAGTGTATACACAATTTTTTCTGCTTACGTTACCGCGGATAAACGCGGACGCTTTCCGCGTGGACGGCGCCTGAAAAATTTTACTCCTAACCGCGGACCGTTAGTTACGCGTGCGCACTCTCCTATATTTGCATGCTGCCCTGGTACTTTGATACTTTATTTAACTGTTACAGTTAACTCCTGGTTTTCCTTGAAATGTTTTTACTGTAACAACAGTTTTTTAGTTGACTCCTGGTTAACTTTTTCGTTAATGTTTGTCTTTGGAATAAAATACATAATATTTAATCTGAAATACTACATAATAATATGTTCATTAACCATAGAATACTGTAATACATACATAAATTCTACGTTTATAACCATAGATTTAATAAACTGACGTTAGAAACTATATCTATGTTCATAATTTTTATATTAAAACTTATACCATTTGGTTGAATAATCTAAGTATTAAAATAATTAATTTCTAATAACTTAAAAGAATAATTAGTAGTTATATATTTAATCAGTTTTTCATCCATATTTTAAAATTATTGTTTTTTTTTAATTTATATTTATAATTAAAACTATTTAATTAAAAAATTATAATTTTTTTAATATTACATCATGACTTAAAGCTATAACTTACAATAATAATTGTGTAATGCAAGACATAATCCTTATACGTGTTACCACGGCATGCCGAGATTGAGAAACAAACATTTTAACTAAATTTGCTTAAACTAACAGGCTCACAAATCCAACAAATCAAGACCTAAACATCAATCGAAGGGGATATCCTTGAGAATGTCTTTCAAAACATTTCCAATTAATTCATTGTTTTAAAGTATTTTTAAGCCGAAATTACAAATTAAGAACCATTTGGATAATAATTTGCGAAAAAACCAGGCAATCAGCAGAATCACCAGAAACGTTCTTGCAATGTAAATTACCAGGAGCGCATAATCCACTTCAATTACTTTTAGTGTCTAATGTATATATACGTATACGATGAAACCGAAAAATACTGCCACTGGCTATCTTGCGTTTGCTTTGGGCATAGCTTCATGTTTTCCCACTATTTGTTTTTCGGACACTTAAGTCTATAATGAAGAATTCAACGTAAGTAACAAGACAGTATTGATTTATTTTCGAACTACGAAATAAAGCTCAGTAAGTGACTTTGACGTATGACCTAAAACTTATAAAGAACAGCATTTAGGTTACACCAAAGGTTGCCTTAATTTCTTGAATCGGCATACACAAAGCATGTTCATTTATATTTTCACTTGTGAGGGAAAAGTGGAACTTGTATAATAATCTAAAATACTAGGACTTTACACTGTACAGTTTCATGATGTTCGCTGTCAAACGACATAGACCTATAATAATAATAAATCTGAAAAGACCAGAATTGCTCTGTTCAACTCATTCTCTTCTACACCTTATCCATACAATGCACAATGGACGCTAGGAGCAGGAGCTTCGACTGGATATTACTGTCATCCACCGTACTCATCAGACCTTGCTCCTAATGGTTTATTTTTTCGGAATATAAAGATGTTATCAATAAATCAAACAAGGTGCTTGTAACAGCCTCGTGCTGGTAAACAAAGTGTAAACCGATAATAATGATAATAAATACTTAATACTTTTATTCACAAGAAATATGGCACAAAGATGTTCTTATAAAATAATATCTCACTCTTACATACCTACCTACCGAATATGTATCACATATTTCGGTAGGTAGGTATGTAAGAGTTGCAGAAAGTCAGAAAGTCAAAAGAAAGGTTCTCGACTGGCAACCTCATACGGTAAGCAATGAACTAGATGAAGTGATGATCTGTTAAGGGATGGAAAAAGTCGAAGGATGCAGGTAGCTCAGACCCGTGCTTAGTTGCATTCCTTGATGCCTATATTCAGTGATGTACTTGGGATGACCTGGAATCATGATAATAATTATTAAGTTCTGTTGTTGTTGTACTGTCCCAAACATTCCCATATTTTTTTTGGACCTTTGAATATAGTGTATAAATAATTGAAGAGTTTGGTCATCCAAGAAATCCCATTAAAATGGAAAAAGTGTATAATGATTCGATTAATTAAATATAGTATAGATAATTTTCTTTAAAAAAAGTGAATATTTCTTTATATTATATTTACAATAGTCGATAAAGGCCTAAAATTTGTTACCTAATATTCGAAAAATTGGTTCTCAAAATTTTACAGTAATATATTTGGCAAATGTATAACCACATTTGTCATAAATATTCCTTAATTAAACAACATCACTAACAGGGCATTGGGGACGATCGGATACATATATAAAGGGAATTCCAATTTCTTTATTACCTCATTCCGATTCCGCCAGTGACGGTCATGTCAATATAAGAAACACAAGATAGATGTCGCCACTTCACTTTTCGTACTGACTAATGAAAAATGCTTTTGAAAGCCTTTACATTCTGCCATGCAAATTTATGCCTTTTTCATTAGGATAAAAGTCTAAAATCGCACAACACAAATAAACTTCTGAAGCCCTTGGTCGTATTTTGAAATTTGTAGAGTAAGTCAACGCAAAAGTAAAACTTACTTTTACACAATAAAATACATTATTACAAAAGTATAAACTGACTTAAGATCTTTTAAATTTAAGGTCTTGAATTGTTTACATCGCCGTTTTTGTTTCTATTGCTCATGTACATTTCTATACACTTGTCTCATCCGTTTGGATACGTGACTGGACATTCAGATGGTCGCTTCTCGCTTCGTCGGGTTAATAGCTGGTCGGTTCGACAATAGCATTAGTTCGGATAGAAACCGCTTTGATTGGATTATTGAAAGATCGACATCAGTTGATTTATGATTGCCTAGTAGCTATCGCAGCGTGACGTAAGTAATAAAAAATCCCACTCTACAAAGTAGGGTGTTCATGTAGGGGTTATTTATATCATTGGGCTTGATAATGCAAAAATATTAATTATTGATTAAGCCAGATTGGGATACTAAACTCAGTCACGGTAATATTATCTATAAATATTACCGTGACTCAGTTCCTTTGTTTCGACTTTAAAAAGAGGAGGTACTCAATTCGATTGTATATTTTTTATGTGTGTTATCTCAGGACATTTTTCTAGGTGAACCGATTTTGATGATTCTTTTTTCATTTGAAAGCTGGTGCTTCTCATGTGATCCCATACAGATAATATCAAGATCTGACCACTAGTTTTTGAGTTATCCTTAATAATGCGTATTTAATTGACTTCATTGATAATGTTCTCATTTATTTATTATAGTGAAGTCCTTTTTTCAATTTTTTTAACTTTACAACTTATTTAACTTAACAATAACATAGCTTTAATCCTTCTCCAATCTTGTTTGATCATCTCACCTTTTTAAATATTCCATGTTGAATTCAACAAAACGAAGCACTTATAGAATCACCTCGTGTCTCTCTGTTACGAATATTTTTCCCAATTCTCCGAAACTATCTGTACGAATTTAAAAAAATAACATGAATAATCTCTGTATATAAAAATCGTTTGCTGTCCATTTTTCTCGCTAAAACTCTAAACTGGCTCGACTGATTCTAATGAAATTTTTGGTGTGTTTGAGTGGACGACTTAGATTCGTTATTGGGAGCGACAGGTGACGCTGTTGTCATAATCCAGAAATAACCCTTGCGAAGCCAGGGTAGATCGCTAGTAAGGTATAGATTAAACATAATATATCATTATCATATTTAGAAAGAAAGAAAGAACCATTTATTTGATAATCACACTTTACACACTGTTTAGCTAACAAACTTTGTAAGTAAATGTAGTTCTTCCTGTTCTCACTAGATGGCACTGTCGCCGAGTTAAACGTGGTATCATTTGGGTTTTCATTATGATGTAAAGTTAAACATTCTTAGCTTTTTTTGTGTGTTCCTATAATACAGTGTAGTGGTGTGTGAGTAAAACATAGTGATAAAAAGTGAGTCTTTCATTAAACAAAATGGTCCTTCTGCTGCCGAATAAACTGTAAGTAAAGTGCAAGTGTCGAACATAGTGCAATAACAGTGCGTCTAAGACTTGTGTTATTTCAAAGTGTAAAAATAAAAAGACTTAGCCGATTTCGCGTAATAAAAACACTTAGAAAAATTTGATTGAAAAAAGACTTTGTTGAATTTGTGTGATAAAGACTTAGAAAAATTTCTCGACAAAAAAGACTTAGAAAAATTTCTTGACAAAAAAGACTTTTTACATAGACTTAGTAGATTTGGATTTAGCAAACAAACATAACATTGAGTGATGAACATTTAGTATCTGCGTTGAAATAGTGATATTTGTCTAAATTAAACTTTTTCATCAATTTACATTTCCGAATATCATTCAATATGGCGGATCAACTTGCAAAACAACATGTAGCTATTATGATTCAAAATTCAACTAAAATCGAGAAATTACTTACAAATACAAAAAAAATTTCAAAGGATAAACGAACAAGAGGTTATTTAGATACGCGCATGGAGACAATACATGAATATTGGGCTTGTTACACAAAAAGTTATGATTTGCTTACTGCATCGTTGGACAGTGAGACATTGAAAACCGAATATGATTTCGATATTGATGATAATTTTGAACAAACAGAGGAACATTATTTGGACTTAAAGACTTGGCTAAAGGATAGGTTTTATGATATTACACCAATGAGTGAATCTTCAAAATCTGACACAAATTCAGAACTTCCTAAACTTAGACCAAAGCTACCACCGATAGCTATACCACAATTTTCTGGTGATTATAATCAGTGGATGAGCTTCAGAGATCTATTTCTTTCCTTGATACATTGTGATGACCGCTTGTCTAAAATCGAAAAACATCATTATTTAAAATCTAGTTTAACCGGAGAAGCCGAACAGTTACTCAAAAATTATTCTTTAACTGAAGCGAACTATGATGATGCATGGAAAAAACTAAATGAAAGATATGAGAATAAGCGAGTGATTGTAAATAATATTCTAAATCGATTTTTAACTCAGAAAAAACTAAGAACTGAATCAGCAAAAGGTATCAAAGATTTACTAGACACTACTAGCCAATGTCTCACATCTCTAAAAAATTTGAAGATTGATTCATGGAATGCAATAGTCGTTCATATTCTAGTCTCAAAGCTAGACATTGAATCTCACAAGCTTTGGGAACAGTCGTTAGAAAGCTCAACAAATATTCCCACGTATGACGACCTAAACAGCTTCCTAGAAAAACGATTCCGAACAATGGAAATGGTCAATCTTTCACAACCTCGAGAAACATTTAGAAAAGACGCCCCGAAATCTGTTCAACATACTCCTAAAACAACTACAGTTAAAAGCTTTACTACCGAAGTTGAAAGCACTTGTACTTACTGCTCACAGAATCATTACATTTGCCACTGTAAAGAGTTTTCTGCATTAACGGTTTCTGAACGCCAAGATTTTATAAAGAAAAACAATATATGTTTCAATTGCCTGGTAAAAGGTCACTCCGTGTTCAATTGTAGATAGAGTACAAACTGCAAAAAATGTGGACGTCGACATCATACGTTACTACATTTCACAACCTCTCCCAAGAATAACACTTCTGATAAAGCTCAAAAGGATACCGCTACACCAAAGGAAAATACATCTACTTCTAGTACTTCTTGCAACCTCAGTGTAAACTTGAAGGCTGAAACAAATGATGAAATGGTTATCTTAGCTACAGCTGAAATAAAGGTTGAGTCCAGGGACAGTGGTATCTATACACTAAGAGCTCTTGTTGATCAGGGCTCACAGGGCTCTTTCATCTCTGAAGCAGCAGCACAGTTATTGAATCTTGATCGCACTCCCGTTATTGGCAGGATCTCTGTTATATCAAACTCATCAGTGGTAACTACAAAATCTATGGTTAAACTTACAATACATGCCACAAAATGTGAATCCTCCACATTCGAAGTAAATGCATATGTACTCAAGAAACTCACTTCATTGTTGCCGTCACGTGAATTCCCACAAGATACTTGGCCTTCGTATATGCAGTTGGATCTAGCTGATCCAAACTTTCACAAGCCAGGATCTATTGACGTTCTACTTGGTGCCGATGTGCATGCTCACATACTACTACAAGGACTACACAAGCACAATTCTCTGATCGCACTTAACTCTCGTCTGGGTTGGTTGATCTCTGGCAAGGCTTTACAAACTGATACTGCTACACAGAAACACAATATGATAGTTGCTCACACTAAATTCGAAGCAGATCAGTTACTCAGACAATTCTGGGAAATCGAAGAGAACTTACCTCGCAAAAAGCCGATGACTGAATTAGAAGCACAATGTGAGAAACATTTTAAATCCACACACACGCGCGATGATGACGGACGTTACATTGTGTGTTTACCGTTCAAGGATGATCTTCCCACAAATCTTGGTGATGTTAGACTTCTTGCGGTTAGTCGCTTACAGTATATGGAGAAACGTTTCACACGTAACGCTGACTTCAAGGAAGACTATCACAAATTTATGAAGCAATATGAGTCAGAATCTCATATGATAACCGTACCTGAAAAAGGAAAATCGTTAAATGAAGAACTTTTGATTGGATATCCGTTGCAACAAGATGTCAGAGATTTAATTACTCCGTGGAGACAACACAAATTTTGTTTAGTCGCTGACATTCAAAAAATGTATAGACAGATCTTAGTATCTAAAGATGATATGGACTACCAGAGAATACTATGGCGAGAATCTCCAACACAATCCATACAGGAATATAGACTACTTACCGTGACTTACGGAACATCTTGTGCACCCTTCTTAGCTATTCGTACGCTTCACCAACTTGCTGAAGATGAAAAACATGATTTTCCTGTGGAATCTGAAATATTGAAAAATGATTTGTACATGGACGATTTAATTACTGGTGCGTCTAATGAAGAAGATGCTGTTCTCTTGCAAAAGAGGCTTACTGAATTGTTGTCTCGCGGTGGTTTCCCTTTGCACAAATGGGCATCTAACAGTCAATTAGTGTTATCACCAATTCCTGATCATGATAAAGAATTACAAAACGCAATAAATATAAAGGTTGAAGATACTCTGAAAACTTTGGGTATCACCTGGAACTCACTACCAGATAATTTTGAATTAAACATAAACATGAATTTTACTGATGATAATGTCACAAAACGAAATGTTCTGCCCACAATTGCAAAAACCTTTGACCCTCTAGGTTGGCTAACACCTGAAATAATCTTAATTAAAATGTTTATGCAAAAGTTGTGGTTAGCTGGCTTAGCTTGGGACGAGGAACTACCTCAAGATCTGAAAAATGAGTGGATTACTTATCTTGAACGTTTTGCGCACTCTGAACCCATTCAGTTCCCACGATGGCTTGGAGTTTCTAACAGCACTATTAGACAAGAACTGCATGGATTCAGTGATGCTTCCTGTGCCGCTTATGCTGGAGTAGTGTATCTCAGAGTTTGGGAAAATGATGTTGTTAAAGTATATCTGGTTACGGCTAAATCTAAAGTTGCTCCCGTTAAACAAATTTCACTTCCCCGTCTCGAGCTCTGTGGTACAGTTATTTTGGCGAAAATATATACTAATATAAACATGTTAAGACTATATTAAATATCTCTGATGAAAATGTATACGCATGGACGGATTCGACCATAGTTTTGGCTTGGCTGCGTAAGTCACCTAATACATGGACCACATTTGTTGCTAATCGCACTTCAGAGATTTTGACATTTACGAATAGTAACCAATGGCATCATGTTAGTTCCGCGAATAATCCAGCCGATTTAGCTTCCCGTGGAGTATACCCATCCGATTTGCAGCAATCTGAACTATGGTGGAATGGCCCACAATTTTTACAAAACCTCGATGTTGTTGTTAATTTAGATAACGTTGTACCTGCAACAGATTTAGAAATGAAGGTTAAAGCTAAAGTACAGACAAATATTAATGTTTTTGAAAATGATGCTGTTATTTCTTACTTAAAACGATATTCGACACTTTCGAAACTGATACGTGTTACTGCTTATTGTTTACGTTTTATTAAACGTTTTTTTACCAAATATTTTAATTAAAATATATTTATATTTCATTCCTGAAATTCCGAAAAATAACGTTTTATGTAAATAATATATTTAAATATTAATGAATATGTGATAATATATTTACAAGTTCGTTTGCCTGAAGTGATGACACGAAATGACGATGGCCGAACATTAATGCCAAGGAGAACTTTAAAGAAATATTAAATGAGAAAATAGAACAGCGTCAAAATAACAAAATCAATGCTCACTACACTTCTACTGATCCCAAGAAAACAACGGCCTGGTGATTCATCGTACACAAAATTAATATTAGATTGCTTTAAGGCGATAAACAAAGCTCGAGAACTAGGTTTTTCTTTTAATTTCAAGATTTTGATTTTTACTAAATTATAGACTTTTGAGTGCTGTAGATATATTTTAACATTTTTAATTTTTTTACATTTTCTATGAATATTATCGCTCCAATACATTCACAGCCGGATTTCCTACGATGTCAAAATTGTACCGATGGTAGGCTGTTAAGGGTAAGAAGGGATTAAATATACACATTAAACGATGCCATAGTAAAAATATTTCGGCTTTACAGCCTACCGTAGAAATTCATGACTCTTCTGATAATATACCTAATGACACAAATTCTTCACTTTTTTCGAAACAATTATACAATTTGTATAGTAACGTATCAGTGGTTAAAAGAATTCCAAGAGGCGCGAGGATGCAACTTGCTAAAGCGTTATCATTAACCATTCAAAATTGTCTAACGAATTGTGAAGAAAGTTGGCAAAAATTATTTACATTCGCGTATTCCCACTTTCATTTTAGTAAAACAATAAATAAATCAATTACGTCTCAACTAAAAGAAAATTCTTTTCAAAATTTGAATTACCCGATTAATACTCATTTCCCTCGACCTTATCCTAAATTTGATTTAAAAAAAGTAGTTGAATCAAAAGTAATGGACGGCGACTTAAAAAATGCATCCCGTATTTTATTCTCAGATGACATCCTCGCTCCTCGTAATGTCGAAACTCTTGAAGGCCTCCGTCAGAAACACCCTTCGGTCAATCCTTCCCAGAATTTACCGCTGCCTCCCAATACTTCTATGCAACCATTACAAGTTTCCGAAAAAGACACTTTAGACGCAATATTGTCATTTTCGAATGGCTCTGCCGGCGGCATTGACGGGATTACGCCTCAGCATCTCAAAGACCTTGTGAGCGTATCTGCCGGTGACGCCGGTAGGGTACTTCTTAATGACATAACAAAATTATGTAATTTTATGCTTTCTGGTAATGTCAATCCCAATTTCATTCCCTACTTATATGGGGCAAGATTGTGTGCCTTCAAAAAAAAGGATAACGGTATCCGTCCTATTGCTGTTGGTTCGACATTTCGACGCTTAACTTCAAAATTAGCTTGCAGGCACATAATCTCAAACCTTAAGACAAAATTTCAACCTACTCAACTAGGCTTTGGCACCAAAGGTGGCTGTGAGGCGGCGGTACATTCGGTGCGTACTTTCCTAACTAATTCCGATGCAGATGTTCTTCTGAAGGTTGATCTTAGAAATGCTTTCAACTCTATTGATAGGGTAACCCTGCTGAAAGAAGTGGCTAACAATACCCCCGAAATATATCAATACGTTTGGCAATGTTACAGTCAAAATTCAAACTTGTTTTATCAAAACCATATTATTGAGTCTGCTGTCGGTGTTCAGCAGGGTGATCCATTAGGTCCAGCTCTTTTCAGTTTGGGAATTCAACCTATTATTTCAAATTTAAAATCCAAGCTGAATGTCTGGTATCTGGACGACGGTACACTGGGAGGTAAAGCAGATGACGTCCTCAATGACTTACTCATATTTTTCAAAATTTTAAAAATATTGGTCTTGAACCAAATACAAATAAATGTGAAATATTTGTTTCTAATAATTTATCTAATTCTAAAAGAGATACCTTAATTCAAAATTTCGATCAGATTTCTCCAGGAATAAAAACTGTCAATTCGGAATCGCTTTACCTGCTTGGTGCTCCGTTGTTTTTCGATAGTATTAAACCTGTTTTAAAAACAAAATTTGATCAATTTTTAAATCACGTTGATAAATTATATATTTTAAATCCCCATATTGCCCTTACCATTTTAAAATATTGTGTCCTTGTACCTAAATTTACATACTTGTTACGCTCAAGTCCAGTCTGGAAATGTTCGGATATTTTAAAAGATATTGATAATAATCTTAAAATTGCTTTAGAAAACATTCTAAATTTGAGATTAAATACACACACGAACAATAAACAATTACATCGATACGAATCGACGAAGGCGCGAGCGCTCGTAAGTTCGCTCCCTAAACGAGCCGACAAAGAGCGTTTAATAATGATATTCGTACTTCCGAATTGGTGACTCAAAGTACGATATAATTTTACAAGCGGGAGCGGTTTTTGAACAAGAGCTTTTCAAAGATAATCATTATAATAATCCTTTACTCCTTAATTCTGTCGAAAGAAAATTCATCTCCGTGCGTTTCATTTCTACGTTACAGAAAAATTGGGTTTGTCTTCAATAGTTTGGTCATTATGTTAGCAGACAATAGTGATATTACTACGATGATGGACATTTGTACATTTCTCCTCCGTAACCGGCTCTTTCGACATTTGTAACTAACAATTATAAACGTCGAACACAAAAAAATGTTGCTACAGATATGAGCGTTGTATAGTATTTTGATAAAAATATTTAATCATGTTTTAATTGTTTTAATGCACTCGCATTTTTAGTTATAACCATTACCCATTGCCTAATCGTACTTACGATGTTTGTACATATTATAAAAATCTATCTGCCTTAATATGGTGAAAATAGACGTTTCGATTCGGCCTGGAATCAAGCCACTTTACCTATCAAATTTGGTGGAATTGGTATAAGAAATATTTCTAGCGACGCATTGCCTGCTTTCCTTGCTTCCGTGCATAGTGTCAATGACCTATGTAACACAATTTTAAATAATAAAGTAGACCTATGCTTTGCTGCGGAGGCAAAGCAAATATGGCTAACGCTCTGTCCCGGCGAAAATTTCCCACTGGAAGTTAACCAACAAAAACAGTGGGATATTCCGTTGGTACGGAGTGTCCACAAAAATTTATTTCAAAATTTCCATATTCAACAAGATCAGGCTCGCCTTCTAGCTGTTTCGACTAAGGAATCTAGCCACTGGTTACATGCTCTACCATCAAGTAATCTCGGCACATTGCTTGATGGGGAAAGCTTGCGCATCGCCGTAGGAATCCGGCTAGGAGTGGCTATTTGTCAACCTCACCAGTGTCCCTGTGGTAGCAGCGTCGATGAGTTTGGGCTCCACGGACTTTCATGCAAAAAAAGTGCAGGTAGGTTTTCCCGTCACGGTTCTTTGAACGAAATCATCCGAAGGGCTCTTGTCTCTATAAATATCCCCTCGGTTTTAGAGTCTTGCGGGATATTTAGAGATGATGGCAGGAGACCCGACGGTATGACTTTGGTCCCTTGGGAGAGAGTTAAAGCCCTAGTGTGGGATGCTACTTGCGTTGACACTTTGGCGGCCTCTCATCTCAAGGGTACCTGTTTTAGAGCCGGGGCGGCATCAGAGGCAGCCGAATCTAGTAAATGGCGCAAATATGAGTCTTTGAGAAATGACTACATATTTGTGCCGTTTGCTGTAGAGACTATTGGTCCGTGGGGTCCACGTGCAATGAAGTTTCTAAAGGAACTGTATCCACGACTGGTCGTCGCTGCTGGTGATAAGAGGGCTGGTTCTTTCCTCGCTCAAAGGCTAAGTATAGCTATTCAGCGAGGAAACGCAGCCAGCGTTCTTGGCACTATACCACGGGGAGCAGGTCTTTTTGACGATTAAAATTTTTAGTTTTAGGTTTTCTATATTATAGTTTCTTCTTTTATATTGTATATATAATTAGATTTATTAAACTGTGTAAACTTAAAATATATAGGATACCAGTTGATGAACCCGTTTATCTGAGCCCAGATGAGCTTGACGATGCTCTAAATAGATGTATTAAGATGTCTCAATCGGTTTCGTTCAGTGATGAAATTTCTCGATTGGCACCAATCGAGCAAACAACATGTTCTTAACCCATATCTAGATGATAAAGGCATTATTCATGTGGGTGGTCGACTTGCCAATGCAGAGATTTCAGATACTATGAAAAAACCTATTTTTTGAGTAACGATTGTGGTCTTTCTAAACTTATTGTTTCGAACGCTCATTTGAAAACTCTGCATGGAGGGCATCAACTTACTTTGAACTTTATAAGACAAAAATTTTGGATTATTAGAGTCAAAAGTATTGTTAAAACTGTCCTCACTAAATGTATACCATGTTTTAAACAAAGGGCTAATCCTTCTGTACCATTTATGGCAAATCTCCCTAAATTTCGTGTTGAACCAAGTCGTCCATTTTTGACAAGTGGAGTCGATTTCGCTGGACCTTTTACAATGAAACTGTACCCTGGTAGATGTAGAAAAACCTGTAAAGTTTATGTTTGCTTATTTGTGTGCACCGTCACAAAAGCCATTCATCTAGAATTGGTAACTGATCTCACTTCAGCTGCGTTCATAGCTGCTTTTCGACGCTTCACTGCTCGCCGTGGTCACTGCAAGGAAATTTGGAGTGATCATGGTACAAATTTTGTGGGCGCAGCCCGTGAACTAGATCTTGCCTTTAGAGATGCAAAATCTGCAATTATTTCTGAAATTGCTGAACAACTAGCTGATGACCAAACTCACTGGAATTTTATACCCCCTAGCGCACCTCACTTCGGGGGACTTTGGGAATCTGGAGGGAAGAGCGTTAAAAGACACTTGAAACGCGTAATTGGACAAACTTTACTGACCTACGAAGAGTTCTCTACTCTTTTAACTCAAGTCGAAGCTTGTGTCAACTCTCGTCCACTTACCGTAGTAAATTCTATACTTGATGAACCTCCCTTAACGCCTGGGCACTTTCTGGTTGGGGAACCGTTAATTGGTGTACCAGAACCACCTTTAATTGATGTTAAAGTCAGCCCTTTACATCGGTGGCATATTATTCAACGTATGGTGCAGTGTTTGTGGCAGCGATGGCAAAATGAGTATCTGACAACGTTGCAAGATCGTTATAAATGGAACAAGAGTCAGCCAGAACTTGCTATTGGTACAATCGTGTTGGTAAAAGATGATAGACTTCCTCCTGGAAAGTGGCTTTTGGGACGAATCATTCGGAAGCACCCAGGTGCAGATGGCGTCACAAGAGTTGTGTCTTTACAATATAAGGATAATATTTTTAAGAGGCCTATCGCAAAATTGTGCCCTCTGCCCCTGAATGATTCCGACTAGTTATAAGAATTTGGATTGTTTTATTCGTTCGGTTTGTTTTATGTTCATTTTTTAAGGACTGTAATCGTCCTTGGGCGGCGGAATGTTTAGCTAACAAACTTTGTAAGTAAATGTAGTTCTTCCTGTTCTCACTAGATGGCACTATCGCCGAGTTAAACGTGGTATCATTTGGGTTTTCATTATGATGTATAGTTAAACATTCTTAGCTTTTTTGTGTGTTCCTATAATACAGTGTAGTGGTGTGTGAGTAAAACATAGTGATAAAAAGTGAGTCTTTCATTAAACACACACAATTTAAGAAATTTAAATATAAATTACAATGAGAAAAGAATATGCATGCGCGGGTGTGAGACTGCTTACGCAATAAAAATTATTTAATAAGCAGAACATGCATGATGTTAATTAATAATGAAAAAAAATTAAATAAAACATTAAAAAAAAAGAATTTAAAGATAAAATGTGACATCAAATAGGTCTCCAACTCAGCACAATGCTGCAGAGGCAGCGCTGGTTTCAGTTGGAACCCTACTACCCAGTTATCTAACATACTATTACATACAGATCTATCTAACATGATTTAATCAGGAAGCGTGGAGACTCCCCCAAGTTATGCTGTGTGACACAGAATCGACCACCTCGTTGGTCCATTGATCTCAAACTGAACATGATATTCCGGGCCCGGGGCGGGCTAAAGTTATAATCAGTTATTATGTTTTACTGTCAAGAAATTCTGTCAAGAATTTAAAAAGTTGACGGTTTTTTATCCCGTCACTCGTAAAGCAAGTAGTAAGTGCTGCGCTTGATCTCTCGGTCGTGTTGAATTGCCGATCCATGGTACTATGAGAGTTAGAGAATAGAGAGCGCATCAGTGCTTGGTAGCATAATCCTTTCCTGCACAGATGGCTTAGTCTCAACGTGACAAAAAGTCTATCAGACATTAAATTACATTTATGAATATTTAATTAATTAATAGAATTGTTTTTTATATAAAGAGGATATACGAAAGCGCAGTTCACGCCTGTAACATTATGTTGTGTATATATACCTTCGCATACATGCTCATCGGTTAATGGTACTAGTATATATACTGACACACACACACACACACATATATATATATATATATATATATATATATATATATATATATATATATATATACTCAAGTAATATCGCGCGATAGTAGCTCAAGGTGCGGTAAAACCGCAGACATATTACGTCTAATTTATAATATTTATATACTCTTGAGAGACAGGCTGAAAATGTTGAAACGGTTCTGGACACTCGCCGTTCAAAACATAGCGCTGCTAAGTATACTTTAGCCTGGTCCTTCCTTGGTTGAGCTGTGTGGGGGAGAGTAACCGGAGGCCTGAATTGAAAACGAGGCGCATACGAGGGTTAAATATCTTGATCTTCACAAAGTACAAATTAGTGTGACTTTAATTATTCGTGATTACTTGTCCTTACTAATAAGAAATTGAATAGCTTCTTCAATATACCAACCTTATATAGCATGTGGTTTTTCCGGCTTATTACCGACCAAGACTCTCATGACAAACAAACTCAAAATGTGCAAAAAGAGTCGATCTCGAATTCCACAGACTAATTTTGATAAAAGAAGAGCATGCGGCTCACCTGATGGTAAGTGACTACTGACGCCCATTAACAACTGCAACGACAGGAGAACGGAAGAGCCAAAGTGCGCAAATTGCGCTAAGAACCATACGGCCAACGATCGCCGCTGCCCGGTTCTGAGGAGGATTGCCAGGAAGCAGGGATCGTTCTACCTGGGCTACTCCCGGAGAACCCTAAGAGGATCCCCCAGAGTCGCCCAAAGGCTGTTACCATACAGGACGGGTGGGCCACCATCACCAGAGGGAAGGGTTGGCAATCAGCCCCCCCCCCACCTCCCCTTCAGCACCAATAGAAACGGTGGGTCCCACAGAGCAAAGGGCAACCACCGGGGCGACTCTCCGACCTCCTGCCAATGACGCCACTGAGAGGTAACCCCCCCAAAGGAAGAGGCGGAGGAATAGGAGCGGGAGAACGGAACAGCCTCCTCCTCAGGCTGTGAGTACCTCTACCCCTACAACCACAGGACCAATAGCCTTGCAGGCGCAGGTTGCTGCAAAAACACCAGCACCAACTACGACAGGTAGAGCGCCAGAAAGGGCTCTACCAGAAAGCAGAGCCCGCTCCACTCATAGAGCGCGCTCTATCCAAAGGAAGACCTCAACGTATGCCCCGAGACCAGTGCCTTCACAGCGTAGTGCAGAACGCAGACCACCAATGTCCGACTTCGAGACGGCTGATGCCATCCACAGATTGGTAAGCATAGCCATCGAAGTCGGTACACAAGTCCTGGCCGACATAAGGGCCGGGACAGACCCCGTTACCGCCGTCATGAAGGCGCTGGCATCACTACTGGCAAGGCATTACGGAGGATAGTAACCTGCGTCTGCTTTACTGGAACCCGGACGGGATTCGTCAAAGGATCAATGAACTCCGCACGGTCACCCAGCAACAGGACATCCAGGTGATCTTACTGGGTGAAACCAAATTACGACCTACAACGCATCTTAAGCTGCCTAATTATACCATCTATAGGAGGGACGAGGTCGATCCTCAAGGGGTCGCTTATAGAGGGACAGCGATCCTGGTGAGGAGAGTCATCGTCCACCAGGAGCTGGACCTGCCAGACTTCCAGACGATGCGTTCAAACGGCATAAAAATGGAGGCGGCTAGCGAGGAACTAAGGATCTTTGCAGCATACCGCCCGCCAGGGACTCCATTTCACTCCTCAGACATCCGGACGGTAATGGAAGGTACGGCACCCACCATCATCGCCGGGGACCTGAACGCCAAACACCCGGCGTGGGGGTCCAGAGTGATCACCCCGCCGGGTCGTGAACTTTATGAAGACGCAGAAAACCATGACTATGACGTTCTAGGTCCCGAGGAACCGACGCACATCCCTACTGACCCTAGGAAGCGTCCGGATGTATTAGACATCGTGCTCACTAGGAACGTCAACTACCCAGTAGTGGTAGAAGTGCTGTATGACCTGAATATACAGCACCTCCCGATTCTGATAACCCTTGGCACTAAGGCAGTGACTTCACCGCCCAGAGCTGTCAAAACCAAGATCGACTGGAGGCTCTACTACCAACACCTGCAGGAGCGACCTCCAGTCCATACACAGATCAACTCAGCGGACGGCGTAGAGGTCGCTGCAACTAGAATATCCACGTGCATCCAGGAGGCCCTCAACGCGGCCTCTACGATCGTCCCTCTCACGGGGAGAAAAGAGGAGCTGCCGCTAAGACTACGCGTGCAGCTAAACCATAAACGAGCGCTAAGAAAGCTCTGGGCGCGTACTCGCTGCCCTAGAGTAAAAAGAAAGCTAAACACCTTGTCAGACGAACTGTCGGTTGCAATACAGGAATACAGGCCCACAGAGGAGAGGCCTGGGAGCGGCGCATATGGAAGGCTGACCAACAGCATGCGTCGTTCTATAAATTGAACCGGCAGTTAACGAAAACTAGACCACCTGTTTGCCCGCTGACCAGCAACGCGGGCATTCAACGTTACGATGCCAAGGGCAGAGCGGATATCCTAGCTGAGCACTTCGAGGAGCAGTTTATGCCGAACCCAGCAAGTGCGGAGTTCCTGGAAATCCATACACGGAAAGAGAGCCGCGTGCAGGAGCTCCTGTCGTCGCCCGCGCCACCGCTGGCAGGAGAGTGGTTTATATCCCCCGCCGAACTGCGGAGGACTGTAACCCGCCTGCAACCGAGGAAGGCGCCGGGGCACGACGGGATTACCAACGCTGCACTATGACAGCTACCCAATAGAGTCCTTGTAGAGATAGGTCGGCTCTACAACGGCATATTGCGGACATCCCACTTCCCGGAGGACTGGAAGAAAGGCAAAGTTATCGTCTTGCCGAAACCCGGGAAGGACAGGCGTAGAGCTGCCAACTACAGGCCGATCACGCTGCTACCGCATATAGCTAAACTGTGCGAAAGATTACTGTTAAGACGTCTCCGCCCGTGCATCCCACTTCGGGCGGAGCAACATGGATTCAGGAGGGGTCACTCCACAGCAACACAGCTGACCAGAGTGCTGCACCTGCTTGCGGCCGAGCACAACCGCGGCCGCATATCGTTGGGCGTCTTTCTCGATATCGAGAAGGCGTACGACCGTTTGTGGCACACAGGATTACTCTACAAGTTAGACGATCAAACAAGTATCCCTCCTGCTATATTGCGGCTAGTATCGTCTTTCCTGGAAGGCAGGAAGTTCTACGTCTGCGTAGAGGATGCCGAGTCCGCAATAAAAACCATTACAGCTGGTGTGCCACAGGGCAGCTGTCTGTCTCCAGCCCTGTACGCGGCGTACACCAATGACATTCCTACCCTGGCAGGACACTTGCACGAATGGGAGGACGACGTCGAACTAGCGCTTTTTGCGGATGACAGCGCATACTTCACGTCATCCAGAAGAGCCCACATTGCAGCTGCCAGGATGCAACGTCTGTTGGACCTGCTGCCACCGTGGTTGGATGAGTGGAGGATGGCCGTCAATGTTAGCAAGACGATCGCTCTTCTCACTCGCCGCTATAGAAATCTACCACCACCGCTAACCCTCGGAGGCCAGGAGATCGCATATGAGAAGGCCGTGACCTACCTTGGATGTCGGATTGACAGGATGTTGCGTATGACTGCACACGTCGACTCTGCTATACGCAAAGCTCGATGTGCGCGGGCAATGCTCCGCCCTGTCCTGACATCCAAGTTACCGACAAAGTCGAAGCTAACCATTTACAAAACTTACATTAGACCCCTGCTAACATACGCTGCTCCGGCCTGGTATGCACTCCTGAGCGATCGTCAAAAGCGGCGACTTCAGGCCCAGCAGAATTTGTCATTACATTACAAATTCTGAAAATTCGAAATATTGATATCTGTGGAAACTTCATTGGTTTTAGGATTACTTTTATATGTTTTATAATGTATTTTTTATTGTACTGTATGTTTCCCTGAAAAAGCAAATAAATAAATAAAAATAAATAAATAGTCGGTGCCGGTCGCTGCGTCCGTAATGACGTCATAGCGGCCAACCTAAAGATAGAGAGCCTGCAAAAATTCGTGGTCCGGCTGGCGCGCGGTTTGTTCGACCGCGCCGACAACGGGCCACACGAACACCTCAACGGCTTCGCGCCGTTGCACTCACGGCCGCCGAACGGGCGACCCTATCCAAGAGAACTCCTCCCTATATAGATTAGGGAGTCGAGTAAACCCCACAATGCCGCAGAAAGGCCAACTCCGACAAAATAATTTGTGTTAAACATAATTATTTGGATAACCTACTTTAATGACAATTTAACCGACTGCGACAAAAGTCACTAAATACAACGCCTTTAACATCAAGGCGCCCAGGACCGGCACACTGTAGTGTGCCGTGAGGAACATCCGGGTAAAGGGGTACACCCCGGGGCCCGAGACCTGCACGGCATTATGCCCTGCAGAGGACAACAACGACGACAGGAGAACGAGTTGCGTCCGGACCGCGCTAGCAGCCGGTCACGTCCGTCGGTCGTCGGCTCCCGCCCGGGTGGGAGAAGTATAGCGCGCCGCTTCGCAGTGGGTGCACGTGCTGTGGGGCCAACTCGGCTTCGTCAAGCCTCGAAGACGCCCCTGACCCCTCCAGGGACGTTACATACCCATCGCTGCGTATAACCTACTATGCTGGGAAGCGAACTCCGAAGGCTCAGCGTACTGCTAGGAGAACGCGCGCGTCGAGATGCGTCTCCGCGGGACCTGGAGGTTGCTGACCCTTCGGCAGATCCCTTCCCGGAGATATGCCAACTTCTGCCTAGGAATCCACCAGGCCCTAACCTAGAGCCAGCACTAGAGGCCCGGAGTGCTGCTATCAGGAGCGCACACCTGTCGGCAGGATTGGCCCTGTGTCGACTCCCTGTCCGCGGGACTCCGCAGGGCTTCGAGACTGCTGACCCTCCGAAAGCACCTACTTGGCGGCGCGCAATTCGCCAAAGCAGATTGTCTACAATGTCGTACAATCTAAGGCTCCCAGGACCGGACCATAGAAATGGGCTGTGAGGATTACCCGGGTAATGGGGAACACCCCGAGGCCCGAAACCTGCATGGGATGAACAAGAGTAGTCCCTTGTTGACGACAAACACCGACAGGAGAACTGCAGGTGCTTTGGTGTTTTTGGCGGGAACTTGGCCGACGACGGACTGTCGCTCCTGTTTTATCGCTTGAATAGTGGTTTGAAGTGGATTTTAATTCGTAAAAGTGATGTGATTTTGTGAATTAAGCCATAACCATTAAAAAATATTGAGAGAAAGAGATGATAATAGATATCTACATCTACCCTCAATCAAAATTCCAAACTAAGCTAATATGCCTCGTTACCAATAATAACAAGGCTATGCTTTTTTCTTTCTTTCCAATAATTTTTTAGGAATAAATGTGACAAAAACGAGCACACAGTTCACTTGATGGTAAGTGAATACTGTGGCCCATTCATACCAACATCTAACCTAGATTTAGAATCAAAATGCAGATTCTTTGTTGGCTATGAGGGCAATAACATTTTTACCAGAAGAAAGGTGAGTGAACAAACATGTAAACTGTTCCATACACTTACCATACGAAACACAGCAGCATTAAGCTGTTATTTACGCTGTGAGTGCGAGGTCCTTCCCCGGTCGTGGCGACTCATTCGTGTTGCAATCATAACATAGTAGTAGATGCAACGTGGCTCTACCATCGTAATAAATGGGCAATACTTTAAGATTCCTTCCAGCCCCTACAGCTGAATTAAGCCTCTCCATCATATCCAAGAAATTCCCGAAGCTGCTTTTCATCTGGAACTTACGTGCACCAATAATGTCAAATTAAAAACAACAGGAGAAAGCAATAGAAAGTAGATTTTTTAAGTCGTGCTTGTGTCAGGTGCTGTAAGTCATAGTATGGTGTGGCAGTCAGTCAGGCCGGGACGGGGCGGGTTTAAGTACATTTCCTTCATTTCGGAATTCCCGCTCACAATCATTGTAGCAATTTTCCAGAGCATCCGTCCTGAGAGGCCGCGGGGGCGATAGTCTAGGAGTCATAACTCTAGAACATTTCTTTAAAAAATAATGAGAAATTTGAAAATACTGTTACTGTTGATCAGAAAAATTAGAAAATGATAATTTTTACACTGAATGAAAACTTAAAAATATTTCTTATTATTTTGTTTAAAGGTATTAGTTTTAACCTAAGATTTTCATTTGTGTTTTATTTTTAACAATTGGCCCGCCCTGGCTTCGGCTTGAAAACGGCCCCAAAACTTCGGGAATTAAAAATAAGTTTATGAAACGCGATAAAATCCGTATAAACAGTTTTATTCTATTAACTAACCGTATTTAACCGTCTACTGTATTGTTCGCGTAAATTTAAGAAATCATACTTTATTTAATTCAACAAAAGTCCAAAGTCAATATGATTCAAGCTTATTGGGAGTTGGTATGTAATTTATTTTTACTAGCTGTTACGCGCCGTGTTAATTAGCTTTATTGATAACTAGCATCCCGGCTTTGCCTGGATAAGATCTATCAATGTAGAATCATTTAAATTTGAGGTAATCAAAGACCGTTTATTTTAACTGTTATATTTATTTTGCCTTCTTTACCTTTTAAAAAGGTTACGCTCACGCTAGAGTTTTTTTCTGTTTCCTGAGGCAGATTACAAACATAAATTACACAAGGACCAACATCCCATCCCGGGACAATTATTTAGAGGACATACAAATAGATATTACATGCGGGGCTCAAACCTGTGGCCCTCAGTGCTGCAACTCAGTGCTACGCCACTGCGCCATGGAGACGTTGTTATAAAAGAATCCTATGTCCTATTCCACGGCATAATCAATTCCATGCCAAATTACATAGAATCCGAACTGAAAGACAAGCATCCACACAAACATTTTTTAAAGAAATATGAGTGATTATGAACACACAATCTACCTGATGGTTTTTTTATAGAATAAGGCTGACAAGCGAACACGGTCCACCTGATGGAAAGTGGATACTGTGATCCATACACACCCACGTCTATCCTCCGTTAATAATCAAAATGCAGATGCATAATCACCCCTGAGAACTAAGATGGTATCCTATAAAAAAGTTCTCTGGTTCTCTAAGAGGTTCTCACCATCATAGGAAACACAGGAGATAAGCTGCTATGAACCACGCTCTCACGATATTTCGTGAGAGCGTGGTGCTTCTTTGACCATTCGTGCTGCAACTATAATATATTAATTGAATGTCTGCTTCGACAAATTATCAGATTTTGTTTAATTTTATTGAGTTTCTTAGTCTGGCTCCTAAACTACACGAGGGTGGTAGAGTCGAGTAGGTTGGTATCGGGCGGTGGAGGGGCTGCAGTGACGTCGCTTGAGCGTGTGAAAATTACATTCCGAGAGCGCCTCGCATATCTATCACTTGCAAATTTAACTTTAGTTTCTGAACGCGCCACACTAGTGTGTGTTGTCTACTTTCACATAGCCAACAGATCGCGCGCATGTGTGCGTGAATTGTTTTCATATCTTTCTGACACGTATTTTATTATTTTTTCGTTGTAAAGGTGTAGGGGCAAAGGAATTAATATGAGAGCCGTGCATAACTTTTTAGTTACATAACATTGTAGTCAATACCTTCGGTTATAAACATTTTATGCAATTGAAAAACCTTTATAAAAAAAGGGTCCGAAATAGCTGCTGGTGATAGTAGATTTCCCAAAGTAGTCGACGTCAAATTGAATAAAACATTCTGGAAAGAAAATTAAAATTAAAAAACATGAAACATATTTTTGTTTCATTTTACACATTGAAACATGTTTATCAATACCTCTCAATTTTATTAAGATTTCATGATTCCGGTTGGACTTAATATAATCTTTAGTCCGTTTACTATTGTAAATTATTTTCGTTTTTAAATCTGTAATACCATTAACACTTTAGTGGATTCAAAAAGAATTAAAAAATGACTTCTAATTATTATTTATAATCTATATTGAATAAAGTTTTTGTTTCTGTTTCTATTGTCTTCTTTGAAAGTGACGATCCCCTAAATGCTCCTCTACTCCATATCTATACAAAACAAACAAACATAGACGCAGACATCAAAAACACATTAAGTTGGACTCGCTTGCCTCGGCCGCCGCAAGGGAGAGCAGTCTAGGTATTCTATAACTGTACTTAACGGCTGGTGTGTTCTACTGTAAAACGAAACGCAGCAACGCCAAATAGAGATAGAGGGAGGCCTATCAATCAATTAATTTTGAATAAAAATCAATGAATTTGAACTGCGTACATCAAAATGGAATAGTTTTCCGGCATCTGTCTTTCCGATTACAATATGGTGTTTTCAAGACAAGAATTTTGTTACGCTAAGATACGTGATTTACCATCTAGGACTTCGTCACTATCGTAACCACCAGGAATAGAATACAATAGGATAGAATATTTTTTATTAAAAATAGATTATTACTTATACTTAATATTAAAATTCATTTATTTACAAATTATTTGGAATATACCTCTACCTCTACTTGTTGGGTAGAACCGGCAACAAACCAATAATTTTGTACAATTTTTATATAAATTATTATATAATAGAATCAGCTTGGTAGCAATCACCATTTTTTATTTTATTTCCCATGGGTTTTTTAATTCATGCTTTCCTTAATATAAAATAAAAACTTTTTGTGCAATTTTCCTTTAATAAAACTTTTTGATTGAAAAGCTTTCGCAAAGCACTCCTCTCCCTGGACATCCACAAGTCGAGTGGGCCTGACGGAATCCCCCCAATTGTGCTGAGGACGTGTGCTCCAGAGTTGGCACCGGTTTTAACGCGTCTTTTCCGGTATTCCTACTCCCTAGGCGTAGTCCCAAAATCATGGAAGACGGCTTTCGTCCACCCGATCCCTAAAAAAGGCGACCGCTCAGACCCGTCAACTATCGGCCTATCGCCATCACCTCCTTGTTCTCCAAAACAATGGAGTCCATTGTAAACTGCCAGCTCATGAGGTACCTTGAGGATCACCAGCTGATTAGTAACCGCCAATACGGTTTTCGCCGTGGTCGGTCAGCTGGTGATCTTCTGGTCTACCTAACTCACAGATGGGCGGAGGCAGTAGAGTTCAAGGGGGAGGCATTGGCCGTTAGTTTGGACATTGCGAAGGCCTTCGATCGGGTTTGGCACAAAGCGCTTCTTTCGAAGCTCCCTTCCTATGGGCTTCCCGAGAAATTGTGCGATTGGATCACCAGCTTTCTTGCAGATCGGAGCATCAAGGTCGTTGTTGACGGTGCAAGCTCCGATTGCAAGCCTATTAATGCTGGTGTTCCACAGGGCTGCGTGCTATCGCCAACGCTGTTTCTTCTGCATATCAATGATATGTTGCAAACCCGTAACATTCATTGCTATGCAGATGACAGCACTGGTGATGCTCTTTACACCGGTCGAGCCAATATTTCTTGGGAAAACGTCTCCGAGTGCCGGAATAAACTTGTGTCTGAAGTCGAGTCTTTGCTGAACAGAGTCTCGGATTGGGGGCGACTAAATCTAGTCTAGTTTAACCCCCAGAAGACACAAGTTTGCGCGTTAACCGCTAAAAAGAACCCCTTTGTCGTATCCCCTCAGTTTCAAGGCACTCCCCCTGTTGCCTCAGCCAGTATCGGAATCCTCGGCGTCGACATATCGAGTGACGTGCAGTTTCGTGGTCACTTGGAAGGGAAGGCCAAATTGGCCTCTAAAAAGCTTGGCGTGCTCAGCAGAGCGGGACAGTATTTCATGCCGGCACACCGCCTGCAACTTTACAAGGCGCAGGTTCGGCCGCACATGGAATACTGTTCCCATCTCTGGGCTGGGGCTCCCCAGTACCAGCTCCTTCCACTTGATCGCATCCAGCGCAGAGCGGCTCGAATCGTCGACGACCGAGTGCTTTCAGATCGGCTCGATTCACTGGCATTGCGAAAAGATGTTGCATCCCTTTGCATTTTCTTTCGCATATACCATGGAGAGTGCTCTGAGGAATTGTTCGGATTAATCCCAGCCGCCAAATTTCGTGAACGCACTACGCGGCAAACGTCCCGATACCATCCACACCATCTGGATGCTTGGCGGTTCACCACTGTACGTTTCAAAAGGAGTTTTCTTCCGCGTACAACCTCTCTGTGGGATAGTTTACCACCGGCGATTTTTCCGGACCGATACGACCTGGGGACCTTCAAGAAAAGAGCTTACTCCTTTCTAAAGGGCCGGCAACGCACCTGCAATTCCCCTGGTGTTGCGGTTGATCATGGGCGGCGGTAATCACTTAACATCAGGTGAGCCGCATGCTCGTTTGCCCCCTCTTCTATTAAAAAAAAAACTTTGAATATTTTCTGGGATTTTGTTATAAAAGCGTATTGCCCCATAAACTCAGGTGGAATTGTGGTCAAATACTGGTACAATAAATAGACAAAACTGTCTCATGAAATGATCTTCTTTATGTGTATCAACGAAATCCGATATTTTAAAAAATATCAACAGTCCGTGTGTGGCGACCATTACGCTTACGCGATCACTTCACAGATATTAAAGTAGAGGTGATAACAATTTATATATATGTTATATATCATAAAAGATCCCAATAAGTATGCTTTTAAAAAGTTGGTAAATCGTTAATTAAAGACAACGTTTCTTATATGAATCATACATGTCATATATAATCTAAACAGACGTATTTATACATATATTTGTATAGGATACACATATGTAAATAATCAGTTATAGAATTTTTGCGTCAAGAATTTCTCAGTAGCTGCTTGGAGTCAGGGAGCTTGCGGTGTCTCACCCCCGTGTCTTGGAAATCACGTAAAGGCGTTGGTCCTGCGCCTGATACCTCTCCGGTCGTGTCGGTTTACCGTCCCGTCAGACTTTGAGAGTGAGGGAGTAGAGAGTGCACATGTGCTTGCACATACACTTAGGCGTTATAATCTTGTCCTGCGCCGATGGCTAATCTCCGTTGAGGCTGACCGCCGTGACCAAAATTCGGTCTCTGGGACATTATTATATTAAACAAATAAATATTTTAAATAGATTGTCTCCGCTTTGTATGAGCCACGCTAACTTAACCCAGAAGAAGCGGAAATTTTCACAGCTAAGCAACTCCTTCAATTCACTTAAGATTTAGGACTTAGCAGTGAATTATAGCAATAGCAGCGATCAAAATGCATATTGCAGTGGTGGTCTTGGTAGACCTACATAGCTAGTCAACAAAAAAATCATCCACGCTGTTTTTTAGGGTTCCGTAGTCAACTAGGAACCCTTATAGTTTCGCCATGTCTGTCTGTCCGTCTGTCCGTCCTCGCTTAATCTCTGTGACCGTTAGCACTAGAAAGCTGACATTTGGTACCAATATGTGTATCAATCACGCCGACAAAGTGGTAAAATAAAAATTGGAAAAAAATGTTTTATTAGGGTAGCCCCCCTATATGTAAAGTGGGAAGTGATTTTTTTTTAATTTCAACCCTAACGTGTGATATGTTGTTGGAAAGGTATTTAAAAATGAATAGGGGTTTACTAAAATCATTTTTTGATAATGTCAATAATTTCGGAAATAATCGCTACAAAAGTAAAAAACAATGTGTCCCCCCCCCCTCTAACTTTTGAACCATAAGTTTAAAAAATATGAAAAAAATCTAGAAAGTAGAACTTTATAAGGACTTTCTAGGAAAATTATTTTGAACTTGGATGGAAACAACAGTTTTGTACAAACTCATAAGTGGGAACACTTCCTGTGACGGACGGGAAAATACGGAACCCTACACTGAGCGTGGCCCGACACGCTCTTGGCCGCTTTTTTTTGCCATTAAATGGCTAAAATTATTTTGCAAAGACACGATAATGCTGGTCGCTGAACATTTTTATAAAAAAATCAAGGGTAGCAAACGAGCACACGGTCCAACTGATGGTAACTGGATGCTATGACCCACAGACCGACATCTAACCTCAATTATGAATCAAAATACTGACGCGTTGTCACCCCTGAGGTGTAAGACCGTTTGTCACTCTAATACATATGTTTAGTTGGTGTAGTAGTCGAGTCGCGTTTGACATTTGATTTTGACGTTATTAAATTTTACTTATATATAGGTATTTATCTTTATATACATACTAGCTTGCCAGGCAGACGTTGTTCTACCCTTTTCGAAGACAATTTGTCATGTCCTATTAAAAATCCTTAAATTCGCAAAAAAAAATTGTGGGTCACTCATGGGCGAAAAAACATATCATATCTCTCAAGTTGGACCAAACTGCAAACGATGTGCAAATTTGATTAAAATTGGTTAAGTAGTTTAGGAGTCCATAGCGGACAAACAACGTGACACGTAATTTATGTATATTAAAATTATTATACTGGATGACCTTTTTTACCGTCTGGAATAAATAGGGTATAACATGTGAATTTACAAAAAATGAAAACAAAAATTTCGAATTAAATTAAAAAATTATTAAAATCTATCGAAATTCAAATCATATACTTAAATATGTATATTTATGTAATTATTCTGCCCGTGTGTATGACTGAATTCCTCTTAAAAGGCTGTAATCCATATGATGAATTTTGTGTGTGTGATGAAGTTGATTCAAGAATGTCTTAGATTCACAATTGCACTGGAATTGGAATTGGTGACGTTTTATAAAAAAAACCTTAAAGTTAAAAAAAAAGTTAAAATTACAGCCTATATACGTCCCACTGCTAGGCACAGGCCTCTCCTCATTTCTGAGAGGGTTTTAGGGTAAGGAAGTGTCCGCCGCGCTGCCCCAATGCGTGTTGGCTAACTTCACATGTCTTCGAAATATTTTTTTTTCTTATTCCTCAGACATGCAGGGTTACCTGCATGTCTGAGGAATAAAAAAACCTTGCTGCCTAAATATAAGTAGTTTTTATTAAATATCAGGTTTAGAACCTGTTTTAATAAAAAAAGTCCCGTGGAAAAGTGCGAATGGAAATATAAAGTCAGTCGTGGAGGGAAAGGAGAGTCCTCCTGTGACACAAAGTGTGAAGCACCTGAAACATTGGTAATAAAAAAATTAGCGCCACTAAATCCGCAAAAAATGTTTAATTCTAAGTGTAGTGTTCTTGTAAATATTAGAAAATCACATATAAAAATGTAAAGTATGAAATTTGACGGCAAATTAATGTTAAATATTACGAAGACTGAGACTCCGCTATTAAGGGTTTATTTCACGACAAAGACTCTTCTTTAAATACGAGACTCGTTTTTAAACCGTTTTGTAATAAGGAAAAGATTTCCAGATTTAGAAATTATAAGTTTATATTCGCTATTTACCGTATTCGTTGTTTATTGAGTAAGGTCTATATTGAGCAACGGGCTTGCGAAGGTCTGTAATGATTATTATGACGATGGATAGATTAACCTCATTTGTTCATAAATATGAGATAATATAAAACAATAAATAAACATGTCGGTAATGAAAAAGATATGTTACTGTTAAAGTAGCTGAACATGGCCTCCTTCATAGATTGCTTAATAGGGAGATATTTGCCGTGTTACTGTTGATTTAATAATTTCATCTCTCAGTGGGTCATGTGCTCCTGGTAGAAGTCCACAGCTGAACATAGACCTCCTCCATAATTGCTCTATTGCATATTGGCTAGCGGGTTGGCTTCCGCAGTTTTTTTTTTAAATCTTTATTGGGAATGTTCTGCTGCCCTTCTCCAGATTTCTTTCCCTCTGTCGTCTCTTACTACACCCACAGGACGATATGAGATTATGGTTATTCCGCCACTACACGGTAAATCGTCTTTAACAGCCTGTTGTCCACAGGTGGACATAACCTTCTTCTGTTACAACAAGAATTTACTCTTATTGTTACACCTTGCAGGTAGGTTTCATGATCGTATAGCATACGTGTTTCACGTAGTACGCTGCTCCCCGTCAGAGCTCTGGGAAGCCACTATCTGTTGAAAATTTCTTCTCAAGAAGATCTTTCTATCACAAACGTTTCTTACGATATCCATGGGACAAAAAAAATTAAAACGGTCTTCTATTTCAAGTTGGTATTTATTAAGTATGCATTTCGGAGAATGTAGGGAGGAATTGCATAATTTAATTCCTCCCTCGCCCTTCCACCATCGGACAACCAGACGTTCGGCCAGTCTCCACCCACCATCCACACTTTCGTTGTTGACTTACCACGCATTTGAACCAAACGGTTTGTTACGTCGTTCATCATGCGTGATTTGCTTTCCATCCGATTTCAGTGTGGATATCTTCAAGGCAAGAGTGAATAGGTTTTTGTTATGTCAGCACGCTTCACCTTCTTAGGCTACATCACCACTTACCATCAGTTGGGATTTATCTATTTAATTTTATCAAAAGTCAAATCCAGAAAAGGTTTGTTCAGTGGAATTTTACTACTTGGTATATCACCTTTTCTATCTAAAAGTTCACCTGGGTAGGATACCACAATATTACCTATTTTTGGCGCTAAATACCAGCGCTTCCATGATGTGTTCAGCTCTGAATAGTGTTAGTATCCAGTACTATTATAGGCTATTAGGCGCCCAAACTTGTTCCTCGAAAGAAAGAAAGAAAGAAAATATTTATTTCGCCACGTAAACACAACGCTATATTGTACAGCGGCTTTTTATTTTTAACGTTATTATTAATAACATTATAGTATACAGAATGCCGAATATTTTTTTTTAATATAGAATAAGGGTCCATTTGATGGTAAATGGATGCTGTGGCTCATAGACATCTACATTTATCCTCGACTAAAAATCAAAACGCAGATGCGTTGTCACCTCTGAGAACTACGATGGAATGCCTCTAATCTAAATGCCAGTAAAAAAGAGTGTCCTACAATGTTCTACACTCACGATACGAAATACAGCAGCTGCTTTTGCTAAGCTGCTATTTTACGATGGTATTCTGTGAGAGCGTGGTCCTTTCCCAGTCGAGCTGAACCATACGTGCTACAACAACCATAATATAGACGCAGCGTGGTTCTACACCGTATAAAATGTTACGAAAAAGGTTGGCACTCTGCATTTGGTGTGGTGAACCACAGCCGTTGCTTTGCAGGGGGCCCATTTCGTATGTTTTGGGTAGTCCGAGGTGCCTCCTTAGTTTGAAGTCGGCTGCAGACCATGGACTGCAGAAGTAAGTTTGTCTGTCGTTTCAGTTTAATATAAAAAGTCACAGGATGGAATGAAGTATATACATTATCTTTATTAAGAATTAATGCACAAAATGTCACGATTCAAGTTTAAATAGTAAGTAGTCTTTTAGTTAGGTCTTAACTAAAACAACTTCGTCTGAATTTTAAACTTAGCTAGCTCTACCTTCGACAAACATGATTCCAATGTGTAAAATTTAATTGTTATATAGAAATAAATGTTTGTTTGTCCGTATTTTATGCGCTACCTTGCCGTTCATCGGTTAATCAAGGTTAAAACCATAGTACAATTAACTTTCAGTAGGTGGCGCGCGTACCGTATTGACAAAAATATTTCATAGTTAGTGCGGTTGTTGCTATTAAGAGCATTTTCCTTGTTAATTATTTTAATCAATATTCTGTTATTATATTAAGTATAATAACAGAATATTTATATTCTTCCTCATGTCTTATTTAAAACATTGTAGAACAAGTCAGATTAAAAAGTAATATTTAAATGTAGGTACAACCATAGTCAATAATTGCCAGTATTTTTCTCAGACTAATAATCTATAAGAATCTATGACAGTTACATATCATTTAATTTCAATGAATGTGTTATCATCATTCCTAATCAAACAATATAACTTTTTCAAATTTAAAACGATATTTTCACAATTATTTCTTTTACGGCAGCAACACAATTGAATAAAATATTGACAGGTTCGTTAAAAATGTCTAAGCTACAACATCGCTTTGCAAAGCAAAAGCCTTTTTTTAAAATTTAACACCATTTCACGCATTTATTGTCAGCTCTTTTGTTTCGAATGTATTTTCGTGGAGAAGTTAAAATCGGCGCTTAGTTGTTGTGTTTAGATTATTTTAAGCGACAGTCGTGGATTTGAAAACGCTATTCGGCTAATTCGTAACCGCTTAAGCACAAGAATTTTTTATTTCAGCTATTTGAGTTTAGTTGGATGGTGAATGGTTAATTTGACGGATCCGTGGCGCAGTAGCTTAGCAATGAGTTACAGCGCCAAGCGCCGCGGGTTCGAATCCCGTACGGAACAAGTATTTGTACAGCCTACAAGTAATTGTTCCGGGTCTGGATGTCTGTCCTTGTGCAATTTATGTTTGTAAACTGCCCCCACGATACAGGAGAAAATTCTGGTGTGGAGGTAACGTTTTTTAAAAAAAATAACAAAAATTAATGTTAATAGATTTACTAATATTCTTTTAATAAAAAATACTAAAATAATTTACAACGTGGTTAAACATCTTTTCTTCCTAGGAATCCGTCTTTTTTATAGAATAAGGGTGATAAACAAACATACAGTCCACCTGATGGTAAGTGGATGCTGTGAACTATAGAAATCCACATTTATCCTCGACTAAGAATCAAAATCTGTTTTGATGTTTAGTTAGAGACCAGCATAATCGTCTCTTTGCATAATAATTTTAGCCATTTAATGGCAAAAAAACAGCGTGGATGATTTTTTTGTTGACTAGCTATGTAGGTCTACCAAGACCACCACTGCAATATGCATTGTGATCGCTGCTATTGCTATAATTCACTGCTAAGTCCTAAATTTTAAGTGAATTGAAGGAGTTGCTTAGCTGTGAAAATTTCCGCTTCTTATGGGAACTGTGTGGTCCACAGAAAACGTATATAAATATAATATGTATATGGAATAAATGTTTAAAATCTATAATACACCAGGAGAACACAATTTTTAGGATTTATTTTATTACAGAATAAGGGTGACAAACGAACAAATAACAGATGAACAAACTAACGAACAGCCGATCTGATGGTAAGTGGATTCTGTGACCCATAGAAATTTATCCTCAGCTAAGAATCTGTTTTGATGTTTAGTTAAGATTAAAATTTGGGTAATCGTAGTAGTATTTGCTCCAAAAACGACCAGGGTCTTATGTAGAGCTGTGTGGTCCACAGAAAATGTATATAACGTATATGAAATACATGTTTAACCTTTAATACACCAGGGGAACAAAAGTGCTAGGATTTATTTTATTACAGAATAAGGGTGACAAACGAACATACAACAGACGAACATACAACAGACGAACAAATGAACAAACAGCCCATCTGATGGTAAGTGGATGCTGTGACCTATATGTCCAAATGCTGCTCAATTTTAAGATGCCGTTTAGTCTCGTACCGTCTCTATCACTTTAATTCAAAGTGACCGTGACAACACGATACTTAACAACATCTTAAAACTGAGTACCTCAAACTCTACTCAATTTTAATATGTCGTTAAGTCTAAGTATTCGGCCAATAAACATCTACACCTATCCTCGGTTAAGAATCAAAATACATATGTGTTATCATCCTTGAGGATTTAGATGGAATGCCTCATTTCCAGTAAAAAGGGTCTCCGGTTCTCTACACTCACTATACGAAAAACGGCATTAGGCTGCTACGGTGAAACCTGATTAAGTGGTCCTGTGTATTTGAGAAACCTCTATTGTATCTGATAATTACAATGAGGTCCCGATACTTTTGCATTGAAATACCTGTGTTACTGGGAAGTTTCAAACCTTTGTAGTGTTATGCTTATACATACTTACATACCATTTTACACTATTTTAAATTTATTTTTCCATTCTGTTTTTGATTTTCTGCATTCATCTCAAAACTGGATATTTTGCGTCACCTTTATTTCCATAGGAACCTGTAACATTTTTAAACCATAAGAACACAATAACAAATCATTTTCACGTCGTATTTTCACGTTATCAGCACTTTATAAATCGATGTCAATGGAGTCTACCTTTTTCGGTCTTTTATTTAGTTCTCCGTAACTCTGCAATTTCGGGTTTCGTGCGCGCTGTTGCGCTACTTTTTTTTCCTATATAAATAATATCTCATTTTTCACTTAAATCTTGCCGTTTCTGTATTACGAGCCTAAAACCAAAATTTGACATGTTTTGACATCGTTGTTTATCAGGTTGTCATGGCAATTTTTATTCAAATATCGTTACCGGCCTGATGTTTTTACTTCAAAATACTCCTTTCTTCTTGGCCATTTACAAGAATTTGCTTTTAATTTAAATAATTTCAAATTTAATGAGAATAATATTACGTTCTTATGTGAGATCCGTCAAAAAGCAAAAATAAGCCGAACTCAATCGGCGAATGGGGAGTCTGACTTGAGCTTTGATACTTGAAGCATCTCCTAAAGGCCTTTTCTGCACTGCCTCGGGATCCTGCAAGCCTCTGCCCGCTCCTTAAGTCGTCGCCTAGCCACGCCTACGCCTCCGCCTACTAGTGCGCTGTGTTTACTTACTTCAAACGCCGCGTGCCTTCTCCTGACGTTGCGTGGACCTACTTCAGACGCTGCGTGTTTATTCCGGACGCTGTGTGGGTCTACTCCGGAAGTTGTGTTTGCCTACTCCAAGCGCCGCGTGTACCTACTTTAAACGCTGCGTGCCTACTCCAGACGTTTCGTGGACCTACTCCCGACGCTGCGTACCGGCTCAAGACGCTGTGTGGGTCTACTCCAAGCGCTGCGTGTACCTTCTCCAGACGCTGCGTGTGTTTTCTCCAGATTCTACGTGTTCCTAGAGCAGGAGCTGTGCACCTATCATAGGCATAGCCTGTGCATACTTCGTTGCAGTATCTTTTGTTATTTTTTTTTTTTTAATAATATTGTAAATCACCATCTTCATTACAACCCATCATCACCTTCATACCTTTTTTTTATAAAAGATACTGTAAAACTTCAAATTTTTAAATAATTTATTTTATTTTGGTTGTTTTCGTTCTAGTTAAGTTAGGTTCTTAGTTTTTTTATTGTCGCTTCACGACATTTGGCGCCCGACGTAAAAGTTCTTCTTTTCTTCACCTTAGCTACGCCTTATCCATTTCCTTTTGATTGAATTGCTTTCTCTTTCGTTCTTAACTCTTTATTTACTCATCCTTATCATATCTTCCAAATTCTAAAACAAAACTTCATCTAGTTTTTCAACTTATCTGGATTATATTTAGACCAACATATAACACTTCACTTACATTCATCACTTTAATATTCTTATTCTAGATAACTTAAAGAGGTACAATTTTTAATTAAATTTTTATTTCTTAAACTTAACTTTGCACTTAATACTAACAATGAAAAGGGTTATTAAGTACAAATTTCTTAACAAGGCCGAACTCGAATACGAAGTGAAGATTAGATGTGAGGAACCAGCTAATACTGTTTTGCATGACACTACATTTGTATATATGTGTATATATGTTTGTATATATAAGTTTGTATATATGTATAAATATCAATTTCAGACACATCTCGTTAGTGATGTTGCTGATCTCTGGCTTTGAGCCCTACCGCTCTGGCCGTTCTTAATCTTTACTTAAGTGATAGCGACTAAAGCTTGCTTAAGATTAATTTCTTTAACTTTATCTTCACTCAGGAGCGGATGACAACTCCTTAAATAAGCCTGAACGTCCTTTCAAAATGTTTTTTTTTCCACGCAGGAGCGGATGACAACTCCTTAAATAAGCCTGAATGTCCTTTCGAAAACACACTTTTAGAGTGGTAGTCATTGAATGTGAACTCCACCCTTACCTGAATGCAGATGATGAATGTAAGAGATAGTATATCTGATTTTGCCTGTTGATGTCTGTTTCTGCAAAGCTGTGTTTTCACGGTTTCTTTTAGAATGTACATATCAAAATTTTTGCTGAGTCAAAAATTTTCCAGGGTCGGGGGGAAAATGTAGTGTTATGCTTATACATACTTACATACCATTTTACACTATTTTAAATTTATTTTTCCATTCTGTTTTTGATTTTCTGCATTCATCTCAAAACTGGATATTTTGCGTCACCTTTATTTCCATAGGAACCTGTAACATTTTTAAACCATAAGAACACAATAACAAATCATTTTCACGTCGTATTTTCACGTTATCAGCACTTTATAAATCGATGTCAATGGAGTCTACCTTTTTCGGTCTTTTATTTAGTTCTCCGTAACTCTGCAATTTCGGGTTTCGTGCGCGCTGTTGCGCTACTTTTTTTTCCTATATAAATAATATCTCATTTTTCACTTAAATCTTGCCGTTTCTGTATTACGAGCCTAAAACCAAAATTTGACATGTTTTGACATCGTTGTTTATCAGGTTGTCATGGCAATTTTTATTCAAATATCGTTACCGGCCTGATGTTTTTACTTCAAAATACTCCTTTCTTCTTGGCCATTTACAAGAATTTGCTTTTAATTTAAATAATTTCAAATTTAATGAGAATAATATTACGTTCTTATGTGAGATCCGTCAAAAAGCAAAAATAAGCCGAACTCAATCGGCGAATGGGGAGTCTGACTTGAGCTTTGATACTTGAAGCATCTCCTAAAGGCCTTTTCTGCACTGCCTCGGGATCCTGCAAGCCTCTGCCCGCTCCTTAAGTCGTCGCCTAGCCACGCCTACGCCTCCGCCTACTAGTGCGCTGTGTTTACTTACTTCAAACGCCGCGTGCCTTCTCCTGACGTTGCGTGGACCTACTTCAGACGCTGCGTGTTTATTCCGGACGCTGTGTGGGTCTACTCCGGAAGTTGTGTTTGCCTACTCCAAGCGCCGCGTGTACCTACTTTAAACGCTGCGTGCCTACTCCAGACGTTTCGTGGACCTACTCCCGACGCTGCGTACCGGCTCAAGACGCTGTGTGGGTCTACTCCAAGCGCTGCGTGTACCTTCTCCAGACGCTGCGTGTGTTTTCTCCAGATTCTACGTGTTCCTAGAGCAGGAGCTGTGCACCTATCATAGGCATAGCCTGTGCATACTTCGTTGCAGTATCTTTTGTTATTTTTTTTTTTTTTTAATAATATTGTAAATCACCATCTTCATTACAACCCATCATCACCTTCATACCTTTTTTTTATAAAAGATACTGTAAAACTTCAAATTTTTAAATAATTTATTTTATTTTGGTTGTTTTCGTTCTAGTTAAGTTAGGTTCTTAGTTTTTTTATTGTCGCTTCACGACACCTTGTTAATTAAGATTAGATTTCATAAATGTTTTCGATGTTTACCTCTATAATTGGGACTTCGTATCTTAATAAACTCGTATAACTGAGACAATTTATCAGGTTTAGGCAAGTTATAACACGTTCGTTTACAATATAATATACACTTTGTTTAAAATATGCATTTCTTTTATAAACATTTACACCTCTTTATATGGATAAATGGTACATTTCGTCTTCTCATAATGGGACTCTATAAATATGACAACTGTCATGTTAACCTGTCTATTTGAGAAACTGAGTAAACGAAAGGCCTCTATAAGTGTAAAAAAAAATTCTAGGTCCCTTGAGATCCCAATTAACCAAGTTTCACTGTATTTCACTTTGGTATTCTGTGAGAGCGTGGTCTTTCCTCCGGTCATACATGCTAAAACCATATTTTAGCTGCAGCAGGGCTCTACGTACAAAAGTAGTACGCCAGGGGTGGTACCACTGTTGTCTTGCACTGCTGTCTTCCGGTACGAAGGGTAAAATGAGCGTGTATAATTATAGCCAGTGAGGCATTCCTTCTTAGTCCTCAGAGGTGATGAATCTGGAGTAAACCACGAGGGGACTATTAATTTTGCACACTTGCAATTTTGTAGGCTTTCTTTACGTCTAAAAGACAAAAAATATACATGCTCAAACATCCAGAACAAACACGAAACAATTATTTATAGCCCGCATAAATATTATTCTCGTGCGGAAATTAAACCCATGACCAACAGAGCCGCAGTCAAACACTTATAGTCACTGTGCTTACTCAGGCGTCTAAAAACAATTCTTTCGAACATTATCAAAGGTGTCAATAACTAATTAGATCTATATGATCCGCGTAGTAGAATAAACTGATGTGTCATACCTAGTTTGATGAGCACCTCCCGGCCTTCTTCAATTGCATGCACAATCCCCGTCAACACATATCCCAGCACCACTACTCCCAACACCACTACTACGCTAGGGAGCCACAGCATCCCCTTACCATTAGGTGAACTGTGCGCTGGTCAACATTATTTTATTTAAAAAAAAATTATATACATACATATATTGATAGGATCCCAAGTTCATGCTAGCACGTAGCCAATGATAAATCACCGTGGAATGGCAGACTCCCTGTATCCTACATGTCGTGAAAAGAAAGCTTCTAACTTAGCTTCCCAAGATGGCGGTGTAATCAACCCGTATCGTATACCGTAGAGGCAACAGTCTTGATGTTTATATTTGTATTTTCAACAGATAAACTAGCCTAAATATAGACGAGAAGCACCTTCAAAGGTGTCAGACGTGTAATGCGCTCTCCAATCGTGGCAAAATTACTTTCAGGGATACTCATGTGGATATTGTATAAGCGTTCACTGTACAATACTCTATTCCTCGCACGATGGAATGTAGAAGTACTTCATACCTCGCACGTTTGACGCTGACTTCCGTTGCCAGTTTGGAGATATCTGATATTAATAGAAGATTATTATACTGCCATCTACCGAAAAACAGAATATCTTCTTAGCCTCCCTTTTTACAACTCTTACGAGATGAGTTTTAATCATCTTCAATTTAATATAATGTATTTACGTAAAGTAGCGCATGATTCTATTAATTTTCTTCAAATAAATAAAAGATTCAGTTAATATTTACATAAGTACTATTAATATTACGAACAATCACATGGTAGTTGTGTTTCACCAAACATTGTTAAAATATACCACGTTGCGCCATCTAGTATCCAATAGCAAAACTGCAATTCAAAAGTTACTTTGAAGGTTCATATGGTCTTCAACTTTTTCATTATTCATTATTTGGAAAATAATTTAAAAAGCACTTTAAAATACTTTGACTGGTAAAGCGTATTATACAATAAATAATTATTACATTAATGACAAAAACGAATGGTCATTTGAAAGTCAACAAATTCCACACGGCACACGGAGAACTTCAAACCAATGGTTATTCTCAAAGGTATTGTAGTATAATGTTTATATGTTAGCTGTTCATTTATATTTTTTTTGTAATTAACTGTATTCATGAACGTTTATAAATGAACCTATGTAAATAAAAATGAAAATAAAAAATGTCGTAACATACATCCAAAAAAAACTCAGTTTAATTGCATACTTCCACCATTAAAACAGTTTTAATTTTTTACGATTTCTGTGTAATTTTGACGTCTATAATATTGGCTGATTTTACAATCTTAAGTAATAAAAAATAAATTATAACCCAACTGGTAAATTTTAAAATATTTGAAATACAAAAATGAAAATTTTGAATTATTTCATTCATAGAACTGTAATTTTTAAAATGTTGTTTTTGTATTTTATTCCATTAGCAAATTTTATATGGTAGTTGAATAATCAGCACTAAAAGCAACTGGAATAAATGTCTTCTATAATGCAACATGTTTTACACGAGCATTTGCTTCACAGTGAATCAAAATAAGAGGGCTTCGTGTGGATCAACGCAAAATTTGGGCACAGCATTAGTCTGAGTACCAAGGTGTGTGTATTCAACAAGACCTTTTTCATAGACAAACTAAAACACAGTCCAACTTATGGTAAATAGATTCTATGATCCATGGACACAATCCATTTGATGGTAAGTGGATGCTGTGCCCCATAGACGTCCACACTTATTCTCAATTAAGAATCATATTGCAAAACCGTTGTCAACCCTGGGGAATAGGATGGAATGCCTCGATTACAGTAAAAAGGGTCTCCGGATCTCTACACTCACCATACGCACCATACGAAACATAGCAGTATTAAGCTACTATTTTACGCTAGTATTCTGTGAGAGCGTGGTTCTTCCCCGGTCGAGCCGACCCACTCGTGCTACAACCATAATATAGTTGTAGTATACTTTTTTACTGGAAACGAAGCATTCCATCTTAGTCCTCAGGGATGACAACAAATCTGCGTTTTGATTCTTAATCAAGGATAAAAGTAGATGTTTATGGGCCACAGCATCCACTTACCATCAGGTGGACTGTGTGCTCGTTTGTCACCCTTATTACATAATATATATATATATATATATATATATATATATATATATATATATATATATATATATATATATATATATATATATATATTTAACTAAATTAAAACTTACTCACATACTTTGTTACAGTGCACGCTGTGTTTTCTAGTGAGTACCTACTCTTAAGAAACTTACACAGTAATTTAAGATGTTATTGTGTAAGTTTACTATTAGTAAGCCGTATGAATAAAATAAAATTTAATTTAATTCAAATAGTATTTTATTTGCAAATTTTATATGTAGTTTTATCTACCTTAGTTTTATGTGTACCTTTACATTGGTTGGAGAGTCAAATAGAGAGATACCTAATAAAACCCCATACCAAGTATAATTGCAAATAAAATTTTATTTAAATTTAATTTAATTTTTTTATGATCGAGTTTGCATAGATGGCTTTGTTACGATAGCTCTTCATCTCGTATTGTCTTCCGCATGGACTGTGGGGTCCTGCAGGTCTCGGGCCTCGGGGTATGCCCCCATTACCCGGATTTTCCTCGCGGTCCACCACTATGGACCGGTCCTGGGAGCCTTATTCAGGCGTTGTTAGGTGAAAAAACGGGTTTGTCCATAGTTGGTAATAATTTTTCCCGTATACGGTTAACTACGGGAAAAAAGGAGGTTGTCCAGTAGAAGTCAGGGTTGGCCTATCAGCGGGATTGAGGGTTGTTACTCGACTCTCTAATCGATATAGAGAGGAGTTCTCTTGGATCTCTTGGATAGGTAGGAGTGTGTAGCGGCGCTAGGTGGTTAAGAGGTATGTGTGGCCCGTTGTCTGCACGGTCGAACAGTCCGCGCGCCAACCGGGCCAAAAACTCCTGGATGGTTTCGATTTTCGGGTTGGCCGCTATGACGTCATTCCGGACGTAGCGACCCGCACCGACAATGGTTCTTAACGTCAAATTTTGCTGGGCCTGCAGTCGCCGCCTCAGAGGTTCGCTCAGAAATGCGTACCAGGCCGGAGCAGCGTACGTGATGATGGGTCTGATGTACATCTTGTAGATCTTCACTTTGGTCTTATGTGTTAACTAGGATGCCAGGACCGGACGGAGCATCGCCCGCGCACATCGTGCTCTGCGGACGACGAAGTCGACGTGCGCAGTCATGCGCAGCGCCCGGTCGATCCGGCACCCAAGGTAGGTCACGGCCTTTTCGTACGCGATCTTCTGGCCATTAAGGGTTAACGGAGGTGGTAGGTTCCTGAGGCGGCGAGTGAGCAGAGCGGTCGTCTTACCAACGTTGATGACCATCCTCCACTCATCTAGCCATGGTGGCAGCAGGTCCAACAGACGTTGCATCCTGGCAGTGGCAATGTGGGCTCTTTTGAACGAGGTGAAATAAGCGCTATCGTCCGCGTATAACGCCAATTCCACGTCATCCTCCTACTCTTGCAGCCTTCCTGCCAGTGTTGGGATATCATTAGTATAAGCCGCATACAGGACTGGAGACAAACAGCTGCCCTGAGGAACGCCGGCTCTGATGGTTCTGGTTGCGGACACGGCGTCCTCTACGCAGACGTAGAACTTCCTGTCTGCCAGGAAAGACGCCACTAGCTGCAACATAGCGGGAGGGACACTGGTCTGTTCTTCCAATTTATAAAGTAATCCAGAATACCACACCCTGTCGAACGCCTTCTCGATATCGAGAAAGACGCCCAACGTAGTGCGGCCACGATTGTACTCGGCCGCAAGCAGGTGCAGCACTCTGGTCAGCTGTGTTGCTGTAGAGTGATCCCTCCTGAATCCGTGCTGCTCCGCCCGAAGTTGGATGCACGGACGGAGGCGTCTTAGCAACAGTCTTTCAAGCAGTTTAGCTATGTGTGGTAGTAGCGTGATCGGCCTGTAGCTGGCAGCTCTATGCCTGTCCTTCCCGGGTTTTGGCAAGACGATGACTTTGCCTTTCTTCCAGTCCTCCGGGAAGTGGGATGTCCGCAATATCCCATTGTAGAGTCGACCAAGCTCTACTAGGACTCTATGGGGCAGCTGTCGGAGTGCAGCGTTGGTAATCCCATCGTGACCGGGCGCCTTCCTCGGTTGCAGGCGGGTTACTGTCCTCCGCAGTTCAGCGGGGTAGATGAACCACTCTCCTGCAAGCGGTGGCGCGGGCGACGACAGGAACTCCTGTACGCGACTCTCCTTCCGGGCATGAAGCCCTATGAACTCCGCACTTGCTGGGTTCGGCATAAATTGCTCCTCGAAGTGCTCTACTAGGATATCCGCTCTACCCTTGGCATCGTAACGACGTTCGCCCGCGTTGTTGGTCAGCGGGCAAACGGGAGGTTTGGCTTTAGTTAACTGTCGGTTCAGTTTGTAGAGCGACGCATCGTGCTCTTCCGCTTTCCATATGCGTCGCTCCCAGGCATCTCCTCTGTGTGCCTGGACTCTTCATCGGTCAATGAAATAATAAATGCTCAAAAAGGCGCTACTTTATCGCCGCCATTTTGACAGTGGACATAGATTTTTTTAAATATAATATTTTTTTTAAATATATTATTTATCCTCCAGTCCTCCTCCTAGTTTTGATTTTATAGGTCGGTAAAGCTTTAGCTGACCATATTACCATCACGTACCTTATATACGATTTAATACTGATTCTGATAAGCGATAATGCACTTTACGCGAACCCACTAAGTTTTGTTACATGTTGTATTAATAAACAAAGCTATAAAAATAGTCGTTTCTCTATAGTCTTTACGCACCCCAAACAGTCACAAGTGTGTCTGATTTAATTTCCAGGCTCATAAAAAAGATCTGTAACATTATACAAAGAGATAGCCAAACGACATAGAGCGAAGACCCCGTCGGTGAGATGAAAGCGACGACTCGCGCCTCATTGTACATTGTAGGCAAATGCACCCATTCAGACGGATGGACTGATCTGCATGTTATATATTGTGGACGCTGTGGAATTCTTCAGTAAGACGCTCTGTGGTCATTTATATATGGTAAGAAAAAACTTGATACCATTATTTTGCTATAGTTTATGTTCAGTCCCGATAAGGAGTTCTGGGTAGGTAGCAATCTGCTTTCGCTTTTGTATTTCGGTTTGAAAGTTGTTAAAGTTAAAGCTTATACTTACTTATATACATCCCACTGCTGGTTACAGGCCTTCGCTCAAACCAGCACTTAAAATTTCAATTAATAATTTCATTGAATTGCCGACGCGGATCGAACCAGTCTAATTGAACCATGTGATAGTTCGGAGCTATTCTATATACTTATACTGTTTTTACTTCGGAACTTTGATAGCGCGATTTAGGCTTCGATGTGCCACAACTTCTTTGTGTGAAGTTGGCTGCAGGTGTCCATAGGCTGCAGCAGCTACTCACCATCATGGGGACTGTTAGTTCGTTAACCTTTTTTATTTTATTCAAGAGTATTATGAGACCAAATGTTAAAAATTAAGCCATTCGATATCCAGTGTACTACATACAGGGTTATTTTGCGGTAACTGGCTAAATGACAATGCCCATCTGTGCCCCAGAAATGCCCAGATAAAGTATATTACAAGATTGCTCTAATAAAAAAAAACTAGAATTATGTTGTTAATTTTAAATCATATGAAGCACTGGATAAAAAACAAAAAAAAATAAGACGTTCAATTGACATTGCGGTACGTATCATCGTTTCAATCATTAATGTATGCTTTATTTATTACGGTCTGGAATCACGTCCTTTGGCCCATGTATATGGGTCAAAAAGTAATCGATTCTAATATCGATTATTATTTTACATTTGAATCAACAACAAGTTGAATAAAGATCTAAATGATGTGTACTGACACTCAAAAGTAAAAAAGTACTTTAAGGTAGTGTATAAGTATATCTAGGCTTCAAATAAACAAATATAATTCAAGCAAAAACCTCATGAAGCAATGGCTCAAATGACTTAGCTCCAAATCAAAAACATTCCAAAAAACTAAAATGACTGTCACTCATTCTTTCACTCTGCCTGCGCAGGGGGGTGAAACATAGATGAGATGACGTCTCTTAAATGAGCGAGTCGTCTCGCTATACCTTATAAAATCTGAAAATACTCTGCTGCTTGATAAAAAATCTACTTTGGTTTCGTTTTATGGATACTGATAGTGTCGTTTTATTCGGTGACTCCGGCTTTTTCTAATAAGGACTTGACTGTGTTTTGTGATTTGGACTTTTCATTTGTGATACAAAATATTGCGCTGTCCGAACTGCGGGTTACGCGTTCAACGAATACAGAGGCATGTGGTTACAACTCTGCCTCAAGAGTTGCTAATAATTTTATCTATTTGGCTGAGAATTAGAAAAAACTAATAGCAATGATGTCTGTAAACGATAAAATGTATAAAAAACCAGTAGGATGTTATCATGTTTAATGTCCAATATCTTTTGAACCGGTGCTTTATATGACATTAAATCTAGATATCATATAAATACCGTTAAAAAGTTATCATATGACATAGATCTGCAATTTGGGCATTGCATGGCATTGCTGACTTTCAGCTCCATACTAATATGGGCATGGTGTTTTGCAGAGAAGGTTCCAGAATAAGTAACATAGGTAAATGATGAATAAAAATTAGTTAATAGAAAATCTAAAAAATTTTGTTCTATTTGTCTTTTAAACTCAAAATGCATGGTAGTGCATTGTTTTAACTGTTTTTAATGCGCACGCACACATTCGTAAGGGTCGATCGGTAGGCGGAAACGTTGGTGCCCATAAATCACATTCAATTTGGAAAAATTTCAAATAAAAGTAGAAGCCTAATTTACTCGTATTATCAAAAAATAATATAATAATAATATTCCACAACTATCACACAATGCCATCTAGTCCCAAGCTAAGCAGAGCTTGTGTTATGGGTACTAGACAACTGATAAACATACTTATATATATCTAAATACATAAATATTATAGATAAATTACACCCAGACACAGAACAAATGATCGTGCTCATCCACAAACATTTGTCCTGGGTGGGAATCGAACCCACGACCTCCGGCATAGCAGTCAGGGTCACTAACCACTAGACCAACAGGCCAGTCAAGGTACGGTCAAAACGGTATATCATTATTTATATATTTCACCTTAAGTTTAAAATTTGGCTACTCTTTGAAAAGTAGCCCTGTATAGTTTACTGCTATTATCTTACTATTGTGTCTGAAAATCGAACAGTGAAAGTGTTTACTAACTAAGTTTTGCGTAAAAAATAATAATTACGTGATTTGCTGAGATGAAGAGCAGTGCTCTTTAAACTTTAAGGTTAGCTTATTATATTTTAACATCTTCAATATAATGGATTTCTGTAAAGTAACGCCTGATTTTATTAATTACTTGCGACCCGCCCTGGCTCCGCCTGGAAGGTATAATGTGGCGTTATTTAGGTTTAAAATAATGAAGGACCATATAAGAGTATTTTAGCAATTTTTGGTTTTTTTCTAAAAAATCTTTAAATTTGTCGGATAAAATATAGACTAGATCACTCGCAGCGTAGTTCTTTATATATTTGTTTGTGAAGTTTCATTAGAACCAGTTCATCCATTCCGAAGATTAGTCTGGGCAGACAGACAGTTAGACAAAAAATATATGTTTCTCCCTCATCAAGTGCGGCTTGCGTCCCAGTATGGTCCTATGGCTATACAGCATCATGGTGAGGCCGATTCTCACCTACGCCTCTATTGTCTGGTTTAACAAGACCAACCAAAAAATGACTGTGGACAGACTAAATAGTCTACAAAGGACTGCCTGCCTAATGGCAACTGGAGCTATGCGATCATCGCCTGAAGCGGCTCTTAATGCACTTTTATGCCTAACACCCTTGATCTTTATCTAGACAAGGAGGCAAGGGCTAGTTTGTATAGGATTAACGCCCAGGGTGGTCTGAGCTTGCACTCCTACAGATTGAGATCCATGCTCGACTCAATTAAGGAATCACCGGTCTTATGCATGATCTGAGATACCATGCGTCCACTACACACTTTTGATAAAAAGTGTATAGTGGAATTACCCTCCAGAGAAGACTGGCTGAATGGCCAGGTTATCTGTAAGGTCGGTAGCCTCATAAGGTATACCGATGGGTCTAAAATGGGCCTCGACGTAGGCTTTGGAATTTACGGGGAACGCCCCAAATTAAAACTTAGTATAAATTTGGGTAGATACACCTCTATCTTCCAGGCAGAAATTTTCACCGAAGTATATTCGGAAAATCAATCTGCAAGAACACTATGTTAACCATATAATTTATATAAAGTCTGATAGTCAAGCGGCACTGCTGGCGCAGAGGTAAAACTTAGGGAACTCGAAGCTAGTTGGAGACTGCGTGAACCGTTTAAACACCCTAGGATGTAACAACAGCGTAAATTCGCTTCAGAAGCCCCGGGATTAAGTAAAAATAAATTGCGCATTCTGGCAAGAGCCTTAACTGGACACTGTTGTCTTAAAAAGCACATGTCTATCCTGGGACTAAGCAACTCAAGGATTTGTTGGTTCTGTTCCATAACGGAAGAACCGCCTCAGCACATCCTAACTGATTGCGGACCCTTAATGCGCAAAGGTAACTAACACTCATCTGGGAAACTATGTACTCCGTCCAGAAGAAGTGAAATCGCTCACGGCTAAGCAACTCGTTCTATTCATTGAAGACATAGGGCTTAGCAGTAAACTATAGCCATAACAGCGGTCACAATTGATCTTTTAGGTTGCAGTGATAGTCTTCTCTTTCCCTGGACCTGCATAGCTGCTCGCACATAATAAAAAATAAATAGTATAATCAACTCTTACATCATGCATGAGACACCCAAACAGGCGAAAAAAGGACCGTCAAAGATTCGAAAAACTGCTACTGCCATCGGTAATCCATGCAATGCTTCCTGCATAGTGAAAATTCCATGTTTCATAGCGGATTTTTACGGATATTTCGGATATAAATATAATGAAGTACCTTCTCTAATTTAAATCAATAACATTTCTAAAATTAATATACTGACGCAAATGCTACACATTAATCGCGTTTATTTTAACTTCAACATGCCTTAAATTACAACGTAACAATTAACTTCTTTTTTTAATCTGTCGAAACGCAAAATGGCGCCCAATAATTATGAACTCACCTCGCGCCGTACTTATAATTACACGTTTAATTTTCAAAGCACACCTTCGGGCTCTAACGAAACCGTGTGCTATCATTTGATGCGCTTTTTTAATTTTTTGTAACAATCTAACATTTGTACGCAGCTGCCGCTTCCTAAACATTATTATAATAGACAAATCTATGGCTAGATACTACTTAGTAGTGTTTTTTTAAATAAAATTGTAGCTACAAGCTAACTTATACCAGATAGCAAGCTTATGGAGTATAGAAGTAAGGAGTACAGACTGTGTATTAAAAAGTGTCCATAGAAAACCGTTAAATAAGGGTGGCGCCACTATAGCTACGGGTCAAATTTTAAAGAACATGCCGAAAAATATTAGTGGGATAGACGGCTTTTTCGAGGTTATATTTACTAAATAAAATTATTTTAGATATTGGAGCTAATGAGCAGTTTAACAGCACACTTCAAACCGTCGACAACTGCTATGTGTATTTCATCCCTGTAGCTACTCCAGCGCTGTTGTGGAGTTTTTGAACTGTTATTTACTGCTTACATATGGACACTTTTTCAACTATTCTACTATGGGAGTTGGTACTCCTTACTTCTACTCTCCATAAAGTGGCTACTTCAACCCATTGACACTTGTCAGCTACTTTTTATATAAGAAAGGGCAAACGAGCATGCGGCTCACCTCACCTGATGTTAAATGTCAACAACAACTACAACACAACAAACAACAAACAACTACAACACCAGGAAAATCGCAGGTGCGTTGCCAGACCAAACGGCTACATATGCATTGCCACTGAGGAATAAGATGGAATGCGTCACAGTGTGTAATTTTAGGTACTCGATCTCTATACCCTAGTATTTCGGACACAGTAGTGCACGCACTGCTGTTTGTTAGCATAAATAGGGTTAGAGGGTTTTAACTATCCAGCCGGACATGAAGTGAACCGGGCTCTGTATATAAAAGATTCTGAAAGAATTTTTTTACGTATATTAGTGCCATGCCAGTGCTTTACCACAACCCCACCTAATGGGAAGTGGTGATGCAGCCTTAGATGGGAAATCGCGCTATGTTATTACTATTTATGTTACAACTATTCTCCCGCACATCTTCATCATAATTACTGACCGTTCTAATCTCAGTATTGAGCGTAAGTCTCCTTCAAAGACTTCCGTCGAGGGTTGGTGAGCAAAGTTTTTTTTATAATTTGGAGCTGATATCAGTAACATACTACTGCCCCTCTCCTTTGTCAGTTTCTCTCTGTTACCTCCCTTGGGACACCCGCGGGACGATATACGGTATTGGATATTCTTATACCGCCACTACATGGTTAAGTCAAAGACTTGAAACTGTAAATAACACAATAAATCACCTAAAACCAGGGTAAAATAACCTATAATAATGTTATGTTCCTCGTGGTAAGTGAAAACGACCGTAAACTCACTGTACTAATAACGTGGCAATTCAACTTCTTCTTCTTCTTCTTTTAATTTATGGCTTCTCTTGGTAGAAGTCTGCCAGTGTCATTTCAGTCATGTGCATTGTAGTGTAGTAGTAGTAGTTATAAGTAAATAAAAACTATATTAAGAATTATCAAATTTAGGCCAACTTAGTCCTCAGGGCTGACAACGTATCTGCATATTGTTTCTCAAACTGTAATACATGTACTTACCATCAGGCGTGTGCTCGTTTTCCACCCTGTATTTACTATAAAAAGTCAAATACATAATTTTGAACTTCAACATTTGCACCTAATGGTCCTCATGTACTTTATGTGTATAATGTGAGTATGTTGCTTAGTTGCTTAGTTTATTATGTTGCTTAGTTTACAGTACTACAAAGAGAGAATATACATTCTCTCTTTGTAGTACTGTAAACGTCCTAAATATTATTTAAAAAAATGGCAATCATTAATGTAGAACGTTGACCCATTTCACCTCTAACACTATTAACTCTAAGTTTTTAAAGAAACAAAGCATGTTAAAAGTCTACATTAATGTTCCATTAGTTCAAAACTTTAGCGCGCTTCGTGAAACAAATAGCTAAAAAAAAAAGAAAACGGTTTTAATTACTAAAAACGGCGTAGGTTCGTCGACCGCAAGAACAAAAGCCTTCCGCGACCCGTCGAACCCCTCGTGCGATCGTGATAGCCTATGTAACTCATTATATCCGATTTAATTTTATATTTCCAAGCGTCCATTAGGCCTCCATTCACAGGGCATCAAGTCAGCCCGTGCCCGTGTGTGCACTAAAAAAACAAAAATACGCGCTCGTCGAGATTACTTCGCTTGTCTGTGGTCAACGTCATTCTATCCTTTTCTAACTCAACGTCTTACAATCGATCATCTCTTTCGATCGGCCATAATAAAACATAATTGGTTTTAAATGGATAGGATTGGCGATGGGGAGAATAATAACCGAAGAAGCAATTTACAGCGGAGCGTACTCACTTATTAAAGGTTCCCTTTTCCAAAAATTATTCTATGCATATTTATAAGAGGGCCTTTTTGGTGATCATAAACGAATGCCTAATTTTCTTCGGACCTCGATGACTACGAGCTGCTGTAATGCACATGAATAGGTGTTTATGTCTATGTTAGACATTTTAATAGACGTTAGAATTTCACGCGTCGATGATTTTAATTTACGGTTACTGCTTCATGGTATATTTAAAAAATTAGTAAACACCAACTGAGTTATAAAATTTTGAATAAAAATGATTGTATAAACATATGTTTCAACTTCCATAATCCTAAAATTAGAGTGAAATACTATACAGTATAAATACGCGGTAGGGCTGAAATTTTCTGAACCTTTAATAAGAACTGCTTGAAGAGAATTTTCAAAAATGTTAAACATCGTCATCATCGTCAATTAGTCTTTAATAAAATGATTATATTAAAGGACACACGGAAACAAAATTCTTGCTGCACTAGTAACGGGCTACCACGATAAAATGAAATCGATTATAATACCGACGTAATATTAATCTATTCAATTCATCAACATTACTAAAGCTGCAAAACACGGTCCTGAATCACCTGCATTCATCGACTTCCTGCATGTCTTTCCAGTTCGTCACTCTGTTCAGTGGGGGGGGGGGACTATTCAATTATTATATTATGATTTTAATAGTTACCTATTATAGTGGTAGTGGGTGGATATAAGATCAGAGGGAGGCATAATAAAAGTTAGATGGATTATGCTTGTAGCTCGTGTAATATTGGAAAGGTGCTAATAATGGGGCTATATTACAACCAATCGGCCAACTCGACCGGGGAAGTACCACGTTCTCACAGAATACCAGCGTGAAATAGCAGCTTAATGCTGGTGTGTTTCGTATGTCGAGTGTAGAGAACCGGAGACCCTTTTCACTGAAAACGAGGCATTTCATCGCCAGATAACAAATCTTACAATTTAAGTAAGTTAAGTTGATTCCACTACATCATCAATCCGCGGCAATCAACATGTTCGACCGTTGTGACCTTATTACCGTTATGATCTTATGACATTGACATTACAACTTCAGTTTACTGACGATGAGTTGCGGAGGTCTTATTGAACGCGAATGGACAAACTATCTTTAGAACAGAAACGAAAAGTAGGCGCGTTAAAAATGGCTCCTCTACAAACTCTCATTTAAATTTATGAAAGTATATAATACCTACCTATATGTACTATAATAACTTAATCATGGATGAAGTATGTATATAATATGTTAGTAAATTGTTTTTGTGAACTAAATACAGCAATTAGGTCGTAATTGCGTAGTCCCCGGCTGTCGAGGCGCATCCGCAAACCGGATAAACTACTTGTGTACGGTTTTTGTTTCTGAATCGAACTTTAAAAATTCACTCGTTTAACTCGGCCCAAGTCGAAACCATCTATTAGCGCTGGCTGCAAATGTTAATTTATTTTTTTAATAAAAAATAAATTGTATAGGCCTGAAAAATACAACCATAGCCACTTTAGCGAAAAAAAAGAAAGAAACGCACCCCGACCGCTCTCGAGTCCTAAAGACCTCACTCAATCAGAAATGCGCCGATCAAAATGCAAATGTAGAAATATTTTATTCGTTTTGCGGCCGCGGGACGGCCACCATAAACCGCCAACAAATTATACATCGGTTTTATTTTTAATTGCTACGAACGAGCCACCGTCTTTGCCCACGGCATCTGGGCTAGTGTTACCATTCATATTTATAAAGCCACAATTCTTAAGGGCCACATTAAATAAAGCCAATTGAAATGATGAAATTTAAATTATAATAATTAATATGTTAAATAATTTATAGCACTTGTATAGATTCATAACATATTAAAGACAATGTTTGTTTGTTTTTTTTTACTTTAAAACATACAATTTTTTCCATACCATTATTATTGACAAAGTCTTGCCATTGTAATGGAATTTAATTGATGCTACTGCCAAAGAAATTCTGGACAGGAATCAATTAATTTTTTAGAGGTCAGAGTCTCCTATAAACGACGAATATTAAAATGGGTAAGAACAAGGTCTGACGAGCGCTATAGTTGACAGAGAGTTTACAGTTGAAACTTCTGTAATTTTTAGTCAATCCAAGTTCTATTCAACAATATAAATAAGATAATGCATTAAACAATGTGTGAGCTAACATTGTGATACAGAAGTAAAGGACTAGGGCACTTGACATGTCTCGGTAGTCTGATAGTGAGTCGCGCATTGATCTTATGAAGATATGGTGAATAATTTACCTGGTGATAGGTAAATTAAGTACACAAGTAAAGGATACTTCTTTACTGCCTAGGAGTCTGTCTGGTTAAGTACCATCGCCTCACCCACTTCTGGTGACAAGCGGCAGTACGTCAACTGCTGAAATCTGCTCTGAACCGTATAGTGACTCAGTATAATTACAGGCTGTATTTATATATATGATGGTAAGTGGATGCTGTGGCCCATAGGCATCTACATTTACCCTCGATTAAGAATCAAAACGCAGATGCGTTGTCACTCCTGAGAACTAAGATGGAATGCCTCGTTTCCAGTAAATAGGGTCTCCTATTTTCTACACTCACCATACGAAACACAGCTGTATCAAGCTGCTATTTTACGCTGGTATTCTGTGAGAGCGTGGTCCTTCCTCGGTTGAGCCGACCCATTCGTGCTACAACCATAATATGGCTGCATCGTAGCCCTACCATGTATATCATTACATATTAGTCCTCCGGGATGACAACGCGTCTGTAGTGTTCTTTGAAGTTGTTTGCTGATGTGTTTGAGCTTCAGTAGCCACTTGACACCAGGCGGGCTATAAGTTCGTTTGTCATTTGTTTTTTTTTAAATGCCGGAATAGATGACAGAGGTGACAAACATAATCTAATCCGTGCGTCATAGTTTGGCTGCAACCCTTGTTTGCGACGAACGTGTGCAATCATCACACAAGATACACTTTTAATCACAAGTGATATTCAAAGTCAGAATCCCCTTATATGTTTGCTAATTCAACATAATATCACGCCCTAGTGGCTTGCTAGGTTTTCTGTTGTCCTTCACTCGCTTTCTGATCTTTTCCGTATTCTAACACAAATGAATTTGTAACGTTTTATCGTTTTCCTTGAAGGCTGCTGCTATCTCTATCTATAATGTGATTTGAGTTGAATCTGATTCCAGTGTAGGTTTAATTTTCAATTCATCCAGACTTTTTCGGTCGTCCATAAGACTTGTTATTGATAGAGTAGAATATAACATTAAAATAGAATAATTTTTTATTCAATATAGCTTACATGTAATTCTTATTGAAAGTCATTTTTTTCATTTTCATTTCGGAATGAAACCTCTGTCCTGGGAAGAACCAGCAATATACCCAGTGGGCCTTTTTTTAAGTAAATTCTACAAGGTGAATGGTTCCAAAATGTTTACAAAATTTATTTTAGAAACAGCTTGATAGCGACCACCTCATTCCCAGGGGCTATTATCAATATCATTGTAATATAAATGAAAACCATGTATTCATTTATATTACAATGACCCTTTTTATTAGGGTTCCGTAGTCAACTAGGAACCCTTATAGTTTCGCCATGTCCGTCTGTCCGTCTGTCCGTCCTCGCTTAATCTCTGTGACCGTTAGCACTAGAAAGCTGCAATTTGGTACCAATATGTGTATCAATCACGCCGACAAAGTGGTAAAATAAAAATTGGAAAAAATGTTTTATTAGGGTAGCTCCCCTATATGTAAAGTGGGAAGTGATTTTTTTTTTAGTTTCAACCCTAACGTGTGATATATTGTTGGAAAGGTATTTAAAAATGAATAGGGGTTTACTAAGATCATTTTTTGATAATGTCAATAATTTCGGAAATAATCGCTCCAAAATTAAAAAACAATGTGTCCCCCCCCCCCTCTAACTTTTGAACCATAAGTTTAGAAAATATGAAAAAAATCTGAAAGGTAGAACTTTATAAGGACTTTCTAGGAAAATCATTTTGAACTTGGATGGAAAGTCGGAGTGCCTGCCGCGGAGCGTGCAATGTTGCACGCTCCATGTTCGCGCACGTACCCACTACCGGGAGCAGTTGCAGGAGCGCGGAGCGCTGCTGGAGCGCGAACATAATGGATACCCACCTTTAAATTCATAAGTGGGAACACTTATTGTGACGGACGGGAAACCACGGAACCCTACACTGGACATGGCCCGACACGCTCTTGGGCGGTTTTTTTTATGGTTTTTGTTTTTTTTTTCACGATTTTTTTTTATAGAAGAGGGAGCAAACGAGCGTGTGGTTCACCTGATGTTAAGTGACTACCGCCGCCCATGATCAACTGCAACACCAGAAGAATTGCAGGTGCGTTGCCGGCCCTTTAGAAAGGAGTAAGCTCTTTTCTTGAAGGTCCCCAGGTCGTATCGGTCCGGAAAAATCGCCGGTGGTAAATTATTCCACATAGACGTTGTACGCGGAAGAAAACTCCTTTTGAAACGTACAGTGGTGGACCGCCAAGCATCCAGATGGTGTGGATGGTATCGGGACGTTTGCCGCGTAGTGCGTTCACGAAATTTGGCGGCTGGGATTAATCCGAACAATTCCTCAGAGCACTCTCCATGGTATATGCGAAAGAAAATACAAAGGGATGCAACATCTCTTCGCAGTGCCAGTGAATCGAGCCGATCGGAAAGCACTCTATTGTCGACGATTCGAGCCGCTCTGCGCTGGATGCGGTCAAGTGGAAGGAGCTGGTACTGGGGAGCCCCAGCCCAGAGATGGGAACAGTATTCCATGTGCGGCCGAACCTGCGCCTTGTAAAGTTGCAGGCGGTGTGCCGGCATGAAATACCGTCCCGCTCTGCTGAGCACGCCAAGCTTTTTAGAGGCCAATTTGGCCTTCCCTTCCAAGTGACCACGAAACTGCACGTCACTCGATATGTCGACGCCGAGGATTCCGATGTTTTTCCTCCTCTATTTCTCTATTTTCTGAGATATTTAGTTTTGGTGAGACATGTAGGAAGTCGATGGATGCAGATGGCTCAGGACCGTGCTTTGTGGCGGACCTTGGGGGAGGCCTATGTTCAGCAGTGGACTTGTGGAGGGCTGTAATGATGATGATTAGTGCTATTAGCCTATGCGGCTCTTACAGCTTCATCTGAATCAGACCTAGCATTAGGTACATAAATTGAGTAGGATGGCAGATTAAAATAGGTACGTATAGCTTTATTTAGGATCAACAAACAAAAATATTACATAAGCCGCGGTAGCTCAGATAGTTAGCGCTCGCTATAAATTTCACAATACGCGAGCAAGCCGGGTTCGATCCCAGCCGCACCAATGAAATTGTTCATTGCACTTTTAAGTGCTAATTTGCCACGTGCTCGGCTGTGAAGGAAAATATCGTGAGGAAACCTGCATGTCTGAGAAATAAGAAAAAAAATATCAGAAACGAGAGGAGGCCTGTGGCCAGCAGTAGGACACAGACCTCCATTCATTTCTCGTAGTGGTGGTGAATCGCATATAGGCTGTAACATTAACTTAAGTTTAAACAAAAATATTAAGAATTGATTATTTATGAAAAAGAAAGCTTTGTAATGTGGCATTTATCAAAGCCCAGTCTGTATTTAGCATAATTATTAAACTTCTGGTCTGGCGTGTCAGGCAAAATGCGCACGAATGGTAGCCCTACCTTTCGTCCTTTCGCCCCTTCTATTTTTGAATTATGTGGAGCGCACACGTGATTGGCCGGCGTGGAAGCGTTAACGTTCAGTACTTTGTACGTTCAAATGGAGTACAGATAAAATCAAGCTATAAACGAAACACTTAATTGCAGTCAAAGCCACCACGGCGTATGTGAATAATGATTGTTCTAATTCCTTTTAATATTATGAACTATGTATATGCATCAGAAAATCAGGATACCCATTAATATTTTGTATTTATAGTTTATGGTTGCGCACTCTTGTTTTCATGTTTTGAAGAACGTGACGAAATAACATATCGTAATCTTCCGAACTTTCACCAGCCAATTGGATCTATCATTTGACCTCTTGGTTAAAGTTGGACTTACCTTGTCGGACAATTTGTTCTATAGAAATATACTCGTCAAGAACTTTGAACGAAGTGCTTCTAACATCTACCGGCATAGGTGTGATTTAACGTTATACATGACCTTTGCCTTGCCCATCTTAAGACCTTCCGTTGGGACTTGGGAGACACTATATTTTGTACTATAGAATATTGAAATAATAATTTCATTGACGAAATTATTAATGTAAAATTATTAAACGAAATTTTAGTTGGTTCCTTGTTATTGTGATTTGGCTTATTCCACTCAGAAGTAAGGGTCAAATATTTAAACTTAAAAAATAAAACTCTTTAAATAAAACTACGGAGAATGAAATAATTTTCACATAATTTAATTGCTTTTGAAGTCGGAGCTAAGACAAATGTATTAAAGAGTTAAAGCCCCTCGCTTCAGAAACTATTAAATAATGTGAAAATTGTTATATTCTTTTTACTTTTGGTGATTTAGATCGGGAACTTTTTCCAAATGGCGCACTTCTTTTAATTTCAAAAACATAATTAAATAGTTCTGTGTTATTCCATCCCGTAACATATCCAGTTATGATATTATTCATAATTCTGATTTGAAATGCCAAAAAATACTATCGCTACAACCATACACTACCTTTTCAAACTTTACTTTCAGTACCTATCACGTAGTTACAATTAAATAGTTACATGGGTATATGTAATATGTATATATGACCACGCTCTCACAGAATACCAGAGTAAAATACCAGCTTAATACTGCTGTGTTTCGTATGGTGAGTGTAGAGAGCCGAAGACCCTTATTACTGGAAATGGGGCATTCCATCTTAGTCCTCAAGGGTGACAACGCATCTGCAAGTTCACTCTTAATTTAAGATAGATCTAGATGTCTATGGGCCGCAGCAAACACTTTCCATTAGGTAGACTGCGTAGACAGAGTTATCTGTCTACGTTGGACTGTGTGCTCATTTGTCATGTAAATTCTATAAAAAAAAAGGTACACATCGGTACACTTATATAGTGATTTGATACACTTTAGCATTTTAGTGCCAATTTCGAGTACCTATATAAAACTCGTGCAATTTTATTTAGAGCATAATATTTGCAAACTTTTAATCGACATGTTAAATATCCAAAAATGCAAGGCATAATATTCGTTCACAATCATATTATTTCTAGAGCAATTTAAATAAATCGGTCAAATGCATGTCGGACCACGCACAATGTAAAATTCCGTAGTTGCCCGTCTCAATAAGTAAATTTAGTCACATGACACGAGTGGCTTGTGGCATTTTTATTAACTTTTTCGAATTCGCGACCTCTGTGCAAGTAAAAATAATGCGGTTAGCCTTACAGGCCATCCCTGGAACTTCCCGCTAATTTCAAATGCAAAGCGTTCTAAATTCCACCTTTTCGAACTAAAAACGTCATAATTTTAAAAACCACGTTTTTTAATTTTTCAAAATAGAATATTTCAAGAACAAATCAACCGATTTTGACAAACTTGACGATGTCGGACGCAATTTTTTAAGCACTCACAGTAAATTTATTACCTACATCAAAAAGTTTCTTCTTCTCTACATTAAAAGCAAGTTTGGTGAAGTCCTTTCGAACGCAGCCAAGTTCGTTCAAAAATGGTCATCATTCATCATTACAGCCCTTCACAAGTCCACTGCTGTATGTTCAGCAGTGGACTTGTGAAGGGATATATATATATATATATATATATATATATATATATATATATATATATATATATATATATATATATATATATATATATATATATATATATATAATATTAGACCGGGAGCTGGTGACAGGTGACGTTCCACGATTTTGTCGTGCATGCCTTTTTAAGGCTTGGTAGCTAACCCTAAAATATCAAAGATTGTCGGGGCTTTAGCCCCCCCGCGCGTCCTCTTCATAAGGAAAAGCGCTTTTCTTTGTGTACTGAATTTTCGTGTTTTCCGTGATAGTACACTGCATGCCCTTGTAATATACGGCAGTTCAAGCAAATTGAAGCTCTAATAATTGATGGCATGCACCACGCAGCTGCCCAAGATGATTAAAGGGTTCTGAAAACCTGAAAAAATTGAAGGGCAATTCCGTGTTTTCAAATTGCATGCCGATGTAAAGAATGGAAGGTTTTGTAATAAAAACACTCTGGAAAATTGGCATGCACCCCTCGTATGACCAACGGTGGAAAATTTCCGGAAAACTCTATAAAAATTGAACTCCGATTTTCTGTGATTCCAAACTGCATTCCATGGTCATGGCCAGTCCAAACGATACCAAAAATGGTCAAACCATTTAAAATTTATAAGAGGGCTACATACATCCACACACACACACACACACACACACACACACACACACACACACACACACACACACACACACACGTACGCACGCACCCACGCATTCACGCCTGCAAGCACGTACGCACGCACGCAATCACGCATGCACACACGCACGTATGCAATCATGTACGCACGCACGCACACACGCGCGCACGCACGCACGCAATAAAGCACGCACGCACGCGCACGCGCGCTCTCCCATACATACACATATAGACATAGTGACATCCTCGTAGAAATGGTCAGAACGGCTTCCTAGGACCTCAAAACGACGAGATCTGAAGAAAATTCGATTTTCGAAAAGCGGTGAAAACCAATAACTTCTCGATTTTTTGAAAGTCATTGATTTACATAGCGTGAGGTTAAAAAAATTGGCGACCACCCAGAGTCCATAGTAAAACTTTTTTTACGTGGTAGAGCCATGCTGCAGTTATATTAGTAGTATAGTTGTAGCACGAATGGGTCGGCTCGACCGGGGAAGGACGACGCTCTCACAGAATACCAGCGTGAAATAGTAGCTTAATGCTGCTGTATTTCGTATGGTGAGTGTAGAGAACCGGAGACCCTTTTTACTGGAAACGAGGCATTCCATCTTAGTCCTCACGGGTGACAACGCATCTGCATTTTGATTCGTAATCGAGGATAGATGTAGATGTCTATGGGCCACAGCAACCACTTACCATCAGGTGGACTGTGTGCTCGTTTGTCACGCTATCCTATAAAAAAAAACTAACCACTGATGGCGAAATCAAGCTAAATATTTCGTTATATCCCCCACTCAACTTCAGTTCGCCTCGCAGGATCACACTTTTCGTAACGCTTTCGTCACGCGTTCGCCAGCTTACTCCCCAAGTCAAGCGTGGGTAAAGAAGTTTTACTTCAAAAACATTCGGCCAAGCCAACCAAGGATAAAATCAAAGGATCCCTAGCAAAACTTCGTTTGTAGTCAACATCTTTACAAAATAAGGTGTATCAGTCTTTCCCTTACGTTCAGAAGATCTAAGTAATTGCAACGGACCAATCGTTGGTAGAAAGTTCTTAGATTTTCTGCATGACACAGAGTTTGGGAATAAAACTGTTACGTTACTTTCCACAACTGAGCTGCCGTGCTGATAATGGGCAAAAAGGAATACTTAATATTTTTGGATATGTCGGTACATCTGACCATCAAGATGAAAGAAAATCATAAATTAATTCGTTTTCATATTCTTTATTTTAACAGTTAAAACATATATTACCATTCTCTAAAGCACCACACAGAAGAGATCAAGGTAATAGGAATCACTGTATTTAAAAAAAATACTAGCAATGCTTTTAACACTACTAATATTTTCTTTAAACACTACTGGTAAGCTGGAAACGCTTGTGTTAGGAGCAGTTAACCACAATGGTCTAATAGTCTAGTATGAATAGTCAAATAGCATTTAACATAATTAACGCCGTCACAAAGTCAAAATGTTAACTTATAGACGCAGAAATATCTGAATATAATTTAACGAGCGATTCCGGTAGCTGATAAACGTTGAATAATGATAAAGTCCGTCATGTTTCCGTTACAAGAAAACGCCCGAGGTAATTGATATGAAATCATAAGAAACAGTGTTCCGGGTGGTAATCATAAATTTCACCAGCTAAAGTGATGATATAGTTTTATGATCATTCAGCCTTAGTTTATATTAAAGAATTACATAAGATGAATTACAGCAATAAGTCGTAAAAACCGTAAATTCAGCAGTTTTGCCTTAGGTATAGGGAGGGGTACTCACTGTATATTACGTAAAAGAAGAAAATTTTGCGTTATAAATCCATCATGAAGCCGTGGGCCTCAGAGGGTTAGCGCTCGCTATAAAGTCACATTACGCAATCAAACCGGGTTCTATCCCCGCCGGCACCAATGAAATTGTTAATTGCAATTTTAAGTGTTGATTTACCACGTGCTCTGAGTAGTTACGTTGTACCAGTTCTGGCGCACTTGTAGAAAGGTTGTACCAGTTCTGGCGCACTGAGTCACAAGTGGTACAAGTACGACGTTCGTCGACTTACGATCCTAAAAAAAAAAATCCATTTTTGCGTAGGATGCACGGTTCCGGAGATGTGCAGATCAATTAACTCTTATCTAATTGATATCCGCTTCGAGCCTCCACCGTCATTAGCGCTCCATTGTTCTTATCTACTTATCTATTGTTCATTCAATACCGTCATTATCTATTCTTCCTCAGCGTGGTGATATTGTTATATACTCCTTTGTTCCTATCTACACTAATCTGAATCATTAATAAAACACATTACCCAATTTTGTTAAAATTTTTATTTATAAAATACAAAATCTTGTTACTTATTATCTATAAAATAGGAGCGAAACATCTCATCCACTAAAATATCGTTGTACAATGTGTTCCCTGTAAATATACTCGTAAAACTATGCATTGAACATCCCTGAAACTTATATAGCAAATACATTAAGCAATATTCGCCACAAACTGAAGTCCACTCATTCTGAATCCTATCAACATTCCAGTTCCATCTTTTACAATTTCTTTTAAAAAACTCTAGATGATATCGTACAGGTGCCCGACCGAATGAATCAAAATATTGACCGACGTCATTCGTATCGATATATAAAGCTACCCAATGTGACCCTGGTTTATCATCTGTATCCAAATTGCATATTATATACGTTGGTACTTGAGTGTACATGGGTAGTTTATTGGCAGCATAAACATTATTTTTTAGAGTGGGGTGAATCTTTTTCAGATGTTTTTGTACATCTAGTGTATCCATAATATTACTGCTATTAGTAGATTATTACAGTACCAATCTACTCAATGACTAATATAGGAATGATCAATTATAGTGATATCTAAATATTAAATTACATTCTTTGTGTTATACAAAACGTATTTGAGTCACCAATACACTGAACAAGACACGACAGGAAGGACGTAGGAATGTAGAGATAAGCAACAGAATGTAAGGTAAGCTTGTTGACGCATAAAGATACTATCAATTCTACTGCAGAAATTCTTTAGATTAGAATTATTACTCACTGGTACTATATAAGACCAAGCAACTGCAGTCATGGAGTTAGTGTATGGTCGTTTGACCGCAGTGGATCTATCAATACTACGTTTGTGTTACTTCAACGCATCAAAGGCCATGGATGTAAGTGTTTATTCTATTGACAAACTTACTTTTCTTTCTGTTATTTTCTTACGTGTGTATGATTTAGTGTTAACAAATTATATTTAAATATTATGTGTGTGTATATGGTTAAGCCGTGGTAGCTCAGATGGTTAGCGCAAAATGTAAAATTCACAGTACGCGACCCGGGTTCGATTCCCGCCGGCACCAATTAAATTGTTAATTACAATTTTAAGTGCTGATTTACCACGTGCTCAGCGGTGAAGGAAAACATCGTGAGGAACGCATGTCTGAGAAAATTTCGAAGGCATGTGAAGTTTGCTAACACGCATTGAGGTATCGCAGCGAACATTTCCTAGCCCTAAAACCCTCTCAGAAATGAGAGGAAGCCTATGTTCAGCAGTGGACTTTAATAGGTTGTAACTTTGGCTTTTTTAACTTTTATGATTAAGTGTTAACAAATTGATATTAACATGATAACTGTGTTGTTGCAGAAATCATTGAGCTTCGATGAAAATACCTATAAACAGTATTACTACTCGCCACTCTCCTCTCAAGAAGAGAGTGATGACATCGTCATTAATAATAACACATGCGATGGTGGAAAAAGAAAATCGCAATCGATTGATCATTTTTTTGAAGCTGAATCAAAAATAAAAAGAGGAAGCTGTTATCATCAACCGTAGCACGAGCCGCTAGAGATGGTGTATCATACATTTCTACTAATTCTGACGACGGAGACCAAGCGACGCATCTCATCAAAATTGAAATGTACGATATGAAGAAGCTATCCAAGATTCCAACTACTGATCATTGGAAACATGCTTCCACGAGGATTAAATATTACGTAAAGACTAATAAGGATAGCATCTACGACAACACAAACGCCCTCGTATACAATATTACAAAGACAATAGCAGAAAGTGAAAAAGTTAAAAAATACTTTTTTAACAATGACAGTCATTAGCTGATCATTAGTGAATGTGATTCTGTTTACTTAAATTACTTCCGTGTACTCATTATATTCTATTTATAATCCTTTGTTAGACTTAAATATCGGACATTATTTGAAATTTGGGTATCAGTTGGTCTACCAACACTGAACTGTTACTTACTCTGCTACCTATTTTCTTCTTTACTATAAGGATGGCAAACTTCAGTGAAGTGTGCACCAATGCTTTCTTCTCCACAACCATGGAAGAGAATACGGAACTATTCAACAGCGAATTAAATCAGGAGTTGTCTAAAGTTTGTGATGAAATGGAGAAGGATCAACTGTTCGATTCATCGTATGATGATGAGTTGTATAATCACTGTGCGATGGTTGAAACACAGTTTAAGTAAGTAAAATAAACATTCATTTCGATCATAATTTACACAATGTCTTGTACAGTTTTTAATAAATTTAAACATTTTAGTAGTCAACCACTACAACTTGGAAGAGGAACGAAGCGAACGAGCAGCAAAGAACCCAAGATCATCAAAAAACCAACAACGGAAGCAGAAGCGCCTACCTCTGCAGGGAACAGTATCAGTAACGATGATCAAGTGGAATGTCTAACGTGTCATATATTTATCAAGAAACGGTATTTAGCTAATCATTTTAAAAGTAATGTTCACAAAAATAATCTTTTAAATTCACATAATTCTTTATCAAACGTTAGTGTTATTGAATCTGCTTTTGGAAATAGGATTTTAACTTATAAAATCAAGAGTAGAGTAGATAGTTCGACATTGGTAAATTTTGAAACTCCTGAACTATTTTTAAATTCTATTAAAGATGATATTTTATTTTTAATACAAGAGTGTATTCATCAACACATAATTTTTAGAGTAAACTTCATATTGCATGCTGATTTTGTTCAACAAACTAAAGATATTCATGATACGTTCGATTTTCAAACGCTTAACTATATTATTTGTCAAGGAGATGACTTAAATATTTTTTTTTCATCTTTAAATGATACAATTACTACTAAAATTAGTGCATTTGAAAAAAAAGATAGTGGATGGAGTCTAAAAAACATAAAATCTATAGACATGAATGTTAATAAATTTAACCCCCTACGCGGTACTTCATACATAGATCTTCCTCGTGATATAAAATTAAAAAAGGCTGTTATAAATGTAAAAAGCAAGGATTATTTTTGTTTTAAATGGGCGTTACTCTCGGCGTTATATCCCGTAAACAAAGACGCGGATCGTGTATCATCGTACGTTAAACATGCAAATAAACTTAAATTTAATGGTATTTCCTTTCCAGTTAAAATTTCTGACATAGCAAAAGTAGAGAAATTAAATGATATTAGTATTAATGTTTTTGGGTTAGAATATAATAAAGAAAAACGATGTAATTCTATAGTAGGTCCATTATTTTTAACAAAGTGTCGTAAAGATAGACATATCAATTTATTATTTTTTTCCAAGGATACAAAAAATCATTATTGTTACATAAAAAATTTATCGCGGTTAGTTAGTAAACAAATTTCAAAAGACGGTCACATCATGTACATTTGCGAAGCATGTCTACTTCACTTTCCATCTAAGGAAAGTTTAAATAACCATGAACAATACGATTGTGCCCACATTTGTACAGAATTACCAAACAGTGAAACTTTTAAAAAAAAGAATTGGTTTGGTCAACCTATTTCAAATGATAAAATTAAATTTGATAGTTATGAAAAAAAGTTGAAGATACCATTCGTAGTTTATGCTGATTTTGAAGCATTTTTAAAACCAATAGAATCATGTTCTAACGATCCTTCCAAACCTTTCACACACAATATTCAGAAACATGAAGTACATAGTTTTGGTTATTATATAAAATGTTCATATGATGATAAATTATCAAAATATGTAACGTATTGCGGACCCAACTGTGCACAAGTGTTTATGGAAAGTTTATCTAACAATCTCAAAGAAATAAATAGACTTCAAAAATATCCTCCACTTCCGCTAACAAATGAAGACAAAAACCAAATTTCAAATGCAACCATTTGTCATATTTGTGAAACAGAGTTAGCAGAACATTTTTATGATTTTGATTGGTACACCGGTAGTTTTATAGGTGTTGCTCACGAATCATGTAGCTCGAAGTTCAGAAAACCTCGTTATATACCAATATTTTTACACAACCTTAGTCGCTATGATGCTCATTTTATTGTTCACGCGTTAAACTATTGTGATGATGAAGTCGAAGTTATCCCTCAAAATAAAGAAAAATATACATCCTTTTCCAAAAAATTAAAAATGAATAACCACGAAATTATATTAAGATTCATAGATTCATTTAAGTTTTTATCATGTAAATTAGAAGAATTGGCCAAAAATCTCAGTAATGATCAATTTCAAGAATTACGTAGAAATTATCCTAATGATGAAGATTTCTTACGTTTAAAACGGAAAGGCGTTTATCCATATGAACTTATGACTAATTATGATAGTTTAAGCCTAACATCGCTCCCCGAACAAAAATTTTTTTATAGCTCGCTCACAGATTCCCATATTTCAAATGATGATTACAATCATGCTAAAGATGTTTGGGAACACTTTGGGTGTTGTTATATGCTAGATTATCCAAACCTGTATTTAAAAACAGACGTTTTACTTTTAACCGATGTATTTGAAAACTTTAGAAAGTTATGTATTAATACTTATGATTTAGACCCTGCCCATTATTACACAGCACCCGGTTTAAGTTGGGATGCAATGTTAAAATATACAAAAATAGAATTAGAACTTTTAACAGATTATGAGAAAATTGCATTTATTAGATCAGGTATCAGGGGTGGTGTATCTCAATGTAGTAATCGTTATGCTAGAGCTAATAACAAATATATGGGGGATTATGATGCAGGGAAACCAAATTCATATATCACATATTTTGATGCCAACAATTTATATGGTTGGGCTATGTCTCAATGTCTTCCTACTGGTGGATTCGAATGGGTAAATCCGAATACAGAATTTAATGTGTCTGAGATATCGAACTTCGGTTTTATTTTAGAAGTTGATTTGGAATATCCAGATGAACTTCATGATTTACATTCGGACTTTCCTTTATGCCCCGAAAACATTTGTGCAGGCAATATTAATGAAAATAAACTAGTCCCAAATTTAAATAATAAAGATAAATATGTAATTCATTACAGAAATTTAAAGCAGTGCATAGAAATGGGGGTTAAATTAACTAAAATTCATAGAGCTTTAAAATTTAAACAGTCTCGCTGGTTGAAGATGTACATAGATACATACATAAACACTCACGCCTGTCACCCAGAGGGGTAGGCAGAGACTACGGACTTCCATTTGGCACGATCCTGACACACCTCTTTCGCCTCCTTCACATCCATATATCTACGCATACATGCTCGTCGGTTAAGGGTACTTCTAACGTGGCCCATTTTCAAAATATCGCCAATTTGGTCGATAAACTTTTTCCTAGGGCGTCCCTTCCCGACTCGGCCGTTCACATCTGCCATATAAATTTGCTTTGTCACTCTTTCCTCATTCATTCTTTCCACATGACCAAACCACCGAAGCATTCCTTTCTTAATCCTGGTCACAACATCATCTTGCATACCACATTTATCCCTTATCACGCAATTTCTCACCCTGTCATTCAGATTCAAACCTAGCATATTCCTTAAATACCGCATTTCTACAGCATTTATTCTACTTTCGTGCTTCTTCTGCCACACCCAGCTTTCACTACCATACATTAAAGTAGGGACTAACACAGAATTATGAATCACCATACGTGCCTGTTTTGACACATTCTGGTTCTCCATAATAGAGTGTAGTGCCCCATTCACTCTATTCCCTGCATTTACTCGTCGTTCTATATCCCTATCATATCTACCATCCCTGCTAAATACACATCCCAAATACACAAACTCATCCACTTGCTCAATTAACTCTCCTTCTATTCTTATTTCACATACCGTTTTGCTTTCTTCTCTTTCAAAAACCATCACTTTCGTCTTACATGTGTTCACTTTCATTCCCCTTTCTTTTAATTCCCAGTTGATTAATGTAACCATCATTTGCAATTCAGATGTACATAGATCTAAACACAAAATTAAGAACGTTAGCAAAATCAGATTTCGAAAAAGATTTTTATAAATTAATGAATAATTCAGTCTTCGGAAAGACTATGGAGAATATTGAAAAAAGGGTTAACATAAAATTAGTTACACACTGGGAGAACCAGGGCAAAGCTTTAGGTGCTCAAGATCTAATCGCTAAACCACAATTTCATAGTCTTTCAGTATTTTCGGAAAACCTAGTTGCGGTTCAGTTGCGAAAAACAAAGTTAATATATAACAAACCAATTTATTTAGGGTTTTGCATTTTAGATATTTCAAAAACATTAATGTATGATTTTCATTATAACTATATGGTTAAAAAGTTTAGTAAAATCAAATTATTGTATACAGATACGGATAGTTTAATATATCATATATTTACAGATGATTTTTACTCTGATATAAAACCTGACCTTTCATCATACTTTGATACCTCAGCTTATGATGCAAATAATATTTTTGAATATCCAAAATTAAATAAAAAGAAATTAGGTTTTTTTAAAGATGAAAATAATGGTAAAATCATGAAAGAATTTGTGGGTTTACGATCCAAAATGTACGCTTTTAACTTAGAGAATAAGACTATAGCCAAGGCAAAAGGGGTAAATAAATGTATCACTAAAAAGATGACCATGGATAATTATAAGTCTTCTCTATTTAATAAAAAAGTGCAATATTATAGTATGCTTAGATTTAAATCAATTAAACACACAATTTTTACACAAAAATTAAATAAGATTGGTTTATCATATAATGACACAAAGAGGCATATTTTAGATAATAATATTGAAACATTAGCTTGGGGTCATTATAAACTGCGTTAAGTGTTGATAGTTTTTAATTTTATGTCTGCATGTAAATAAAATTTGTATTGATTGTAAAATAATGATAATAGTATAATATGACGTAGAGTTTATTACATATTTAATCGTTGATTTATTGTAAATAATTTAAGTTAATTGTTGTTTATATTTGCGTGTGTGTGTGCATTTATTTGAGGTAGAGTTGATTGTAAAATTATGATGTACTAATTGTGTTAGAAATAGTATACAGATCATTCTGTTTTATATAATGTTTGCAATATATATTAATTGTTAACACCAACACTTTCTTTTTTTATTTCACCCCTTAGAACTTTAGACGCTGTAATGTTTCACTTTATCCATCCGTTTACTGCTATTGTGGCGGGGCCAAGTGGATGTGGGAAGTCAAATTTTGTAACAAATTTCATAAAATCAGTTACAGAAATATGTAATTGTGATTTTAATCAGATCACATGGTGCTTTGATGAAATGCAACCTTTATATAATTTACCAAATGTTAACTACCATCAAGGAATTCCAAATGTTAATATGTTTGACGGTGAAAACCCACATCTTGATATTATTGATGATCTAATGAGAGAGTCCGATGGAAGAATTGTGGATATATTTACAAAAGGTAGTCATCACAGGAATCTTAGTGTATTTTATTTAACACAAAATTTATTTCATCAGGGTAAAGGGCAAAGAGACATATCCCTAAACTCAAGTTATATATTATATTTTAAAAACCCTCGAGATAAAACTCAAATAAGATATTTAGCACGACAAGTGTCACCAGATAACCCAAAATTTATTGAATACAGGGATGCAACTCTAGAGGCGCATGGATATTTAATGGTAGATTTAAAACAGAATACCAATGATTTTTGTCGTATCAAGACAAATGTCTTCCCATTTAATGGTTTCTGCACAGTCTACGTCCCCACAAAGGAGTTTAAATACACCAAGAATCAAACATTTCAAATCATTGCTAAATGATGCATCGTCGACTCACAACGCATAAACATTTGCTAAACGCTTTGCATACGCTTAAACCAAAATATCAAAGAGCATTACTTAAAACGTGTGATGAAGAAGAAATTAACTGTATTTGTGAGTGTATTCATAACGTTTTACAAGGAAAAGTACCTCTTAAAGATCAAGATAAACAAAAATTGAATAAACACAAAAATATACTCCGTCAACTAGTGCGTAAGTGTAAACATAAACTAAGAAAAAATATAATTATACAAAAAGGAGGGGCTTTCTTACCAATAATATTAGGTGCAATATTGAGTGGATTAGTGAGTGGACTAGCCAGTTAACATGGAAAATGCAAAGAAAATGATACTTATGATGATTGAAAAATTAAAACAAGAAAATAAGGTTAATACGAGTAGTAGTTTATCTCGATTAGATATTGAAATGCAAAATATTATGAATAGTAAGACGGAAGACCGAAAGAAATGGATGTTATATTTACAAACACTGCAAAGATACCTTCATTTTACCGAAGAGAATCGTCAACCACTCAGATTACCAATTTATTCTGATACATCTAATGAAGATTCAAACGAGTCTAAAATTGGTTTTAAAAATAAAGATAGAGATCCAAAAACTTCAGTTGACGCTGAATCTTTGTTGTAGGAGAATCGATCCATCAAAAGTAAAGAAAATGTTGAAAATCCACTTTACACACCAGCTCAAATACTCAGTTTAATACCAAAAACGTAAAATAAAAAAGTTACAGTTATTATTAAACTTAGTTGAAACAAGTCAAGGTAAAATACATTGGGATAATGAAGGTACAGTCATAATTGATAACGAAAAAATTCCTGGAAGTAATATTGTTGATTTAATAAATGATTCACTAAGACCCTTAAAAAGAAGTGATCCAGTAGGGTGGGATAGATTTGCTGAAGTATTAAAAGATATTAAAGTACCACTTACTTATATTGGAAATCCAAAGAGATGTGAGTTTATTAACCAACTTCAAGCAAAAGATCTGAACAAACCCTCTGAGATTGAATTTCAAGAGTTTTCTACACCGAGCAGTAGAGACAAAAAGTCTACAACTAAAATACGTAAAAGGCTTGAGTGGGAAAAATGGACCCCGTACTAGAAGAAATTAACAGGATTTATTATGATCCATCTAATCCCGCTGGTTTTGGTAGTATTGATAAATTATCAAAAGCCATGAAGGGTAAAATGAGTAAAAAGCAAGTAAAGGAATGGTTAAAATCACAAGAAACATACACATTACATAAACCCATTCGAAAAAAATTCCCCTGATTTAAGTGATATGCGAACTTATTCTCAATATAATGATGGTTTCAAGTATATACTTTGTGTTATTGATGTATTTAGTAAATATGCTTTTGCAAGACCAATGAAAAAGAAAAACTCAGAAACAACTAAAGAATGTTTTGAAAGTATATTTATTTATTTTTATTTTATTTATTTACACTTTATTGCACTATAAAAAGGTTACAAAGGGCGGACTTAATGCCATTAGGCATTCTCTCCCAGTCAACCCGGGACGTGTGGAAATTATGTGATAGGTGACAAAATAAAATGTACAACAGAGTAAATCAAGGAAAAAAACTACTGATAAACTTAAAAACAAACTAATATTATATATACAAATACAATAAACTTATATACTTCAAAATATAATACAGGTAATATATAATATATACATACATATTCATAGATACATAAATATATACATATTTTAAATACAAATAGATATATAAAATAAACCTATAAATAAAATAACAACAAAGGTAACCAAAATTAACCATATTAACTATCATCTAATATTTTCATAAAATGCTTATGTACCAATCTTTTAAAGGCAGTCTTATTAGATGTTTTTCTGACGTCATCGGGCAAGGAGTTCCAGAGCAGTGCAGCCTGAATTGTGAAGGATTTACCAATAAAATTAGTAGAATGTAGAGGGATACTTAGTTTATTATTATATGAGGAACGCAGTGTTCTATCATGCGTTAGGGAAATATATTGAAATTTCTCCTTGAGACAAGAAGGAGTGGATGGATCATTTAAGATAGAGAAGAGAACAAGCAAAATTCTAGAGTCACGCCTCTGTTTAATAGTGAGCCATTTTAGGCGAGAGCGATAGTGAGAAATATGATCAAATTTACGGAGATTGAAAATGTATCTGACGCAGTTGTTGAGAAGGAATTTACTGAAAGTAATTTAACACCTACTCACATACAATCTGATAAAGGTACAGAATTTGTTTCAAAAGATGTACAAAAATACTTTAAATCCAAAAAGATTAATTACTATACCACTAACAATCCTGACATTAAGGCCAGTATTGTTGAACGATTTCAAAGAACACTAAAAATGAAAATGTGGCGTTATTTCACTCATAATAATACTTATAGATATATAGGTGTTTTACAAGATTTAATATACTCTTACAATCACAGCTATCACTCTAGTATTAAGATGTGCCCATGTGATGTAAATTCCAACAATATTATGACAGTTTGGACTAATCTTTATGATAGACGGTCAAACAAACTTTCTTTAGAAAATCCTAAACCAAATTTCAATGTGGGTGGTTATGTTCGAATAACTAAATATAAACATGCTTTCCAAAAAGGATATGAATCAAATTGGAGTGATGAAATATTTATTATATCTTCAATAATTGATAGATCTCCATGGGTTGTTTATACAATAACAGATTTAAAAATGAACCAATAGTTGGTACTTTTTATGAAAGAGAATTACAGAAAATCACTTACAACCCCACCTCACAATATAAAATAGATAAAATAATTGACACTCGTTACTCAGGTAACAGAAAAGAAGTATTAGTGAAGTGGAAAGGTTATCCAGATAAATTTAACAGTTGGATTTTAGCTTCTAGTTTAAAAGAAATATGAATAAAGAAAGTTTTTATTTAACTTTGCTCAGCAATAGTTCAATGGAATACTTTCCTGATAACAAGACCACAAATTTTTCAACGAAATTACCGAAAGCTATTAAATTAGAAGGTGAATGGTCGATTGGAGTTGTCGAGTTTCAATATCCATGTACCATGTTTACTGTTCAAGATCATGAAAATGTTATATACATTACAAAATCTATGTTAATGCCTAATGAAGATAAACCATCCACAGTGTACTACAAAAAACATATTCCAGCTACCAACTATGATAACGTTGAGCATATTTTAAGAGTGTTAAATGGTATCGGAGAGAACTTGAAATTTCGCTATGATGAAACAACAAAATTTGTGTCTATTTCTGTTTTGGATAAAAATATAACATCCGTAACATTATCACCCAAATTAAGTTTACAACTAGGTTATGAACCAAATAAAAATCTCCTAGAGAGAAATTTTGGAAAGTGTCCTGCTAATTTACACTTAGGGTTACCATCTCAACTCTTTCTATATTGTGACATTATCGATCCTCAGATTGTGGGTGATGTTATGACTCCTTTACTAAGAGTCATTTCATTAGATCCTACAAAATACATTTATGGTGCAAATAAAATGCACGTTTTCTCTCAACCTCACTACTTACCTGTTATGCGAAGAGAGTTCGATACGCTGGAAATAGTTATAAGATCGAGCACAGGACAAAAAATACCATTCCAGTTTGGAACCGTGTGTATTAAACTACATTTATGAAAATTATTATAATGAATTCTCTTCGTGATCATCATAAATGTCCATATGAAAATTATTATACAAATCAAGCTGGGTCAGGAGTTGGAGTAATTTATAAGGGTGCACCATACCAACGCGGTCATGGTATTGGGAGCTTCTTAGGGGGGTTATTTAGATCAGTTTTACCTTTACTTTCAAGTGGTGCTCGAGTGATTGGTAAGGAGGCATTAAGCGCTGGAGTAGGACTTTTATCGGATATGGTTCAAGCGCGTCCTATGGAAGCCTCAATAAAAGATCGTCTAAAGCAAGTTAGTACGAATTTAAAACGAAAGGCTGATGAGAAAATTGATCAATTTAACATGACAGGATCTGGGTATAAAACTAAAAGAAAACGATTGACCTCGTTCATTCCACCATTAACTGCTAAAGTGAAAGCTGCGAAAAAACTTGGTCTAAAACCAAAAAATAACAAAGATATATTTTCAAATTAAATATGTCTTTCCTTCATAATCATTCTTGCGAGTGCGTTAAGTCAGAATTGGATTTGTTTGCACTACCGTCTACACAAACTAGCATTGAAAATGGATTGTGGATTCATTATAAACCAATTTCATCTCTTGGTGATGATGGACCTATCGAGTTTCAAGTTCCTGGGACAGGCGATGACTACATAGATTTGTCTCATACATTACTCCACATAAAGGCAAAAGTATTAAATCAAGATTCAACTAACTTGATATCTACTACAATAGTAGCACCTGTAAATAATTGGCTGCATTCACTTTTTAGTCACCTTGATGTTTATTTAAACCAAAAACTTGTATCACCACCTTATAATACCTATGCATATCGAGCATACATGGAAACCCTTTTAAACTATGCTCCTGCTGCTAAACAATCTCATCTTACTTGTAGTCTTTGGTATGATGATACAGCAGGAAAAATGGATTCTACGGATGGTAAAAACACAGGACAGGAATTGATTAGTGAAAGTAAGGAAATAGAAATAATTGGTCATCTTCACGGTGACATTTTCAATCAAGATAAATTTTTAATTAATGGTGTTGAAATGAGTGTTAAATTGGTTCGATCGAGAGAGAGCTTTAATTTAATTGCTGGGTCAAACGATGTAAAGTTTAAAGTTTGCATTACGGACGCAACTCTTATTGTTCGACGAGCACGAATTAATCCAAGTGTATTACTCGCACATCAAAAAGTTTTAGCTTCTACCACTGCTAAATATCCTATTACTCGAGCTGAAGTAAAAGTTTTAACAATTCCATCGGGTGTTCAAGGAAAAACTCTTGATAATATATTTTTAGGGCAGGTACCCAAAAGATGTATAATTGGATTTGTGAACAATTCTGCATTTAATGGTTCCCTTACTAAAAATCCATTTAACTTTGAAAACTATGGTATTAATTCTTTCAGCTTATATATTGATGGTCAACAAATACCTTCAAAAGCTTTGCAACCATCTTTTAATAATAGCATATTTACATCAGCATATCATACTCTATTCTCGGGAACTGGTAATCACTTTCTTAATGAAGGAAATGGAATCTCTTGTGAACAGTACGCCAAAGGTTACTGTCTATTAGCATTTGACTTAACTCCTGATTTATCAGCCAACTCATCAGCTCATTGGAATCTCATAAAGCATGGTAGTGTAAGATTAGAAGTACGATTTGAATCCTCACTAATACAAACAATTAACTGTATAGTTTATGCTGAGTTTGATAATATTATTGAGATAGATAAAAACAGAAATGTTACTGTAGACTATAGTAGTTAAGGTTATAATATGTGTTGTGTGTTAGATTTTATGAGTTATGTGTAATGCATTTTGCGTGTATGTAACTATGTGAAACATTATAAAATTAAATAAAACAAATTGTATGCAATATATTATTTTTTATTTCTTTATAAATATTCTATTTAATCTAATACAAAACTCTGTTCGAGTTTAAATTTTACATAAGCACACTGACTAAACCACTGAACATGCTGCTGCCAAGGATCATCATCATCTTCCCAATCTTTTAAGCCACCACCACAATGGAAACACTTGGTCCTGTCTGCATGGCCAGTATAAAAGAAACCGGCTTCTGCAAGATCTTCAGGTTTCTGTCGCATAACGAGAGGCCAGTTTTCGAAACTGAGCAACCGGCTAGATTTTGAAATGAAGAATGGATATTCAGCTCTTGAGTACTGCATATTCTTCTCGTTTTCATCTCCACTCACTGTTGTAGTTCTTCAATGATGTGTTCTGTACACGTATGCCACACTCATCTCTTTCTTCAGCTCTTGTCTTCCTGTAATTTAAGTAAACAGAATCACATTCACTAATGATCAGCTAATGACTGTCATCGTTAAAAAAGTATTTTTTAACTTTTTCACTTTCTGCTATTGTCTTTGTAATATTGTATACGAGGGCGTTTGTGTTGTCGTAGATGCTATCCTTATTAGTCTTTACGTAATATTTAATCCTCGTGGAAGCATGTTTCCAATGATCAGTAGTTGGAATCTTGGATAGCTTCTTCATATCGTGCATTTCAATTTTGATGAGATGCGTCGCTTGGTCTCCGTCGTCAGAATTAGTAGAAATGTATGATACACCATCTCTAGCGGCTCGTGCTACGGTTGATGATAACAGCTTCCTCTTTTTTATTTTTGATTCAGCTTCAAAAAAATGATCAATTGATTGCGATTTTCTTTTTCCACCATCGCATGTGTTATTATTAATGACGATGTAATCACTCTCTTCTTGAGGGGAGAGTGGCGAGTAGTAATACTGTTTATAGGTATTTTCATCGAAGCTCAATGATTTCTGCAACAACACAGTTATCATGTTAATATCAATTTGTTAACACTTAATCATAAAAGTTAAAAAAGCTAAAGTTACAACCTATTAAAGTCCACTGCTGAACATAGGCCTCCTCTCATTTCTGAGAGGGTTTTAGGGCTAGGAAATGTTCGCTGCGATACCTCAATGCGTGTTGGCAAACTTCACATGCCTTCGAAATTTTCTCAGACATGCATTCCTCACGATGTTTTCCTTCACCGCTGAGCACGTGGTAAATCAGCACTTAAAATTGTAATTAACAATTTAATTGGTGCCGGCGGGGATCGAACCCGGGTCGCGTACTGTGAATTTTACATTTTGCGCTAACCATCTGAGCTACCACGGCCTAACCATATACACACACATAATATTTAAATATAATTTGTTAACACTAAATCATACACACGTAAGAAAATAACAGAAAGAAAAGTAAGTGTGTCAATAGAATAAACACTTACATCCATGGCCTTTGATGCGTTGAAGTAACACAAACGTAGTATTGATAGATCCACTGCGGTCAAACGACCATACACTAACTCCATGACTGCAGTTGCTTGGTCTTATATAGTACCAGTGAGTAATAATTCTAATCTAAAGAATTTCTGCAGTAGAATTGATAGTATCTTTATGCGTCAACAAGCTTACCTTACATTCTGTTGCTTATCTCTACATTCCTACGTCCTTCCTGTCGTGTCTTGTTCAGTGTATTGGTGACTCAAATACGTTTTGTATAACACAAAGAATGTAATTTAATATTTAGATATCACTATAATTGATCATTCCTATATTAGTCATTGAGTAGATTGGTACTGTAATAATCTACTAATAGCAGTAATATTATGGATACACTAGATGTACAACAACATCTGAAAAAGATTCACCCCACTCTAGAAAATAATGTTTATGCTGCCAATAAACTACCCATGTACACTCAAGTACCAACGTATATAATATGCAATTTGGATACAGATGATAAACCAGGGTCACATTGGGTAGCTTTATATATCGATACGAATGACGTCGGTCAATATTTTGATTCATTCGGTCGGGCACCTGTACGATATCATCTAGAGTTTTTTAAAAGAAATTGTAAAAGATGGAACTGGAATGTTGAGAGGATTCAGAATGAGTGGACTTCAGTTTGTGGCGAATATTGCTTAATGTATTTGCTATATAAGTTTCAGGGATGTTCAATGCATAGTTTTACGAGTATATTTACAGGGAACACATTGTACAACGATATTTTAGTGGATGAGATGTTTCGCTCCTATTTTATAGATAATAAGTAATAAGATTTTGTATTTTATAAATAAAAATTTTAACAAAATTGGGTAATGTGTTTTATTAATGATTCAGATTAGTGTAGATAGGAACAAAGGAGTATATAACAATATCACCACGCTGAGGAAGAATAGATAATGACGGTATTGAATGAACAATAGATAAGTAGATAAGAACAATGGAGCGCTAATGACGGTGGAGGCTCGAAGCGGATATCAATTAGATAAGAGTTAATTGATCTGCATCCTACGCAAAAATGGACCGCAGATTCGTGATCAGAGCATGCCAAAACCTTTTTTTTTTGTACAACCTTTCTACAAGTGCGCCACAACTGGTACAACGTAACTACTGCTCTGCGATGAAGGAAAACATCGTGAGGAACCACCTTCCAAAAATATCTAAATATTTCCACTATCTAACCTACTTCAGATTGGATAGTAGAAATGTTTAAGTATTTTACTTAACTGAATTATTTTAGTTCGAAAGAAAGAAAGAAGTAGGGATCCGCAAAAACTTTTGATACTTGAGTAGTATCGATACTTTCATTTCGATAATAAGTATATAGTGCATATAAAATATCGGAACAAAATTATCGTGTCCAACACGATACTTTTGTTCCGATATTTTTGAGGTATCGATACTTTTATAAGTACTTGATACTTTTGACAAAAGTTGAGTCACATCATTAGATTTGGGTCGTAGGATTTGAGGATTACCCTTCTATAGATATTAGCTTATGTTTAGAGGGTGTATTGCCAGTTTCTCGAGATCGGTGCCTATTTAGTAGATTTATTTTTATCAATTAAGCAAAAAATGATTTAATACAGTTTAAACCTGATTTGCTTTTTACTGTTGTTTTATTTTTGTACCAACAATTTAATACGCCACAATTTAAATTTAATTAATTGGATACAATTATTAGGTGTCTCATTGGTGATAAGTTCCGAACTCCAAGTTCCGAAATTTATCGGATAATATTTGATATTACGGATATTACTCAATCAGAAGTTTTAAAAATAAATTGAAAAGTACTCGACACCTAACAATATCGATACTTTTCTCGGTATCGATAAACCTGATGTGATACTGGTGTCGATACTTTTGAAATTTTGTGGAACACCAAGAAGAAGAAATATCTAAATAGGAAATAAGGAACCAACTAGATTAGAACTTAGAAAGTAGAATACAAAAAAAATCATCCGAATTTTCTGCCGATTTTACATTTCTGAACTGGCAACCCTTTCAGTCTGTTTATGTTTGATGGGGATTTCCCTCAAACTTTCGGAGGATTATCCTTTAGCTACATTCGTACAACGCGACATTTTAGGGTAGTCCCTTAAATATCATATGTATGCAAAAGATTGAACTATTTTTCCATTACTTATTTAGAAGATCTTTAGTAAAAATATTCTGCTCTAGAGACAAATATTCGTCATATTCGTGAAAAATGTAGCGGTTAATAAGTGATACAGAATTAAAATGTTTTATCTATTTATGTAAAATATATCCTAAATCAAGAAGTTGGTTCTATTCTTAAATTTAAAAGTGACGTGATTTTTAGTGGGGCGGATTAGTCATATAAACATTGAAGCGCGCATGTGAATTTACTACGTAAGTATCTATATGTTTTATAAAGTAAATTCTAGTACGTGAAAACATACGTAATATTGAACACACCTTGCAAAAAAGTGTACTTACTTTTTGTTCCTTAAGGTAAATAGTAAAATACTTTTAGTGCCGATTTCACCATCTCCGGTTAGCATATTCGTCAATTAAATTTTCAGTTTTTTGACTGTTGTTGTATGAGTTTGACAGTTTTTATTTAACAAATAGGCTATTCGGGACTTTAATGACAGGTAGTGAAACCGGCCCTTAGTTTAATATTGCCCGCAAGATATGTTAAAATTGTTTTAAGTGGTATGTTAATCGTGTGAAAATTAACATTGCTCGTCTTGCGGCTTGTTCATTTTCATCTGTGACTGCTCACTAACAGTGACCCGCGGCTTCGTTCACGCGCCCAACATAATTATTATTCTCGTGGGAATGAGTAACTTTTCTGAGGTAAAAAGTAGCCTATGTCAATGTCCCTTTCCAAACTTTAATTTATATCTACATACCAAAATTTATCCAAATTGATTCATTGGTTCAATCAAAAAAACGTAGCAGTCAGAGAAACAGAGTGACTTTCGAATTTTTAACATTAGCAGTGTTGTTACATCTATTTAAATTTATTTCATATTTTTATTTTTTACTGTACAGAATGGCTGAAGGTAGATCACGCTTTTCGGGACACCAATATAAAAACGAAGTCTTGAAAAAGATGCAGAGCGACAAGAGCAAGCAGGGGCATTAGAGTCCTTTTTGAAAAAAAGGTAAGCTAAACAAACCATCGTCACCCATATCAGAAACCGATGCTATACCTGAAATTCCGCTTAAACCTCGAGAAGAATATACGTCCGATTCCAATATAATCTGTGAACCTGGTGCTTCTACTTCTAGGTCAAGCGCTATTACAGGTGAAGCTACTATTGGAGGTAAAGGTGTTATTGCAGGTGAAGCTGCTATTGTAGGTGAAGGTGTTATTGCAACTCCAAATATTTCTACAGAATTAACATCTATTTTAGATGTCGTGGCTAAGCCACGTGGCCCAAAGATTAATAGAAATGCAGAAAGAATATATTTGGTAGGTAAATAGAGGCTCTCCAGAATACTGTATAAATTTGAATTTCCACAAGATATCTATGGTCCGAGGTTTGCTTCGAGATACTACAAGAGAAAGCTTAATAACAATGAAGAAATTTTGAGAGATTGGCTTGTATATTCTGTGGCAAAAAATTCGACGTATTACTTTTGCTGTAAAATCTTCAATACAACTACGACTTCCGGTCTATCTGAAGATTTCTAGAAAAATTGGAAGGAATTGAATGTCGGTGATATGCTTAAATCTCATAAAACTCACGAAACCATTTAGAAGCTGTAAAATGTTGGGTAGAACTTTCACGTAGGCTCAAATTCTGTTGTACCGATGCCGAGTTACAGAGAATAATTAAATCAGAAATAGAACACTGAAATAGAGTATTGTTACAAATTGCCACAATCATCAAAATGTTGGCTAAAATGGCTTGGCTTTTCTAGGAATTTCTGCTAATCTGTATCAACATAACTATGGTAATTTTTTAAAACTAGTAGAGTTGTTAGCCGAACTTGTACCCGTTATGCAGGAACAGTTTTGAAAAACTGAGCAGATGACCATGATAATTAGGTATATCTCTATTATCCAATCCCAACACCAGTCAAGAACGTCAGAGATTATAATAAATGAAAGTTTTTTAGGATTTATGCCAACCGAGAAATCTACAGGTCTGGCACTAACAGAAATTATCGTGAAACAATTATCAGCACTTAGATTGTCTCAATAATCGATCTAATATGAAAGGTATTCAAATCAGCGTCCAATCCAGGATTAAAAACATCAATCCACGGGCATTTTACGTTCCTTGCAATAGTCATTATTTAAACTCAGTGGTAAACGACATGGCAAAATCCTCACTGGAAGCTACAATTTTTTTAATACTGTGCAAAAAATATATGTTTTTTCCACTTCAACATTAAGGTGGTCAATTCTTTTTAAGAATGTAAAAGTATTACTCCAAAACAACTTAGTGACACAAGATTTTCAGATGAGTATTTTACTCAAGTTTTTGAAGACGCCAAAGCCTTAGCTTCTAAAATTGATTGCGAAGTGTTAGACTTTGAAAATGTGGCTAAACCTCGTGCATGATCCAAGAAAAAGCAATTTACGTATGAGTGTGTTGTCGATCCAATTATTGAGCCTCGTCAAAAATATAAAATTTAAGTATTTTTGCACATTATGGATACATTCATAAACTTCTTAGAGTTAAGGTTTTCCCAGATTTCTGGGATTTTCTTTTTTTATAACATTAAGAGCCTTAAGAGAACTCCCAAAAGATGAATTACTAGAACATTGTAAAAACCTCGAGGATATTTATAACTCATAAGAACTCAAGTGATATAAATGCATTAGAACTATGTGAGGAGTTGTCAGTCCTTTGTGTGTTTTTAAATAGTAATTTATCTCCTCAAAATGTTTTGAAATTTGTAACAGATTTAAAATTCCGTCCAAATATCAGTATTGTGCTCAGGATCCTTTTAACTTTACCAGTAACAGTTGCCAGTGAGGAAAGAAGCTTTTCTAAATTAAAAATAATAAAAAATTATCTGCGATCCACCATGACACAGACACAGACAAATAGATTATCTGGATTGGCTATGATTTCAATAGAACACAAGGTTTGCGACAGTATAAATTTATCAGACTGATATTATTAAAGATATTGCGGAACAAAAAGTGCGAAGAAAATTACTATAATTACGAGGTGGGATTTAATATTCTCTGAAAAACTGTATAATTTAAACATTTTCATTGTATTAAAAATGATTGATTTGTTTTGTTGTAACATAATTGTTTTTAATTAATATTAAATTTTAAAACAATTTCGGATGACTTACAGTTATATCATCATTTTCCGGTGGGTGATTCAAATAATGCAATTGCAGCCATGAATGCGGATCTGAGCTGCATCTGTGAATGGTCTGCATCCTTCGGACTATTAGTTAATCCCACGAAATCTCAGGCCATCATAATAGGCAGCAGGCATTTGCGTAATAAATTAGAATTTATATCATTACCTCTTGTTTGTTTTAGTGGCGTTCCTATACTCTTTGCCAATACTGTCAAAACTTAGGCGTCACATTTGATCAACATTTAACACGGACCACGCATATCGCCGAAGTTAGTCGTAAGGTCCACTTTACCAAGCATTCGCTTAAATGTCTACAAAATTTCTTACCTCTAAAAGCTAAAATATCACTCGCGCTTACTCTTATCGTACCTCTCCTTGATTATGCGGATGCCTGTTATTTGGATTCTACAGAGGAGCTCCTTAATAAACTTGAGCGCTTGCGAAATCAGTGTATCCAATTTATATTTGGGCTCAAGAAATTTGACCGTATATCTCAGTTTCGCAAGCAACTCAAGTGGCTCCCAATTCGACTTCGAAGGAACACTCGATTGTTATGTCTCCTCTATAACATCTTGCACAATTCTTCCTCTCCCACATACCTCAGAAGCCGATTTTCCTTCGCCCATCCTCCGGATAAACCATGCAGATCCCTTGTTAAAACTCTTCCTGACTTTCCCGTCTATGATTCCGGTTTATATTCCCGTTCCTTTTCAGTTCACGCGGTAAGGTTATGGAACTCACTACCGTCTAATATAAGAAATTCCGAAACTTTATTGGTATTTAAGAAACGTCTTAGAGATAACTTCTTTGCATCCTGTTAAATTAATATATATTATTCTATTATATTAGTATTAGTTTTTATACATATATATACACTAAGTTTGCCATGTAAATATATTTTCCTTTATGGGTCTACTGGAAGATATTTCAGCAAATTATGGAATAAGTAGAACCTGTGTACAAACTTACGATAAGACTGCTTCTGTATCTTGATGTGTGTACATAAATAAATAAATAAATAAACAAATCTTTTGCTGTGTCTATTTTATACGTACCGTATGAACCTTAACTTAAATACATTTGAACCGATTGACCATAATAAACAATTAAACAGCTAGGTCCTAATCTTTTTAACTTCTGAAACGATTTTGATGAAAAGAGGCCCATACGCAGCAATGAGTCACAATAGGTTGATGATGATGATAAATTTGAAAGGTACATAACTATGTCGATAAAAAGATATATCAATTCATTTAGTAGTTTCTGTGAAATTCTTTAAAAGACATACGTTGTATACTTACTAACATAAAAACACTTATCAACTAAAAAATTCGTATAGGTACTTCTTCAGAAGGCCCAATAGACTGACGTGAATATTTTAGGCAGGCATAATCCCAACAATATCACGTATGTTATGTAGGTACTTGTATACTTAACATCCTCCAACGTAACTAGCTCATGACTTATATGGTTTTGTGTATGTAAAGGGTGGCGAAAATTATCTTTGCCGGGAGCAGCTAAATAGCTAGATCGGGCCCTGAGAATAAGGGTTACAAACGAGCACATCGTCCACCTGATGGAATGTACATGCTGTAGCGCATAGACATCTACATCTATCCTCGATAATAGGTAGGATGTAGTGTGACCAATTGGTCACACTGTGTATAGAAAAAGACCCATACCAACCTATATTTAAATGGTGAATCTTACCATAATCCATTACAGTTAGCTACTGTTCTGGTAAATATTTGTTTGAGGGATCTGTGGCAGAAAACATCTGAATACCGAGCTTCAGTACGTCAAGCAAGTATTGCAAGACAAGAAGCTTCGAGTCACGCGCCTATGTCACAGTGACCGAATGAAGCAGGCACACTCGTGCCTGGTGTTCTATTTTATGTCGGAGGAGTCACAGACAAGGTTGGTAATATCTTGAAGCGAGCTTCCGTTAAAACATACTACAAGCCGCCGAAAAAAATTAGCCAATTTTTACCATCCATCAAGTGTAATATTCCTCCACAAGATGCAGGAGTTACAAGCTAATTTGTGAATGTGATCTCTCTTACATAGGACAAATAAAGAGATCAACAAAAACCCACGTGAAAGAACATATATCTGACGTGAAGCACCGACACTTCGGGAAGTCTACAGTCTGTGAACGTGTTGAAGATCGTCACCATCATTATTACATCAGATTTGAGAAAACACAAATCCTCGCAAAAGGACACCGATTATGATACGAGAGTCTATTGAAATTAAAAAACATCCTAATTTCAATAGAGAAGATACATCTCTATTTTCTCTATTTTCTGGATGTTAGCGCTGTTAGTCTATGCGACTCTTACAGCTTCACCTGACTCAGGCCTAAGCTAATTTAAAAAGGGAAAGGCAATGATGTGAGGATGATAATGAATGGTTTATGATTTGGTATTGTTACCAATCATCATGTCGCCTTTTTAGGCATTTTTTTGAGCTATCTAACCGCAGTCCGAGGGGGGAGTGCGGACCCCCGTCTCTGACTGCTCAGCTCATGTCGGTCGATGGTCTGGGCGGTGAGAACCGCCCAGGAATGCGGGTGTACGGTGTGTACGCGGTGTGAGCTGGAACGAGTCGTGCCCGTCTGCGGGTGCGTAAAAGTATACTGATATACGGTCAACTAAGGCATCTTTACCTTCCCTTGTCATCTTTACCTGCCACTGACAAGTAATAAGAAAAATCATTTTTATCAGAAACTACTAATGGTGATATTTCATAGACACATTAGTTGTTTCGTAATGAGCCAATGGTCACACAATTTTTTTTTAATACTGGCAGCACTGTCAAATGACAAGTTATAAACATTTGTTGATACTCACGGGACATTTGTCGCAGCAGATTCTGGTCGAAATTTTAACTGTGCTTGTGAATTCACTTAGCTGAGGTAAGTAGAATTGATACATATTATATATAACCTTCCTAAGAAGACTTGGAAACTGTTTTAATGGTAATTTCTTAACAATTTTAAGAGAAATTTGCATAGGTAATGATAGTTGAGGTTAGGTAAAGTTGCCACAGTTTGTATAGTGGCATCTTTACCTGTAGCTAGGGTTGTCACTAATACGTAAAGTTTTACTTTTAGAAGGGCTTACAAGCTGATTAAAACTTAGATAACAATATTAATACACTTATTCTGATAATAATAACAATGCAATTGTTTATACTTATCATTTCCATTTATATATTTATACAGCCCAACCAGATAAGAAAACTATTAAAATACTTAAATAATAAAAATTTTGAAAAAAGATGTCAAAAAGAAGAGTATTAGAACCAAAAACCTCCAAGATAATTCTTCAGATTCGGACTCTGACTGCTCTGTACAGTATGCAGATTCTTCGGATTACAATTCAATTGAAGACATGCAGGATTACTTATTGAGACAACTGATAGAAGATCAGAAAACGGATGAAAAGGAAAAAGGTGAACAAATGGCCTATTTGGAAACGAAAAGACATGAGACAGAAAGATTGAGAACGGAAAGTGATGTATGGATAGAAAACGAGATGATTAAAACTACTTTTACGGATTTTATCGCGTTTATTTTTACTTTTTATTTTTAATTCCCGACGTTTCGGGCGCTTTCCAGCACCCATGGTCACGGGGGACTGAGATGACTGACGTCCCGATGTCATTGTTAAAACCGGAGTACCTTCAGCTTTTTTCAGTTCATTTTGCATAGATCGGACCATAAACAATAATTAAAAAAGCTGAAGGTACTCCGGGTTTAACAATGACATCGGGACGTCAGTCATCTCAGTCCCCCGTGACCATGGGTGCTGGAAAGCGCCCGAAACGTCGGGAATTAAAAATAAAAAGTAAAAATAAACGCGATAAAATCCGTAAAAGTAGTTTTAATCATGTGTAGTGTTCGCGTAAATATAAGAAATCATTAGAAAACGAGATGTTAAACGACAAGGAGAAGGAAGAATTTGGAAAACAGGAAATACAGGAACAAATAAAAGAATTGGAAAAAAGAGTATGACATAAAAAACTTGAGAATAGAAAGTGATAATAGGCGAGTACTAGAGATGGTATATGAATATGACTTGGAGAAAATCGAATGTGAAATACAGGACACAGAGGAACAAATGAAGGAATTGGAAACTAAAGGTCACGAGGAAGAAAACTTAAGGATAGAAAGTGATGAAAGAAACGGTAGAATGTGGAAAAACAGATGGTATATGAATATGAAATGGAGAGAGGCATATGGGAAGACCAGGAAACAGTGAAGCAAATAAGAAAACTGGAAACAAAAGAACACAGAATAGAGAAGCAGGAAAGAAAACAACAGATAGAAAGCCTAATAATGGAAAACGATGAAAAAAGAAGGACTGAAGATAAAACAACCTAGACTAGAAGAGACTAAAAATGAACAAAATGAGAAGGCAAATAAAGTCGAAAGTTTATATATGGAAGGACAATACATCTTAGTAAAGTTTAAAAGTACCAAAAATACGTATAAGTATTACTGTGGCCTGATTACGAAAATATCCGAGTGTGAAGGTATTTTCCTGTTTTCCTGGTAGGTATTACTGGTCCACAGTACCCGATACAAGTATTGTATTCGAAAATGATATACTTAGTGCAAATTTTACCCAACCCCTATAAAAACCAGCGTGGAATTTTATATTTTGATGTCAAATTTAAATATAAATTGGAATAATACTTTCAGTTTTATTTTCAATACACTTTAGCTGAAACTATGATAGTATAAGTATGATAAATATGTGACAACTAGTACTTTAAATACATTATATACTTTACAATTTTTACAAGTTTATCGCATGGTATTTACAGAACACTCCGTGCGACTATCTGACTTGCATTTAATCAATGTTTTTATAGCCGTTCATTTTATCTTCATTTTTAATTTTTACATTAGTTTGAGAATTTCAATGGAGTCCATGCCATCTTTACCTATCAGCCTGTATTGCTCGTATATATATTTTTTATTTAAAGTACCAATATGTCTAAACAGAGAGTGTAAAGCGAAAAGGTATCTTTACCAATTTCAGTTATAAAGGCTTCATTTTATCGAGATATACGGTATAGCTAAAGTAGCCATTTTTGCGGCATCTTTACCTGTGTTATGTTTTTGGTGCTGCTTTAGTGGTTTTGCAGCTATGAAGAGCAGTGCATTTATAAAGCAATGTAGAAGTACTATATTCATAGATTAAAAAGAATAGCTTATTTATAAGTGTTTTATTTTTCCGTTTATTAGGTTTTATCTTCAAAAATATGGTAAAGATGCCGTGGTTGAGGTACTCTTTTCGGGATTCACGTCAATTCTACATAGGCGGAACCATTCACCTAGGGATTGATCGCTTTTTGGAGCTTTAAAGAGAAGCTATTTTTGTTGTAGTCTGAGAGATAGAGTGCCGTATCGTCGGCGACGAGTGCGGTGTTCACCACGGGGTCTTTAGGGATATCACTCGTGAAGAGTGTGAAGAGGAGTGGAGATAGTACGAAGCCCTGTGGGACCCGACCTTGAGGAAGCGTTTAGAAGAACGGGTTTCTTCCACTCGATATCGAAAAGTACGGTTCGAAAGGAAGGCTCGTATGATGTGCACGAGCCTATCGGGCACGTTTAGTTTGTACAGCTTGTAAATCAAGCCGTCGTGCCATACCTTCTCAAACCCCTTCGCGACATCGAAGAAGAGGGCCCCGTGTTTCGAGACTTTTTCCTTGTCGGGTTTTGGTTGAAGCCAGACAGAATGTATTCTGTTAGGTGATGAATCTGGTGGGTGCATGAGTGATTGGCTCTAAAGCCAAACTGCTCGTCTGGGAGGAGTCTGTTAGATTCGGTGTAAAGACGGAGACGCTTGTGAATAATGCACTCGTATAGTTTACCCAAAGTGTTTAGCTGACTGATGGGTCTGTAGCTAGAGGGACGATTACGCAGTTTACCCGGTTTTGGGATCCCTATTACGTCTGCTTCTTTCCAGATGTCCGGGAACGAGCAGTTGGTGAGAAAAGTGTTGAATATTCCTACAAGGAGGTAAATAAGTGGCGCCGAAAGGGATTTGATCACCTTGTTGCTGATGCCGTCTGGACCAGGGTCTGATATATTCTTAAGGCTTTTGAGGGTTTCGGCGACTTCATCTACTCTCACAGGATCGAGTGGTTCGCCCGCTGGTAGCAGCGCAGACCTACGTTCTACTTCCGTTTCTACCTCTAGTAGGTGAGCGGGATCTGTTGGTGCGGTGGATGGCGTGCACTGGTACTCTAGACTGTCGGCTAGGCATTCGGCTTTTTCGAGATCGTCTAAGGCGAGATCAGGGTGGTCCAGCCTCACGAGAGGCGGCATCGGTGAGGATTTATCGGCTTTAAGAGCTCTCGTTAATTTCCAGAAAGCGTCTTGAGATGGTTCGATACCTTCTTAGGGGTTATCCCAGCTATCATTTCTAAACTCGGCTACTCGTTGTTTAATCTCGTTTTGTAGAGAACGTACCCGAAGTTTATTGGCTTCCGTGCGGTAGCGGTCATAAGTTTTAAGCGCGGAATTCTTCGCTCTAATTAGCCGTCGAACATCCGCCGAAAGTTTCGTGTATTGATCGCTCGACACACGAACCCTACGGGAGCATTCTTCGACCGCTGATGTGAGGTGAGTCGAAAGGGCGCTAATCGCTCTATCGGCCTCCTCAAGCGAGTCTATCTTGTCAGGTATAGCGTCCATATGCTAGGAGTTCGTAGACTTAAGTTTGACCTCAAGTTTACGCCAGTCGACAATAGTTTTGGTCTGAGGGACCTCACCTGCCGGCCGGCCCAGTTGTAAAACGACCGGCCTGTGGTCTGAGACTAGTTCGTTAATAACCTCTATCGAATTAATAGTAAGTCGGATGTCTTTTAGCAGTGCTATATCAAGGACGTCCGGATGTTGGTTATTTGCATAAGGATAGCGTGTTGGACTCTCGGGAGCGATAACGTCAAAGTTAAGTCTCTCCGTGAGGTCTCTTAAAATAATTCCGTTAGGATTGTTAACGTTAGAATTACAGCTAACGTGTTTGCTATTTAGGTCTCCCGCAATTAATAAGCAAGGGCCTAGGTTCAATAGAGCCGATATGTCGGTATCTAATATACTTTTTAAGGGAGGCAGGTATTCTGATGCAACTATTATTGGCGGATGGCCCATAAGTGCTGTCCGACAGACCAAAGCTTCTAAGTTAGTTAACCGCGGAGTATCTATCGGTACACATTGCAAGGACCTTTTGTAGTAGAGGTGCCGCCTTAAGGTCCGGTCAGCCTACCATTTCTTACTAAGGTATAATTATTAATTAGCTATTTTGGGATCGCTCAAACTAGGTTTCAAGAAGGTCTCTTGCACTAGCATGATGTCGATATCATGGTCGCGTAAAAAATACATGATCTCTTCCTTTTGATCTCTGATACCGTTTGCATTAAAGAACGCGACACTCAGAGACCTAGCCTTGGTTCTACCTATAGGTCGTACTTCCATTTTAATTACGAAAGAAGTTGGTTTAGGTGCACTGGAACGAGTCTATCGCTTGGATAAGATTGATATGCTCAATGGTAGCATTGAGCCTATCTTGAATAGACTTGGCTTCGCGAAGTTTGCGGGCTAAGGTTGTGACTTCGGCCACATTTATATTGCTGGCGAAGTTGAACACTAACGAAAATCAGTGTCGATGTTTGACGGTGCCTGAGGGGCGGGTTGGGCTTCTGGACATGGCGAGGAGGCACTGGCCGTTAGGCGGCCGCGCCGACAATCGCCGGGGGCTTGGGCCTTGCCTGGAATTCCCTTCAACGGGGGCGGGCTTGGCTGTAGCCTGAGCGGGCGCGGGTTGCGGTACTGAGGTTGGTGCGACTGATGGGGCGGAATGCCGTGGGCGCGACCTTCTGGAGTTGCCCGCTCGCCCGCGTCGGATTGCTCCTCCGTTCTACTTCCTACGCGGCGCATTGGTACAGCCGCGATAGCTCACTGGGTGTCCCTCTACGCCGCACAGAACACAGCTCGGAGGGCCCTCCGACTCGGGCGTTCGGGGGCACTCGGGTGTACCATGATCGCCTAGGCATTTAACGTTTAAAGCGGAAAATCTGCATTGTGAATGTATGTACTTGACGCTCACCAACACACCTGCCCATGTTCATGCCTAGCGCTAACGTGGTGAGTGCGGTTTAAGAAAGTACTCTGTGGTATTTAGTGGTATCATTAAGGGTTAGATTATGCAGACCAGAAATACTGGGCGGTTCCTACCGCCCAGAACATCGACTGACACGTGCTCAGCAGTCAGAGGCCAACGAGGCAACATAATAATTGGTAACATCCAATGTTCATTGTCTTTTCCGTTTCAATTAACTCGCGGCCTACAAGACCGCGAGCCCTGAGTCAGATAAAGCTGTAAGCGCCGCGTAGGCTAACAATAACAACGAAAATAGAGACCAGAAATAAAAAACGTCGAAGTATAATTATTTAACACATATAACCTTTATTAAATAACAAGACCTTCAAAATTATTTTAAATAGTGTTCAAAAAAGTTTTCCCGTAAATTACCTACGCAATCTTAATAAACGCGTTTATAGGGTATCATACAGCTTACATTCATAAAAATAATATTTCTTTCAATAATTCCCTTCCTCTACTACTAACTACTATTAAAAAATGGCGGCTATCTATGAAACTCATTAAATAAGTTAATGTAATTTATTATATGAATATTCTCTAAATACTTTACTACAGATCATTGGCTTTCATATAACGTCTGATAATTTTTTGTAACATTATTTATAAACGCACTTATGATAGAAATGTCAACTCCATGTGTCAAAATAAAAAGAGTTATGACATAATCGTTTTACGTCTGTCACTGTGCTCGTGTTTATTTTTCATAGTAAAGGAACAATTTTTTTTATTTACTTTGAATGTGAATACCATTTTAATTACGCTTTGATAAAATATAAAACAATGCCTTATGCTATGATTCGACATTTACGACGAACGGTGCTGTTAACTCAACAAATACGACTCGAAAGCACTATGACCAATTTAACTCATGAAGATTACGTTTTCCGACCTCCCATAACACAATGGAGTAAAATCATCAGAGAGGCAGAGAAGATTGTTGGCTATCCGACCTCATTTATGAACTTAAGATGGTTACTGAGCGATGAATTTGCTAATATGGCTATGCATTTGCGCAAAGTTGTAAGTATATAACCTTTCCAATAAAGTTCTTGTAAGCCTCAAAAATATTAAACATTTAACATATTTGTATATCTCCTTAGAGTTTTACATTGAGTTTTGCCACCTCTCAAACAATATTTATACCTTACTTTAAACATTAGAGTTCCTAGATAATTAGTAATTACAATAATTATGTAACAATAATTTTATTACTTTTAAATATTAATATCTAAAGTAGGAAAATGTTAACACTTGTTACATAAGTGACATTGTCAAGGTTATTAACATCATTATAGCACGGTTGGTTACTTCTTAACATTATATTAGTTACATTTTCAATGCAATATCTAGCTTTGCATTTTTGTGAAATAAGTAATTGAGAATAAGCTTGGTAAGCTAATTATATGAAAAAAGCTAAAGGAATTGATTTTTAATTTTTTTATTGGTAACAAACGAGCACACAGGCCACCTGATGGTAAGTGGATGCTGTGGCTCATAGACATCTACATTTATCCTTGATTAAGAATTCAAATGCGGATGCGTTTCACCTCTGAGGAATAAGATGGAATGACACATTTCTAGTAAAAAAGGTCTCTGGATTTCTACACTCACCATATGAAACACAGCAGTACTAAGCTGCTATTTTATGCTGGTATTCTGTGAGACTGTGGTCCTTCCCTGGTCGAGCCGACCCATTCGTGCTACAACTATAATATAGCATAATATAGCTGCAGCGTGGCTCTATCACATAAAATGTATTCAATTTATTCATGGTATTCATAATGCCAGATCAAATGACATAATAGCTAGGCTTAGGTCGTTTTACTCTAGTCTAAATAAATTTTGCCCTTGGGCCACCCTAGCCGTCTCTAATCTGCTGTCAATTTATTTATTTTTTTAGGTTAACAGCAATCATCCTTTAATGAAAACAGCAAAATCAGTATTATACAATGAACACAACAATCTTCAACCATGGGGTCTGATTATATTGCTTCTGTCCAAAGCTGTTAACCCAACAATGTGTTCACTGCAAGCTAACAAAGTAAATGAAAGTCAACGGCAATTAGCAGAATTGACAGAGATGATTCGAACGGGACACTCTATACACAAAGGCCTTCTAAACGTACCGATAGGGAAGTACAAAGATTTCGATACAGAATTATTTGCTAATAAAATTGCAATACTTATTGGTGACTATTTGTTAGTAACTGCCAATGGAATGCTAGCTCGTCTGAAAAACCAAGACCTATCCTACTTAATATCAACAGCTTTACGTGATTTGAGTGAAGGAGAATTCTTTGGGAATAGGGATTCTCAAAATATGCCTTTGCCTGGAAAACCATCAAGCATGTTAGGTGCCTACAAAATTACCAGTGATACGCTTCCTTTTTATGTGACTAATGTGTTAGGATCACCTATGAAGGAGTGGACTTTACGGACATTGTATAATGGTGGTAGTTTGTTTGGTCGGGGTTGTGAGGGTGCAGTATTATTGGCGGGTAAAGGAAGAGACAAACAAGAGAAGGCATATTTATTAGGCTGCCATTTATGTTTAGCTTGGCAGGCTGCCAGTGATATTCAGAAGTTCACAACTGACAATAAGGAGACATTTTCATTAGTGAGTGCTCCAGTTCTGTTTGCATTGAACCAATCACCACAGCTTTATGAAGAAATAGAGAAAGCAACAAATGACATAAGGGAGCTCGATTATGATGCTCTTAAAAATAGTATATTAAAAACAAATGCGTTAGAGGAAACTAGACATCTATTTTCAAAACATTCAGAATTAGCTATGAAGTATGCAGATACATTTGGTAACTGTGAATCAATCAAAACTATAAAGGGTTTAATTAAGACATCATTATAGCACAAATTGTTGAATATCATGTTATAATCAAGGGGAAATTCATACCTTTGAAGCTGGTCATATAAAATCACAGAAATAGTAATAAAAGTATTATTACAATTTCTGCATATAAAATATATTGGATGACATTTTTTTACTGTAAAAAAATGGTATAAACGGTGAATGTCTAAAAGCCTACTAAAAATACATGCATACATATTTTTCAAGTTTATTTTTGCAAAATAATTCTTATAGGTTTGAAAAAATAAAAAAGCTATTAAATTAGTGGAATTTAATCATGTGGAATTTTCACCATACTGTATGTGTAGTAAGTATCAATATATTCACACACCTTTGACTTTGAACCAACTGCTAAATAAAAAGTTTACCTCAAATTAGTAATATTTTACCACATTTCAATTTCATTGAATCGCTTATGCATATACCTGTTTGGATGGATTTGTTTATTGATAGATCAATCTTGAAATCAAACTTGAAAAATATCTATGCTCTAGGCTTCTGTACACTCACTTTTATGCTCTATTTTTTTGCCATATGGTTAAAAAAATCTAACCCGGTATATAATGTGAATAATTTTTTTATATGATTCTTACCAGTTTTCAAAGGAACATGTTAAATAAGTTATATAAATAAATATATATATATATATATATTGGTTAGTTAAGCTATAATATTTTTATTGTTGTTCCATGAAACAAAGGTGATAAATATGTTTAAATACTATCATTTTTTATTTCTACTATACCATTTATTGTTTCTACATGTAATTGTACAAAAAAAGATAAAATTTATTACTTAGATGGTTAGCACTCGCTGTAAATTTCATAGTGTACACAATCTCGGTTCGATATGCGCCAGCGCCAATGAAATTGTTAATTGCAATTTTAAGTGCTTTTTACCGCGTTTACCTTTACCGCGTGCTCGCCGGTGAAGAAAAACATCGTGCGGAATGATGGATGGATGAGGAGGGTGATGTCTGAGAAATAATAAAAAAATATTTCGAAGACGTGAAATTCGCCAACACGCATTGGGCAGCGCGGCGGACACTTCCTTGCCCTAAAACCTTCTTAGATATGAGGGGAGGCCTGTGCCTAGCAGTGGGATGTATATAGACTGTAATTATCCAATTAGCCTGAAACAGAAACTTAATGGTGTGTTTTGTATGATGAGTGTAGAGAACCGAAAACTCTTTTGACTGGAAACAAGGCATTCCATCTTACGTGTTCAGGAGTCACAACGCATCTGCATTTTGATTCTTAATCAAGGATGAAGGTAGATGTCTATGGACCGCAGAATCCACTTACTGTGGTGGACCGTGGGCTTGTTTTCACCCTAATTCTATTTTAAAAAAATCGTTTTCAGTTAAGGCGGCAACTACAAATACTACCAGTATTATGCTCGCAAACTGAGGCACTTGCTCACATAAACCTAACATTCAGAGTAACAAATGAATAAGAATGTATCTTTTTCCTTTAAATCTTACTCAAGGACAAAGATGTCTATATCTCAGTGAGATAGTAATATCAGTGACAACTGCCTTATTAGTCTGGTGGTCGTACCCATTGCATGAGGTCCCAGGTCAGGTCGAAATTGTGTTTTCTGTCAAGAAACTTTAGTAACAGCCTGGAGTCAGGAAGTTTGCGGTGATTCAACCCCGCACCTCGGAAAGCACGTAAAGCGTAAACGATGTTCCCTGTTTGATAACTAATAAAACTGTAATCATAATAACGCATAAAATATATTTTTATTAAGTTTTTCTTTGCCGTAAAGTTATGTAATGATATTAGTTGGCTGACTCGTCGCTGCTCAAAACCCTTTCAGAAATGATTCCTAATCCTACTACTAACTATTCCTAGTGTTGGTTGCATGTTTGCTGAAAAATTCAAAGTAATTTTTACCGATATCATATTTCATTTTCAGAGGGTCATGAGTTTAATACGAGGGTGGATTGAAAAGTACTCGGCCTAACACAGATCCATTCAATTCTAAAAATCAAATCTACCCACATTATTTAGTTCAGTTCAGACTAGTTCATTGTGTGAAGTTCGAAATGTGTGCGATAATTAGTTGTGATTTTATAAATTTATTAACAAAGTAATCGGACATAATTTCCGCGAATGGAGCAAATCGAGCAGCGTGCCGTCATTAAGTACCTCCATAAGAAGGGGCTATCATCAAAAGCCATCCATGATGACCTGGTCAGTACATTAGGCGATTGTGCTCTGTCATATTCATCCGTCAAAAAATGGATAGCAGAATTTAAGCGTGGTAGAGAGAGTGTGAAAGATGAACCCCGCTCTGGAAGGCCTTCGACGTCAACTACTGACGAAAATATTAAAAAAGTACTTGATTTAATAATGGGAGACCGCAGATTAAAAATTAGAGAGATAGCCGAGATTATAGGCATCTCTTATGAACGAACTCAAAACATCATTGTCAACGAGTTGGGTTTCCACAAGGTGTCTGCGAGGTGGGTTCCGCGACTGCTTTCAGTTGAACAAAAAAGGACGCGATTGACTATTTCACGCGACTGTTTGGAGTTATTTGAAGCCGATGCAGATGATTTTTTGAATCGTTTTGTTACTATGGACGAAACATGGGTTCATTACTGTACACCGGAAACAAAACAACAATCAAAACAGTGGAGAAGACCTGGTTCACCACCCCCTAAAAAGGCTAAGTCGATTTTGTCGGCAAATAAGGTGATGGCTTCAGTATTCTGGGACTCGAAAGGTGTGATTATGATTGATTATCTTGAAAGGGGTCAGACTATAAACTCTGATTACTACTGCACTTTACTACGTCGTTTACGAGAGGAAATAAAAGAAAAACGTCGAGGAATGCTCAGAAGAAAAGTCCTGTTTCATCAAGATAACGCCCGTGTTCACACGTCAGTACAGTCAATGGCTGAAATTCACAACTGTGGCTTTGAACTGTTACCGCATCCGCCGTATTCACCTGATCTGGCACCATCAGACTTCTTTCTGTTCCCTAGCCTAAAAAAGCACTTGGGAGGTCAAAGATTTTCGACAAACGACGAGGTCAAAGCAGCTGTAGACGCATATTTTGACTCTAAGGAAGAATCATTTTTTTTCAACGGTCTAAATGCTTGGAAGGGGAGGTGGCAAAAGTGTATTGAACTTGATGGTGATTATGTAGAAAATAAAAATATAACTGATTTAGTATGTGTTTATTTTCTTGGTTAGGCCGAGTACTTTTCAATCCACCCTCGTAAATGTTCATTATCGCCAACGTTTATTTTAGTATCCATCCATCCAGGTTTTTTTAATGCGTAGGTTCTACCCCGCGCGCGTAGTCTTAATCCAAGGCTTGTGTAATTTTACATGACGGGACAAGTAGGAGTACGGATTCGTAATAGGTAATTTACATTAAAGATAATTTGTAGAAAAAATCTGAAATATCTTGGTTGTAAATTTACTGATATAATGAAAATACATCAAATTCTCTACCAACTATATACTGCGTGACCTTTTTTACCGTCTGGCAAAAAATAGGGTGTAACATGTGAACGGAGTAGAAGCCTACGGCACTAATAATTTACAAAATTAAAAATAAAATTTTGAATTATAAACGTTTAAAAACTTTTGAACAATTACTTTGCCCTTTGCCCTTGAGCCTATGATCCTGCGAAGTGACAAGGTCAAAGATGCCTAGACAGGTACCTACTAAATTTATTGTTTTATTGCCGTTCGTAAAATAGGCTGGATATGATTTGAATTTTGATAGATTTTTATTATTTATTTATTTATTTAATTCAAAATTTTTGTTATTTTTTGTTAAATATCAGAGCCATAAGCTTCTACTCCGTTTACATGTTACACCCTATTTTTTGTCAGACGGTAAAAAAGGTCATCCATATATTTAACTAGCGGATACCCGGCGTGTGCTACTGTAATATATATATACACACACAAAATTTTGAAAAAGAAAATGGTGAAAAAGAAAATTTTGTACCAAAATTTGTTGTTTTGTCAAAACCATCTTCGCATTATTGCCTTTCTAATGAAACCGGTTTGAGGCACGTCGACTAGACGGTTTGAAAGTCTATAACAGGCATAGGTAGAAACATTTTTTGCATTTTATATAGATGTCATCTTAAAATTCGTTGTGACCATAGAAAATATGCGCGCTCTTGACCTGAATGACTCTATAATAGGACGTCTAACGTCTCATAGTGAGGCGTTAGACGTCCTGATGTCATTGTTAACACGTTTACATGTAAAAAAATACAATTCGCTAAACATAAAAAACATTGTGTTAAATTATTTCTCATATGTATATATTATGTCCACACATACAGTTAAGTCATACCTTTTAACGTCTTATGCCATCATGATGATATAGTAATTAACATTAATATAACTTGGTCATCACAGTTTATTTAGCACATAGTGATAATGACAAGGCAAAAGTGTTTTCAAGGTTTGAGCGACTTCGTGAATTATATGTAGAATATAAGTATAATTACCATTGCGAGCCGAGACGCAGTCAACGGTTTCTTTTCATTAAAACACGGAGACTAGGTACTTCGCGCGATTTGTGTTACCGACGACGCAGGACGGGATTACAGTGCCCGAGTGTATGCGCAAGCACAGGTGCACTCTCTATTCCCTTACTCTCATAATCCGATGGGACGGTAAACCGACACGACCGGAGAGAGATCAGGCGCAAGACCAACGGCTTTACGTGCTTTCCGAGGCACGGGGTTGAGACATCGCCAACTTTCTGACTCCGGGCAGCTACCGAGAATTTCTTGACGGAAAAACTCAATAATTGATTTTTTGGCCCGACCCGGGATTCGAACCCAAGACCTCATGATCAGCAGTCACACTACTACAACCACTAGACCAACGAGGCAGTATTTACTAAGCGAGTATGTACTATGTAGTTTAATAGGTATGCAAAAAATAGAAATCAAAATTTTAAAAAATTCTATAAACATAAGCTGACTTCAATGCACATTATATCCAACGCAATAAATCGAAAGGCACCACCTTCATATTTAGTTAACCCTAACACGTCGCACGCCCAAGTAACACAGTGAAGGCCTCGCCTGGCCTCTGGGGCCCCGTCGAGTTTAATTAAAAAGCACCGACGATAGGATAGGGTGACTTGTCATCCCACAACAATTCGGGTTTCGAGCCAAACACTCGTGCCCCCAACAAGTTCACCGCATAGTGGAATACATCCTCAGCGGTTTTTACCCTCGCCGTCAAAAAACCATCGCGGTCTTCTTTGACATTGCCAAGGCATTCGACAGAGTCTGGCACGAGGGCCTTATCTACAAACTGTACGACTTAGGCCTCCCAGATCGTCTCGTTCGCCTTGTAGCCTCCTATCTGAAGGATCGTACCTTTCGTTTTAGACACGAAGGCACGCTATCCTCTACCCGTCAAATAAAAGCCGGTGTCCCTCAAGGCTCTGTGCTTGCTCCCCTCCTATACATACTATTCACCAACGACATCCCTATCCCGTCGAATGGTGTCAAACTAGCCCTCTTTGCAGATGACACAGCCCTTTACTCCAAAGGCAACTCACTACCACAGATTCGGAACAAGATTCAAAAGTCAGTAAGCGACTTAGGAGCTTGGTTCCAAAAATGGCGTATCGACGTAAACCCGGAGAAAAGCTCCGCCGTTTGCTTCGAATATAAACGACGTCGTCTCACCACCACTCCGCCAATCAGGATGTTAGGAACCCCTGTCCCATGGCAAACTAAAGCCAAATACCTAGGCGTCACCCTTGATGCAAGGCTCACTTTCGAACCCCATATCAAGAAGGTTACTCGCACCGCACGTTTTTACATGGGTAGGCTCAACAGCATGTTGGGCAGACACAGTAAAATGTCCCTCCGCAACAAGCGAACCCTATATAAGGTCTGCATACGACCTGTCATGACCTACGCGGCCCCCATTTTTGCACATGCTAAGCCCAAAGCTATAAATGAACTTCAAATAGTTCAAAATCTATTCTGTCGTAGGGCCACTAACTCGCCCTATTATGTCCGTAATGCCGACCTACATCGAGACTTAGAGCTCCCAACAATCCAGCAATTCCTTAAATCACTCTCTGAGAGATTTTTCAAAGCCTCAGAGTCCCACCCAAATCATCTCATTCGTGAGACAGCTGCCTATGCAGCCCCTATTCACACTCGCTATAGTGTGCGCAGACCGAGAAACTCTCTCTCGGACCCCCCCAACAAGCTTTCGGCCGACCTGAACTGCCTCCTGGCGGCTCAGGCCGAGCCTCCATAACACATCCATTAATCTGCCTTAGTTAGGCACTCTTCTAAGCGGCTTTTCGCCGCTTGCGCCCTCCTTTCTGCCAAGGAAGGTCGCGTTCGTATACGGCTTAGAGATCTCTAGTCAGATCGTTAAGCCAATTCCTAAAAGGTTGGGTTTAGTGGGTAAAAGTCGCCACATAACCACGCAGCCGGCTGCGTGGTATGCTATGAGCATTCCCAACCTCCCTCCCCCGCTTTCCGGAGGGTTGCCCATATTTGCTTCGGGCGAAAAAAAAAAGATAGGGTGACAAACGAGCACACAGTCCACCTGATCTATCATCGATTACGAATCAAAATGCAGGTGCCTTGTTACCCGTGAGGACTAAGATGGAATGCCTCGTTGGTAGTAAAAAGGGTCTCCGGTTCTCTACACTCAACATACGAAACACAGCAGCATTAAGCTACTATTTTACGCTGGTATTCTGTGAGAACGTGGTACTTCCACGATCGAGCCGACCCATTCGTGCTACAACTATACTAATAATATAACTGCAGCATGGCTCTACCACGTATAAAATGTGAATTTGCATTTTTCATTTATTAGTAAAATTAAACTAAAATTGCTCGTGTACTTAAAAATTGAAGTGTTGCAGCCACACTGCCATTGTACTATGGCTGCAGCACGAATGGGTCAGCTTAACCAGGGAAGGACCACGTTCTCACGTGTTTCGTATAATCGCTATTTTTTTGATGGAATAAGTGTGTACAAACACACGTTTCAACTGGTGGTTGATGGATACCATGGCTCATAGACACTTTAGACCTGGTTTCGACCAAAGCAAAGAGGAGAGGAGACGTGCTGCAAAACTGGCAGGTTATTTCCACCAAAGCGGAGACGAGAAGTTTAGTGGAGAGGAGATGTACGCTTTGTATAGCAGAGATGTGAGCCGTGAGAGATCGAAACCAGTCAAGTTCTGTCTACGAAAGGAAGACGTCAAGTCTTTACTAGTTGTATCTGAATTTGCTTGAGGAAGAGGAATTAAAGGTTGATGAAACACAATTAATTCTTCAATATTTAAATTATCTAAGGCAACATAGATTCTGGATAAGAAACCATACAAAATGTAACAGTCATGGCGAATGTGCCACACTGTTTCAAGAGTTTGATGATGAAAGTTTTCAAAAAACTTACAGGGTAACAAGGAATAATTATTACGCGCCAGGCCGCACGACTAGATACTTCTCCGCTCAGCCACGCCGCTTGCTCACCCGCCGCACAAAATTCTATAGAAAAATGTGACATCTCCTCTCCTCTTCGCTTGATCCATTTCATCGAAGCTAAGCAGAGAAGGACGCTCAAAGTCGCTCAGCGAGCTATGGAGAGGGCTATGCTCGGAGTTTCTCTGCGTGATAAACTTAGAAATGAGGATATTCGTAGTAGAACCAGAGTGACCGACATAGCCCAACGGATGAACTGAAGTGGCAATAGGCTGGCCATATAGCTCGAAGAACCGACAACCGTTGGGGAAGAAGGGTTCTTGAGTAGCAGCCTCGTACCGGTAGGCGAAGTGTATGGCGACCCCCCACTAGATGGAGTGACGACCTGGTAAGACGTACAGGAAGTCGATGGATGCAGGTGGCTTAGGACCGTGCTTTGTGGCATAGCTTGCGGAAGGCCTATGTTCAGCAGTGGACTTGTGAAGGGCTGTAATGATGATGATGATGATGAAGCAGAGAAGAGATGTGAAAATAACGAAATCGGATTGGTTTATTCAAACACATCTCTCGTCTCGTCTCTTCTCTGCTTTGGTGGAAACTGAGCTATCGTTGATTAAGAATCAAAATGTAGATGCATTTTCACCCTGCCCGTTACAAGTAAAAGGGTCTCCGGTTCTCTACACTCACCAGCTTTAAATTATTATTTAACATTGGTATTCGATTTGGGTGTGGTACGATCGTGTTGGCCCATTCGTGCTGCAACCATAATATAGCTGTACCGTGGTTCTATGGTGAGTTTCAAGAACTGGAGACCCCTTTTACTGGAAAGGAAGCATTCCATCAGGTCTCAGTTAGGGACAGGGCATCCTTACTTCGTAATTGAGGATAGATTTATGTATCCGTAGTCCACAGCATATCACCATACGGACTGTGTAATTCTCTTTCCATAAAAAAAATATACAACTATAATATAGTTGCAGCATGGCGATCAAGTAAAAAAAATCAAGTAAAAGTTCACGAGCCATCTGAGATCGAACCCTAGTAGCACTACTGAAGTTGTAAAAAAAGTTTACTACATATATACGAGAAGTATACAGCTGACTGCTGGGAGGACTCATTCCTAAGAGGGTGATGAAACAATTAATCCTCCACGCTGCTTTGGTGCATGACGGACTTTATATATCTTTGAAACATATTAACCTCTCAGACACAGTTTTCCTTACAAAGTTTTCCTTCACCGCCGAGCACATATTAAAACTATATATAAAATCTAAACTGCATGTAACAACAAACAACCTGGTGATCCTTTAGAGACGTATACTACATATAGACATGGCATATATAATTTTTTGGTCGTTATTAATGGGATTTTAGTGTTCACAATAGGTTACGAACATAGAATACTATAATACACAATAGAACGGCTGTCAACCTTATTTTGTACGAGGATAGGCGTCGCCGGGAGCACACATACAAGCAATAACGTCGTATTATCTCTACTACAAACCCGATTCGTTGTGTTGATAGACAGATTTTAATACATATTTATTTGTAAATAGCGTGCAATTTGGCATTTTCTAAATAATTCGCATGCGAAATTTGGAAACAATTGTAACGTCAAAACACGTCTCGTGTTTAACATGACATTTTTAAAAGTTTTGAGTGAGCCCATGTTTGATTGTGAATACCATACGCTAGCAAAAAGTATGATAGTAGTATTAATTAATAAAACATTGATAATCATGTTTTGAATAATGTATAAATAACCAGAATATTCAAGAGGCTTAAAAATAAAAAATATTTTTGGTTCAACAAAATAAAGCTGCATACAAAATTTATTTGTCTCCTATCAACTTATAGGACGAAAAAATGCAACATATATAATATAATATAGCATTATGGTTTTAAAATTGTAGTTTACTTTGAAAGCAATAAAAATGGCCGTGTGATAATGTATAAATTATTGCAATAATACAATGCTAGTGGAAAAAATCTTATTTTAATTTGTGTCTCCAAAAGTTATCCAGTGTGTTGAAAAAAATCTTATTCTAATTTGTGTCTCCAAAAGTTATCCAGTGTGTTACTCCGATTCGATATGGGCTAGAATTTTTGTTTTCAACATTAAACAACATTATTTACCTAATTTCGATGAGGCAACGCCGTAGCCTTACTGTCAAATGTCAGTTTTGACATATTTTTTTCATTTGTAGTCATGACTGTGTACAATTGTAAATTTCATAATTTAGAGCACAAATTTTGGGAAGTTTACATGTGAATTCTACATGAGAAGTACAAAAATATCGTTTACTAGGTTCCTGATTCGAAATTTATAGTCAATTACCAGAGTATGTTAAGTTTTATTAAGTAAATCGCGCATGATTTATGACCGATATTCTTTGTTGAGCTTTAAATTTTCGAGTGTGTTTGTTCCAGTTCGTTACGTGTGTTATGGTGTTTGTTATGTCACACACTGGAATGTTATAAAGGAGGCTGTTCACATAACTTAACCGACTACGGTGAAATGAAAAGGGTGTAATGTTATTCTGACGTACTTACATAGAAGTTGAGTGTTACTATTCTGATTTATTAAAGATGTCGTCGTCTTTCGTCAACTATTCCACTCGCACAGGACCATATTATACAAAATGTTTAAATGATAAGAAGCATTTTTCAAAATTTTATTAATTGGCAACATGAAATTAATTATTATTAAAAACACATTTTTTAATGTGGCGTTATTATATTTGTATGCTGAGTTTATTAGATAAACACAAAAAGTTTTTTTTTTTCTATCACTACCTATTAAATTAATACTATATTATAGTTCGCCTATTGATTACATTATAAAAACGCATTTTTAAATTTCAATTTCTTCTTAAATATGTATGGCTCTGTGCGAACGCGAATAGTGTCAAATGGGATAGCCCTTATAATTAAATAAAAACAGTAAAACAAACTCTGTGATAGGTAAATGGTAATAATTACAGTATCTGTACTAATTGCAAATTGTAAGCACATATTTGTTAAATTAGTTATGTTTCTTTTATGAATAACCCACTTTGATTATTACCTACTGTAATCACATTATTTTGTTAAAGGCTTTAATTCTACTGTGTTGTGTTATTTTGGTGTTTAGTTTCGCAAACATGCAAGCTATCCATAGTCTATACGTAGTCTAAGATTCATGAAAATAAGTAATTGTTAATATTTTAAAATGGATTTTACTTGAACCTATTTCCAAGTGAACATTGACCTTTATATCATTCCAGTACGATATTGTGTTACCGTGTGTCATATCTTCCAGTGCGTTATTCACACTTTTTTACGACCTTACCCATTTATACGTGTGAATTGACGTGTTAGTGACATTTTAGTGGCTACACCGGCTCCGCCCACTCCCCCGTACTATTATGTATGTATTATAGTATTCTATGGTTACGAGTATACTGAATTCAATCTATCAATCTTGTGAAAAATTGTTATTCACATCTGAGCTAAACGACATATGCTGTGACACGATTATCATTGGTAAAGTGGGGTCTTTGACAATACTCTTACTCCCTGTCCAATACAGAGGTAATAAACCCAGATGCAATTTGCCAATACATTCACATAAATTTATTTTAATTTATTAGTGGTTGAGTTTTCTTCATCATCATCATCATCATTACAGCCCTTCACAAGTCCACTGCTGAACATAGGCCTCCCCCAGGTAATGCCACAAAACACGGTCCTGAGCCACCTGCATCCATCGACTTCCTGCATATCTTACCAGGTCGTCACTCCATCTAGTGGGGGGTCGCCCTACACTACGCCTACCGGTACGAGGCTGCCACTCGAGAACCTTTCTTCCCCATCGGTTATCGGTTCTTCGAGCTATATGGCCGGCCCATTGCCACTTCAGCTTACTAATCCGTTGGGCTATGTCGGTCACTCTGGTTTTACTGCGGATATCCTCATTTCTGAGTCTATCACGCAGAGAAACTCCAAGCATAGCCCTCTCCATAGCTCGCTGAGCGACCTTGAGCGTCCTCATACGGCCAGCAGTGAAGGACCACGTCTCAGATCCGTAAGTCATCATTGTACAACCAGTGCGTGTTGCCAGTCATCACTGGCAACACGCACTGGTTGTACAATCTAGTTTTTAGAGATTGAGGTATACCTGACGAGAAGATATGTCGTAATTTCCCGAACGCTGCCCAGCCGAGTTGAATCCGTCGACTGACCTCTCGGTCGAAGTTGGACTTACCTAGTCGGACTATTTCTCCCAGGTAAACGTACTCGTCAACAACTTCGAGCATAGTGCTCCCAACAACTGCCGGCATAGGTGTGACATGGACATTAAACATGATCTTTGTTTTGTCCATGTTCATCTTAAGACCTATCCGTTGGGAGGCACTATTGAGGTCATTGAGCATAGTGCTTAAGTCCTCCAGCGATTCTGCCATAAGGACTATATCGTCGGCAAATCGAAGGTGAGTGATGTACTCGCCATTGATGTTAATACCGTATCCTTTCCAGTCCAGTAGCTTGAAAACGTCTTCCAAAGCAGCGGTGAAGAGTTTCGGGGATATAACGTCACCCTGTCTTACACCTCTCTGCAGTTGGATAGGTTTCGAGCTCTGGTTCTGTACTCGGATAGCCTTCGTAGCCCTACTGTACAAACACTTCAGCACTTCGATATACCGACAGTCAACTTGGCACCGCTGAAGGGACTGCAGCACCGCCCAAATTTCGACGGAATCAAAGGCTTTCTCATAGTCCACATACGCCAGGCAAAGTGGCAAATTGTACTCTTCAGTCTTCTGTACAATCTGCCGCAGGGTATGTATTGAATACTGATTCTGATAACGCACGTAATGGGAACCACAGGGTTTTTGTTACATGTTATATAATATATTAGATATTATTAAGGTGATTGACTCAACTCAGCGCACAGCCCATATAGCCACACTTAGAAATCTGAAACTTGCCGCATAGTCTTCGAGTAACACGTTAGGCACCGTGTTGCCTTGCTTTTAGTGGTAACAGAAAAAATCTTTTTAGATTTATACAACTTATTATATAATTTTTAAACTTCAAGGTACGAATAAACTGATCAATAAACACATTTGTCCGAATTATTTCATTTATCTGGCATATATTGCACAGCCTCACTATGGACAGATACAGCCATTTTCTGCAAAGCTACTCTTGCTTCTTCTACAGGAAATTTCTCGCAACATTGAAGGACTGCCACCAATTCTTCGTCGAGGAGCTGCCTCAAATACTCAAAAGACCTCGTGCCCATTACGGCATAATACAAAGGTTTGAATTGTACCTCCTTCTTTTCCAATTTCGCCTCTAAAATATGTCCATATATCGTTGGATATTCCCATATAGCCAATATCACTGGAGCTCCGACTAAGGAATAAGAATTTGGTTGTGTGAAAAAGTCTTTCACGTCTAAATACAGTTGCCAGATCATTGCCAAGTGTCCGCCAAGCTTGTAGGCTTCTCTTTCCAATTCCTCTCCTCGCTTGCTAAGCTTCATAGCTGCTTGACAACTCTTGGCGAGTAAACTTCCTGATGTCAACATTGTGCGGAGGACCCATTCGTCTTTTCCCTGGCCGAGGAATTCATTGGAACCCAGTTTACCGAGATTAATCTCATTTTCCCAATCGTAGTGTCTTTTAATTTCGTTGTTAGCTGAAATGTGATCATTTTAATAATGCTACGAAAAACATTGTTGATATGCATGATTGGCAACTCTGGCAAAATCTCCAATATGGGGCAGGCCTATGTTCAACAGTGGACTTTTATAGACTGTAATGGAAGGGGTGGATGAAATGTCCATTGCTGGATATGGACCTTTCGTTGCAGGGTGGTTTTGCCTTTAGGTGACTCTAGGTAAGCGGATTGACGATCGTAGTTCCAGCGAGTGGAGCCGCTGGTCTTGATATTTTAAAAACAAACATGTGGCAGGCCCCCGCTGCAGCTTTATTACGGTAGTAGCACGAATAGGTCGGCTCGACCGAGGAGTGACCACGCTCTCACAGAATACCAGCGTGAAATAACAGCTTAATGCTGCTGTGTTTCGTATGGTGAGTGTAGAGAACCGGAGATCCTTTTAATTCATTAGATTGCCTCATAGGGGACATATTTGCTATAGTTGTAATGTTACTGTTGATTTAATAATTTCACCTCTCAGTGGGTCATGTGCTCCTGGTAGATTATCTTCTATACATCCATTCATTAGAGCCTATTTAAAGTCCACCGCTGAACACAGGCCTCCTCCATAGATTGCCTATTAAATTATAAATCAACAGTAACATTAAATATGTTACTGTTGATTTAATAATTTCACCTCTCAGCGAGTCATGTGCTCCTGGTAGATTATCTTCTATACATCAATCCATTACAGCCTATTGAAGACCAGTGCACATAGGCCTCCCCCACGGAATGCCTCATAGGGGATTTCGGCATAGTTACCATGCTTGGCAGGCAGTTTTTTGAGTTATCAAGAAGATGCTGCTGTCCATCACCTGTTTTAATTTCCCTCTGTCGTCTTTTACGACACCCACGGGTCGATTAGGGGATAATAGATATTCTTACACATACACGATCAATGGACATTTACGAGCTGATAAGAGATTTTATCTTGAGAACGCAATAGTTGAAAAGTGGTTTTATTTATGTTATTACGTATTTACCGTGTATTGACGTCGTAAAAATATCCAGTACCCCATATCATCCCTTGCGTAAGAGGTGACAGGAAATAAATCTGGAGACGGGCAGCAGCGCCTAATAACAACTAAGAAAAATCTGCGGTTGCCAAAGCGTGGCAATTATTTAAGAAGGCTTACGTTTAGCAGTGGACTTTAGTAGGCGGTGACGGTATTAGATATTTATAAATAAATCAATAGATCATTAAAAAACAACCTTTGGGCTTCGACGGTAGAGGATTGTTGTCGGCATCTCTTTCACCAAGAAAGTCACCTTCCACCAAGTCTCGGAGACCCGTGGAGATGAGCTCCGTCACCTCGTTGTTACGCAAGCCGCCAAGATGGCGGAGGCATGTCGCCAGTAGGTAATCTCCTGAGAAACGTAGAGGAACAGCGTGCATACGTACTGCGGACCTATTTGCCAACTTCTTTGATTAAAAAAAATGTACAAGTGGTAAAATTAAAAATTTTGTACAACCGAATTCAATATAAATAAAATGAGAACACAGTCAATGTATTCGAGATCAATTAAATATGCATCATTAAGAATAACTCAAAAACTACTAGTACCAGATCTTAATCAAATTTATATGGGATCACACGAGAAGCACCTTTGAGCAGCTCTCAAACAAAAAAATAATCATCAAAATCAGTTCACCCAGAAAAAAAATTCTGATGAAACACACATTAAAAAACATACAGTCGAATTGAATACCTCCTCTTTTCGAAGTTGGTTAAAAAGTAATAAACTTATGGTTCATTGAAGTTTATTACTTTTTAACCGACATAATAAAATAAATCCAAATTCTGAAGTCGGTGCTAAGATATAGTAGAGACTAGAGACCAATTAAAGTCCGATTTCAGAATAAAAAGTTATTTTATGTATTATTTTAGTTCTACTCGTATGAAGTCCGCTTTTACTTCTGTTAAGTTATTTTTTTAACTTTTGAGTGGGCTAAGGAATATCATAATATCAATATTGTCTAAGTAGTTACATTACAAACTGTATCCCCTATTTTGCCAGTCTTAGGGTTGGAATTATTTTTCAAAACTAAAAGCCCTGAAGTAGGCTACTTAATAAAAAAACGAGCGAGCCTTACAGTTGTCGCAAATTATGATGTGTAACATATGACACCTCACCCAACTTGGTAAGGTACGCGAGGGTAATATGGTCGTCACCTTAAGCTTTGCAGTCCTAACAAAAACAAAACTAGGAGGAAGATAGATTCAAAAACACAAAGTCGTATAGTATAACTGAAATCTTAATAAAAAAATAGCAAATATGCTCTGACAATAATTAGGAACACTTCGAAAATCAACTTAATAAAAACTAACTAAGTAATGATTTCTTAAATTTACGCGAACACTACACATTGAATAAAACTAAATTTACGGATTTTATCGCGTGTATTTAAATGATTTCTTTTTTAATTAAAAAAATCAGTTAAATAAACGCGATAAAATTCGTAAATTTAGTTTTATTCAACTAAGTACATTACGCCATACTAAAATCGACTAATATATTTACTATAATATCCAACCGTTAAAATGGCGTCGATAAAGCTCCGTTCTTTTGACTCTTTATTATTTATTTGCCTGATGAAGAGCTATGGTATCATATAGCCTACCATGAAAATAAGGTTGTAGTTTTTGTGTTATAAGAAAGTGACCATATTAACCGGGTGACCACATTACCCTCCCATACGTAAGCGTTAAGCAACATTAAATTTCAACATTAAAAATATTTACTGAGCAGCCAAAGGAATTAACTTCAAAACTTTAAAAAGCCAAATGCTGAAATATTTATTCGAATAATTATTCATTAATTATTACTCACTTGCATTCTTTAATCAATAATCTGCACTTTTTTCAGACACTTATTATCAACAATAAATACATTTATTTACACTTAAATTAGTAACTTTACTCCCACCGCGCGCGGCCATTGGTCAAATCAAATAGCGCGGGCTTCCTCGGCTTCCAGTTACACTCTTTCGACCCTTTCACAAAATCATTCCCAACATATTATTATGGAAAGTGAGACGAAAGATCTCTCTTCACAATTGACGAAGATATCGCATTACATACATATAAAAAAGGTACAGTCGAATTGTAAGCCTTCTTTTTTTGACGTCTGCTAACAAAATCATAGTGACTTTGTACATACCGGGCACGTTCCAGCCTGCAGATATTAAAATTTCAAAATAAAAAAAATCTCATTTTATAGATCTCAATAAGCCCTTTCGATCTACGTTAATTAATTTATAAGCCCGTTTTTTGTTTTCTCAGAAAAAATAGAAATATAATTTTCAATTTTCCTCTACTTAAACTAGCCATATCTCTTTGAAAAATGATTATTTTTTACTCTACCAAGCTTGAAAAAATTGCCCTTGCGCTAATTTAATTTGCCCGCGTGCTAATTCTTAAAAATATTCAATAATTGCTGCGGATCAGCTGATGCTACACCGACACTGTTGATGATGTGAGTTGAACATGCGCAATACGCAAATAATTGGCTTGGAAATGCCACGAAGGTTTTTTATTGTTTACAATAATAATTATTGAATATTTTTAAGAATTAGGAATTTATATTTTATTAATATATAATTAGGATTTATATATTATTAGGAATTAGGAATATTTTTAAAATTTTATAAATTGAAAATTATATTTCTATTTTTGCTGGGAAAACGAAAAACGGGCTTATAAATTAATTAACGTAGGTCGAAAGGGCTAATTGAGATCTATAAAATGAGATTTTTTTTATTCTGAAATTTTGGTATCTGCAGGCTGGAACGTGCCACCTTTTGTACATTGCATATCCTATTTAGCTTTTCTATAAGAGCTACACAGAATAATATTACAAAAGAGCTACCACATCTCATGTAACATACGACATAATATGTTATAAAAGTACTATCATTTTGTTATCTCCACAATCCGACAAGTTTCCTAAATGGATGAGTGAAAATTCCGCCGCGTTACTCCACGCGGACTTTACATGTCCTCAAATTTTATTCGTATTTCCAACATGTTAACTTCCCCACGATGTTTTCCTTCACCGCGGAGTTGGCAATCGAAATTAAAAGTTCAAACTCTGGATGCTCGTGTACTTACGAATAATAATTAAATTTAAGGCAGAGCACTCTCCTGCACCATCACGGAAAATATGTTGGTTTTGACAAATATTGGCTTCAAGCCCAAAGCCACGTCAAGTTGTGTCAAGAGTCGTACATAAAATAGTAGAATGCAAATTACTAATGACTAATAATAAATACGTGAAGGCAAATTAAATGTATCAATGATTTCTTATATTAAGTAGAACACTACACATTATTTCAAACTAACTTTACGGATTTTATCGCGTTTAATTGTACTTATTTTTAATTCCCAACGTTTTGAGTGCTTTACACAGTCACGGAGAACTGAACGTAAGTAGAATTAAACGCGATAAAAATCGTAAAATTAGTTTTACTCAATATTAAATAGAGTGTCAGAAGCTTCGTCATCGTTATGCAGTTATATTAGTGGTATAGTTGTTGCACGAATCGACCTGGGAAGGACTATGCCCTCACAGAATACCAGCGTAAAATAGTAGCTTAACGCTGCTGTGTTTCATATGGTGAATATAGAGAACCGGAGATCCTTTTTACTTGAAACGAGGCATTCCATCTTAGTCCTCACGGGTGACAACGCATTTGCATTTTGATTCGCAATCGAGGATAGATGTAGATGTCTATGGGCCACAGCGTTCACTTACCATCAGGTGGACTTTGCGCTCGTTTGTCACCCTATCCTAAAAAAAAATCGTAACTAAGGCATTCAACTCTCACCAGTTAGTAACACAATTTTATTCCCACACAGCAGATCTTTAAACTTCTCTCCGTGCTTCTGTTTGTCCTGGAGGTTGGCCATGGTCTTGTGTATCAAATGGCCAGTTCTCTTCATCTCCACAATCTCGGCTAAAGCCCGCTGAGCGTAAAGAACTCCAGAGTCGTGTTGATCCAGCGTGTACTCTCTAGGGTTGTACGAGGCAGCTTTCGAAACCAGTAGCACTATGAGGCCGACGGACTGAAGATTGCTGCGTGACCCTATCAGGATGTTTTTCGCAGTCTTCAGGAGAGGATGATTCGTTCCAACCTGACCATTAACGTAAAACATATGTCTAATTTGTTTTTTTCTTCTTCTATCTCTTCTATTAAGTCACAAACGAACTACAGTCCACCTTTTTATAGAATAAGGGTGACAAACGAGCACACAGTTCACCTGATGGTAAGTGGATGCTGTGGCCCATAGACATCTACATTTATCGTCAATTAAGAAATGATCAAAATGCAAATGCGTTCTTACCCCTAAGGACTAAGATGGAATGCCTCGATTCCAGTAAAAAGGACCTCCGGATCTCTACACTCACCATACGAAACACGGCAATATTATGCTGCTATTTTACGCTGGTACTCTGGGAGAGCGTGGTCCTTCCCCGGTCGGGCCGACCCATTCGTGCTACAACCATAATATATAGCTGCAACGTGGTTCTCCACGTATACAATGTCTACCACCTGAACTACTGCTGGCATACCCAAGCAAAGATGGCCACAGATGCGACGTCACCTCTAAGGACTAGGATGGAATGCCTCACAGCCTGTAAATATACTGACTCCCTAGCCTTCAGACTGGAACACAGCGGTGCAAGCTCGTTGTTTGGTGGCAGATATAGGTAATAGAATAGAATTATTTTAATTTTATTTAGATTATTTCATCTATCGTCATCCATCTTAAGCGACAGTAGCCTAATGCCAGGGCGCGGACCGCTAACTCAAAAAGGTCGTGGATTCGAATCCGCCATTCGGCTACTGGCGTGAACCACTCGTATCACAAGCATATTAAGCTTACCACGAGTGGTTAAAAAATAAATAAATCTCAGCATATAATAGTCCACTGCTGAACATAGGCCCCCATAAATTGCCTCAAAGGGGGAATTTTGCCATAGTTGCCGCCCTTGGCAGTACGGTTGGCAAACGCAGTTTTATATCATTTCGAATTGTTATTAAGAAGATGCTGTTGCCCAACACCTGTTTCAGTTTCCCAGACAGACTTCAAGGCAGAAAAGTGGACCTACTCCATCATCCCATGTCGTTCATAACGTGTCGCACTGGGTGATTATGGGTAATCCTAGAAAGATACCATAGTAAAGCGTCCTCTTACCACACACAGCTTACTCTTATCAGGTGGATATGCTCGTCTATAACTCATGTATAAAAATCCCAACTCACACGCCATAAAACTGGGGTTGCCAGATGATCGGGATTCGTCCGGATTCTCCTGACATTTAAATGATTTCCAGACTCCCGACTAAACTTAATATCTCCAGACAAACAGCTTCTCTTCACATCTTAGCTGCTTTTGATTTAAAACTAGGATACTAATTAGGCTGAACTTTGAAGTAAATTGTCTGAATTTTAAATCTAGTGAATACTAGTAAAGGATCCAAATTGGTGGACTCGGTACAGTACGATGCCGAATACACGTCAGACGTGTTATTATATGAATTATATGAATATTATTATACACGTATTTTTTAGCCTATTAATTTAAAAAAAAAACTTTTTATTTTACATTTTTTAAATATTTATTTCTCCCGAAAACAACTCCAAAATTCTGACATTTTAAAATTTTGTCCAGATATTTTAGTTTTTATATCTTATTCTATTCCTACCTGAAACGCATGCTTAATGCCATTTTCTTAAAGTGGTCATGCCTTACCGTAGACTAAAAAGTCATAAGATAAAGAACAGTTTACTAACTAGCTTCCGCAGCTGTGTGGCGATCACAGCTATTTCATCGTTGAACAACCATCGCAGGTTGAGAAAAGACGTAGGGTAGCCCACGATCTGCTCAGCATCAGACACCACGGTGCGCCAACCAAGATCATCTGTTCCGGAGCGAGGTGGGGCCGAGTGGTAACTATGGAACCTAAATAAAAGTAAAGAAAGGTTAAGAAAAGCTACATTAGCTTGTAGTAGCTAGCCAGGGTTCGGACCGCAAACTCAAACGTCATGGGTTCCATCCACCATCCAACTTCTGTCATGAACCATTCAGAACAACTAACATTTTAAGCTTACCAGGAGTGGTTTAAGGGAATATTATTAATATTAATAGCATTGTTAGTATGTTCTTAAAAATTGATAATATTCAAAAGTCTTTATAATATCCAAATATATTTGAAAAAAATATGGTATCAATTTTTCCGTGATGTGACGGTGTAAGAATATCCTTCACACCGCATCGTCCCATGGCTGTGAATGGATAGCAACAATTTACAAGCTAGAACCACGCTGCAGCACGAATGGGTCGGCTCAACCGGGGCAGGACCACTCTCTCACAGAATAACCGAGCGTTTGGTAGTCCAATGGTCGAAGGGAGACTGAACGTCTCCCTTCGACCATTGGACTTCCATACGAGTAAAATTCATAAAATTTATCTTTATAAGTGATTCTAGGGGTTTTTTTACAGCACACAATCCACCTGATGGTAAAAGGTTGCTGTGGCCTAGAGACATCTACATCTATCCTCGATTACGAATCAAAATGTGAGGACTAAGATGGAACGGCTCCTTTCCAACAAAGAGGGTCTCTGGTTCTCTACACTCACCATATGAAACACACTAGCGTTAAGGTGCTATTTCACGCTGATATTCTGTGAGAGCGTGGTCCCTCCCCGGTCGTACGTATAATGTGCTGATTATCAGCCGAATGGGGCTGGAGGTTAATTGCTACCCAGGATTAGTTCTAGGCATTAAAGTAAGAGTTAATGATTTTTTTAAACTGTTTTATACACTTCTAGACGTCTGAATAATCTGAAATTATCAGACGTATTAAGAACCAATGACAATACAATAATTTCATAACAACTATAAACTCAAGATCAGTGCGTGTGGTTTAAGGTTTCTATAACTGTAATTGTCAATTTAGTTTCTTTAACCGTACAAAAGAAAAGTGGTTAATTCAAATTAGCTAGTTATAATATAGCTACAGTGTGACTCTACCACGTATAAAATAAAAATAACATGCCTACCTTTCATGATTTAATATATATTTTGACAAATTTCCACAATTAAGTTTAGAATTTAGATCAAATATTCCCGTCCGTTTACGTAGACCAACCTTTCTATCTTTATTAAAGAATTGAGATGAAATTGTAACAATATTTCGGCAAGCTAAATGCTTTCTATTAACGAGCAACACCACTCTTTCCAGCATTTCATTAAAATATTTTCGCTGCAATGTTTTAAATTTCCACCAATATCTAAAATACGTTATGTCAAAATGTCACATGTCTTTGCCGCGTTAACGCCTGCAACGGAAATGTTTATTTCTATTTTGAAATAAAAAGATTTTCTTTTATTTTATAACAAATTTATATGCTGCCATGATCCATACAGCAATATACGATAGTAAAATTTTGCAATGTATACGCACAAATTTGCAAAGAAGGTTCAATACCATGCAATGTAAGTTCAATATCCTATAGAACTTACATTGTATGGTATAATAATAGTATGTATTTACAGACCACCTAAAAACAATACAAAAGTTTTGATCAGTTTTTTGCTATATTTAATGACATACTTGCTGCATTGTGCTTCGCAAGGAAAAAAATAGTTATATGTGGAGATTTCAATATAAACATTTTAAAAAAGAGCAAAGAGGCTAACATTCTAAATCAAACAATTATTGGCTATAATCTTAAATTAGCCATTAATAAGCCAACGCGTAATGTAAATGGATCTTGTTCAGATAAATTTATAAACAATATGAGAGGAAGTAAATATAATATTTTTGAATTTGCTCTGTCTGATCACTCAAGCCAAATGTTAACTTGTAAGGTCAAAGAAACTTGTTCTCTCTCACATTGGTTAATAGAATGTAGAGATTACAGTAAAGAAAACATGAAAAAATTCAATGAATGCTAAAAATCACTTACTTTTAACGAAATTTACAATACAACTGATCCAAATTATGCATTCGATTCGATTTCGATGAATTATTCATATTACTTTATAATTTATGTTTTCCATTTATATTAATAAAAGGAACACTTCGGAAAAAACCTTCCTGGATATCGAAAGGTATAAGAATAAAATTGCAAAACAAAAAGAAAATTACTTTGGCAATATAGAACACATCCGACTAATCAAAATAGAAATTTGTTCAAATGTTACACAAAACGTTTAAACAAAATAATGAAGTTAACACAAAGGGCACAGAATGACTATAAAATCAAAACAGCTTCAAACAAATCTAAAGCTACTTGGTCAATCATCAATTATAGTAACAATAATGTGATTAAAGAGGAAATCAGGCTTATTAATAGTAATGGGATTATCATTGATGACCCCAAAGATATCGCATAGTTAATTAACAATTATTTCATAAGTGGAAATGACAGTAATCTAAGAACAATTAATGTTAACTGCAAATTACCGAATACTTATAACTCATTTTTTATGAACCCAACGACTCCTTTCAAAATTAATAATAAGAATACAAATAGCACAGGTTGTGATGACGTTAGCACAAAGGTATTAAAAAGTGTATCATCTCACTAGTTTTATCCTATATCATAAATTTAAGTATAGCCTCTGGAATATTCCCAAATAAATTTAAAAAAACGGTAGTTCAACCTGTATCTAAGAAAAATGATAAGAGTGATGTTGCAAATTATAGACCCATAGCACTCATACCGATATTCTCTAAAATTTTTGAAAAGGTAATAAGTCAAAACCTTAATGATTTCTTCGAAAAATATAAAATCTTCACAGAGAAAAAGGTCGGATTTCGGAAAAATAAAAATATAAATTTAGCTGTCTTTCAACTTCTACGTACTGTAATATCAAGCCTTAATAATAATCACTTAGTATCTGCTCTATACATGGATTTAACTAAAGCGTTTGACTATGTTAATCACAGTATCCTCTTAAGTAAATTAGAAGCGTACGGGATCCGAGGAAATATCCTTAATCTCCTAAAAACTTACCTAATAAATCGGAAACAATGTACACAAATTACGCGCATATGCTCAAAAACATGTAGACAAATAGTACATTCATCGTCATATCGTGAAGTGACTCAAGGAGTACCCCAGGGAAGTATTCTTGGTCCATTATTATTCCTTGTTTATATAAACGATTAACCAAATTACATAAATCAAGATATGATATAATATGCAGACGATAGTACAGTAATGTTTACAAGCACAAGCAAAAATAAAATGATATCTGACATAAATCAAACACTAGACATTATAATTCAATGGTTGTCAAATAATAATTTATTAATTAATCTAAATAAAACATATTTAATGACTTTCAGAAATATAAAAAATAATTTAATTAATCTTAATATATGCTACAACGGACAAAAAATTAATGTAGTCGAAAATGCAAAATTTTAGGCCTCAATCTCGATTCAAACTTAAAATGGAAATCTCAAGCAGAAGATATTTGTACTAAACTAAACCAGTTCTCTTATGCACTGCATAGACTTGGAACAATTGTGAATCAATCTGCGGTCATCACTGCGTACCACGGTTATGTAGAATCAGTGTTAAGGTATGGTGTCATTTTTTGGGGTAACTCTGTAGACAATGATATGATATTTAGAGCCCAAAAGAGATGTGTAAGGGCTATTGTGAAGTTAAAACAGACGGATAGTTGTAAACCTTTTTTTATTAGTCTGAAACTGTTAACACTTCCATGTCTTTATATATATGAGGTAGCCGTCTTTGTTATTACCCATATTTCTTTATTTGAGTGCCTACACAGTAAATGTAATAATCATAAAATATGTTTTCCATCAAACAAAACAGCCTAATTTAACAACAGCATATTTTGTATGGCCCCTCGAATTTATAACCGTTTACCATTACACATTTTGAGATGTTCCAACAAAGATAATTTTAAAATACTATTGAAGCAATTTCTCGTTAATAGGGCATACTACAGTGTGAAAGAATATCTCGAAGATAAATATGAAATTCAATAATTGACTAATACATGACTCAGTATAACTAAATTGACTTGACTTATATAATATTATCTAAATTGACATATCGCTATTAATTTTGATTTTGAACTTCAATTATAACTAAAACATGTTTAAATAATTCAATATAAAACTAATAAAATGTAATGAATATTGTATGCCAAATGGCGGAATATAGCTGTACTAAGTGTTTGTTCTCTAAGTGATAAACTATGACAATACCATCTGTATCAACCTATATTCGCAATAAACGATTTGAATTTGAATTTGAATATAAGTAATATAAGCAAATGGCGATGGTGGAGCGACGAGCCTAAGGTTACCGAAGTCCAATTCCCAGGTCGAGCCTTAAACCTATTACGCGAGATATTAAACCCAAAATGGACTGTATATGCGAAATGCTTCTTCGTTTACACAAAATGGCGACTATAGCACGCGGTTTCCCATACAATGCACTCGCTCTTCCCTAAAACGAACTATTGTTTGCCAAATCTATGAAAGGAATCCTGCTTGATTAGGAGAAAATGAAATTGGAGCGGATTAACTATTAAACACAATTATATCAAGCAGGAACTAGTAGGAATGTTCACTCACCGGGGTGTTGCTTCTATGTGGCTTGGGCGTTATGTTGCTGCGGTGCGACCTCTGGTGGACATTCTGGGGCCCCAGAGATGTTTTCTTGTCCGATGATGCGTCGGGAGAGAGTGCGGTGCGTGACTATTTCTCACACGAGGTGAGGCGGGTTTCCTGGAGCACGACTGCTTCCAGGCTAAAGCGGTTATACTAGCGGTGCGCGTGGGCAATAGCCCTTCTATGACACTATTGTCTTAAGCGGTGTGGTTCAAACGACGAGCGCGACGGGAAGAGGGCGCACGTAGGCCGCGCGCGCCTTTTATTCCTTCGTTTGCGATGATTGCGTAATATTCTAGAATCATCTTCTCTCCCCTCCCACCCCACCACCCCGATGTGTCGATAGGAGGGTATGAATGTTATCGTTTTGAAAAGGGATAAACGATTTGGCAAGCCTACCGTCAAATAAAATAAATATGAATGGTTTTCCGCGCAACCAGGCGAAGAAATATTAACATTTTGTCATTTTATCTTTTAAATTCGGAATGCGTAATGCATTATTTTAACTGACTATTACTCATAAACATCTAATCCTACTATTTTACTACGCAAGCACACATTTGTAAGGGTCGCTTGGTCGGGAAAAACCTTACGTTGTGAGTAGAATCGCACACAGAGGAGCGTGAGTACATGTAGTTTTTGCCCATAAACCACATTCAATTTGGGATAATTTCAAATAAAAGTAGAAACCTTATTAACTCGTATTTAAAACAAACTGTCATTATATATATATATATATATATATATATATATATATATATATATATATATATATATATATATATATATATATATATATTATTTGAACTTAAATATAAAAATTGGATACTCTTTGAAAAATAACTACTAAAATCCCAGACCGAATTTCGGTCGGCAGGACCAACGACTTTAAGTACTTTCCGAGGCAATGGAGTGAAACACCACCAACTTCCTGACTCCGGGCAGCTACTTTACTTTTTATTTTATTTTATTTAGTAAGATATACAAACGTATGTACAAAGGTATTTATAAAAGTATTATCAATAATAGTATAGTGTACGTACATTCAACACCGTATATGACATATTAGTATAAACAATAAGTAAAGAAATGAAGAGAAAAAGTTACTATCACAAATAAAACGTGTCATTTAACAGTATAAAAAATCTTGCTCAAATCAAATATTTAATTTGTAATACTTGTAATTTATTCTTAATATATTTTTAAAGCACAAATGTGAGGCGGTAAAATATCAACACCCCTAAAATAATCATTTTAAGATAGCACTATGCGTCTTAATGGGAAACGAAGGCAAGCGTTAGTACGACAGATTTTTGTCATAAATTGTAATTTGTAAATTGTAAACCACTTGGAACGCGATACGATATGTGATTAGTGAATTGAATACAGTTGATATCATTATGACATAGTTTATACAAATATAAATTATTTATGAGTATTCTTCTTTTGTAAAGAGGTAGAAGCGAAAATTTGTCTAATAAATGAGTATAACTTGAATACGAGCTGTGATAGCATCTATAGATTAAGGTTTTTAAGAATTTATGTTGAATATGCTCTAACTGATGATTGTATTTCTCATAGAATGGGTTCCAAATGATAGAGGCGTACTCCAATATCGATCTGATCAGAGAATTAAACAATTACATATATGAAATGGGTCGAACTATACTCACTACAAGAGCGAGTAATAAAACCAAATATACAAAATGCTTTGTTGGTAAAATATAGTTAATGTGATTGTTCAAATCAAGACTCCTAAATCTTTAATTAGATTCACTTTGCATAACTCTCTATTAATAATGTAGGTATTCCTTATAAAATTGCACTTCTTTGTAAATCTTATCGATTAACATTTATTAACTTTAAGCTGTAGTTTATTTTTAGTACAGTATATAAGTGATTAAGATCACTTTGTAACTTAAAGCTGTCATAAGGGCTTAGGATTGGTAGGTATACCTTTAGGTCGTCAGCGTAAAGTAGAAATTGGCTATGAAAAAAGCAATTGTTGACGTCATTGATAAATAAAATAAACAGAAAAGGACCGAGAATAGAGCCTTGTGGTATACCAGATGTGACAGTAAGTAAGTTAGATAAATGGCCGTTAACGACCACTCTCATTGTTTTATTTGTAATGCAAGAATGAAATAATTTGAGCAAATCACCAAGAATTCCATTAAAAGCGTTTTACTTGTATAATATACATATAGTGATCCACTTTATCGAAGGCCTTACGGAAGTCAGTATACACAGTATCAACCTGTATTTCCCATATCTACGTGTTCAAATAAGTATGTAGTGAAAACGGGCAAACAAACTACTGAGAATTTCTTGACAGAAAAACCTAATACTTAACTGATTTTTGGCCCGAGCCGGGATTTGAACTCGGGATCTAATGATCAGTAATCACGCCTACGACCACGAGATCAAGACAATTAAAACTATATAATGATGAACGAATGACTCACCTCTAGAACGGTGTTACACAACACAACCTCGGTATTTAAGGAAGTCCACTCACCATTCAAAAAATTATAGCATTATGATGCTATTTTATGCTGGTATACGGTAAAAGGTACACCTTTAACCACAACTTTAAAACTAAGATGCACTTTCTTGCGCTGCAAAGATGCATTCTCCAATCTATATCGGGACCTGAAAGGTTAAACTGGCACAACACATTTTAAATAACAAGTATACGATTGTACCTTTAATGAGTCCGCATTGTAATTTATCGTATTTTATCTGTTACAAGATTTATAATATTATGCAGATTAGGTGTCATTAATAATACGAGTTAGCCGTATTATTACCCACCAAAATAATGGCGCTGGAACCTCAATCCGAAGTAAATTACCACTGATTAATACAACCCCCCGTTGCGACATTAATAAAAATGCAATGTGTGTACTGTTAGAGGCAGACGCAATAACGGTAATTAAACTTAAATACTGCATGTCTTTCCTTGTACATATCATCTTTAAATTAATACGTGATGCGAAAACTTTGCACTCTTTTTTATTTATTTGCTTTTTAAGGGAAACATACCAGTACATTAGAATAAATAATTACATTATAAAACATATAAACGTAATCCTAAAGCCAATGAAGTTTTCACAGATATCTAATACATGGTAAAAGCTTGCCACCACTATATTATGTTGCATAAAAATTTTAAATGTAAATATATTATATTTTTGAACATATTGCGTACACATATTGCGAGTAAGCGATTTGGCATAGTTGAAGTTTATATGGAGAAGGAGTACAGATAGGTAAATTTTTTATATAATATGAGTTGAGTTACACATAAATTCAATTAAATAAACAAAACAGCATTTTTTACGTTTATACTGTCAATTTCAAACACAACATAATTATTAGATTAAGTAAAAGCCTTAGACAAATTATCATAGAAGCATATTATGATTGTTGTTGCTCTAAGGTCAATGCCAAACACATAATAGTCTGTGAACAAACAGTCGCACAGAGTAGAGATTGTGGCCAAAAAATTTTAAATTGTTGCCAAGAAATAATTACTGTTGGATTGACTGAATAAGCATTAATTTAGTGATACTTCAAATGTATTCTTTTTCAATAGTGAGTGGACTGTATGTCAAGGCATAAAAGCGTATAATTTAAATTAATGAAAGGGTATTAGAGCAAGGAAGTTTCCGTAACGCTGCCCCAATGCGTGATGGCGAGTTTCACGTCTTCGAAATATAATTTTTCAGGCATATATAAGTTGCCTCAATATGTTACTTCACCGCCGAGCACGTGGTAAATCAGCACTTAAAATTATGGGTCTGTACTGTGAAATTCACAGCGAGCGGTTATTATCCCTCATTCTCAACGTAAAAGTAGATAAATAAAACGAACAAATATACTTAAATATTTAGTCATTTAAAAGTCAAATAAACTCCACGAAGATTCTGAAAACCAACTCGCTTATACGTTAGATCAAATCATCGATTAAGGCTGTCTCTAATTAACATTATTCCTACGAAAAAGGTCACCTACTCCATTTTTACCTAGACGTATTATTTCGTATCATAATTATTAACAGCCGCTCTCAAAGCTCTGTTAATAACAGCATGCGCTTTTTAATTGAGGCAACACTTTCAATTTGAAACACTATTTATCCGTTTTATTTCTTTACACTTTCTTTAATTGCAGTAAAATAAGACTAAATAATACGTGTTAATGATTAAAATAAATTGTATAATAGTTTAAAATGTAAATAAGGCTAAATAATACGTACGTGTTAAAAATTGAAATAATATCCGTATGTTAATTTTTTTCTCTTTATTTGGTTTACAAAACTGAACACAAAAATTACAACAACATGCTTACAAGTATATTGTAAAACAAACATTTCAAAATTTAATTCCAATACACACATAGATATGTAGTAACAGCTTGCGCAAAAGTATTAAGTAACTTTGAATATATTAATTCTAAACTAAATGCCTAAATTAAGTGTAAAAAATAATAGTCCTAGCTATAATATAGGTTTGCTATTTAAAAATCCGTCTCGGTTACCACCATCTTATCCAATTCTATCGCTAAGCAAAATTCATTATCACCGGCTGCGTTCTAGCATTTTATCTTGTGATTCTAGTTTGAAGTATAAGGGAGCCATTGTATTTACAGGTTAAAATAATACAGGTCTGCTTTTGCATTCCTCAAAAGGTTAACTAGGTGGTATGCCTCTTTTTGTATCTCTCTTACCTATTTGGGCAAGAGAAGCAGTGTTTTCACGGCAGTTTTCCGGACTCTGTAGTGTAAGAATATCCATTACCCCATATAGTATTAAGTAGACGTAAGAGGCGACAGAGGGATACAAATCAGGAGATGGGCAGCAGCGTCTTCTTAATAACGACTAAAATAAAAAGCTTTGGTTGCCAACCTGCTTGCAAAGCGTGGCAACTATGGCAAAGTCCCCCCTATGAGGCAATATATGACAGACGCTAAAGTTCAGCAGTGGACTTTAAGCTGTAATGGATGAATGTATAGAAGATAATCTACCAGGAGTACATAACCCATTGAAAGATGAAATTATTAAATCAACAGTACCATTACAACTGAGGCAATCTATAGGGGAAGCCTGTGTTCAGCTGTGGACTTTGAGCTATAATGGATGTATAAGATATTCTACCATGAGTCATCTTAGTCCTCACGTGTAACGAAGCATCAGCATTTCGATTAGAAGTCGAGATGTCTGTGAGCCACAGCAACTACTTATCATCAGGGACTGCATGCTCGTTTATCACCTTTATCCTATAAAAAGACAAATCCATGAGCCACTTTCCGTCAGGTGGAGTGTAAGTTGATTTGTCACTTCAACTTTATTTAAAAAAAATACTTAATCTTTTTTTATAAAATTCTCACGTGATAAGATATACAAATATTATATATATTTTTTATTTGTTCTCAATATCATTTTTATAGATTTTTGTACATTACTCTGAATCATAAGTTCTTAAGTCATAGTCACGTAAAAGTATACAACTAAATATCATTTTATTTACAATAGTATGCATTGGTTTTACTGGCTTTCTTATACGGCTTTTTAAGGTCACTTGGTAAAGAACTGTTGCTTATAAATAAAGGTAACAAAGTATCATTTTCTAGTTTATATCATAAAATCTTGTGATTCTCTTCTACTTAGAATTTATTACATTTTCCAAATTTATGTTTGAGCAGAAGCTCTCAGTGGATATAAATGCTAGGAGTACGTCAGAGAAACCGGGTACTTTAGAGAATCAGCTGCTTTGTGACACAAAAGAAATTGCGATTGTTTTGTAGTTAAATTAAATACATAATCTGATTATAAATACATAAATATAAAATATATAAATATATTTATGCTATGTGCTCATGGACTACTATGATTTCTGCTAAATAATTATAAACCAGAGACATACATAAATAGTTCTATTACAACGTTTGACCTTTTACGAGGTCGACATGTTAAACCAAAAGTGCTCATAATTTGAAGCATTGACCACAAACCAATTATATCTTGCACCAAGTCGAAGTTGTGATTCGAAATTCAAATGTCAGCAGAAGTGACGTGTGACCCGATAATGGCTGATGCGTGCACGGCAAAACGGAAACCGTTCGGAAATTAGCTTCGTTCAACGTCTCCGTGACATTTTAAATCACACTGCTGAAATCAGAATTCATACATGCAAGCGACACACAATACGCAAATTGATTTGCATGAATATTTATATACTACGAGGGTGGATTGAAAAGTACTCGGCCTAACCAAGAAAATAAACACATACTAAATCAGTTATATTTTTATTTTTCTACATAATCACCATCAAGTTCAATACACTTTTGCCACCTCCCCTTCCAAGCATTTAGACCGTTGAAAAAAAATGATTCTTCCTTAGAGTCAAAATATGCGTCTACAGCTGCTTTGACCTCGTCGTTTGTCGAAAATCTTTGACCTCCCAAGTGCTTTTTTAGGTTAGGGAACAGAAAGAAGTCTGATGGTGCCAGATCAGGTGAATACGGCGGATGCGGTAACAGTTCAAAGCCACAGTTGTGAATTTCAGCCATTGACTGTACTGACGTGTGAACACGGGCGTTATCTTGTTGAAACAGGACTTTTCTTCTGAGCATTCCTCGACGTTTTTCTTTTATTTCCTCTCGTAAACGACGTAGCAGTAGACGGGCAGTAGTAATCAGAGTTTATAGTCTGACCCCTTTCAAGATAATCAATCATAATCACACCTTTCGAGTCCCAGAATACTGAAGCCATCACCTTATTTGCCGACAAAATCGACTTAGCCTTTTTAGGGGGTGGTGAACCAGGTCTTCTCCACTGTTTTGATTGTTGTTTTGTTTCCGGTATACAGTAATGAACCCATGTTTCGTCCATAGTAACAAAACGATTCAAAAAATCATCTGCATCGGCTTCAAATAACTCCAAACAGTCGCGTGAAATAGTCAATCGCGTCCTTTTTTGTTCAACTGAAAGCAGTCGCGGAACCCACCTCGCAGACACCTTGTGGAAACCCAACTCGTTGACAATGATGTTTAGAGTTCGTTCATAAGAGATGCCTATAATCTCGGCTATCTCTCTAATTTTTAATCTGCGGTCTCCCATTATTAAATCAAGTACTTTTTTAATATTTTCGTCAGTAGTTGACGTCGAAGGCCTTCCAGAGCGGGGTTCATCTTTCACACTCTCTCTACCACGCTTAAATTCTGCTATCCATTTTTTGACGGATGAATATGACACAGCACAATCGCCTAATGTACTGACCATGTCATCATGGATGGCTTTTGATGATAGCCCCTTCTTATGGAGGTACTTAATGACGGCACGCTGCTCGATTTGCTCCATTCGCGGAAATTATGTCCGATTACTTTGTTAATAAATTTATAAAATCGCAACTAATTATCGCACACGTTTCGAACTTCACACAATGAACTAGTCTGAACTGAACTAAATAATGTGGGTAGATTTGATTTTTAGAATTGAATGGATCTGTGTTAGGCCGAGTACTTTTCAATCCACCTAGGTATTTCTTTTATAGTAAAAATGGCCTTGTTTTCAAAATGAATACGTATACGAATCATGTACCTTGTGAGGGTAATACGGTCACTTACGGTACCTTAAGCTTTGTCGCCCTATAAAACCAAAATTAAGAGTAGGATAGAGACAAAAAATATAAAGCCATATACTATAAGTAATATATAAAGAAAACAATAGCTAACAAGCTTTGCACTGCATCTATTATGGTTGTAGTATGAATGGGTTGGCTCGACCGGGGAAGGCCCACGCTCTCACAGAATACCAGAGTCAAATAGCAGCGTAATGCTGCTGTGTTTTGTATGGTGAGTGTAGAGAGCCGGAGACCCGTTGTACTGGAATCTATGGCATTCCATCTTAGTCCTCAAGGGTGACAACGCATCTGCATTTTGATTCTTAAGCGAAGTTAAATATAGATGTCTATGAGCTACAGCGTTCACTTGCCACCAGGTGGACTGTGTGCTCGTTTGTCACCCTTATCCTATAAAAAAATATAATTAGGAGCACATCGATAAATCAACTTATAAACAATTAACTACACTACATAATACTAAAATCAACTAAAATATTTACTAATAGCTGGCCCGGGAGACGTTATTCTACCCTTTCTGGTTGATTACGTGATGATTTTCACACACACACACACACACACACACACACACACACACACACACACACACACACTTTTCTAGACATACTTAACCTAATATGTATAGCTAAAGATCCTTTATGACTAATAGAACCACCACAGTCATTATGACAATAAACTTTTTTTACTCTTCCGTAAGCCGATAAAAAGTTGCCTATATGTTATACGCCATCATTTACTGCTTTCACACCAAATATCATTGAAATCCGTCCAGTAGTTTTAGTGAAACGTGAACAAATAATTATTCTACGGATTTATTATATGTAAAGATACGTCTGACAACTGTCAAAATGGCGTTGATAATAAGGCAGCGCCCTTTCGATCCTTTATTATTTCATTGACTGCTGAAGAGCTATCGTATCACAGAACCATTTGTGCAATCAAGGTTATAGGTTTTGAGTTATAAGTAAGTAACCATATTAACCGGATGACCATATTATTACTCTCACGTACTATATATGTTATAGCATAGAATTGAAAAGAATATTTTTAATTCAATACAGATTACAAGTATACTTATTTAAAGTCATTTTAGCTATATCACTTGTTCGGCAAAAACCACGGTCCTGGGAAGAACCAGCAGGAAACCCAGCGAAACTTTTTTAAACAATAATTAACTTATGTTTATCTAAATGAGTAATAAAGATCTTTTTAAAGCCATTTAAAATATAATATTTCACAGAATAGAAATAGAAATAGAAACTTTTTTTTCAATGTAGATTATAAAAATACTTATTGAAAGTCACTTTTTTAATTTACCATTTAGATTTAAGTCTGAAATAATTTAGAAACAGCATTGTAGCCATCACCTCATTCTCAAGGACTATTATCGGTCATGTACTCTTTAGCAGCTCTAATAACCCGTACTAAATAATGTTTGCTTAATAAAAAATTTAAATTTTTTTGATAGGCCTGCATATTTTCTGGGATTTTGTTGTAAAAATGTATTTAAATTTCTCCGTGAAGAAATTACTGACTCTATCAGTCGTGTAAGTAGCATGTTAATATATGTTCGGAACATAATATATTAAATGATATATTTGATATCACCAGTCGATTGCTTATTATGTTGACTATTTTTTTGAATACTAATAATTAAGGTAAACATTTTTTCTGATGTGGCTGCAATTCAATGGAGCAAATACATTAACATGTCTCATAAGAAAGGGTGACGCACGAACTAAGCAACTGACACAAGAAAGAACCTCACTTTTACTATATAAAGAGCTAACTCAACCCATGGACAGCACCTGCATGTAATCCAAGCGTTTGCCATAAATTAAAAAGTACACGAGTAACCCGGATTCGATCCCGCAGGCAGCAATGAAATTATTAGTTGCAATTTTAAGTGCTAGTTTACATACTACGTGCTCGGCATTCATTGCCACCATATCGAAAAAAACCATCATGGAATTATCAGTTGCAAAAGAATTTAAAGTTAAATTAATATGAAAGTAAAAAACTGAAAGGAACTTGTTCTTGAATAAAACAAACATTTATACGTCCTCATCCTTTTTACCATTTGCGGGAAGCAACTTCGTCTCCATTACATCCATCTATCAATTTAATACTCCTTGAGCCGTGATGTGTCAAAGGCTAGGCGCTTAAAATTTGAAAACACGCGAGCTACCCGAATTTCAGGTAAGATTACCTACTAGCCCGTGGGTGTCGTAAGAGGCGACAGAGGAAAACTGAGGCGGGAGATGGGCAGCAGCATCTTTCTGATAACAGCTAAATAAAAAAAAACTGCGGTTGCCAACCCGCTCGCCAAGCGTGGCAACTATGGAAATATATCTCCATGATGGGAGTTACAAAGAGACGGCCTCCATTCCCCGGCGGCCCCCCTATTCCTGGCTACGATCGTGACCATGGTAACGGCGGGGTAGGGGGTGCTAAGAATCTCCGGTGGAATTTCGGTTGCCACCTACGACGAGTCGACATGGCATACACCTACGCACCCTGAGGACTGACGAGAATATCCTAGAGCTAGAAAAAGAGATAGACAAGTGGCGCTGGGATATTATAGGATTATTTGAGGTCCTAAGAGAGGGGGAGGACATGGTAATCAACGAATCCACTGGGAGGACCAACATCTGTACCAAAGAGGTGTCTGATTTATCGCCTACAAGTCTCTCGTTAACAACGTTGTAAAGATTGGGAGTGTCATCGACAAGGGTTGCGTACCTTAATCTTAGAATCACCAAAAGGTATTCGTTGAAGGTCATATAGGTCTACGTACCAATCTCTGCAGATCCCGATGAGAAGGTGGAGGAAATGTTTGAGGATATCTCTAGAGTATTGCATTCCTCCAAAGCCCACTACACGGTGTTAATGGGACACTCCAGCACAAAACTGGGCATAGGAGAAAGCGGTGAGCTGAAGGTAGGAAAATTTAAAATAGGACAACGGAACCCAAGGGGCCACCAGCTGTCCAATTTCATTGAAAAAGAGAGTCCTTTTATGATGAACTCTTTGTTTAAGAAATGGCCCCACAGAAAAATGACCTGGTTGAGCCGCGACGATTCGACAAAAATGAGACTGACTTTATTATGATGACCAAACGACAGCTGTTCAGTGATGTCTCAGTGATAGCAAGGGTGAAAACTGGCGGCCATCACCGAATGATGAGAGGCACACTGAACCTAAACGTTAAGTTGGAGTGTTCACGTCTAATGAATTCAACGCTCCGTCCATCTCGTGCTCTGATGCAAAGTCTCGAAAACTTTTAGCTCGAATCACAAAACCGTTTTAAGTGCACAGAAGACTGCAATGCAGTGGACGATATGAATGAGAAGCTCGTGGAAACTGTCCATGCGGTCCATCGATCACTAATAAAGAACGTAAATAATAATAAAGTAAGTTTTTTTTAGTGATCGATGATGCGGTCGAATTTTCTCAAGATGTGCGATGTTGGAATTTGACGGCTGAAATAAATCGGCAGGATAATTTGTCTGAGCATTTCATGTGGTGTACGCTTTTATATGATAGAGTCATGATGCAGCTGTATGTTGGTTGTAGCATGAATGGGTCGGCTCGATCAAGATAGGACCATGCTTTCACATAATACCAGAGTGAAATCGCTGCTTAATTCCGCTGTGTTTCGTAGGGTGAGTATAGAGAACCGGAGACCCTTTTTACTGAAAACGAGGCATTTTGACTCTTAATCGAGGTAAAATGTAGATGTGGATCAGCCATAGCATCCACTTATAATCGGGTGGTTTGTGTGCTCGTTGATTACCCCTATTCTATAAAAAATTTAAAAAAAATCCTACATTTCTTCGCAGCGTAATCGAATCGGGCTGATCAGAAGAACTCGGTATCGACGATTCGGGCCGCTCTTCGTTGACTCCAAATATATGCGGCGGCACTTACGCAACTTTAAAACATTTCGTATTGAAGAAGCGAACCAGGGCTCCAAAGTCTTTGCCCGAGATCTGTCTGCCAGAAAGAGCCAACTGTCGAAGCTACAGACTGAAGATGGCAGCATCGTTTCCGATACACCTGAGATTTTGAGTGGGATTGAGAGTTTCTATGGGCTGTACACGTCATTGTTGGAGCCACACGCAAGTGTGAGTAACAATCCAAGAGCAAGTCTTATCCGACGATATTCCGGTGATATTCCGGACTCGGTCTGAGCGAGATTAGAATGCCTCTCCAGAACTCAAAGAACTCACAAATACAGCGGAGATTCTTAAAGAGCGTGGAATACCAGTACTTGAAGTCCTACAGAATCTCTTTAATTCCGTCCCCCGTGATGACACTACACCAAAGACGTGGATCAGAAGTAAGTGGATTTGTTATTCAAGGAAAGCGACAAAGTTCTCTTGTAGAAATACAGACCGGTTTTCCTTCTGAGTTTTCGAGAGTCCTTACGAATCATCTCGCACGCAGACTCGACGACTTCCAGCCTACCGAACAAGCCGGTTTCCGAAAAAGCTTTAGCACCATAGACCACATACATACCCTTCGGCAGATTGTACAGAAGATCGTACAATCTGCCACTTAGTCTTGCATATGTGGACAATGAGAAAGTCTTTGATTTCATCGAAATTTGGGCGTTGCTACAGTCCTTTGAGCGGTGCCAAGTTGACTATCGGTATATCGAAGTGCTGAAACGTTTGTACATTAGGGCTACAATGGCTATCCAAGTACAAGCCCAGAGTACGAAACCTATCCAACTGCAGAAAGGTGTAAAACAGGGCGACCTTATATCCTCGAATTTCTTCAAAGTTGTATTTGAAGACATTTTCGAGCTACTACAAGACCGACCTATTATGATACCGACTATGTAGTCCCTATGGCGGAATCACTGGAGGACCTAAACACTATGCTCAATGACCTCAATAGTGCCTCCCAACGGGTAGGTCTTAAGATAAACATGGATAAATCAAAGATTATGTGTAACGTCTATGTCACACATACGCCTTTAGTTATTGGGATTACTAAGCTCGAAGTTGTTGAGTATGTTTACCTGGAACAAATAGTCTGACTAAGTAAGTTCAACTTCGACCGAGAGATTAATCGACAGATTCGACACGGCTGGGCACCGTTCGTGAGATTATGACACCTCTTCTCGTCAGGTATACCTCAAAACTTGTACAACCACTGCGTGTCGCCAATGATGACTTATGTATCAGGACGTGGTCGTTCACTGATGAGCATGATGAAATGATGAGGAAATGAAAAAGAATGATGAGGAAACTTAAGATCATTCAGCGAGCTATAGAAAAGGCTACGCTCGGGGTTTCTCTGTGTGATTAAACTTAGAAATTAGGTTATCCGCAGTAGAACCAGAGTAACCGACATAGTCCAACGGCTTGGAAAGCTGACATAGCAATGGGCCGGCCATGTAGCTCGATGAACTGAAAACCAATGGGGAAGCAAGGTCCTCGAGTAGCAGCTTCGTACCGGTAGGTGAAGTGTGACGACGTGCAGGAAGACGATTGATGCATGTGGCTCAAGACCGTGCTTATGGCATTCTTTAGGGGAGACCTATGTTCAGCAGGGGACTTGTGAAGGGCTGTAATGATGATGATGAGGCACCAATGAAATTTAATTTAATTACCGATTTACTACGTGTTTAGTAGGTTAGGTTGCGGACTGCTAACTCACAAAGTCGTGGGTTCAAATCCGCCACTCGACTACTTACTTGTAGTGGTTAACGGGAATATTGATAATACTTATAACGTTAGTTACTAATACCTATTATTTCCTGTTAAAAATAAAAAACAATCATGCACGTCTGATAATACGCACTAGAGCTAAAGCGTCGGACCAATCGCTACAAAACCTAAAACCTATAATTATATAATTTAGTTTAATCAACACATCGAGCTCTAACTAAATTACGCGATTCCTACGTAAAATTTTTAAACGTACGAAAAAAAACAGCTTCCGTAAGCAGTTGCGTATGTTAGTGAGGGGAGTAGGCAGTTGTTCATGACTTTGCTTTTCAGCCTTGTGGGCAAGTCGCTTTTTAGAATTTCTTTTAGGCTCCAAAATTTCTTCCAGGTGATGTTGACACTTCTCTCTACTTCCTGTTCATTGTTGTGTGAGTTATAAGTAAGTGACTATATTAACCGGATGACCGTATTATTACCCTCACGTACTATATATGTTATAGCATAGAATTGAAAAGAATATTTTTAATTCAATACAGATTACAAGTATACTTATTTAAAGACATTTTAGCTATATCACTTGTTCGGCAAAAACCACGGTCCTGGGAAGAACCAGCAGGAAACCCAGCGGAACTTTTTTTAAACAATAATTAACTTACGTTTATCTAAATGAGTAATAAACATCTTTTTAAAGCCATTTACAATATAATATTTCACAGAATTAAGTCTGAAATAATTTAGAAACAGCATTGTAGCCATCACCTCATTCTCAAGGACTATTATCGGTCATGTACTCTTTAGTAGCTCTAATAACCCGTACTAAATAATATTTGCTTAATAAAAAATTTAAATTTTTTGATAGGCCTGCATATTTTCTGGGATTTTGTTGTAAAAGTGTATTTAAATTTCCCCGTGAAGAAATTACTGACTCTGTCAGTCGTGTAAGTGGCATGTTAATATGTTCGGAACATAATATATTAAATGATATATTTGATATCACCAGTCGATTGCTTATTACGTTGACTATTTTTAGAATACTAATAATTAAGGTAAAGATTTTTTCTGATGTGGCTGCAATTCAATGGAGCAAATACATTAACATGTCTCACAAGAAAGGGTGACGCACGAACTAAGCAACTGACACAAGAAAGAACCTCACTTTTACTATATAAAGAGCTAAGTCAACCCATGGACAGCACCTGCATGTAATCCAAGCGTTTTCCATAAATTAAAAAGTAATTTTAAGTGCTAGTTTACATACTACGTGAAATATATCTCCATGACAGGCGTTACAAAGAGACGGCCTCCAGTACCCGGCGGCCCCCCTATTCCAGGCAACGGTCGCGACCATGGTAACGGCGGGCAGGGGGTGCTAAGAATCTCCGGTGGAATTTCGGTTGCCACCTACGACGACTCGACCTGGCATACACCTCCTTATACATCCTGAGGACTGACGAGAATATCCTAGAGCTAGAAAAAGAGATTACTAAGCTCGAAGTTGTTGAGTATGTTTACCTGGAACAAATAGTCTGACTAAGTAAGTTCAACTTCGACCGAGAGATCAATCGACAGATTCGACACGGCTGGGCACCGTTCGTGAGATTATGACACCTCTTCTCGTCAGGTATACCTCAAAACTTGTACAACCACTGCGTGTCGCCAATGATGACTTATGTATCAGGACGTGGTCGTTCACTGATGAGCATGATGAAATGATGAGGAAATGAAAAAGAATGATGAGGAAACTTAAGATCATTCAGCGAGCTATAGAAAAGGCTACGCTCGGGGTTTCTCTGTGTGATTAAACTTAGAAATTAGGTTATCCGCAGTAGAACCAGAGTAACCGACATAGTCCAACGGCTTGGAAAGCTGACATAGCAATGGGCCGGCCATGTAGCTCGATGAACTGAAAACCAATGGGGAAGCAAGGTCCTCGAGTAGCAGCTTCGTACCGGTAGGTGAAGTGTGACGACGTGCAGGAAGTCGATTGATGCATGTGGCTCAAGACCGTGCTTATGGCATTCTTTAGGGGAGACCTATGTTCAGCAGGGGACTTGTGAAGGGCTGTAATGATGATGATGAGGCACCAATGAAATGTAATTTAATTACCGATTTACTACGTGTTTAGTAGGTTAGGTTGCGGACTGCTAACTCACAAAGTCGTGGGTTCAAATCCGCCACTCGACTACTTACTTGTAGTGGTTAACGGGAATATTGATAATACTTATAACGTTAGTTACTAATACCTATTATTTCCTGTTAAAAATAAAAAACAATCATGCACGTCTGAGAGCTAAAGCGTCGGACCAATCGCTACAAAACCTAAAACCTAAAAGTAAAGTAAAGTTACAGCCTATATATGTCCCACTGCTGGGCTCAGGCCTCCCCTCATTTCTGAGAGGGTTTAGGGCAAGGAAGTGTCCGCCGCGCTGCCCAAATGCGTGTTGACGAACTTCACATGTCTTCGAAATATTTTTTTTTCTTATTCCTCAGACATGCAGGTTTCCTCACGATGTTTTCCTTCACCGCCGAGCGCGTGGTAAATCAGCACTTAAAATTGCAATTAACAATTTCATTGGTGCCAGCGGGGATCGAACCCGGGTTACTCGCGTTCTGTTATATTTACAACGAGCGTTAACCACTGAGCTACCACGGCTCTACCTAAACCTAAAACCTATAATTATATAATTTAGTTTAATCTACACATCGAGCTCTAACTAAATTACGCGATTCTTACGTAAAATTTTTAAACGTACGAAAAAAAAACAGCTTCCGTAAGCGGTTGCAGACGATACAAAAAGCTAATAACATAAACACGTGTGTTTTAACAAATATTTTCGTACATATATAAATTATACCAGTCAATGGCAATTTATTCCATTAAAGGGAACATAATTTAAAAAGTGGAAGGAGTCTTTATTTATGAGCGCGGTTGCCAGTAGGCGCCCGGCCACGCCCTGCTATTATCCCGCACTTTTTACCCCAAAAACTGCGTCCAGAAGTTTGATATATACGAGCACATACTGCAGTGATCTTAATAAGGTCCCTTCAAAGGATTTTTAATCGTATTTATAATTTAAATAATATATGATGTGAAATAATGAGAAATGTATTTGTGTTTTTTTTTAGAATAAAAGTGTCATTTATTGTGCTAGTTGTAGGTTATAAAGATTTAATATTATGTTAGTTATTAAGTATCGCTACAACTATATAACTAGTACTATAGGTACTAACATAATAACGAAGTATTTGCATTATGATCCTTAATCAAGGAGAGATGTAGATGTCCATGGGCCACAGCATCCATTTATCATCAGGTGAACTGTACGATCTCGTGTCACTCTGTTTTATAAAAATATACACAATTATTTCATCATAATCGTCATGATATCATCACAGTCCTTAACAAGTGCACTGCGCAACACATTTCTTCTCCGAAGAATATTGCAAAACACGGCTTTACCGCCACCTGCATCGATCATTATGGTTGTCATAGATTTGAATTTATTTATGTGTAATTAAATTCAAATACGTAGCAGGAGTTGTTTAGCAAAATTCGTTATAACAAATATGTGACGATTTAGAATTTTATAAATTAAAAGAAACATTTTAAAATGCATTAAGCAAAAATATTGTTACAAGTAAGCTCATATTGTGAAAAATAGAAACTCACGTTAACTGACATTACATAAATGGGATCATGCTTGTTTTATTGCTGTATTAACTAAGTTAATTGCGGTACATAAAGGCCAGGTGCTCCAGGTTACTGAAAATGTGCTTCAAAATAGTAGTTATGTTGCTTGCATTAACATGTAGCACGCAACTACCCTATTGAGCGATTTTACATAAGGTAACCATGTCTCCGTTCAGACAATTTGGACGCATCACATACATAGATTCAGTGACCAAGAAGAAATATCCATGTGATGTGAAGTCTAAAAAGTATTAACAATTCAATTTCGTGTTACCAATAAAAAGAGAATACCAATAAAAAGAGTCTCCGGCTCTCTGCACTCACAATACGAAACATAGTAGCATTATTATTATAAATGCTATTTCACGCTGGTATTCTGATAGAGCATAGTCTTTCCGACCCATTTGTTCGGTCACCAAAATATAGCAGCGTGACTCTAAGGTGTTAAATTCGGTTTATTTATGTTTTTGTTTATAAATAATGTTCTCCAGATCGAATTATGGTCACGGCGGCCTGCCTCAACGGAGCCTAGCCATCGGCGCAGGACAGTATTATAGTGCCCAAGTGTATACGCAAGCACAGGTGCACTCTCTATTCCCTCACTCTCATAATCCGATGGGACGGTAAACCGACACGACCAGAAAGAAATCAGGTGCAAGACCAACGGCTTTACGTGCTTTCCGAGGCATGGGGGTGAGACACCGCCAACTTCCTGACTCCGGGCAGCTTCTGAGAATTTTTGACGGAAAAACTCAATAATTGATTTTTTGACCTGACCCAGAATTCGAACCTAGGACCCCATGATAACGAGGCAACCAGTAAGTTGTATATAAAACAGAGATGACAAACGCACTTAAAGTCCAGTCCACCTGTTGGTAAGTAGCTACTGCAGACTAAGATAGAATGCCTCACAGCTGTAATCATACCGGCTCTCTATACCCTTCTGAGCGAAACACAGCAGTGCAGGGTCGGAGGAAATAGATCAAAGGATGATACCTTGGTGGTTAATATAAAGGGACTCCTACAACCTAGTAACTTATTGTACAACACATGGCTCACTTGACAAAGTATTTTAAATGTGGGAACAACACAGCACAATGAGGGCAACCACGTCTTTTTCTACCACCAGGCGGCGCTACTTAAAAATGAGGTGTAATATTTGACAGATTTCATAGGAGGGGAAGTTCATTAGTACGAAATGTGTAAAGGTTAGTGTTTATTTTTATACTATTAGTTAAATTTTGTATTAATTAGATAAAAAAATAAATAAACCAAACCACATCTACACTAATATTATAAAGAGGAAAGATTTGTTTGTTTGTTTGTTTCTTTGAATTGAATAGGCTCTGAAACTACTGAACCGATTTGAAAAATTCTTTCACCATTAGAATCCTACATTATTCTTGATGAACACAGGCGATAGAACGTTTTCAAAAACTTTAGGGATCAGTATGAAAACTTCGTTAATGTAACCCAAGGTGTAAAAAAAAATACCAAAAAAAAACCTTATATCGCGTACGCTGCGGAAACTATTGACAATAGAGCAAAGTGATGTGCTACAGTTTTATGAAGAAAAATTAAATGTGCAAAAAATTAAAGAGCAAACCACTGAGTCAGTGTTTTGTGTGTTAAATTAATACTCTAGAAACTGATAAACTTTTATTTAGAAGTAACTCCTCAATTAAATGACATTGTGTAACAAAAACTTTACCTCCAAAAACTTTATACAGACAAAACGCATCTGCATTTTGATTCTGAATCAAGGATAGATGTAGGTGTCTATGGTCACAGCCTTACAGCATTTACTTATCATGTGGACTGGTGCTCGTTTGTCACCCTTATCTATTGAAGAAGATTAGATCACTACTTCGATGTAATGTTTTTGTAATTAATCATGCCTAAGACTGCCCGACAGAGCTGTATAAAATCTTGTCACCCTCGTTATGCCAGTAAAATGGCCGCTGCATTTCGCGATACACATCGCAGAAATGACCCACGGCATTATTAATTGGATACGAATATATACGTCACCTGCGCCTCCCGTGCTTGCGAAAAAATATGAAAAGAGGTGTAGTTGCTACGTTTCCATAATTACCTCGATAATTAATGAAATATTAACATATATATTATATGCTTAAGTTGTAGGACTAACTAATATGTAATAACTAAGTAAGAACGTCGTATAAGAGAATTCACCCTCATTTAATTGAACAACTTGCACTATTTCTTACACCCTTTTTTACTGGAACGAGGTATTCTATCTCAGTCCTCAGGAGTGACAACGCATTTTGATCTATAATTGGATAAATGTCCATGGGCCACAGTATTCACAAAAAATAAGTTCCTGTATTTATCCCTACTATACCTTTTACAGTACATAAAATGCTTGAAAACCCCTCTTGCAAGATAAATACATACTGATTCAACAACTGATGTACCGCTTAAAATTAAGTCTTAGTATTTAAACTTCAAAATTAATAACAAAATATATTTCCACATTAATAGCTTCTGAAATCGATGCCGAGATCCGATACGATGAGACATCGAAGTAATTAAAGTAGTTAAAGTAAACCATACCAAAGAATTAGAGCCTCGACTTCCGAAGCTAATACGGCTGAGCATCTCTGCCCTTTTCTGAGAGATCTGCTTCAGAGCGTGTTGGCGGACTGCACATGCCTTTGATATATTTCTCAGACCCGAGTTACTCTACCGAGCACGTGATAAATCAGCACTTAAAATTACAATTTGTAATTTCATTGCTTCGAACTGGGATCTAATTCGGGTTACTCGCATACCTATAGTGAAATTTATACTGAAATGTGAACTTTCTCGCCGTGTAATAGTGACTAAGAGAATCCAATAAATGGGTTAGTCGATGATCTTGTTGCGCTCGTAAGGGACAGCGGGATTTCGTATGCTTCGTCATTTGTAATACATACAGCAAATGAGTGGAATAACTTGCCGGCGCCTGTCTTTCCGTCAGACAATCTGGACGTCTTCAACACAAGAGTGAATCGGCTTTTGCTACGCTAAGACAATGCGATTCATCATCCAGGACTTCATCATCACTTACCACCAGGTGGTATTGTGGTCAAACACTGGCTTGTAATAAGTAGAAAAAGGAAATGAAACGAGACGGGTAGCAGCATCTGCGGCCGTTGATCACCTTCCAGGAGTGGCAGCTATGGAAAATATTCCAAGGCAATCTGTGGTGAATGTCAATGTTTAACAGTGGGCTTCTGACAAGCCATAAATAATTATTGATAAAAATGCTTAGTCCTTGAGATATAAAGATTTATTTTTTTTTGATAACGGGAGACTGCGTAACAAGCTCCCTTGCTTTGTTATAAATAGCATCTTTTATACGTGCTAGAGCCATGCTGCAGCTATATTATGGTTGTAGCACAAATGGGTCGGCTCGACCGGGGAGGAACCACGCTTTCATAGAATACCAGTGTAAAGTAGCAGCTTATTGCTGCTGTGTTTCGTATGGTGATTGTCGAGAACCGGAAACTGGTTTTACTGGAATTGAGGCATTCCATCTTAGTCCTCAGGGGTGACAACGCATCGCAGATGATTTTGATTCTTAATCGAGGATAAATTTAGATATCTATGGGCCGCTGTACTGTATCCACTTACCATCAGTCGGACTGTGTGCTCGTTTGTCACATTAATTCTATAAAAAAAATAGTTTATCGTCGATGTACTAACTGTAATTTTGTAGAGAGAAGTATAGTAAATTATAATCTACTGATATAAGAAAACCAGTTAAAATCGGAGCATAATGCTGCTGTTTTTCGAACGGTGAGTGTAAAGAATCGGACAGCTTTTGTATTGTTCACAAGACATTCCATATTAGTCATCAGGAGTAACGACGCATTTGCATTTTGATTCTTAATCGACACATCGCGTTTATATTTTTCTTTTTAATTAAGTAAAGATATGGATCTCTATGGACTCGTTTATTTTACCTTCTGAAAAACACATTAAGTCCTGGACATAGCAATTTCTCAGAAAGTACCGCAGGAAGTACCGTAATCAACACTCTGGCAGGAGCTATCATTAATAGAAAAAAAACTTTAAGCTAACAATGAGACTATAACACTCATCTAAAGTTCGTAGTGACCAACTCCAGTTACATTATCTGGTGTGTGTGTACCTATATGCAATTTTGAGTGCTGGTTAATCTCGTGTTTTGAGGAAACCTACTTATCTGAGGAATAAAAATATTGTGAGGACATGTGAAGGCCGCCAACATGCACTGTAGCAGTGCGTCAGAGTAATTGCTCCATAACTCTTTTAGAAATAAGAGTCCTGTGCCCAGCAGTGGGACTTATAAGGCTCTAAACTTATTTTCATTACAACTCTAAAAGTGCTACTAGAGTTTGATCTATGTGATTTGTGAACTATCGTTTAAGGCGAGCGCCCTTCCCCAACGCATATATATTATATGTTATAAGCTCATTTAAAATAACTTGAAAAAAATATGTTGTTAAAATTTCTGCCCACATCGTTGGTCTGGTGGTAGAACGCTACTACTTACAGTAAGATCCTGGGTTTTGGATGCCGGGTCATGACAAAAACAATCAATTATTGAGTTCTTCTGCCAAAAAGTTCTTAGTAGCAGTCCGGAGTCAAGAAGTTGGCGGTGTTTCACCCTTGCGCCCCGGAAAGCAAGTAAAGCCCTTGGTCCTGCGCCTGATCTCTCTTTGGTCTTGTCGGTTTGCCGTCCCTTCGGACTATGAGATTGAGAGAATAAAGAGTGCACATGTGCTTGCGCAAACACTTGGACACTAAGTAATTCTGTTCTGCGCAAATGGCTAATCTCCGGTGAGAATGGCCACTGTGTCCGAAATTCCGGCTGGAAGACATAATTAATATTATTATTGATGCAATACGTTTCATAAGACAAGTGAGGCACATTATCCATGCAAATTTAAATACCCGGGGTTTCCTTATCTCGTATCGTTGCCGTCTTTAGATTATCCGCGGGGTGCTTTTTAAAGAACCAGCTGAACATAATTTGTGAACCGACCGCGTTCTATAATTAAATTTTAAAACCTCCCGCCGCGAACGCCTCCATCTTATTATCAAAAATCCGCGTGGTTCAGTTGGTTTAGTCACATGTTAATTAGTCAACGTACTTGTCTTCTTACTGATGAGTGTAAGTGTATTTAACTGACATAGATAGATAGATAGATAGATAACTCTTTATTGCATTTGAACAAAGTTATCACTTATCACAATAACGGAAAACTTATGACTACAAACGGTGGTCATATCGCTTTAAGCGATGTCTGTCTGACAAACTGAACACAAAAGGACATTATAATTTTATATTTTGACGGATAGGTGCAACGTGCAATATGAAATAAACAGAAAAAAATTATTAAAAATAATATTTATAAAAATATATTAATAATATATACGATATTTAATGATTATAAATATATTATATTTATATACATACTTATAATATATATACATAGATATATACATACATATATACCTATGTACAATATATTCAAACATATACTGCAGAGAAAATTTAACAAAAAAACACAAGTTTACATGAAAAGAGGAAATACATATAATTTATATTATACTTACGATTGTTGTCTGTTGAAGAAATTCTATTTTAGTGATTGGGTACGTGTAGATACTTTTTTAAAGGACATGCTGAGTTGTGTTCAGTGGTTACTGTGGCCCATAGACTCCTCGATTACGAATTTAAATGCAGATGCGATGTCACCTATGAGGACTATAACGAAATGCCTCATTTCCAGTAAAAAAAATTCATGACAATTAGAACGCAGTTAGTATTCTGAATACTTTTACTTTTTTTTTATTAAATTTTACTGAATAATTGTTTTTATTTTCTATTTTTGATGACAACGTCAAACAAACATGAGTACCTAGTTGATACTGCAGTATAATAAATATCTACATATAACTAGCTAACCAGGCAGATGTTGTTCTGCCCTTTTCGAAGACCCTTTGTCATGTCCTATCAAAAATCCTTCTCTATCTACGAAAAATCCTTAAATTCGCAAACAAATTGTGGGTCACTCATGGGCAAAAAAACTATCCTATCTCTCAAGTTGGACTGAACTGCACACGGTGTGCAAATTTGATTACAATCGGTTAAGTAGCTTAGAAGTCCATCGCGGACAAACAACGTGACATGTAATTTATATATATTAAGATAAATAATTCGAATTTGCTAAATTGCTACAGCTGCCACTACTGCTAAACTTGATTGATTTTACTTAAGTTTTACTTTATTTTAAGTATAATAAGAGCTATTTAATATTAAATTATTGCGGCATTGTACTATATTCTTATACAATTTCTACAGAGAAATGTTTCTTTCGACAACTCCTATCAAATTATTTAAATTGACACTATGTGTCCTATAACCAACTACAGCCTTTTACAGGGACACATATATATCTATAGAGCACGCGGTCCTGCACTGCGATTGTGTAATTGACATTGAAAGCTCCGTATGGCAAAGGCTTAAATTGTGGCGTTGAGGATCGCGATTTCAAATTCCGCTTGGGTTAAAATTATGTATGACTAAGGTAAGGGTAATATTATCACCCCAAGCTTTGCCTTACTATAAATCAAGCTAGGATGAGGACAGAGACAAATATACAATGTCGTATACTATAACTAATATATTGGGAAAACACAGCAAACAAGCTTTGATAGTATTAGGAACATTAAGAAAAATCAACTTAAAAAACTAGCTACACTACATCATACGAAATCGACTAAAATATTTACTATAATGTCAACTATCAAAGCGGTGTCGATAAAGCCATAGAATATTATAATACATACATAAGATAAAGCAGCGCCCTTTTGAGCCTTTATTATTCGATTGGCCGATGAAGAGTTATCATCAAACAAGGCTGTATAGTTTTTGATTTAAAAGAAACTATATTACCCTCACGTACTACATATAATAATTGTTCCGTGGATTTTGGATTGTGTTAACTGCCTCCACAATACAGTGTTTTGACGTTATTTTTTTTTTTGTCAAAAATATTTTTAAATATTTTGGGTGCTAGTCGCTTACCAATTGGAAACACTCTACAACTGGATAATGTTGTTCATCATGGTAATATTTTGTAACCTACAATAGGATTTTAATACAAGAAAGACATCGATTTTATAATCGATACTAATACATTTACATAAGACATCGAAAATAAACGTTAAATGTCAAAACGAAGCCAATTCCTACCAGAGTAACGCAATCGCAAAGCTGATCTAGATAGAAACTTCCCACGGTGGCAAGATTATACCAGAATACATTAATGCAGCATTATGCTGCTATTTTACGCTGATATTCTGTGAGATATGTGAGACATGGTATCTGTGCAGGTATATATAGTCGGCTCAACCGGGGAATGCGACCACGAACATCGTGGTCGCATTCCCCGGTTGAGCCGACTCATTCGCCCTACAACAATAATATAACTGGAACGTGGCTCTATCACTTAAAGTAGTTTTATATTCAAATAAACTACTGAAATATCTTTCGCGCTCAGTACTATAATAATTCTATGTTCGCGCCATATTTTTGCTAAAGAGGAAGCCCTTGACAGTGTCACATTCATCATACCGAACGATCGATCTGGGCTCCATTCATCTATTTCACTCTTCACAACGTAAATCAAGGAAACGGAATGCATCTGATCTGAAGAAATAAAATATATAGCGGCCATGTTGCAATTCATCCTTTCCCGTGCTTTTTGCATACTGTAGCATTCAAGTCTGTGGCATTCCCACGATTCAATATGTGTTAAATACCGATCCTTTTAGCTCGCTAAATTAATGCAGGTGGGTGAATGGCTTGTTTCAAATATCGCAAATTATTTTATATCTGACAACTTCATGCGGCACATTGTAGATTATATTAGCACCTCCGTAGTGCACAGGTTAATGTTTGATAATATAGTCAACAGCATGGAGTATAGAGGTAAGGAGCACAATCTTCCATAGGAGAGTATTTATTTGAAAATGTGTCCATCTGTAAGCAGTAAATAACAGTTCAAAAACTCTCGACAACAGCGCTCGAGTAGCTACAGGGTATGATAAATCGCCGTAAAATACGTTGAGTGATTTTGAAAGAAATAAAATAATTATTGTAAAAAGAATTATGGTGTAAGTCTGTGCAATAAAAAAATTATAAAAAGTTCATAAAAATATAGACTGTAGCTTAGTTGTGGTAGTGTGCAGAAGTAGCGCCACGCTTATTTAACTCTCTCCTACGGACACTTTTGTAAACAGAGTCTGTACTCCTTTCTTTCCTACCTCTACACTCCAAAGTCGACAGCTTACATTTTTATATGAATAGACATTTTTATTTACAGTGTACAGTCATGATTTTCTACGTTATCGTCATAGACTTAGAATTGGTTATCACAATCCACTGCAAGATGTGCCTCTCCCCCTTTTTCTTTTTATTTTTTTTTTGCGGATGGAAAATCATCTAATGACGCCTTTCGCTCTGTGTGGAGCGCAAGGGAGTGTCAGACTTTTACTGACTAAAAACCATCCGTGTTCCTTCAGTGCCCTTACGTTCCAGAGCCGCGGTTTCTCTTTCGAACAGCGCGCAGTCCCGGCAGGCGTCGGCCCTTGCGGGCCCCTTCACGCTGCTGACAGCTCTTTGAGGCGCGCGTGGTACAAAACGCGCCGTCGACACGGCCTGTCGTCGTTAGACGGACGGACGGCGAGCTACCCATTGCTCGCCGTCCACAGGCCCACGCCTACGGTGGCCGGGGGCCACGACGTAGCCCCCGACGCCCGGGGCGTCTCCCGCGGCGGCCGGGGAGGAAAGCTGCTGCTCTCTCCTTCTCCCGCTCCGCCACCTCCTTCGCTAGCATCACTGCTTCGCAGAAGGTGGTGATGGCATCCCATTCCGTCTCGCTCCGGACCATGGCTTCGACCAGGGCCGGACGCGATAGGTCGCCGCCGCCTATCGCCGCTACGAGGACACGGTGGTGCTCCGCCCAAGCAGGGCACACCTCCACGGTGTGTTCCACCGTGTCCTCCGGTCCATCCTCGCAGTGGGAGCACCCGGGCGTTTCCTCCCGCCCGATTCGGTGCAGGAACCTCCCGAACACACCGTGTCCGATGAGGACCTGCGTCAGGCGGAAGATGAGGATGCCGTGGCGTCTCTCAAGCCACTCCTCAAAGAGGGGTCTTATCGCCGCTATAGTGGCGTGCCCAGCACGGGGTTGCGACAGTCGCTCTCTCCATGTCGCCATCTCCCCTCTCCCCCTCCAGTGAGACCTTGGCGCCTGCCTACTGACAAATTATAAAGTAATATGTATCAGGAGGCGGATGACCGTAGTAGCACATATACGTTACAACAAAGTTCCAGAAAATATACAAGGTCTTTCTATTATCAAGTTTACTTTACTTTACTTTACTTATCTTCACGCACAATCCCTAACGGGGTAGCCAGAGAGAACAGATCGCCAAGTGTCACGATCCTTACATACCTCTTTCGCTTCTTTCAGGTTCATTAACTTCTTCATACATGCACGTCTAGGTATCCGAGTACTCTTGACCTTCCCCTCTTCGAGCAATTTGCTCACATGGTCTTCGAAAGTTAGTCTCGGTCTACCTCGACACCTTTTAATATTTACTTTTCGGTCTTCACTCAACGTGCCCAAACCATTGGAGTAGCCCCTATCAATTTTTGTGATAAGGTCATCTTTCAATCCTGCCATATTGCGAATCTCTTCGTTTCGCTTTCGGTCGGCTATGGTAACGCCACACATTTTACGAAGAGATCGCATCTCCACTGCATTCAACTTCCTTTTATGCTTCTTATGGCATACCCAGGTTTCGCTGCCATATAACAAAGTCGGTACCAACACTGCGTTATGTATTGCAAGGCGTGCACTCTTCACCACGCCTTGCCTTTTGACTAATGCATTCAGGGCACCATTGACTTTGTTTCCGGCAGCGACACGCCTATCCACATCTAAATCACATCTTCCATCCCGGCTGAAAGCACTCCCCAAATATACAATGTCATTTACCTGTTCTAGACATTCCTGATTTACCCATATTTCACATTTCGTTCTCTCTTCGTCCTTTTCAAATACCAGAACCTTAGTTTTATTAGCATTTAAACGGAGACCTTTAATTTCACATTCCTCTTTCATACACGTGACTAATGCCTGCAGTTCTGCTTCTGATGGTGCAATAAGCACTGCATCATCAGCATACAGCAGACAATTAACTTTAATGTCACCCAATTTCACACCCAAATAGCTATTTTTCAGCATCTGTAAACAGCTGTCGAGATACAGTATGAACAGCCAGGAAGACATGACACAACCCTGTTTTACGCCCGCTTGGACGCTAAACATGGGTGACAGGTCATGCCCTACCCGCACACAGGCTTTACAGTCATAGTGAAGTGACTGCACAGCTCTTAACAATCGACCATCATTTTATAACGATTTTGTTTAATAAAATATTATTAAGTTTAAATATTTTATTAAACAAAATCGTTACAAAAAGGGTTATTATAATATAAATGAATACGTGGTTGATAGTAACCCCTGTGTACGTGGTTGTCGTTTCCAAGCTGTTTTTAAAATAAATATTTTAAATAGTTTGTACAACCTTTCTTATGGTATAATTTACTTTCAAAAAAAGGTCCCCCTGGGTTTCTTGCTGGTTCTTTCCAGGACAAAGGTTTTTTTGAACCAGTGGTTATAGTAAAAAATGACATTTTTGTAATCTACATTGAATAAAAAGTTATTCCATTCTATTTTATTAGACGCCTACCCGTCGCCGGTCTCGTTATTTTACGCTGAGTTAATGTTTATACCGCCATCTTTCGGAAGCCGTAAGATTTTTTATGGTCTTTCCCAATAATCACTTCTTATACGAAAAACAAGACAAAATGGATTCCCTTACGGCGCTACCCCGTATCATATTTACCCGTATTATAATGATTAAGTTGCCATGGTCGATGTAAAGCCCCACTATCAAAACTATTAAATAATGATTTCTTATATTTGCGCGAACACTACACACATTGATTAAAAGTACTTTTACGGATTTTATCGCGTTTATTTTACTTTTAATTAAGGTCAATGTGGGCAAATCCGTCTACGGGGCTATTCTGTACACATGCGTTTACTATTCATTCCAGAATAGTTACGCTATATAAAACAGGATTAGTTTTTAGATCTAACTATGATTCATAGATGGAGCAGGGTTGTCTACAATTGTCAAAAAATGCATTCGAAATTTAGTTGTGCTACGAACTCGAAGCTCAAGTGTTGCGTGCCGCCGTTTCTTATAACGTAAATATTCAATTTTACAAGTTACGACTTTCTGGCTATGCATAACATGTAGTTTAATAAGTGTTTCAACGAATTTTTTTATTTGTTGTGAATATAAACCAGTAGATACAGAAATATTTTTTATAAAAATTACGTAACCTCAAAATGTTCAAGTGGGGAAATCCGTCTGATTTCGAAGGGGCTAAATCGTCATATACCGGAATTACCCCATTGCAGATGTAGTGAACCTTTTTCATCCTTCCTATTTTTAGTTTTATACCTACTTTGAAAGTCCACTGGTAACTAACAATTGGTTCTTTGAAATATTATTTTTTTGTCTTTAATTGATTAAGAAGATTATGTATTTGTATGAAGATTAGGTATTTATTCATAACAAACTGTTCTTAGTTTTTTTTCGGTCTAACTAAGAATTTATGTTAAAAACAAAATCATTATTTGTACTTCGAACCAAAAACATGTCGACAGATGCCGAACAAAATCCGATCGGATGTGACGTCAGTTTGTCAATTTTTACTCATCGTAGCAAACTTCTGTAGTAGACTAGCTCAAACAGAAGTTAGTCTATACTACAGAGCCCTGGCTCTGGTGAGTCTTACCTGTCTGGAGAGAACTTACCTTTATGAATTAATGAATTAATAATACTTATAAATCAAGGCGTTTCACAGTTTTCGTCATAAAAAGTATTTTTAAACAATAAAGTCATGTGCTTTTTGAACTAGACACGAGACACTACTCGTCCGGGGCAGCGACTGTGTCGCTGTCTCGTCTCTCGTGTATCTGTCTCCTGTCTGTGTCTCGCTCGCGAACTGCCGCTCATATAGTAAAAGTCGCAATTTCCTGTCGCGGTCTCCGGTCGTGGTCTCCTGTCTCTGTCGCGGCACGAACCGCCACCTTTAAGGTGCAATCACCTTAATTCAATTTTTAATACAACATGTGAAGTGCAACATTGTTTAAAATTATAATGGTGTTATACCTAACCAAATTCATTAAAAATAACTCTGTTTATTTAAGTTAATACCATAAATACCATTGTCATAATAAGATAGGATTGTTTTAACGTACCTGAAAAATTAAACTGATAAATAAAAATATTTAGTTTTCAAACTTTTTAGAAAGGTTTAATGTCCCTGGTTATAAAAATAGGCCGGATTAGCCCCCAAAAAAGATTTTAGGGAGTAAAACGTAAATTAAACCTAATTTTTATGATGTTACAAAACATTTTTCTTCACAATCTGCATTTACTTGTTTACAAATTGCATACCTTAATAAAACGGCGTAACTCGAGGCAAATTTGCTACTAGACGGATTTGCCTCAATCCTCGGCAAAATCCGTCTAACGACCGACTTTTAAAAAACCTTGTTAGTTACATATAGAGGGCTGTTTTTTTTGTTTGAAATAGATGTGTATACAAGACAACAAAATTTTGTATTGCTTACAACCATCAAATTTATATTAAAGTAGTAAGTGTACCAGTTTTAGTTAACCAAATTCAACTTTCAAAAAAGTATGACGGATTTGCCCACATTGACCTTACTTTTATTTTTAATTCCCGAAGTTTCGGGCGCTTTCCAGCACTCATGGTTACGATTCCTACCAAGGATGATATAATAATATATAATATAATATTCCACAACTATCACACAACGCCATCTAAGTCCCAAGCTAAGCAGAGCTTGTGTTATGGGTACTAGACAATTGATAAACATACTTATATATTTCTAAATACATAAATATTATAGATAAATTACACCCAAACACAGAACAAATGATCGTGCTCATCACACAAACACTTGTCCTGGGTGGGAATCGAACCCACGACCTCCGGAATATCAGTCAGGGTCACTAACCACTAGACCAACAGGCCTGTTAGTATCTATGATAAGTGAGAAAACGTAAAAAAACATCCTAATTTCAATAGAGAAGGAGGCTGGGTAGCTAGCACCTGCTTGGGACCCTATAATCAATAAAATTAAAACTAAACCCAAGCATACCACTGCAAGACCTCAAGACATAGTCAGTTCATTTTGCATAGATCGGACCATAAACAATAATTAAAAAAGCTGAAGGTACTCCGGATTTAACAATGACATCGGGACGTCAGTCATCTCAGTCCCCCACACAGAGTACATTATATATACCTGGAAGTCCCCCGTGACCATGGTGCTGGAAAGCGCCCGAAATGTCGGGAATTAAAAATAAAAGTAATTAAAAGTAAAATAAACGCGATAAAATCCGTAAAAGTAGTTTTAATCAAAACTATTAAAGATTGAAATTAGTAGATTTGAACATTACAAAATTTCTTCGCGCCGCAATAACTCACGCGAATTTTTTCACAGATTCCGATAGTCTCTGTATTATAAGGAACTCCTTATTATGCCGCTAGCTGTGCTGCAGTTAAAGTATTTAACATTACATCATTACAATCGCGCAGAAGTATCTCAGACGTGATGTTGCTATACAAAACGCTCAATAATAGTATTGATTGTCCAGCAATAGTTCAATTATTATTTAACTTTAAAGTGCCATCAAGACTGCCCAGGAAACCGCACGCCTTATTCAATGTATCCCTTTATAATCTAACTTGGGAAAGTATTCCCCTCTAGCCAGACTGGCTCGCACTTATAACGAACTGTCCTCGAAGATTTCTGGCCTCGATATTATTTGCGACCACAGAAATAGTGATAAATTATTACAATTTCTGTGCTTGCGACAGTTTGTCTAACTTCAAATCGAAATTAATCAATATCTTTAAAAAAAATAATAAGTATAATATTGGAATTGTTATTATTTTCTATAATGTGATTAATGTAATTTAATATGATAATGAAGCTATCTGTGTTGTTAATTATAGTATATGTATTGTTAAATAATTTTATTTCTTTTCAATAATTTATATTTATCCAATGATGTAATTTAGTTTTTTTTTTTATAATCCTTTTATTTACTAAAGAATCATTGCATGTTGTGATTACCTATAAAAAGAAATACAATTATAATTTGTTTAATTTGTTATAATTTCTGTTGATAATCCTAATATATAAATGAAATAAAATTAAATTATCCACATGGAACCTTGACCGCTTCCAGGTCCAAGCACCTTAACTTCTGGTTTTCTATTTTATCTACGGCTGCATATAATATTGTGCGAATCTGAGAAAATGAAATAGTTTCGTCATGTAGACTTCACATCTCACAAAATACCTGCGTAAAATGGCAGCTTAATGCTGCTGTGTTTTGTATGATGAGTGTACTGATTCGAAGAACCTTTTTACTGGAACACGAGACACGAACGAGGCATTCCATATTAGTTGTCGAGGGTGACAACACAACATTTTGATTTCATTTTAATTTTTAAAGGAGGATAGATGTCTATTGGCCATTGTATCAACTTACCATCAGGTGAACCGTGTGCTCGTCTGTTACGCTTATTCTATAAAAAATGTAAGTCCAACACTCAAGCAGCACTCACACTCAGCATGTAAGTTACTAGTAAGTACTGTACTAATAACTACTCACTGCTCACTACTTCTCCTTAATTAAAAGATATCTGGAAGACTTATTTTTATGTCAACAATGGATGTTCAACTGGCAAATAACCTCTCTGAACTTGAAAAAATGTTTGGATCCCGAATGTGTGAATACGAAAAGAAGCTGCAAAAAGTCAACATGGAGGGCAATTCTTCACATACAGATTTATCATCACTAGCACGTGAGTTTGCTGAATTTAAATCCTTTGTTTGGCAATCTCTCTCAGCAATGAAAACTCAAATCCAATTACTTTGCCTTGGGCTTGATAGGCATGAAACGGCTATGAGAAGGAAAGTGCTTTTATTTCATGGGCTGCCCGAAAAACAAAATGAAAACCTTATCAATGTAGTGTATGAATTAATATCCAGCCAATTGCAGTTGCCTGATGTGAATATAATAATAATAATAATAATATTCTTTATTGACATAAAATTTTGTTACAATATTATTTAAGCCTCTGACTCCCGAGCTAGGTTAGAAAACCTGTGTTACGAGAGTCAGCGATCTCCCTAATATAATGACAGCTACTTATTTTATGTAAATAAAGTAATTTTAAAATCTGTGTGTGCGTGTGTGTATGAGTGTGTGCGTGCGTGCATGTGCGTATGTGTGGGTGTTTGCTTGTGTACGTGCGTGTGTGTATGTGTGTGTGTGTGAGTGCGCGCGAGTGTGCGTGCGTTTGTGTGTGTGTGGATGAAATTTAAGATTTAAACAATTTTTTATACTAATATCGATTCAGTTTGTTCATAATCTAATCCTAATAGCCAATTCTTAATTTTAATTTTCACTTTTCTACTAGTTAAGGGATATATATTTGTTAACTTATTAATTTTGTTGTATAAATATATAGCTTTATATGCATGTTGCCGTCTAGCAGAGGCTGTTCGACATGTTATTGGTAAACATACATTTTTTATAACCCGGTTTTTGTTATAATCAGTGGCATTATAAATGGTAACCATATGCTGTTTAGTAATTAACTTGAAAATGTACAGTTGCCTCACAGTTAATACTCGACATATCTCATACAATTCTTTAGTGGGAATAAAGATTGCTTGAAGGTCTGTCATCGATTGGGAGCCTCACAGAATAAAACCGACCTGTGCTGGTTAGATTTTGTGATACCGAACACAGACAGTTAGTATGGGATAGTAAAACCGGACTAAAAGGCTCCGGTATAACCATCTCCGAGTTTTTAACCAAGAGTAGGCATCAAGTATTCACTTCAGCGCGTAAACATTTTGGTATAAAACAATGCTGGTCGTCCGAAGGCAAAATAATAATAATTCTTCCGGATAAATCTCGAAGGAAAATTGAAAGCATGGCAGAATTAGAACTGCTCACTGCTAAATATCCGTCTAGTACAGATGTGCAGAATGCGCCACAAACTGAAACAATGGCTTGTCCAATAAAATCTTCGACGAATAGTGCAAATGTTCCTAAGAAAACGCGCCGACGTTAATATCTGTTTTTGTGCAGTTACATATTATTGCATTTGTACAACGTCCCATATTTAGCCGTATTATGTATAATGTTTTGTGCCAGTAATCAATGTTTTTGTTTATACTTTAATCAACAAATATAGTTTTCTTAGTAGGTACATTATCAACCGTATGACACTGTTTTCAAAAGATCAGATTAATAAACTTTAATATATATAAATAAATATTCTTAGACTGACGTTCAATACAAATGAATTTTAGAAAGTGATAATGTATGTTACTTTTATATCATACAGTAGGTATTTGTTTATAATGATTTGTACAGTATACTGTGACCAGCTTTCTTTTTCATTTTTTATACACACTAATTTTTTAGTAACTAATGTTAGCTTTAAGTATAAATTTCTTCCATCATGCCAGTGAGTAAGATGAGTTGCACTTAATGTTACTTTTTTTTTAATTTTAAATATTGTTTTAGTTAATTTTTTTTTCTTTATTTAATTTTCTTTCTTTTTTTATTAAGTAATTTATTAGTATTGTGCCTCTTTAATAATATGTATACAGATAACGACACAGATAATAATGATAGCTTTTTCTCATGTTCGTCTTCATCTAACAGCTTTTTAAGCATGGATTCAGAGCCTTCCGTAGATCTTAATCTGCATGATCGCATTTCTACCCTCTTTTCTCAATATCCTGACAATCTTAACATAGCTCACATAAACGCTCAAAGTATTCCTTGCCATTATTCTGACCTTCTCGCATCCATTGACAGTGCTCATCTTGATGCTCTTCTAATTTCTGAGTCTTTTCTCAAGCCTTCCCTGCCTTCTATTCAATATTCACTACCTGGTTACGTTCTTATTCGTAATGATAGGGTAGGCAAAGGTGGTGGAGGCGTTGCTATTTATTTGCGTTCAGAAATTTCTTACAGGGTTATTAGCGTATCTCCATCAACTTACTCGGAATCTGCGGAACATTTGTTCCTTGAAATCACACTTCATCATACAAAAATTTTCCTTGGAGTCTTGTATTGTCCTAACCTTAATATCAATTACTTTGATACATTAGACATACTTCTTAATACTTTTTGTCCTGTATATAACCATGTAATCTTGATGGGGGATTTCAACACATGTTTATTGAAAAATGATTTACGTACTTATAAATTGCAATCTCTTGTGTCTTCTTATAGCCTAGAAATCTTGCCTGTATCTGCCACCCACCACTTTCCCAATTGTATACCGTCTCTTCTAGATCTGATTATCGTATCGTCTTTAAATAGTGTTGCTAATCACGGACAAATATGCGCTTCATTCTCATATCACGATCTCATCTACCTATCTTACCGTGTACGTCCTCCTAAGTGCAAGCCACATTTTCGATATCTTAGAAGTTATAAGGGCATAAACTTGGAGACGTTGAAGGGTGATGCTAGTTTAATCGACTGGACACCGGTAATTGATTGTTCTAATATTGAGGATAAGGTGATTAACTTCAATTCTCTAATCTTAGATCTATATAATCACCATGCACCAGTAAAACGTGTGAAAATAAGATACAATCCTGCTCCCTGGATCACAGCTGATATAAAAGACCTGATGGCGCGTAGAGATAGAGCCAAAATAAGATATAAGCGATATCCCCTTGAACGCAATTTAATCAGCTTTAAAATTCTACGAAATCGCTGCAATCGTTTGTGTAGAGATGCTAAAAGGCGCTATTTTCATGATACCCTCACAAATTGCGATACTGCAAAAGCCTGGAGTTTTCTGAGTTCTGTCGGTGTCGGAAAATATTCTGCTAGTGTGGGAAGTGAAATTGACTTGGATAATCTCAACGAAAACTTTGCCAACCCTCCTGTCATAGTCTCACCATTCACTAAAGCCAGAACTCTACTCGAAATATCCAAATGCCCAATTTCTCATTATTCCTCGTTTAATTTCACTTCCATTACTGAAGATGATACCAAGCGATCCGTGCTTGCAATTTCATCTACTGCTATTGGAAATGATAACATCTGCTCTAAAATGATTACATTGATTCTTCCCTTTGTCATCCCTATTCTTACTCATATCTTTAAATTCTCTTTATCTTCTTGTTGCTTTCCGTCGTCATGGAAATTAGCTCATATTATCCCTATACCCAAAGTTTCGAATCCTTCATCTACAACTCATTATCGGCCTATTTCTATTCTACCATTTCTTTCAAAAGTGCTTGAACATATTGTCCACACACAATTAGCTAAGTTTCTTAACCGTAACAATATCTTAAGTACTTTTCAATCCGGTTTTAGGCCTGGCCACAGTACAACTACTGCTCTCCTCAAGGTAACGGATGATATCCGGTGCGGTATAGACCAAAATTACTTAACGGTACTCGTGCTGCTGGATTTTAGTAGTGCCTTCAATTCTATTGATTTCGATATACTTCTTAGCATTCTTCATTCTATTAATGTGTCTCCTTCAACTATTCAATGGTTTGATTCCTACCTCCGTGGTCGTTCTCAGTGTATTCGTTCAAATGAAACTTTATCTAAGTGGTGCAACCTAGCTACGGGTGTTCCTCAAGGTGGCGTCCTTTCTCCTTTACTCTTTTCTGTCTTTATTAACTGTATCTCCAAGGTGATATCTTCAAACTTTCATCTCTACGCAGACGATTTGCAGCTGTATCATCATTTTCTAGCGACTGAAGCAAATTCAGCAATATTTGAAATAAATAAAGATCTTAATAAAATCTATGAGTGGTCCAGATCATACGGAATTGTTATAAATCCCAAAAAATCACAAGCAATTATTATAGGCACCAGGTTTACTCGTAACCTACTTGATTTTACTTCACTTCCAGCACTGCAAATTAATGGCACTCCACTAAGCATTTCAGAAACTGTTAAGAATCTGGGCATCATAATGGATTGCAAATTGACATGGAATGCACATATCACAGAAGTTAGTTGGAAAATGAATTATACTTTACATTCTTTAAAATGTCTTCAAAGTTTTTTGCCTTTATCAACGAAGATTTCTCTTGTCCAAACACTTATTTTTCCGATTCTTGATTATGCTGATGTCTGTTATTTGAATGCGACTGAGGAGCAATTAAACAAGCTTGAGCGCTTGCAAAACTTATGTATCCGTTACATTTTTGGGCTAAAAAAGTATGACCACGTCTCTTCCTATCGCAAACAGCTCAAGTGGCTCCCAATCCGACTTCGCAGGAATACCCGAATCCTATGCCTCCTTTTTAAAATACTCTACGATCCAACATCACCACCATATCTACGTGATCGATTCCGCTTTGCTCGTTCTCCCGATGCAGTTTGCAGATCACATTTAAAACCCTCCTAAATTTCCCTTCCTTCAGAACTAAGTACTATTCTCATTCTTTTACAGTACATGCAGTTAGGTTATGGAATTCTCTTCCTACTGCAATTCGTAAGGCTCAAACAGTTTCAGTGTTTAAAAGGCGAGTTAAAGAGCACTATCTTTCTTTGTCATCCCAATGATCCAATGTATGACTTGTAAATATATGTGTATCTACTTGTATTTAATTTTATGTATGTATATAGCATAGTATTTAGGTATATGCATGTTTGTATGTATGAATGTATGTATATGTTTTTATTATCTTTATTTCATATTAAGTTTATTATAAAATTTATTATGAGGGTGCACACTAAATCTGCTTCTCTTTGAATCTGTCCAGTATCAGGCCTGCTGGAAGAAATTTCATTATGAAATAAGCAGAGCCTTTGTACAAAATTTCTTTTTATTTTTCATTGTAAAATACTTCGTGTGTACATGAATTGTTAAATAAATAAATAAATAAATAAAGGAATTAAATAGTGGTCGAATTGACGACGTCGATGCATAGCGTGGCTCTGGACGGACGACATCACTCGGCGAGAAAAACGAACCAGCATGAATGATCTCTCGCCAACATAAAACGCGTAAAACAGAAGTTCAAAACTTTGATATCAACTATTTAGCCCAAGATTGGTAATTTTTATTTATTTACAAGCAGCGCGGCAAGTTTCTCTTATCTACAAACCCTCTCAGAAATGGGGACGCCTGTGCTTTAACATTTGAAAACCGATTAATTAAATTTAACCATAGGTAATTATGATAGCTCGATGCGAAGTGGATAACCGGGCGTGTAGTTTCGATTCTACAGAATGAGTATTTGTGTAGCCTAATAATATAGATTTTTTTAATGAAATAAGGGTGACAAATGAGCACACAGTCCAACTGATATAAATGGATGATGTGGTCCGTAGAAATCTACATTTATCCTCGATTAAGAATCAACATGCAGATGCATTGTCACCCCTGAGAGCTAAGATGGAATGCCTCGTTTCCAGTAAAAAGGGTCTCCGGATATCTACACTCACCATACGAAACAAAGTAGTATTGAGCTGCTATTTTACGCTTACGACCTTCCCCGGTCGTGCCGACACATTCGTGCTACAACCATAATATAGCTGCAGCGTGACTCTACCGCGTATAAAACTATCTGTGTGCGTAATGATTTCTTATATTTACACGAATATTACACACACACGAAAGAACATCGATTCCTACCAAGGATGATACGTGAGGCTATTGAAATTAAAAAACACAAACAAACAACCTGCTTGGGAGCCTGTAATTAATAAAATTAAAACTAAGCCAAAACATACCACGGCAAGACTTCTAGACACAGTTAGTTCATTCTGCATAGATCGGACCATAAATAATAATTAAAAAAGTTGAACGTACTCCGGGCACTGACATCGGGACGTCAGTCACCTCAGTCCCCCGTGACCATGGGTCCAAGCACAGAACACCAGCAATGGGGACCAAGCACCCGAAATGTCGGGATTAAAAAAGCATTTAAATTAAACGCGATAAAATCCGTAAAAGTAGTTTTAATCAATAAATATGTGCATTTTTCTGTAATACGTATCCACGATAGATAATAAATTTTAATTTTGAAAAAAGAAAGAAAGAATATAGTTAGCTTATACATATAAATGAAATTGATGTTTTTGTTTGTAATATTGAAATAATTAGCTTCTGTTTTGCTATCGAGACATAAATAACTACTTATAAAATCCTTGTATGTACGAATCTTCGGAATGGCTGAAGTGCTTATGATGAAGCTTTATGAAGGGATAGAGAATAATGTCAGAATTGATTTAGACTATATTTTTTTCTTAAAAGTAAATAATTTTTTTTAAAACAAACGAAAAATTTATAACATACATGGTCTTTGACTATTTTAAATATAAACAACGATACATTAATAAATCCGGACGAAGCTGGGGGCTAAAATTAGTGTTGCCCAAAATCGGTCTTGGTCTTGCAGTCTTGGTCTTGTTCTTGCATTTTTGCAAGACCAAGACCAAGAACAAGACCGCCTAGTTTTAGCAAGACCAAGACCGAGACTGACCGTGCAAGATTTGAGCAAGAACAAGACTAAGCCTGCGAGACTCTTGCGTCTTGCAGTTAGGAATGAGTGTCGTTTCAGGGAGTATAGGAGTTCGGGTATACGCTTAGGGAATAGGGACTCTATGAGACGCAAAAAATATATTAAAAAAAATTGGAAAATTGGACTTATGCGCATTACGAACAATACCATAAACATACATAGCAGATGAAAATATCCATTAAAAGAAAAAACAGTGCATCCCTAGTATTGACCATCGGCACTTTGATAGTGCGCGGCGTCTTGTCGGCATCATCAAAGGTCGAATCCTGACCTGTCAAAGAAATTTTGCAGCTATTCGGAAGTACAAGGTCAAGATACACGCGCCGGCGGCTTCTATTGATATCGCATTCAATCGTCGCCGCCGCGCCGCACGCACTACATTTGACACTGTTTGAATGCCGCCACAGAGTACATATTCCAAAGAATAAAATAAGTTTCCGGGTGCTCAGAATGGACACGAATACATTATGCTGATCTCACAAGGAATATTGTAATTAGATAATGGTAAGGATAGGTAGATACCATAATAATTTATTCTAGTAAGTAATTATTATAACAACTATATGGGTTTATAATAATTACTTACTATTATTATTATTATTACCTAACAGATGAACATGTTCTATAAGTTCGCTGCAAATCTCGATTCTTGGAAGTGGGTGTTTTTGAACACAAAGTGTTCGAATATGTCGTCACCCATTTGATAAATATTGTAGACACTTTTAACACACTTGAAACGTGTAAACATTTTGTACAATGCTAATCGAATAATATAAAAAGTGTGCATATTAAATAAAAAGCGTAAAATAAGATCTATGTACTTTTTAGGAGCCCGAGTATCTCTTAGAGAACTGTTTAAAGATATTGATTGCATCGAATTGATGTAAATAATAGTGATTTGCACAATTTTAATAGTAGAAATAAAAATAAAATCACAATACCTGCTTTCCGGCTACACAAAGTATATAATGCGTTCTTGGGTAGTGATATACGCTTTTACAATGAGATTCCAAAAGAAATGTTAGATCTTTCACCTTTTCAATTTAAGTCTGACAAAAATGCTTGGAACTGACCTCTCGTACTACACAGGACTAACTAGAAATTTCTAAACCGATTTGGTATCTACATATACATTTAACATTTTATGTTTCACTTATCGCTTTACATAGTTATTGAACTATTGTAAAAATATTTTGAAAAGAGCAACTACTGAGTTTCTTACTTTCTTCCATGATTCTTCTCAGTAGAATCAGAACCCCTGGACATGGAAAAGAAAAAATTGGGGAAAACAGTGATTATATGACTATTCAAAAGTGTATTTTTAATGCCTACTTGAATAAAACATATTTGAATTTTGAATTTCAAACGAGTGAAGGCAAATTTAATTTAATTAAGGTAGATTAATTCAATCACAAGAAGAACATAATATACCTACACAATTTTATTTACATTTCATTTTTACGTCGGCACACTATACCTATCTGGCAACGCATCTACTTTATTAATCTTCTGAAGAATCATTAATTTTATTAAAGGATGCCGAACTTTCCTTTGTCGGTCTTTCGGCGTGTACTTACAAATAGTAGTATTTATTTTAATTCCAGTCATTCCCAATTGAGCTTTGCTTCGAGTCTAATGTATTAATCTGGGGGCACGGCAGTGCCCCCGCCAAGTCGAGCAAAAAAGCGGCACGGCCGTACCATCTTTTCTCGAAGCAATTCAGGCCATTTTCGACCCCTTATAACTTCATGGTCAATAAAACTAGAAGCCTGAATTTTCAGTAACCGAGTAAGCATTGTATAAACATGGTATATTTAAAATTTCATTCAATTTGAACCAGTATTTTAAGAATTGTAACCAGACAAAATTTCTTAATTTTGTCACTCACTGACTGACCGATCATCAAAACTCTAAGGCACTTCTAGCAGACATAGAAGCATCAAATTTAGATTATAATTAGTGTTTAGTGTATAAATCAAGGAAAAACTAAAACATTTGTTAATTTCTGTCCAGTTTTTTAGATACACTAACTGCATAAATAACTTTGTAATCCCATATAAATATAAAGAATTACAAAGTTACATTTGCAGTGAATGAATCTGTACTTGTATATGTATTACGGGTGTATATAGGTACGTTGTTGGTACTCAAGAAGTAGACGGTACCGGAAAGGTAAAAAATTAGGACTATCTTGTATACAAAAAGAAATGATATACCATTAAAAACATAACTTGTAAAAAAACTAAGTCTCGCAACTCAGTTCTTCTACCGTAAAAGTTGTGAGATCCATGTAATACCAAGTCGGTTAATTTATTCAGTTCCTACTTAAGGGTCCTTCTGTTTTAAGTTATCACGTAATTGGTTAACCTAACAACATTTTATAGTGACCATATCAATTTTAATAGTCTTTTATGTTTTAAATATATAGATTGACTTGACAATCGCATTAAGCAATCTAATTTAATATAATACGTATTACTTGTGAGATACATTGTGGTTTCATGCGATGGCCAATATATATAAGAATAGAGAAGTTACAAGATGAAGATGTGAAAGAGAAGTATAAATGTAGACTGAGAGAAAATATTAGATGTTTGAATGAGTTGTGTATGAATGATTTAGACTTGAGTACTGTGTGGGATAATATTAAGAAAGGTTTGGTGGATACCGCCACCGAAGTATGTGGTGTAAGTAAGAGAACAAATGAAAGGAAAAGTAATACGCTATGGTGGGATGATGAGGTACGGGTGGAAGTTGAATCAAAGAAGAAAGCATGGTTAGATTTACTAGCAACCAAAGCTGGTAATTCTTCTGGTATGAATGATGAGATTGAAAGAAAAAAGGCAGAATTTAGACGTCTAAATAAGAGAGTAAAAGAAGTAGTTGAAAGGAAAAAGAAAGAAAGAACGGATAAGAATGACAGAAGGATATCTGATAATTTCCAGGCTAACATAAAAATGTTCTGGAAACTCGTAAGAACTGCCAGGGGAAATACAAAACAGCCTATAATAAATGCTATAAGAGACGAGAATGGATGTATTCTGAATGATGAAGTTTCGAATTTAAACAGATGGAAGGAATACTTTGAAAGCGTATTTATGAGTGAAGAGCCGTCTGAATTAAATGAACTAGAAATTCCGAAAGAAGTGGAAATGGGTATGGAGATAAGTGTAGATGAAATAATGAAAGCAATGAAAAGCATGAAAGCAGGTAAGGCAGCTGGATATGATAGAGTATCACTCGAGATGCTAAGGGCTGGAGAGGCAGTGGTGGCAGGCCTGCTGTACACCTTGTTTAATTTATGTTGGGAATTAAAACGGGTACCGGATGACTGGTGTAAAGCAGTTATAGTACCAATATATAAAGGAAAAGGGTCACAGCAGGAATGCAAAAACTACCGCGGTATCAGCTTGCTTAGTATTGTGGGTAAACTGTATGCTAAGGTGTTAATTGAAAGAGTTATGAAAGAAACTGATGGAAAAATTTGGGATGTGCAAGCGGGTTTTAGAAAGGGAATGGATGTACAGATCAAGTCTTTTCCATGCGCATGATTGCGGAGAAGTTTTTGGCCAAAAACCAGAAAGTTTTTTGTGCATTCATGGACTTGGAAAAGGCTTATGACAAAGTGGACAGGAATGTGTTATGGCAAACACTGAACTCATATGGGTTGAGTGCTGGTTTGATACAGGCATTAAGGTCTCTTTATAGGGACTCTAGTGCTTGTGTCAGGATCAATGGGGTCTACTCGGACTGGTTTGGCATCCAAAAAGGTGTCAGACAGGGCTGTGTAGCTTCCCCTTGGCTGTTCAACCTATTTATGGACCGGTGTTTGCAAACTTTGAAAGATGAAGAATGTGGGTTAAGAATGGGCGAGTTAACCGTCAAATGCCTTTTGTATGCCGATGATCAAGTCATACTTGCGTCATCGGCGGCTGAGTTGCAAATGATGGTTACATTAATGAACTGGGAATTAAAAGAAAGTGGAATGAAAGTGAACGCATGTAAGACGAAAGTGATGGTTTTTGAAAGAGAAGAAAGCAAAACGGTATGTGAAATAAGAATAGAAGGAGAGTTAATTGAGCAAGTGGATGAGTTTGTGTATTTGGGATGTGTATTTAGCAGGGATGGTAGATATGATAGGGATATAGAACGACGAGTAAATGCAGGGAATAGAGTGAATGGGGCACTACACTCTATTATGAAGAACCAGAATGTGTCAAAACAGGCACGTATGGTAATTCATAATGCTGTGTTAGTCCCTACTTTAATGTATGGTAGTGAAAGCTGGGTGTGGCAGAAGAAGCACGAAAGTAGAATAAATGCTGTAGAAATGCGGTCTTTAAGGAATATGCTAGGGTTGAATCTGAATGACAGGGTGAGAAATTGCGTGATAAGAGATAAATGTGGTATGCAAGATGATGTTATGACCAGGATTAAGAAAGGAATGCTTCGGTGGTTTGGTTATGTGGAAAGAATGAATGAGGAAAGAGTGACAAAGCAAATTTATATGGCAGATGTGAACGGCCGAGTCGGGAAGGGACGCCCTAGGAAAAAGTTTATCGACCAAATTGGCGATATTTTGAAAATGGGCCACGTTAGAAGTACCCTTAACCGACGAGCATGTATGCGTAGATATATGGATGTAAAAGAGGCGAAAGAGGTATGTCAGGATCGTGCCAAATGGAAGTCCGTAGTCTCTGCCTACCCCTCTGGGTGACAGGCGTGAGTGTTTATAAAAAAAAAAAAGAACTGAGTTGCGAGACTTGGTTTTTTTACAAGTTATGTTTTTAATGGTATTGTTTTTACTCTAATCCTTGTTGTTCTCGGAGTGATAAGTTTACGATTTGACATGAGTGACGAAGAGTCGAATAATTCTAGTCGGAGTAGTGAGAGTTGGAGTTATAGACCTAAAAGTAAATTTGATGAGTTTTTCGACATAATTCATGCATCCCAAATTGCTTTGTGTAAATTAGCCAACATAAAAAGGTTAAAATAAAAATGAAAGACAGAAACACTTCAGGCTTAAGGAAGCATCTAATATCTTTCCACAAAAAGAAATCACAAATATTTCTTCCTAAAAAACCAAAATCAAGTAGAGATATCACAACTTTTTTAATAACCACCGGAAAAAGTGGACAGGTAAGAAAAAATATACTTATCACACAATTACATAACACATATATTATGTAACTAGCGGCCGCCTGCGACTTCGTCCGCGTACAATATCTGATTTCCTACGAGATTTTGAAATTTTCTCGCTGCAAAAGTCTTACTTAAGTATAAAGAGGCTATATAGGTAAAGCTTAACTATGCAAGTTTTTATTATTTAAAACTAATAAAGTAAATGTCGATCTTCATATCTATACTTTAAAAATATAGGACTTGCATGTAACCATTTTACCCCAATTTCACCCCCTTAGGGTTAGGATTTCGTAAAACAGCTTATTCAGGATTTTATTATTTTTAATGCCGATTTTCGTGTCTGTAACTTCAAAAACGTAGGACTTTCATACAAACTTCCAAATCCCATTTCACTCCTCCTCCCTTAGGGATAGATTTTCTCAAAACCGTTTCTTAACTGATCTCTATGCCATAAAAGGAACCTACCTTACAAACTTCAAGTTTGTATGTTTTATAGTTCCTGAGATATCGTTATAGTTAGTCAGTGAGTGGTAGTTAAAAAAAGTCGGTCGGTCGGTCTGGACTCGAACCGGGGTTTTACGATTCTGTGACCGACCATTATACCAATTAAGCTATTTTAATCACTAACAATCCGTAAAAATTTACCTTCTTATTCTAACGATATTGTAGCAGTTTTTCATTGCCTAAAACACGGATAAAAAGACATTTTCTAAAAATAAATCCTAGCTAGATCGATTTATTATCCCCGAAACTCTCTGGACACTAAATTTTACGAAAATCGTTGGAGCCGTTTCCGAGATCCCGATTATATATGTATATATATATACAAGAATTGCTCGTTTAATAGTATAGGATAGGATATATATTATAGTGTTAAATATGTATTTATAATTCACTCCTATTTTCATTTGTTTTTATAATCGGCGAGACACATGATTTACTGTTTTATTTCAGTCTGAAAATAGCAGTGACAACATCACGACAGCTACAGTTGATTGGATAGTTAAAAAATATCTCCCTTCTCATTTTTCGATGACGAAGCTACACAAGTATATTTTTGATCAATTTGCCCAAATATGGTGTTTCCTAAAAGGTCCACACTTAGAAGGAAGGTCAAAGAACGGTTTGAAGAGCTTCAATTGAATCTTAAGAAACGACTACAACAATTTTCATCTAAAATGTCATTTACCATTGATGGATGGATGTCAATTGCTGGTAGGAGTTACTACGGGGTCACTATTCATTATATAGACAACGAATGGAAGTATCGATCTGTAGTCCTTGATTTTATACCATCACGCGGTCGACATACTGGGGAAGATATTGCAACGATTTTCCACGAATCTTTATTGGAATATGATATAATTGATAAAATACAGGGTATCACGGTCGACAACGCAACTGCAATGTATGAATTGGACAAACAGCTGCCACACTTTGATCCAGACAATCAACATTTCCGGTGCTTTGCTCACATTTTGAACCTTGGTGTACAAGATTTATTAAAGACCTTAGCATTACACAGTGAAACTGACAATAAGGGACAAGAACAGCAGTATGAAGATAATGAAGACGAAACTGAGGAAGATGAAGAATATGCGCCAAATATTGCTGACTCACGTACAGCTATAATAAAATTACGCAGTATTTCCAGTAAAATAAAAAGAAGTGAGATATTGAAGAGGAAGTTTCAGTCTGCTTGTGAAGCAGCTGGCGTGCCATCAAATCTGAACCCCATACTCGACTGTCCAACGAGATGGAATTCCACACATGATATGATTGGATTTGGTTTAAAATTGAGAACTGGCATTAACATATTGTGCACTTCTGTCACCGAATTGAATGATTTTCAAAGCACAGATAGTGAATGGCAAATACTCAAAAAATACATAAGTTTCTAATAAACTTTAATCTTCTATCAACGAAACTTGGTGGAGAAAAATATGTTACATTACCGCTAGTCATTGTATCATTCAATCTCTTGCTCGATAAAATTGAATCCATGGTAACACAATTAGATGAGAAACCTAATCGATCCGAAGTAGGTGAAAGGCTCATTCTGGGTTTTCAAGCAGCTCGAGACAAAATGCTTAAACATTATAAAAAGAGCAACTGGATTTATTGTACCTCTTTAATTTTAGACCCAAGGCATAAGACTCAGACTTTTGACATGACATTATGGGGGAAGCAAATTAAGAATATAATTTTAGAATATAAAAGTCTACACTCAGTGAATACATCTCTAGAATCACCAAGAAATGAAAAGAAAGTATGTGAATATGATGAACATGAAGACGTAATAGACTTTGAGAAATTGTATGCGTGTCCCTCGACGTCATCTAGATCTGGATCTTTTCATCAAGGCTTAGTTATAGACGAGTTGGAGGAGTACCTAAGTAAACCCAGAGCCGCCAGTTCGGAAGACATTTTAGACTGGTGGAGGACGCATGAGACAGAATATCCGACTTTATCGAAGATGGCCCGTGATTTTCTTTCAATACCTGCAACTTGGGTACCTGCTGAGAGATTATTTTCTAACGCATCATTAGTAATTAGAAAACATAGAAATAGGTTAAGTAATGAGTCAGCCAGATATGGTTGGATGGATGGTTGGATGGTTACTTTGTATTAATTCTTGGTCAAAAGAATTAATATAAAGTAACAGTAATGTCAAAGCTGTTGTGTACTGTTATGTAATTTAATTTGTATTATATTTTATTTATTTATTTAAATAAATGGTAAATTGTGTAACTCTTTTATTCCATTTCATATAAGGGTATATCAATCTCTTTCTAGACAGATAATGTTCTTTATAATACAGTCAAATTAATGTCATTAATTTGTTTTTTATATGTTTTGACTAAGTTTTAGCACATGTAAGCTTATTAAATGTAAACGTTTATTAAGAAACAGACTAACTCCCGTGGCCGTGAGACTTGGTAGACAGCTCAGTTGGTTAGAGCATCGGCACGGACCCGGTATTAGTTGATTTTTCGAATTTCTCATTAAATGTTTAGACATTTATTAATTTGGATGGTCTTTCTATGGCTATGTTAATTCAATCTCAAAATGTGCCTACTCTGTTAAGTTGTTCTAAGATCTAAAGTAACGTTTAATAAACAACAATAGGCTAATAGGTAACTTGCGAGACTCTTGCTGCAAGACCAAGAACAAGACTGAGAGCGCAATACCAAGAACAAGACCAGGTGTATTGGCGCAAGACCAAGACCAAGACTGGCTAAGTCTCGTCTTGTTCTTGCATTTGGGCAACACTAGCTAAAATACAAGCCCTTCTACTACAACTATAATATCTCTTGGTAAGATAGTGATAGATGATGTCAAATAACAGTGACATAACAGGTATAAACAAACGATAAATTGATAATATAAATGATCTTTGACTATTTTAAATATAAACAACGATACATTAATACGAGTAAATCCTATCCGGACGAAGCTGACGGCTAAAATACAAACCCTTCTACCACAACTACAATACTTCTTGGTAAGATAGTGATAAATGATGTCAAATAACAGTGACATAAGAAGTATAAACAAACGATAAATCGATAACATAAATGGTATTTGATTTTTTAAATCTTAACAACGCTACATTAATAAATCTTATCCGGACGAAGCTGGGGCGGATCGCTAGTGTAAAAATTAAAATAAAACCCTTCTACAACAACTATAATATTTGTTTAAGGTTTATATTAACGTAGATTGTGATGGATGATGTCAAATAACAGGTATAATTAATTAATACTAATCTTGCAACACGCCGTTCTAAGTCTTTCGCAAATCCCAATCAGTACTTATTACCATACAAGACGGCGACCGCTCACATATCAGTGAACTAAATCAACGGTTACCCAGAAGCCTTACTGACGGCGGAATTTGAATCAACGCTCTCCTTTTGCGCAAGGCGGCTAACGTGGTCGTCCTTGAAGGTAAAACTGCGATTGTCCCAATTATAGTTGCGATTTGCTTTAAATCAATGACAACAATTTTTTTAATTTCTTTTCGTTTATTCTTCATTCTTATTAACATTTTTCCTTACCTTCAACCAAAGCGACATCCGCAGGTTATATACGTTGTCAATCCCAACATTTGTACACAAACATTTATTTAGTAATTACAACACTCTGTAAGCGCTCACATACATTATACCTCTCTGCTATGCTGAAGTAATAGATACTGCTCATAGTCTTATTCCGAGTGCTTCAATTATATAAGACAATTCTAACATGGTCCTTCGAGCCCTCAATTTACTCGTAGACTTTAACTGTAGATATAATGCAATATTATTGCCATTATTATGATCATCATCATTACGCCTCTAACAAGGCTTTTTTATAGTATGTGACAAACGAGTACACAATCCACCTGATGGTAAGCGATTGCTGTGGCTCATAGAAAACTACATATATCCTCGATTAAGAATCAAAATGCAGATGCGTTGTCACCCGTGAGGACTAAGATGGAATGCCTCATATCCAGTAAAATGGGTCTCCGCTTCTCTACATTAACCATACGAAACACACATTTTACGTCGATATTCTGTGCGAGCGTGGTCTTTCCCCGGTTGAGCCGCAGCGTGGCTCTACCACGTAATATATACCTTTAAAATAAATGCCATAAAACACGGCCCTGAGTTACCTTACCAGCATCCATTGATTTGCAGCCACCTGTCCTACCGGATATATTATATAGTGTTGCAAGTCATTAGTGTAATCACGAAGGTTTTGGCATGGAAATTGATTTGAATTGTAATGAAAACTCTATTGAAATATAATAAAAAAGCTGTTTAACATTGACATTCCATATGATATTTATTTTATAATATTGGCATCACTAATGCTAGATCTTTTATCACGCCACCTTTTGCTAAGCGGCTACTTCAGACCATGTAAACCTGTAACTAACCAAGCACAAATAATAAAAAGCCGTTTATGCATAAGTCATTCGTTGGCACCCCTGAGAACTGCTTCAGAAACTGTAAAAATACTAACTACACACACTACGTTGTAGAGTCGCGCTGCAGTTATATTGCGGTTGCAGCACAAGTTGATTGGCTTGACCGGGGATCGATCACGTATAGGGACGGATATAGGAGATAGGAAAGGACCGTGTACTGCTGCTTTTGGCAGTATAATTTCTGATGTTTTATTTAATATGGTAAATGCAGTTTTTCCAATAACAAGGATTCCTGCTGCTTTCCATTCCATGAAAACGTATCTTCATTATGATTCTTAATTGATGATACTTATCTTAGTTTATGGACATCATACACGTATACCTATGTGATGATTTGTCATCCTTTCTTCTATAAAAAGCTCTCGTGACATTATACCCATAACTAGGTTCAGGGTGGTTACCGCACTGATGAATTCCTAGACGGTAGAACCCACTCAACTAGCACACAGAAATACCAATGAAAAGTCAAATTTAAATTTAAAACGCATAGATTTTTTTAGTATGAGCTGTTTTTAAATCGCCTATAAATGGGTTGAAAAGTTTTTGCTTCCATATTTAAACTTTGCAAAACAAAACTCTGTAAATAGAGCAAAAATGACGCCCGTCGAGGAATCGGCATCAATTGGCGACATTTAAATGTGCCGGCGGCGCTTTTGCGTTTGCCATTTGCATGAGATCGCGTCGAACGGCCATCTTAAATATACTTTTTCTTTTTATTTCTGCAAGTTACAGGTATGAGATATATTGAGTGTATCATTTATTACAACCAAAGTTTTCGATAGTGAATTATTAAGGAACTGTTTTTCTGAGAATATACAATAATAAACCTCACAGGCTGGTGATTCACTATCCGACAGTGACGTAGTGCGCCAAGAAGATTATCACCTTAGAAGTTCAATACCTATGGTACTTAAATAAATCTTATATTAAAGTTATCGCAGTAGAAAGCAAAATGTTATTATGAAACACCCCTATCGTCTATGTACTTTTGCCTTTTTAATGAATATTCATTAATGACTGCTGAGGAAACCCCGGGGTACAATGCTCTCTAGAGCACAGTACCCTGGGTTTCTGTAGAATAAATAATATTCATTCGGGAATTGGAATAACACAAATTGTGGATACTGACCTTTTAATAGTAACACCTTTGCGTCTTTAACTTTGCATCTTCACGGGTTATTCCATGTAAACCAAGTTGCTTTGCTATTATTATTCCAAAGAGCCATCTATCAGGAGAAAGATCGTCCTCCTTCACCAGTACAACAACTTTTTGGGTCAGGAGTATGGCCTTTCCAATTATGGCGTTGTAAAAGTTGTGTGAGATATTCACGAGATCATAGCTTTGAAAAAGTTTGTACCATACGTACTGTTAAGCAAAGGTCACCCCATATTTTTCCACATAAGGATATTTATTATCTTTTAGTTGATAATAGGAAGAACTAACTTTACTTTTCCGTGGGCGTCATAAAAGGCGACAGAGGGAAACTACTTAATAAGGAGATGGGCAGCAGAGTCTTCCTAATAATGACTAAAGAGTAAATGCGATTGCCATCCTGCTTGCAAAGCGTTGCAAATATGGCAATGTTCACCTATGAGGCAATAGAGAAGCCCATGTTCAGTAGTGGGCTTTAATAGGCTGTAATGGATGGATGTATAGAAGATAATCTACCAGGAGCACATGACCCACTCAGAGGTGAAATTATTAAATCAACAGTAACATTACAACTATGGCAAATATCCGTATGAGGCAATATATGGGAACGCCTATGTTCAGCAGTGGAACTTAATAGGATGTCACAGTAATAGGAAGAAGCTACTGCTCATGTCCATCTTTTTCCCCTATGTCGCCTCTTACGACACCCACGGGACGATATGGGACAGTGAATATTCTTATGGTCACCACACACGGTCAGTTCAACTGATCATTCCAACTGATCAGTTCAAACTAAAACTGTTGATATTTTTTAAAATAGTGGATTTTCGATATTGTAATTTTCGATATAGTGTGTGGTGAACATTACACTATTCTTACTAAGATGCCGGAATTCGACGAATTTTTTAAGTTTATTTGTATTATAGGAGTAAAAATGTTTACCAAAATTCTGAAAATAAAAATAGGAATCTATAAAATTATAGTATCTCAGTAATGAGAAGAAGCCTGTGTCTGTAACTTAGCTTTATGGCCTGACGAGCATGGTAGACGAGCATTGAATGGAGCATTATGGGACTAGAGCAATTTACAAGAGTTTTTTTTTTCATAATTGTTTTATAGACCTTCCATCTTTTGAAATGCTCGACAGTATAATTACCTGTGCATTAATTATTAATTTCAATCTTTAAAAAATTGGAGTTGCTAAGAGTTTGACTACAGGCCGAATTCCGTCACGGAACACGAATTTGTGTAATGAATGACTTACATGTGCGGAAATTTTAAAATTGTGTATGAATAAATGAATAAATATTGAATAAATAACATTGCTGCTCAGAAAATTGCGTACTTCCAATAATTTATATGTAGGAGCAAATAATTAGCCCCATGAACAATTTACTTTCGTACTGGACCATTACATCCAAACATCCATAACTGATTTACTGCGGATATCCTCATTTCTGAGTCTATCACGTAGAGAAATTCCGAGCATAGCCCTCTCCATAGCACGCTGAGCGACCTTGAGCGTCCTCATACGGCAGTAAAACCAGAGTGACCGACATAGCCCAACGGATTATTAAGCTGAAGTGGCAATGGGCCGGCCATATAGCTCGAAGAACCGATAACCGATGGGGAAGAAGGGTTCTCGAGTGGCAGCCTCGTACCGGTAGGCGTGGTGTAGGGCGACCCCCCACTAGATGGAGTGATGACTTGGTAAGACATGCAGGAAGTCGATGGATGCAGGTGGCTCAGGACCGTGCTTTGTGGCATTACTTGGGGGAGGCCTATGTTCAGCAGTGGACTTGTGAAGGGCTGTAATGATGATCCATAACTGAATACAGAACTTCACAGCTGAACATAAGCATCCCCAATAGAGAGTGCCACATATAATTTTGCTATAGCTCAATTTTTTTAATGAAATTTTTATTTTAAGTTGTTACCGGTAAGGTGCTGCTGACCAACTCGTGTTTCAGTTTCCATAAAGAGGCGGCACCACCATGACATAAATTTTATCCAGAGTAATCTTGTCTTGTAAAAGGTCTTGTTTTTGGAACTGGTACTCCTTACGGTGCGGTGGTAGTCTGACGTTTATAGAAATTGTTATTACTTAAGCATTATCTGAATGAAATATTTTTGACTTCAGTCATAGGCCTCCGATACGATAACCCGCTAATGTATAGCAGGAAAATATTAACCTTAAAATCTCTCGGTGTGTTCAAAGCCGTTTCGAACCATTTTGTGACGCATTTGGTCGCATCTCATTCGGCAGCGGCGTCGCAAAGGTTAGTTAAAGTTAAATATGTATTCCTTTTACTTTTGTTTGTTAAAGACGTTTACCTTGTACTTAGCGCCTTATAATAAAAGAAGGAGAAATTATAATCAAGTTGATAAATCAATTATGTATTTAACTAATTCTTCATTCTGAGGCTTTAAGTTGAGCGTTTTTACACTTAGTCGGGTCATAAGTTCTGTCAAAACCTTATTATTTAATTTTTTTGAATACTGGCTACATGAACTTCACCAATTTTAAAAACATAACGTTTGCGCTTGTCGAAAATAAAAAACACATTCGTATTCATTCATTTTCAAATAGGGAGTGGTCGAAGAAAGAAGAGTAGCGGTTATCGCGTTGCACCGCTGTGGTTACGAGCCAAAAGAGATTTTCAATATACTACTAAAATTTAAATAAAACCCTACCATTATTTTATCGCACTATCAAACGATTCACTGAAGATTCAAGCTTCGAAGATCGTAAGAGGACCGACCGACCCTCGTACAGTGAGAACACCCGCGATGCTCAAAGCAGTGAAGGCGCGAATCCAACAAAATCCTGTTGGTAAACAAAAAATCTTAGCTCTTCAGATGGGCCTAAGCAGAATTACGGTCATAAGAGTGATCAATGAAGACCTAGGACTACGAGCTTATCGTAAGAAGACCAGACATTTTTTGAACGAGCGTTTGAAAAAAATTAAGATGGATAGATGTAGATGTCGCGCTTTGTTACGGCGGTACGCGGGAAAATAATACCGCGAAATTATGTTTTCGGATGAATTTTTTTTTGACATCGAAGAAAGTTATAATAAACAAAATGATAAGGTGTATACCCACAGCAGTGAAGAAGCCAGCACGCGTATTCCGAAGGTTCAACGAGCACATTTTCCTTCGTCACTCCTGGTTTGGCTTGGAGTCTCATATTCAGGTTTAACTGAGAAGTTTTTCAGTGAAAAAGGTGTAAAAACTAAAACCCAATGTCGAGGTGTACCGAAATACCGTCCTGACAAACATAGTGGAAACCTCTTTCTCAAACAATGTTCAAAAATAGACACTGGATATTCTAACAGGACTCTACACCAGCTCATAGGGCACAAAGCAGCACAGCAAAACTGGTTGACCGCTCATAGAATTGACTTTATCGGACATGAAGACTGGCCCTCTTCTAGTCCAGATTTAAGCCCCCTGGATTATAAGATATGGCAACATTTGGAAGAGAAAGTCTGCGCTAAACGTCATCAGAACTTGGATTCTCTCCGAGCATCTTTGGCTAAAGCAGCGGCAGAAATATATATGAGTGTGGTGCGTGCTGCGATTGATGATTGGCCGCGTCGATTAAGGGCTACATGCCCTTAATCATCATTCATCATCAATCATTCAAAATAGGGGAGGGCATTTTGAATAATTTAAATAAAATTGTATTGTAAATTAAATTAACTTTAATTTTATATATAATTTATATACAATTACCAAAAAGTGTATCATTAATTTTATAGAAAATTTTTGACAGAACTTATGACCTGACTAAGTACAATACTATACGGCCTATAACCAATTTTTACAATACTATAGGGTTTATAATCAAATTTTTACAATACTATACAGTCTATAACCAACTTTTACATGTGTATGACCAATTTCTATTCAAAACACCACTTAATTTTTACCACGTTTTTAATAACTCGCTTTTGCGTATGTTTGTTCGAGTGGAATTTAGTTATTAATTGTGAACATAGCCTAGAATTGGATAACATATATAATACGTGACGGTAATATGGTTTAACTTGAACGTGGTAGAGTCATTCCGCGGCTATATTTATTGTACCTATAGTTGTAGGTCGGCTCGACAGGGAAGGACCACGCTCTCACAGAATACCAGAGTAAAATAGTAGCTTAATGCTGCTGTGTTTCGTATGGTGAATGTAGAAAACCGGGGACCTTTTTTGCTGGAAACGAGGCATTCCATCTTAGTCCTCAGGGGTGACAACCAATCTGCGTTTAGATTCTTAATCGAGGATAAATGTAGATGTATATGCGTCACAGCATCCAATTACCATCAGGTGGACTGTGTGCTCGCTTGTCACCCTTAGTTTATAAAAAAATATCCGTTGGGCTATGTCGGTGACTCTGGTTCTACTGCGGATATCCACACTTCCAAGTTGTCGTTATTTTTCTTAATCGAATAAAATTAAATAATATTGGAATAAAATTCGATAGATTCAGAACTCGAGGTAGTTCTGTTGTAATTGCGTTTTAGTGTAAGCCATTTCCTTTTGTTTACATTCGATGGACGAATGCTTATAGAATCTCATGATAAGGAACCGCTTATAAATCGGATGCCTTGTTCTTGAAATATTTTTATTCTGACCCGTGGTAGCCCAATGGCTATGAGCTCATCGCAAATTGTACATACAGTACTCGAGCAACCCGTGTCCGATCCTCGCTGACTCCGATGTAATTTTTAATTGCAATTTTAAGTACTGATTTACCACGTGCTTGGCGGTGAAGGAAACATTGTTAGGAAATTTGCATTGCACCTGGCCTTCATCGACGGCATCCGTGACCTGAAAGTCAGAGCTGCTGTGAGGCTCGGGCACCATGTGGTGCTATAGGAAGCCTTGGGCCGTGCACTGGAGGTTGAAGCCGTGCGTCAGGTTTTTGCGGTTGCGGCAGAGGTTGCAGCAGCTACAGTTCGCGACCGCAATAATGGATACAGCCCTAGTTGCTATGGCTTTGGGCAAATGGGCCATCTTCGATCCAGCTGCCCTAAGCGAACTTTAGAATGGGAAGTTGATCGATCTCGAGGGGGTAGTGCGGCTAACGGCACTGCCCAGCAGTGGCAGGATCATCGTTCTCCTCACGTTAGGGAGGTTGCAGCACCTACAGTTCGCGACCACAATAAAAGTTACAGCCTAAGGTGCTATGGCTATGGAGAAAGAGGCCATCTTCGACCCAGATGCACTAAGCGATCTGTAAAAAGGGACGGTGATCGATCTCGAAAGGGTAGTACGGCTTACAGCACCGCCCAGCAGCAGCAGGAATACGACTTTACTATCGGACACTGCAGCGGGAAATGCCGAGGCAACGCAGATGCATTGTCAAAGTGACCTTGTCCTGAAGATTGCAAACATTGTACTAGGCAAGAGAGTAAGGAAGTGGTATCCGTGAGGATGCTCAGGACAGACCACCTCAACAACGAGTGGAAGGACAGCTTACAACATGCACAGCAGGAAGATCCGGACATCAAGCCGATTCTGGAATAGATGAAGGCCAGTGCTCCCAAGCCCAAGTGGAGCGACGTCTCAGCGATGAGTTCGACCACTAAAGGCTATTGGGCCCAGTGGGACAGCTTACTGCTTCAGGATGGAGTTATGTGCCACAAATGGGAAAATGTTCGGGGAGACATCTGTCATTTGCAAATTGTTGTCCCTAAAGCTAAAGCTTGCCGTATAGTGGCGGTTGAGAATATCCACTACCCCATGTCATCCCGTGTGTGTCGTAAGAGGCGACAGAGGGAGACAGATAGGAGATGTGCAGCAGCATCTTCCTAATAATAACAATAATATAATAAAAAACTGCGGTTGCCAACCCGCTCGCCAAGCGTGGCAACTATGGCAAATATCCCCCCATGAGTAACGACGCAAACAAACGGCCCCCAGTCCCCGGCGGCCCGGTATTTCCTGGCTACGGTGGCGACCATGGTAACGGCGGCGCAGGGGGTGCTAAGAATATCCGTTGGAGGTTCAGTTGCCATCTACGACAACTCGACCTGGCGACATATCACGCACGCACCCTGAGGACTGACGAGAAGATACTGGAGTTGGAAGAAGAGGTAGACAAGTTGCGCTGGCATATTATTGGGTTATCCGAGGTCCGAAGAGAGGGGAGGACACGGTAATCCTCGAGTCCGGCAACTTGTTCTATCACCGGGAGGGCGACCATCTGTCCCAAGGAGGTGTCGGATTTATCGTCCACAAGTCTCTCGTCAACAACGTTGTAAAGATTGAGAGTGTGTCGACGAGGGTCGCGTACCTGATACTCAGAATCACCAAACGGTGTTCGCTGAAGGTCAACCAGGTTTACGCACCAACCTTGACACATCCCGATGGGGAGGTGGAGGAAATGTATGAGGATATTTCTAGAGCCATGCATTCCTCCAAAACCCACTCCACGGTGTTGACGGGAGACTTCAACGCAAAACTAGGCACAAGAGAAAACGGTGAGCTGAAGTTAGGGAAATTTGGAGTAGGGCAACGGAAACTTATGGGCCAGTAGTTAGTAGTAGTTGGCTGACTTTATGGAGAAAGAGGGACTCTTTATGATGAACTCTTTCTTCCAGAAGCGGCCCCACAGGAAGTGGACCTGGTCGAGCCCCGACAAAAAATGAGATTGACTTCATTATGACGACCAGACGCCAACTGTTCAGTGATGTCTCAGTGATCGCTGGAGTAAAAACTGGAAGAGATCATCGAATGGTTAGAGGCACACTGAACCTAAACGTTAAGTTGGAAAGGTCTCATCTAATGAAGTCAACGCTCCGTCCCCCTCGTGCTCTAATCTAGAATCCCGACAACTTTCAGCTCGAGTTACGTAACCGCTTTCAGTGCCTAGAAGATTGCAATGCAGTGGACGATATGAATGACAAGCTCGTGGAAACTGTCCATGTGGTCGCAGCTAAGTTCTGCAAGACCCACCGCAGAAGAACACAAAAACTCTCCGATAATACTCTTAATCTCATGGCTGTTAGACGGGAGATGAGTCTGCAATCGTCAACAGATTTGACAGCATACAGGCAACTGCACAGACAGATCTCCAAATGCATGCGGCGAGACTTACGCAACTTTAATACTGCTCGTATTGAAGAAGCGATTGAGCGGAACCAGGGCTCCAAAGTCTTTGCCAGAGATCTGTCTGCCAGTAAGAGCCAACTCAGCTGAAGACTGAGTGTGGCAGTATCGTTTCCGGGACACCTGAGATTCTGAGTGAGATTGAGAGGTTCTATGGGCAGCTGTACACATCATCGTCGGAGCCACACGCGGAGTCTTATCCGACACTATTCCGATGATATCCCGGACGTCAGTCTGAGCGAGATTAGAATGGCTCTCCAGCACCTTAAAAATGGCAAGTCCCCGGGCGAGGATGGAATTACAGCGGAGCTTCTGAAATCGGGTGGAAAACCGGTACTTGAAGTCCTCCAGAGAAATAGAAATAGAAATAGAAATAGAAATAGAAATAGAAACCTTTTTATTCAATGTAGATTATAAAAATACTTATTGAAAGTCACTTTTTTAATTTACCACTGGTTCGCAAAAGAAACCTCTGTCCTGGGAAGAACCAGCAAGAAACCCAGCGGGACTATTTTTTTTTTTAATAATAGCTTACAATCATGTTTACAATCAACAACACAAGACAAATTAGAAATAGCTTGGTAGCGATCACCCTTCCCAGGGGTTATTATCATCTATAAATTCCTTAATATTATAATAACCCTTTTTATACAAACTTAGTTGAATAACATTTTTGAACTTTGTGTATGACAAATTTTGTATATTTTCTGGGATTTTGTTGTAAAAGCGTATACATCGCCCCAAGAATGAATTACTGACTCGGTGGAGTCGAGTAACTGGTACTACCAGCTTGTGTCTGCTCCTAGTATTTACAGAATGAATATCACTTATTTTCGCAAAACTACTTTTATTTTTGTGTACGTACATTACATTTTCATAAATGTATTGAGAGGCCAGAGTTAATATATTAATTTCCTTAAATTTTTGTCTCAGTGACTCTTTTGGTTTTAAATTATATATTGCTCTAATGGCCCTCTTCTGTAAAATAAATATAATTTCAGTGTCAGTCGCGTGTCCCCATAGCAAAATACCATACGACATAATGCTATGGAAATAACTAAAGTAAACTATTCTAGCTGTTTCAACACTGGTAAGAGTTCTAATCTTTTTTACAGCATATGCTGCAGAACTAAGTCTGCTAGCTAGTTTTGATATATGGGGGAGCCATTGAAGCTTTGCGTCCAGTGTGATTCCAAGAAAAATGGTGGTATCAACAAGACTCAGTTCCTCCCCATTTAAAATTACATTAGTATTGACATGTTTAACATTAGGAGTTAAGAATTTCATACATTTAGTTTTAGTTCCATTCAAATGCAAATTATTAACATTAAACCAATTGACTAACTTAGCTATAGCATTATTTACTTCGTCGTAATTTAATAACTGTCGTTTTAATTTGAAAATTAATGAAGTATCATTAGCAAATAATACTATATCATGGTTATCCCCTACTATGTAAGGTAAGTCATTAATATATACAAGAAACAGAAAAGGGCCGAGAATTGAGCCCTGAGGCACGCCCATTTGTACAATGGACCCGGAAGAACTCATACTATTAATAACAACTTTTTGTGTTCTGTCACTTAAATATGAAATAATTAATTTAAGAGCATCATTTCTTACACCGTAGTGTTGAAGTTTCCTGATTAATGTTTCATGGTGAACACAATCGAAGGCTTTGGATAGGTCACAGAACACACCCAACGCATCCTGTGAATTCTCCCATGCATTAAATATATATTTAATCAGCTCAACACCAGCATCAGTTGTCGAGCGACCCCTTATGAAACCAAATTGATTTTTATGAAGTAATTTATTTACATTAAAAAAAATTAACAATTGATCAAGAATAATTTTTTCAAAAATTTTACTAAGTGTTGGCAGTACAGAAATAGGTCTAAAATTAGCGGGGTCCAATGTACTACCAGATTTAAATAAAGGTATTACTTTACTATGCTTCATTAAATCAGGAAACACACCAGATTTGATACTACTATTAAAAATAATAGATAGTTGAGGTGCGATTGTATCTATTATAGACGCAATAACTTCAACAGAAATCCCCCACAGATCGGCGGTTCTCTTAATATCAATAGTCTTAAAATATTTTACAATATCTTTTGATGAAACTTTATGAAATGTAAAATTCTTTGTACACACATTTACATTTTGCTTAAGTAATGATTCGGCGACGGTAGGAGAAGAATTCAGTGACTTAGTGGTTAAGATCGGAATATCAGTAAAATATTTCTCAAAAACCATTGCAACGTCCTGATCTGATTTAGTTAATTTATTGTTAAAACTTAACTGGTAGTTTGAATTGCGAGAGTTGACCTTACCAGTTTCACTATTAATTATACTCCATGTCATTTTAATTTTATTAGTAGCAGTCTTTATTTTGTTGCTTAAATACAATGACTTGGCTAAGGAGCACACTCTTTTAAATATTTTGGAATATTTTTTTACATATTCCCTAAATTCGACGCTAGGATTATATGACCTTTCATTGTAAAGTTCATATAACCTTTGTCTACTCTTATGGACTCCTACTGTCGCCCATTCATTAAATGCTTTACAATTATTCAAGGAGAATGTTTTAGAAGTAAAAGTATTATTAAATTCATTGCAAATGAGCTTAAATAATGTTGCATACAAAAAATTTGGATTATTTTGGTATGAAAGTAATGGAAGTTTTTTTACTATGTTACTTCTAAACTTCTCCAAGCGATGTGCATTTACTGGAACAAACACTACTTTTTTATCTACTTGCTTTTTGTGAACATAAGGTAATGAAACAAATTGTCCACAGTGATCAGAGCTCAATTTTTGAATTATACATTTATTGAACGGCTTAACATTTGTAAAAATGTTATCTATACATGTTGCACTAGATTCAGCAAAACGTGTTGGCTCCAAAAATAAATTAAAAAGACCATAAGATTTAAACAATGATCTAAATTTAATATTAGTGGAGGAAGCTTCTAGGAGATTGATATTAAAGTCTCCACATATTACAACAGATTTATTCTGTTTATTAAGCTTAGCGAAAACTTCCTCCATAATTTTTTCAAAAGTATCATATAACGAACATGGGGGTCTGTAAACGCTCACAACAATGAGGTGCTCAAACTCAACACATGCCATTTCTACAGTTCGCTCAACAGAGAGGCTCACAATATCTTTACGTTCTTTATATGATAATAATTTACTAGCTAATATTAAGGAGCCACCTCTTAAAATCGTTTCTCTATTGAAAGAACTGAGCACCTGGTGATTACTAAAGTTAAACATTAAATTATGAGCTTTTAACCAATGTTCAGTAATACATAAAATATGAATATTGTTGCTATTTAAAAACAATTCAATTTCTAGCTCTTTGCCTATCATGCCTTGTATATTCTGATGCACCAGGTGTAAACAATTTTTATTATCATTTTCTGGAGTTATACAATTGCAACTATTAAGGATTTGTAAGCTACATTCTAAACTATTTAAATTATTATAACTGCTAGAGATTACCTCTATTGTCTCATTTTCTAATTTAAATTACTTGGAACGGATTCCAAATTACATGTCAAATCATTATGCTGCTCAATAGGAGCAGATGTCTGGGTAGCCAAGTCCTTGGCTGAGTTAATATATAAATAATAAGATAGCACATTTGCTATCTGTCTTAAATTATATTTGGATAGGTAGTACCTATCTGTAGTCAAAAAAATGTTAATTAAATTATTAATATCTATTAAATTAATTCTATTGGTATAATTGTTACAATTAAATGTCAAATTTAAATTATTATTACATGATAAATTATTCATTAATAAATTTAAATCATATCTTATTTTATTCTCCTGTGGCCAACCCTGTATGTAAGGCAATGTAAACAAGATAATTTTATGTACATTTAAAGTATTGAGGTAATCAATATATTTTAATAATTGATTTTTGCTTACATTGCCTCTTCTCCCAACAAAAATTATTAATGTGCTATTAGGAGAAAACTTACTGGTTAAAACTTTATTCATTATATGACTAAAGGATGCTCCAGGCATACAATAATTACTAATCAATTGTCCTTTTAAATGGTTATTTAACATCATGCCCAAATTTTTACCTATGTCATCACAATACATAATAACTTTATGTTTTTTAATATTTAAACTACTTTTTAAGTTTTTATTCTGTGTTATGGCACCGTCATAGAGTGTTGGTGAAAATAAGGAGTCATTGCTATTTACACATATTGTCCCCGATGAACATGGTATGGAGCGTTGATTCTTACTCTGATGTTTTATTAAGGAGTCAAAGCGCTCCTCATTGTATTTACATGACTTTACCAGATCATTCATGGCCAATATGTGTTCTTTTATCTCAACCTGAGCCGATGCATATTTATTTGAGATAATTTGTAAGGAGTTTTTAAGCGACAAAACTTCTGAATTGAGACACTCTATTTCAGTCTCATAACAGTTTTTCATATTTTCCTCTCTCGAGGCTCTATAATTCCGTCCTCCATAGTGGCACTACTCCGGAGGCGTGGAGCAGAAGTGCGGTGGTCTTGTTCTTCAAGAAAGGTGACAACGCCCTCTTGAAGAACTACAGACCGGTATCCCTTCTGAGCCGCGTCTACGTGCTGTTTTCGACAGTCATTACGAATCGTCTAGCACGCAGACTCGACGACTTCCGGCCTCCCGAACAAGCCGGTTTCCGAAAAGGCTTTAGTACCATAGACCACATACATATCCTTTGGCAAATTGTACAGAAGTCCGAAGTATGTGGACTATGAGAAAGCCTTAGATTCCTCAATCTCTAAAAACTAGATTGTACAACCAGTGCGTGTTGCCAGTGATGACTTACGGATCTGAGACGTGGTCCTTCACTGCTGGCCGTATGAGAACGCTCAAGGTCGCTCAGCGAGCTATGGAGAGGGCTATGCTCGGAGTTTCTCTGCGTGATAGACTCAGAAATGAGGATTTCCGCAGTAAAACCGGAGTGACCGACTAAGCCCAACGCATTAGTAAGCTGAAGTGGCAATGGGCCGGCCATATAGCTCGAAGAACCGATAACCGATGGGGAAGAAAGGTTCTCGAGTGACCCCCCACTAGATGGAGTGACGACCTAGTAAGACATGCAGAAGTTGATGGATGCGGGTGGCTCAGGACCGTGCTTTGTGGCATTCCTTGGGGGAGGCCTATGTTCAGCAGTGGACTTGTGAAGGGCTGTAATGATGATGATGATGATATGACTATGAATTATTAGCCATTACAAAACTTTTGTCGATTTTTGTCGCCAGCTCTCCTACTATAATCCGATGGGCTGGAAATCCAACACGACTCGGAGAGAGGCCAGGCGCAGGGCAAGTTTCCTCACAAATCACAATGTTTCCTTCACCGTCGAGCACGTAAAATCAGTACTTAAAGTTGCAATTAAAAATTACATTGGAGTCGGCAAGGAACCCGGGTTGCTCGAGTACTGTACAATTAGCGACGAGCTCATAACCATTAAGCTAACACGCGTCGGAATAAAAATATTTCAAGAACAAGGCATCCGACTTACAAGCGGTTCCTTACATAGAATACTATAATACACACATAATAGAACCAATACAATTCACACGTATAAATGTCAACACGAGATGTATTTTGACGTTACAATCGTTTTCAAATTTCGCATGCAAATTTAGAAATGGCCAAATTCCACACTATTTACAAACAAATACGTTTTAAAATTTAAACGATTTTTTTCACGATGATCTTGAACATTAATCAAAAGTCTAAAATGTGTAAATTTACTCAGTCTGTCAACACTGCGAATCGGGTTTGAAGTATGTAGTGATGATACGAAGTAATTGCTTATACGTGTGCTCCCGGCGACGCCGATCCTCGTACAAAATAAGGTTGACAGACATTCTATTGTGTATTATAGTATTCTATGGTTCCTTATGGGATTATATAAGCATTCGTCCATCGAATGTAAGCAAAAAGAAATGACTTACACAAAAACGCAATTACAACAGAACTACTTCGAGTTCTGAATCTATCGAATTTTATTCCAATATTATATAATTTTTTTCGATTAAGAAAAATAACGACAACTTGAAAATGTGGATATCCTCAGTAGAACCAGAGTCACCGACATAGCCCAATAGACTAAGGGTGACAAACGAGCACACAGTCCACCTGATGGTAATTGGATGCTGTGGCGCATAGACATCTACATTTATCCTCGATTAAGAATCTGAACGCAGATTGGTTGTCACTCCTGAGGACTAAGATTGAATGCCTCGTTTCCAGTAAAAAAGTGTCTCCGGATCTCTACACTCATTATACGAAACACATCAGTATTAAGCTGCTATTTTACGCCGGTATTCTGTGATCGTGGTCCTTCCCCGGTCGAGTCGACCCATTCGTCGTATTAGTAAGCTGAAGTGGCAATGGGCCGGCCATTACGTATAGCTCGAAGAACAGACAACCGATGGGGAAAAACCCAGTGTTGTCATCTGCGAGGACTGCTTGGGTCCTGCAGGTCTCGGGCCTCGGGGTGTGCCCCCATTACCCGGATTGTCCTCGCGGTCCACTACTATGGACCGGTCCTGGGCGCCTTATTTAGGCGTTGTTAGATGTTATTCGGCTTTAGTCCGTAGTTGGTAAAAAATTTTTCGTAGTCGGTTAAGACTACGAAAAAAGGGAGGTTATCTTGAGGTGTCTAATTGGCCTATCAGCGGCATTGTGGGTTGTTACTCAACTCTAATCGATATAGAGAGGAGTTCTATTGGATAGGGTCGCCCGTCCGGTGGGCGAGTGTGTAGCGGCTCTAAGTTGTTAAGGTGTGTGTGTGGCCCGTTGTCTGCGCGCTCAAACAGTCCGCGTGCCAACCAGGCCACAAAGTCCTGAATAGTTTCTATCTTGAGGTCAGCCGCTATGACGTCATTCCGGACATAGCGACTCGCACCGACAATGGTTCTTAACGTCAAATTTTGCTGGGCCTGCAGTCGTCGCGAAGCGCCCGGTCGATCCGGCACCCAAGGTAGGTCACAGCCTTCTCGTACGCGATCTTCTGGCCATTGAGGGTTAGCGGAGGTGGTAGGTTCCTGTGGCGGCGAGTGAGCAGAGCGTTCGTCTTACCAACGTTGACGATCATCCTCCACTCATCTAGCCATGGTGGCAACAGGTCCAGAAGACGCCTCATCCTGGCAATGGCTATATGGGCTCTTCTGGACGAGGTGAAGTAGGCGCTATCGTCCGCATATAACGCCAATTCCACGTCGTCCTCCCACTCTTGCAGCCTTCCTGCCAGTGTAGGGATGTCATTAGTGTACGCCGCGTACAGGACTGGAGACAAACAGCTGCCCTGTGGCACACCGGCTCTGATGGTTCTTGTTGCGGACTCGGCGTCCTCTACGCAGACGTAGAACTTCCTGTCTGCCAGGAAAGACGCCACTAGCTGCAACATAGCAGGAGGGACACTGGTCTGTTCTTTCAATTTATAAAGTAGTCCAGAATGCCGCACCCCGTGGAACGCCTTCTCGATATCGAGAAAGACGCCCAACGATGTGCGGCCACGGTTGTATTCGGCCGCAAGCAGGTGCAGCACTCTTGTCAGCTGTGTTGCTGTTGATTGTGATCCCTCCTGAATCCGTGCTGCTCCGCCCGAAGTTGGATGCACGGACGGAGGCGTCTTAGCAACAATCTTTCTAGCAGTTTAGCTATGTGCGGTAGCAGCGTGATCGGCCTGTAGCTGGCAGCTCTACGCCTGTCCTTCCCGGGTTCCGGCAAGACGATGACTTTGCCTTTCTTCCAGTCCTCCGGGAAGTGGGATGTCCGCAATATCCCATTGTAGAGTCGACCAAGCTCTACTAGGACTCTATGGGGCAGCTGTCGGAGCGCAGCGTTGGTAATCCCATCGTGCCCGGGCGCCTTCCTCGGTTGCAGGCGTGTTACTGTCCTCCGCAGTTCAGCGGGGGAGATGAACCACTCTCCTGCAAGCGGTGGCGCGGGCGACGACAGGAACTCCTGTACGCGACTCTCCTTCCGGGCATGAAGCTCCATGAACTCCGCACTTGCTGGTTTCGGCATAAATTGCTCCTCGAAGTGCTCTACTAGGATATCCGCTCTACCCTTGGCATCGTAACGACGTTCGCCCGCGTTGTTGGTCAGGGCAAACGGGAGGTTTGGCTTTAGTTAACTGTCGGTTCAGTTTGTAGAGCGACGCATCGTGCTCTTCCGCTTTCCATATGCGTCGCTCCCAGGCCTCTCCGCTGTGTGCCTGGACTGTAACCGACAGTTCCTCCGACAGGGTTTAAATAACTGCGTTTTGATTCTCGGGCAGCGAGTACGCGCCCAGAGCCTCCTCAACGCTCTTTTCCTCCTGATCTGCACGCTTATCTCTAGCGGCAGATCGTCTCTCCTTGCAGATATCGGGACGATCGTAGAGGCAGCATGGAGGAAGAGCTCTTGTATTGCCTTGGTGATTCTGGTAGCAGCGGCCTCTACGTCGTCCGCTGTGATTAAGGGGTGGTGTGCTGGAGGTCTCTCCTGCAGATGTTGGTTGTAGAGCCTCCAGTCGACACGTGTCTTAAATGCTCTGGGCGGCGTAGTCACCGCCTTTAGGCCAAGGGTAATCAAGATCGGGAGGTGCTGTGAATTAAGGTCGTACAGCACCTCTACCACTATTGGGTAGTTGACGTTCCTAGAGAGCACGATGTCCAATACATCCGGACGTTTCCGTGGATCTGTCGGAACGGGTGTAGGTTCTTCGGGACCTAAGACGTCATAGCTGTGTCTTTCAGCGTCTTCAAATAGTGCATGACCCGGCGGGTTGATCACTCTAGATCCCCACGCCGGGTGTTTGGCGTTTAGGTCCCCGGCGATGATGGTCGGTGTTTCGCCTTCCATTACCGTCCGGGGGGAAAAAAGGTTTTCGAGTAGTAGTCTCATACCGGTAGGCGTACTGTATGGCGCCCCCACTAAATTGAGTGACGACCTAGTAAGACATGCAGAAGTTGATGGATGCGGGTGGCTCAGGACCGTGCTTTGTGGCATTCCTTGGGGGAGGCCTATGTTCAGCAGTGGACTTGTGAAGGGCTGTAATGATGATGATGATGATGAAGAAAAATAAAATTTTTATTTCAACTAAAAATCTGAACTGAAGATGTCTACAGGGAGATTAAAATAAAAGGAGTTTTTAAAACCACAATTTTATTGTCATATAACATTAGAATATTTACTGATTATATCCCTGTAGAAAGTAAAGACGAGGTCACTGGCCGCTCGGCACCTTTCCAGTGCTTCTTCATATGCCGATTCACTGTAGCTACCCTCGGAGAACCCTGGAAGATATTGTTATAAATCAATGACTAGCAATTGATCTAGGAGAGATTATATATAAAAAGAGATGTATAAAGGTATAAATGTCGTAGTCCAATGTTAGAATTTGGCACATCGTAATCTGCGTGTTTCATGATATTTCACCATCCCATGATTTGGCTGATAATTTATGACTCTGACTTCTGTTAATATATTAAAAATACGAAAGCATCCATCTAGTAATATAAGCAACAAAAGGTTAAAGTGCTATTGTATATATAGAGAGAGACATTCCATTTGGGGCCGGTATTTATAGATGATTTCAAATTATATAACTACTTTTTCAAATTATATACTAGCAATGTGCAGATCATAATGTGTAACACAAATATTGACATTGTGAAGTTAGAGTTTCACTTCGCTGGGTTCTGTGAATACCGGTATTAGTACTCTGGTATCATAACACCCATACTTACCCGTATGCGCGTACTCACGCACGTAATTAACTTTACACGCACGCACACGCATGTAAGTATACACGCACGCGAGCATGACGTACAAAGGCAAATACGCACGCACACACGCACGCTCTATATTCTAGATTCTAAGAATAAAGAGCGTGCGTTCTTTATTCTTAGAATCTAACTGGGTAAGTACCGCCTAATGTTTTGGACATAGACATTTAGTATGATTGGGGAGCTGGCAGATCCCTCATCATCGGACCGTATAACTCCATGCTGATCATAAAGGCTTCCGTTATAAGAAGTATTTGCCTCATTCGTCACTCTTAACAGACAGATGTTTAACGCTACTTGTCTGACGCCGGTCTGGGTTTTTTTTGTTTTTTTTTTTTCAATAGAATAAGGGTGACAAACGAGCACACAGTCCACCTGATGGTAAGTGGATGCTGTGGCCTATAGAAATCTACATATAACCTCGATTCGGAATCAAAATGCAGATGCGTTGTCACCTCTGAGGACTAAGGTTGAACGCCTAGATTCCAGTAAAACGGGTCTCCGGTTCTCTGCACTCACCATACGAAACACATCAGCATCAAGCTGCTACTTTACGCTAGTATTCTGTGAGAGCATGGGCCTTCCCCGGTCGAGCCGACCCTTTCGTGCTACGTGCTACAACCATAAAATAGCTGCAACGTGGCTCTACCACGTACCACGTCTAGTGTAGAATGTAAAGATATAGTTTTTTCCCCATCTATTCGTAGTTATTGTGATTGTTAGATAAATGATGCAATATTACTTAGCAATCTTCACAATTAATATTAATATGAATCCATTTAAAAACTATCTAAATTATTTCTAAAATTGAGTCGCAATATAAAAGCGCGTAAACTTGACGCTCCCGGCAGTTGATTACAAACAGTGGTACTGAGGTTATAATAGTTAAGTCTATTGTGAAATAAGGAGATTCTAAAGGTTGTGAGTAAAGTTAAATTAATATATAGTCTTATTTGTGAAAGTAAAGTATAGTGTGTTATAAAGTATTATATACAATTTAAGAGTGAAATTAAACAATGAACATAGTGGTTAAACAGTTAACTAACTGAGTTGGCGTGGTTTATTGGAGAAAAGCTGACATGATAGTCATTTTTCTAACAATTCCCATAGTCGCTATTTATAACTCCATTAGGTCGAAATGGGGCGATAGATTCTTGTAAGATATCAAATAGTTTAAACGAAATACTTATTCTATCCCATTCCATAACTTTCAATTAGACCATCAACGGGACATGGACATCAAATCTAATTTTTGACAAACCTGTTGATCATTCCTTATCAGTATGACCTTATAAAGGTCAAAAGCTAAACGTAGGCCTCACCCATAAATTGCCTCATAGGGCATCAAGAATATCCACTACCTCATATCATCCCGTGGGTTTCGTAAGAAGTGACAAAGGCAAAGAAATCAGGAGATGGACAGCGTCTTCCTGATAAAAACTAGAAACCAACCTGTTAATAAGTCCTTGTTCCGGCTTTCAAATACAAAGTTCAAAAGTGCCCTAGCACTAGTTGCCTGCTCTTGAGTGGGTTCCAGTACAATGTTGCCCGATTCGTCTACAGCACATGATATTGCCGCGAACACAAAACGCATTGCGAGGCCCGAGTTGAGGAGGGCTAGGCAGGTACAGTTCAGTGCACAAGAGAGGAGCTGAAAAAAATGTATAAAAATATATTATTATTATTATTTATTGCTTTATTGATTGTTTATGGCTGGAAAAAGTACTGGTCTTTGAAAGAAATATAAAAAGTAAAGAGCAAAGCATTTTTATCAAAAAGAAAACATTCAACACCTGTATTCTCCTCTGCATCACATATGGTTTGATAGGAGAACATAGGAGAACATCCCTCACGGGGAGAAACTTGCAAAATATATATATATATATATATATATATATTTATATTTCGTCGCTTCATTCTTGAGATACAATTAACTTAGGTAGTCCCTTAACCTATTCGAGGAATTCGCACGTTTAGAGAATCGATCTGTTTTAAATCGATTTTTTTTTCTGTTGGCAACTCCCGCTCTCCGTTTACCCACCGGTCCGATAGCCAGTAGCCACTTCATTCCTTAACTGTGCGGGCAACGTTCGCACGTGCCTTTCTTTAAAAGTGAAAATAGTTTATATTCTGTGGTTACTATGCCAAAAAGAAAAAATGAAGAAAAAATTAAACGTTATCGACGCAAAATTAGAAAAATGGAACAGGAGCGGCGAAAATACAATCGAATCATTTATTCATCTTCTGAAAACTCTGATAAAGATTCGGGTTAGTAAAGTTCTATCTCTAAACATTATAAATACTAAATTAAATACAATATTGTAAAATTATGTATTTACATTTTAACATTATAAATACTAAATTAAATACAATATTGTAAAATTATGTATTTACATTTTACCTGGAGGTTGACCGTGTGTCATCACGAAGGTGATTCTAATACCGAGAGGTTAACCGCGTGTTAACACGAAGGTACTTGGAAATCGTTCGAGAAACGATTTTACAGCTATTTTTATAAAATAATGTTATAATATTCGTATATTAATATTCGAATATAATATCTTATATAAAATTATATTGAGATAATATAAAAAAATGTATTAAAATTAATGACCTGTGTTTACACATGGCCAGTAGATTAAATGTTACTATTCGAGCAGTAATTTATTTGCTTTTAGTTCGAATATCTACCCTCAATAACAATTATTGTTTTAGATAATGAAAACCTTGATAACGCCGATATAGAACCCATGAATTCAGAGTATCCAAGCGGCAAAAATAGTGCTTTAAATAATGAGGAGACAAAATATGACTCTGACCAAGAACCGGTAGTGTCAGAATTAAAGCCTGACATCCTTAATGCCTTAGGTGAGACCACGGAAGAGACACCGAACTTGGGTCCGAAACTTCATGACAAGTTAACTGAGCTTCATCATCGTCATAGAATACCCCACCCATTCGCTCCCGAGCAGATATCTTTTGCAGTTCATATCCTGCAAGCCATCTAGCTTCACAAGGTTCATCGCAGCACTGGAATAATAATGCTTCCTGTTTCTTCAAGCTACTCTCTGCGCTATACAGTGTTCGGCACAGCTCTGAGCCTTACTGCTCGCCTCTGCTTACTCACTCTCTCTCGCAGATTACTTGCCTTCTTCTCGACTCACCGCAGACTACAAGGCAATCTCCTGGCACTTGCACATTCGTCGGCAACGAGGCTGCACTATCGACCTCCGGTCTGAGCAGGGGGGTGATGTGGCGGCGCTGTCGTCGCGCCGCAAGCGAAACAAACCGAAGCCTAAATCACGCTATCAAAATTCCCAATCATAAACAGTATATATAGAATATCTCCGAACTATTACACAGAGCGTTGGCCGCTCCCCGGGCAGAACACCTTGCCCGGTAGGAGATCTCCCCTTTTCCTTTCACCACCACACCGCCGCCACAGAATCGACTACCACCAGAAATTTTTCCGGACCGATACGACTTAGGGACCTTCAAGAAAAGAAAAGGCCGGCAACGCATCTGCGATTCCCCGGCAGTTTGGGATTGCAGTTGTTCATGGGCGGCGGTAATCACTGACCACCAGGTAAGCCATGTGCTCGTTTGCCCACTCTCATATAAAAAAAATGATTATAAACTATTCCTACTTTTAACCGCTGGATTTCTTGCTGGTTCTTCAAAGGTCAGCGGATTTTTCATAATACATAAGTATTATTTTTATAATCTTTGTTGAATAAAAAAGTTTCTGTTTCTATGACTGTGCATGATCATTGGCTATTTGCAACGATGCTTAATGCTAACAATGCAGTGCTTACAGTTATTTTGTTCAATATTATATTACTCCGAGTAATAAACATAGACAACTATACCATATATATATATATATATATATATATATATATATATATATATATATATATATATATATATATATATATATATTTATATATAAATATACCCACAAAAGTCACATTTGCAATAGACTCTGTACTTAAGCCCTATTTAAGATTGTAATAATAGGAGAATCATCTTATTTTCTGACATAGACTTTACCATAAACAGTCCAGCAATATTTATACCGCTATGTGTTTGAAAGGTCTCTGGCTAAAAATACAAGCAGGAAGCCTTTGTCATTAGATGTTACTTACTTACTTACTTACTTATCTTCACGCACAATCCCTAACGGGGTAGCCAGAGAGAACAGATCGCCAAGTGTCACGATCCTTACATACCTCTTTCGCTTCTTTCAGGTTCATTAACTTCTTCATACATGCACGTCTAGGTATCCGAGTACTCTTGACCCTCCCCTCTTCGAGCAATTTGCTCACATGGTCTTCGAAAGTTAGTCTCGATCTACCTCGACACCTTTTAATATTTACTTTCGCTCTATATATTTTCTTCACCATTCGGTCTTCACTCATTCGTTCAACGTGCCCAAACCATTGGAGTACGCCCCTATCAATTTTTGTGATAAGGTCATCTTTCAATCCTGCCATATTGCGAATCTCTTCGTTTCGCTTTCGGTCGGCTATGGTAACGCCACACATTTTAAGAAGACATCGCATCTCCACTGCATTCAACTTGCTTTTATGCTTCTTCTGGCATACCCAGGTTTCGCTGCCATATAACAAAGTCGGTACCAACACTGCGTTATGTATTGCAAGGCGTGCACTCTTCACCACGCCTTTTTACTAATGCATTCAGGGCACCATTGATTTTGTTTCCGGCAGCGACACGCCTATCCACATCCAAATCACATCTTCCATCCCGGCTGAAAGCACTCCCCAAGTATAAAATTTCATTTACCTGTTCTAGACATTCCTGATTTACCCATATTTCACATTTCGTTCTCTCTTCGTCCTTTTCAAATACCAGAACCTTAGTTTTATTAGCATTCAAACGGAGACCTTTAATTTCACATTCTTCTTTCATACACGTGACTAATGCCTGCAGTTCTTCTGATGGTGCAATAAGCACTGCATCATCAGCATACAGCAGACAATTAACTTTTATGTCACCCAATTTCACACCCAAACAGCTATCTTTCAGCTTTTGTAAACAGCTGTCGAGATACAGTATGAACAGCCAGGAAGACATGACACAACCCTGTTTTACGCCCGCTTGGACGCTAAACATGGGTGAAAGGTCATGCCCTACCCGCACACAGGCTTTACAGTCATAGTAAAGTGACTGCACAGCCCTTAACAATCGACCATCCACACCATATCTCGGCAACAGTTCCCACATTTTCTTCCTTATAACCTTATCAAATGCTATCTCCAGATCCACAAAAGCACAGAAAATCCTCTGGTTAACACTCAGAAGCTTCTCCGTGATCATGCGGAGAGAAAACATTTGATCCGTGCATCCTCTTCCAGGTCTAAATCCGCATTGTGCCTCCCATAAGAATCTTTCCGATTTCTCTTGCATCCTACGTGTCAAAACCTTCGAGTAAACTTTACTTGCTAAACTGGTCAAGCTGATCGCCCGATAGCACCCGCAGTCAAAATGTAAACCTTTACCTTTATATAAAGGCACAATGACAGCGGATCGCCAATCATCCGGGACATCTCCCGTCCGCCAGCACAAATTGCACAGCAGATGAAAGCTGTCCCAGACGCGAAGCCCACCGTACTTGACTATTTCAGCAGTAACTCTGTCTAGTCCCGCAGACTTACCACATTTCAAACTTCGAATCGCACGTTCAATCTCTTTCATGCTGATGACCTCAGTGTCATCGAGGTCCGTGTCTGGCGTGCCAGTCACGGCGTCACCCCCGGATCCTTCACTAAGATCATGACACGCATACATTTCTCTATAAAATTCACTCCATCGCTGCATGACGTCCAATTTTTCTGAGAGGACGTCATTGGTTCTCGAAAGCACTTTGTTCATTCTTAAGGCTGTCGCACCACTCCGTGACCTTCCAACCTCTTTCCAGAAGAGTTTGGAGTTTTCCTTAAAGTTGCGCGACAACCTCTCGTCCGCTTCTATTCTACACCTTTCACGTACTTCCTCAATCAATGATTTCGCATGAACTTTCTGCAGCTTATATCTTTCTTTCATCTTCTCTCTCATATGCTCATCGTTACTAGAGGCTAAGTAGTCTAACCATGCTTTTTTCTTCTTTTTTACAGCTTCTCTCACTTCATCATTCCACCATGCATCTCTTCTTTTACTACTACCTCTTTTTGTCGTTCCACATACTTCTTCCGCTGCACTTACCATTCCATCCCTAAGGTTCTGCCATGTTCTCTCCACACATTCTTTCCTGCCATCGATGGTGTCAAGCTTTTCGGCTACCCTCGTGTGATATTTGTCCCTAATATCCGCTTCCTGAAGCTTCCAGCTTCGGATGCGACAGACCGACTGTGGTTCTGTTACTGCCGTCCGGTAGCGCCAACCCGCGAACAAACCCCTAAATCTAGTAATTACTAGATAATGATCCGTTCCCAGGTCAGCATCCCTGAACACTCGTGTATCCATTACCTGTTTTCGCAGTCGGTCATCCACCAGTAAATCAATCATACTTCTCTTATTCTTTCTCTCTCTAGTGTACATATGGATTTTCCTGTGATTAAACATAGTGTTTGTCACAAGAAGACCCTTTTCCTTGCATACAGTCATCCTTGCATACAGCCAGTATAAGCTTGCCAGCATCATTAACCCTTTTATCGCCAAACTTTCCAAGCACCGACTCGTATCCTGGTCGAGCGATACCTACCCATCCATTCAAATCACCACATACAACAGTTCTTTCGTTTCCCTTAACCAAATCTAGAACTTCTCTTCCGTTCTCCCAAAACTCCTCCAGCTCAGCCCTGGACGACGAAGCTACCGGCGCATAAACAGCCAAAAGGAATAACTTCGTCAGTCCCATTTTGAAGCGAACCCAGAGAAGTCTTGAGTTCACAACCTTGTATTCAGTCATAAGATCGACCAACCGGGACGACAACAGCACTCCCACTCCCTGGCAGGCGTTCTCGCTTTCCGGGACTCCGGACCAAATAGCTAACGTCCCGCCAGGGAGCTCTTCAGTACCACTGCCTTTCCGTTTGGTCTCCGACATACACACGACATCTAATTCTCTTTCTTTCATTATTTCGATCAACTCATTCGTCTTATCTCTCATGCCCCCTCTAACATTCCACGTGCCAACTCTGCACTCCGTCCTCCACCTTCCGCCGTGTCGGGCTGTGCGTGACGGGTGGCGGTCCCCATCGCCGCTTTGCGCGCTGCATTCCACACCAACGGGGACGAGCTGGTGTGCCTCGCCTTGGGGGGACGCCCTAACCCTCGTTTGCATGGGTGCGCAGCTGTGTAGAATTGCAGCCCTGAAAAGGGCTGGCATGGATCGCGACGAGCACGCTTCTACAATGACCCCCATTCATTAGATGTTCAGCTATGTAAATTGGTGTAGACCTAGGTGTTTGGGGCAAAGCTTCATTTTATTATTTTTGTTGTTGCAATCCATACAAATTTTTAAAAATTGTTTATATACTTTGGACTTTGTTGTAATAGTCCCATGAAGGAATTACTGACTCTAAGGAGTTAAGTAATTGGTATTATTATATTATATTAGAACTACATTAGTTTTTCAGATATACATAAAATTTTCCTAAATATACTGAGAGAAATATATTAAGCTTACACCTCCATAATCCTCAAGTTCTTGAATGGTAACGGTAATGCCTGACCGTGGATAAAGACTGCCTAGTATAGCAGTTTCACATGTCTGTCGAATAATGCTTTCTTTGTATCTGAAACACAGAAATTATTAAATTTGAGTTTTCGAATTTATTCTTTACATTTTCTTTTTACTTTTACTTTCACATGATAGTTAAGCTTGACAAAATTGCACCTACACCCATTTTTTTACTAAATATTCAATTATTAGATAAATATTTTATCAAACATACAGACAATATGAAGTATAACAAAAGGATGTTTAAGAAATTGCCCTGAAGATATTATGACATCCATTAGATGTCAGTAAAGGCTAGATAAGTATTTTATCAATCATACCAGACAATATGAAGTATTACAAAAGGCTATTTCAGAAATTACCTTGAAGATATTGTGGCATCCATTGGATGGCAGTAAAGGCTTATGGTACTTATATCAAATTAAAAATACACTGAAATTGCAATCACCAACCAATCTGCTGCTATGAACAAGTCCAATGTTCACCAGTGGATCATGTATAAAATGATAAGGAATATGACAGCCCCACCTCTAAGCTGGCAATTCTACTGTTGACAGTAACATTGCTGTATGTGGTAGACAGTACTACAGAACAAGTATCCCAAAAATATCCTCCAAGCTTCACTACCAAAACTGGTAAGCTCAGCATGCTTTACAATTTAAAATAAAATTACCTGTCTGCAACTGAAGGTTTGCCACCTTTTGTGCAAAACAAAACTTCTAAAGTTGATTTTTCTATGCTCTGACTTTGCATCTTGATATCTAAAGGGCCATTCACACTTACTAATGTCACTGTGTCCCCTAAAATAAAGGTTTCAAGTTAGTTATTTTACAGCTCTCTTGTGGCAGAACATTTTGTACGAAACTTTTTATGCATATTACTTATAATCAGACCAATCTAAATTTATCAGATATAGACTTTGACTAGACATCGTTCACTTTTATTGGTCCATTATCTAATTCCTACTAAATACTTACAAACCATATATATACGTCCCATTACTGGGAACAGGCATCCTCTCATTTCTGAGAGGGTTTTAAGGCAAGGAAATGTCCGCCGCACTGTCCCAATACTGTCACATGTCTTTGAAATAATTTTTGCATTTTGCAATTTGAGCATGTGGTAAATCAGCACTTAAAATTGTATACAACGAGACTTTAGGCCCTGAGCTACTACAGCTCTTTTCATACTAATGCTAACCTATAATTCACCATCACCAGCTCACGTCCGTCATAATTGCAGAAAACTTTTGTTTGTCTCTTATGCATTAAGTGATTAATATTTTACCTACTCCTGCCACCATGTATCAATTCGGGCACTGCTGCGTTCCAGTTTAAAGGGTAATGAAGTGTGTTTTAGTAACAGGTTACAAGGCATTCCATCTTTTTTTTTAATCCACACTAGGATTTCCTCCTGTATTGTGGGGGCAGTTCACAAAGATAAATTGCACAAGGACAAACTTAAACACTTGTTCCATGCGAGATTCGAACCCACGGCCCCCAGTGCAGCAACTCATTCAGCTCAAAGCTCCGTCGTCTTAGAATTGCAAGTCAAATTAAGTCAAGTTATTTGAAGTCACTTGTGATGATCATGGGCTACAGTAGACATTGCATTGCATCAAGTGGAATGTCAGTTTGTTTGTCACGAAGCAGTAGCCAATATTCTATGTATAATAAATCATTCTCTCATTATTCACATTAAAATTGAATAAAACTAAATTTACGGATTCTATCGCGTTTATTTAACTGATTTTACTTATTTTTAATTCCCGAAGTTTCGGGTGCTTTACAGCAACCATGGTCACGGGGGGGACTGAGATGTTTGACGTCCCAATGTCATTGTTAGCCCGGCTATCTTCGGTTTTTGAATATTAATTTTTGGTTTGGTTGGGAACTCCGCCATTGCCGGTCCCAAGCCCGGATGAGAAAGGAGGAGGGGACGGTTCCGCCGGAGAGAGTGGGTGTATCCGGGGGACTAACACACCCACCTGCGCTAGGACCTGCGCAGTCGAGCGCCGTACGCGGGGATGAAGGAGTCCTGGAGGGTTGAGCCGATCGTCGCTGGGGTATATAGTGGCGAGAGGCAACACGCCCTCTTTGGTCCGGATTTCAAGCTAAACGGTAGCCCTATCTGCTAGCCACAGATAGGGAAATGGCCAAGCGCCCCGTCAGAGGGTCGCAGGCGAGGGATGTGGGGGCTGCCTAGTTTTCCTGAAAAGGGGGGCTGGGTGGTGGTAAAGGCCATGCTGACGGAGCAAGTGACAGTTTATTTGGGTGGTGGGGATGGGCCTTGTCAGCCCCATCTACCAGCTGGATCGAGCTCCCGATGTCGCGCTGTGAGCCAACTTCACGTCCCTATATTCTCCCGGTAATCCTAACGCCTGAAATAGGGCGTTCCCAAAGGTGCGGGCTCCATGGAGGGTGGGAAGCCGGGGGGATGAAATTTTTAAGAACAAATACTATGGACAATTTAAGGCCCAAAAAGAAAGAGGGAGAGGTGTCAGAGGTGCTTACCAGAGACACCAATGAACAAGGGGGAACCGTCACTAAACCGGCGGTTCCACGGACAGTACCGTCCAGCGCAGGTGCCCCCATCAAAGGGACAACTACCTCGCTGAACGTTTCCAAAACCAGTTCCAAGGAGCTGGGGGGGAAAAAAGAACAGGAGCCCGCGAGTGACAAAACTGCGGAGCCAATACGAACTGACGACCTTTTCTCTGCTGCCTGGCAAGTGGTGAGCCGTAAGGGGAAAGGCAAGGCACCCAAAAAGGTGACTTGCCGACCTGACGGACCATCAGGAGGGTCTATCCCTGCAGGCAGTAGTGGAAAGGCCAAAAAGAAGAACAAGAAGCAGCGGGAAAAAGGCCGAAGGGAACGAGCCGCACTGGCTGCTTCTGAAACTAAAACCAAGGAGGCTGGGCAAGCCACTGCGACTGGGGTGCTTGGAGCTGGAACCAGTAGCCGCACTGAAGCTGGGAAGGATAAAAATCCAGACCAAGTGGAAGTCGCGGCCGCAGGAACCAGTTCTAGGACATCCGCCAGGAAGCAGCGAGCGGCCAAGCGTCCTGGGAAGAAAGAAAGAGCAGCCAAAAGGATGCTGGAAGAGTCCACCTCGCCTAGAGGGGAGCACAAAAAAGTGCGACTCGGACAGCAACCAAAGGCTGCAAATACGAGCTACGCTTCCGCTGCTAGAGCAGATTTGGGTGTGGCCTTAACGTGTGCGCGTTCAGGTCACATTACGAAGGAAGTAGCAGACGACATCCTCGTAGCAATACAGAGGAAGATAATCAGCGAGGCGTGGAGTAGTCAGGACCCTGATGCGTCGGGCCCAGTTTTTAGGGGCAAACCCGTATATACGGAGGGTGTCCTGAAACTGTGGTGCGACGATCAGAAGGCTCTGGACTGGTTGAAGGGGAATATTGCTACCCTCGACCTTAAATCCAACACCTTGCTGACTATAAAAAAACAGTCAGAGATACCACAAAGAGTCAAATGTGGTATCCTAATCCCTGATGCCCAAGGAGCCTGGAAAGACTCACGTGACATTGGTCGCGTGCTGGCGTACCAGAACCGCTGGGTTAACATCAGGGACTGGCTGTTACTCAAGGCTGACAAGCAGACGGACGGGTGGTTCCTCGTTGTTTCGGTGCCGGAGGATCACATCCCGACCCTGATGAAGGCCGGACGCCGTCTCGCATGCGTATGCGGGGCGGTATACGTAAAATTCCAGGGTCGTGGAGGTAAATTCTTTGATACTCCACCGAGCAAAGAGGTAGAAAACAGCCCGGAAGTCATGGATACCGGAGCCACGGTTACCGGTACAGTGGAATCACTGGAGGCCAAGCCCAGTGAAGAAACGGCCTGCACAACTGAGCCAAAGCCCCCAGTGGAGACCGGGCTCAGCGGCAGCTCACTGAGTGACGAAGAGGACTGCATTTTGCCGACCACTTCCGACTCGGTGGCTGACGAAGAGACCCGAGATCTTCTGGCAGGCCTATTTTTGGGAGGGGACGGGGAGGACGCGATCAATGATGGCGTGCCCTTCGTCCAAAACTAGCCTAGTGCAAGCCAACCTCCACCACAGCGAAACTGCGTCGGCTCAATTACGCAAGTGGTTAGAGGTTCAAAAGACTGCCATAGCCTTAATCCAGGAGCCGTGGGTTGGGGCTGGTAAAATTAAAGGCCTAAACAACCTAAAAGGTAAGCTATTCTACAGCCCTGAACACGACAAGCCTAGAGCGTGTATCTACACTACTAAAGATATCTGTGCACAACCATTAACAGATTTCTGTTCTAGAGACATGTATGCCGTGGCAATACAACACACACAGGAGAGAAGGTTAGTCGTCGCCTCGGTCTACATGCCGGAGGAAGACACTCCTCCCCCTCATGACCTCGGCAGGCTGGTGAACTTCTGCGAGAGGACCGGACTAGAGGTTGTGATCGGGACGGACTCCAACGCACATCATCCCCTTTGGGGAATGGAAAAACCTAATGAACGAGGTAAGGTTTTAGTTGAATTTTTATTTAGTACTAACCTAACCATTTTAAATATAGGTTCTGAACCTACATTCATAAACAAACGCTGTCGCACTATAATCGACCTCACACTTGCAACAGAGGGAGCAGCCAAACTAATTACGGAATGGCATGTGTCGAAAGAGGCCTCATGCTCAGACCATAGATGGATCTGCTTCGCACTACAGGTCGATATCCCCTCTACACCACCATGGAGAAATCCCCGCAAGACGGATAAAACAAAATACCTAAATAAGTTGACGTCTTCGCTCGCGGGTTCTGAGGGGATAAATACTATAGCAGATCAGTCGCTCCTAGAAGAACAGGTAGCAGCTGTTACTAAGGCCATGATAGATAGCTACCATGAATCATGTCCAGAAATCACTCCACCAAGGCATGCCGAGGTAAAGCAACAATGGTGGGGTGTAGAACTCGATAGGAAACGCAAGAAGGTAAGAAAAGCCCTAAACAGGGCCATGAATACCTCAATGGATGAAGACTGGCTACTATATAAGAAAGCTAAGTCTGAATACAAAAAATGTATCAGGTATCGACGCTCGACTGGGTGGCGTAAATTCTGTGGCAACATAGAAACCTGCAAACAAGCAAATAGGATAAGGAATATTCTAGCTAAACAGAACACGTCGGGATCCATGTCTCTAAAGAAACCCGACGGTAGCTACTCAACATCGCCGGATGAAGCCCAACGCATCCTAATTAAAACACACTTCCCAGGTTGCTGCTTAACCCAGGAGGCAAACCGGCATGACGACATACTGACACCAACAGTAGAAGACTGGAATTTAGCACAGAGAGTGGTAACGATGGACAAAATCCATTGGGCCATTCACAGTTTCCTCCCCTACAAGGCGGCAGGACCTGACGGCATATTCCCGGCACTTCTACAGTGGGGGGGTAAAGCCCTAATAGTCAGACTTGTTGCCATAATGAGAGCCTGTCTGGCTCTAAAATATGTTCCTAGGGGATGGAGGGAAGTGAAAATCACATTTATACCCAAACCAGGTAAGAGCGATTACACTGACCCTAAATCCTACAGGCCCATTAGCCTCACATCCTTTCTCCTAAAGACGATGGAGAGGATGTGTGAAAGGGAATTAAGGGGGTCGGCGCTAATGAACTTACCACTACACGACAAGCAACACGCCTACAGTCTAGGCAAATCAACAGAATCGGCACTTCATCAGGTAATTACTAAGATTGAAGGGGCCATCCAAAACAAAGAAATATGTCTAGGTTCCTTCATAGATATAGAAGGTGCTTTTGACAGAACAAACTTCTCCAGCATAAAAGGTGCACTCAGTAGACATAAAGTTGAACCGGCACTGATTGACTGGATAGTTTACATGCTCAGTACACGAATAATAAAGATTGCTGGTGAATCTCAACCAATCCTAATTAAGAAAGGTTGCCCGCAGGGTGGGGTCCTCTCACCTCTCCTGTGGAATATGGTCATTAATGAACTCATCAGCAAATTAAATACTAATCACTTTTATACAGTAGGTTATGCTGATGACCTGACTATACTGGTCTCGGGAAAGACAGCTAGCATAGTGTGCGACCTGACCCAAGCGGCTCTCCGTATAGTGGAGAGATGGTGCAGGGAATACGACTTAACCGTCAATCCAAATAAAACGGTTTTAGTAATGTTCACACAAAAACGGATGCTGAATAACTATCACCTTCCAAGTCTTTTCAGCACAAAACTCCAGCTATCCTCTGAGGTAAAATATTTAGGTCTTACTTTGGACAGCAAACTTAACTGGAATAAAAACATAGAAAACAAAATCAACAAAGCTAGTATAACTTTCTGGCAATGCAGAAACATGATTGGCAAAAGATGGGGACTGACGCCAAAAATCATACTGTGGCTTTACAAAACTGTAATCCGGCCCATGATCACATACGGCGCTCTGGTATGGTGGACCAAGACCAATGAAGCCACCACAATTAAGAAGCTTCAGCGCTACCAGAGACTGGCATGTATGGCTGCCACAGGCTGCATAAGAACTACGCCAACAGCAGCCTTGGAAGCGATGCTGGAGCTAACTCCGCTTCATCTACATATACAACAAGAAGCGACTTTAGCTGCCATCAGACTCAAGACCCTAAATCTTTGGAGTAAGAATAGTGTCCCTCATACAGGCATAATTGATAGAATCTACTCAGCAATTCCTATCCTACAAGCCAAATACGATAGGATTCCTAAACAATTTGTTTTCGATAAGAAATACAAGATACAATTAAATGAAAACAACCAGCCGGAAGGATTAAGCCCAAAAGAGCTTAGAATTTTCACCGATGGTTCTAAAACAAAGGAAGGTGTAGGTTCTGGAGCTTTCTCTGAAGACCTCAATATTCACATATGCACACCGCTGAGTACCTATAACACGGTCTTTCAGGCGGAATGTATGGGTATCATTCAAGCGGCCATAGCAATAGATGCTAGGAAGGTTAATGACTTCCCCATCAGAATACTGACCGACAGTAGGGCGGTACTACAAGCTCTGAGTTGCAATGGGGTGAACTCGGGACTAATATATGAATGCCATCAACGATTAAATGAGGTATGTAAAAACAACAATGTGACTCTACAATGGATAAAGGGACACAGTGGATCCAGAGGCAACGATGCAGCGGACGAACTGGCCAGAAGAGGATCGGCTCTGGCCACTATAGGGCCGGAACCAATCATACCAATCCCCTTTGGTAACGTTCGTTCAATGGTACGTAGACACTTCACTAATCAACACGCTCAGCTTTGGAAAAATCTAACAGACTGTAGACAAGCTAGGGAGGCCCTACCTGTAATAAACAGTCGCTTAACCAAAGTTCTAATGAGACTGAACAAGCCGCAGATAAGGATAGTAACTAGTGCTATCACAGGACATGGCACCTTTAACAAACATCTATTTACTATAGGTGTTACAGATAGTCCCCTGTGCAGGGCATGTATGGGGGAGGAAGAAACGGCGGCCCACGTGCTACTGAAATGTCCGGAGGTCGCTACGTACAGGGCTAAACATCTCGGCACGCCGGGATCACTCCCCGAAGTTGCATGCAACATCAAGGGACTGTTGAGCTTCTTCGGGGAGATCTCATGGCTCGAATAATCACATTATTCCTGCCCACACGCAAAATACGCGCAGAGACGTGGAGTTGCGGAAAACAGCCCGTTGCAAACTAACTAACTAACTATTAATTTTTGGTCCGATTTACGCAAAACGAACTTACAGTATCTTGAAGTCTTGCAGTGGTATGCTTGGGTTTGGGTTTAATTTTGTTAATTATAGGATCCCAAGCAGATGGCAGCACCCAACCATCTTCTCTATTGAAATTAGGATGTTTTTTTAATTTAAATAGCCTTGCGTATCATCCTTGGTAGGAATCGGTGTTCTTTTGTGAGGATTTGTGGTTTATCAAATCTGATGTAATGGTGGGGACGATCTTAAACATGTTCACAGACTGCAGACTTCCCGGAGCGTTGGTGCTTCACATCAGCTATATGTTCTTTCACGCGGGTTTTTATGGATCTTTTTGTTTGACCTATGAAAGAGAGACCACATTCACAATCTAACTTGTACACTCCTGCATCTTGTAGAGGGATATTACACTTGACGGATGGTAAAAATTGACTAATCTTCTTCGGCGGCTTGTATGTGTTCTGTCACAGATCCCTCGTGCTCTTTGAAACAAAGATTTACCCACGGTAGCTAACTGTGAAGGATGATGGTGAGATTCACCATTTAAATATCGGTTGGTATGGGTCTTTTTTCTATACACAGTGTGATCAATAGTGTTATCAGGATTACGAATGACTAAAACATCTAGGAAAGCTAAAGAATTATTTGCCTCTAACTCCATTGTGAATTGTATTTTAGAGTTTATAGAGTTAAGGTGGTTTAACTATATAAACTCTAAAATACAATTAAAACATCTGGCCGCCGAGCTGCAGCATGTCAAGCAAGTGTTGCAAGACAACAAGCTTCGGATCCCGCGCCTACGTCACAGTGACCGAGTGAAGCCACCCACAGTAGAGCGTGTGCCTGCTGTACTACCATATGTCAGAGGAGTCACAGACAAGGTTGGCTACATCTTGAAGCGAGCTTCCATTAAAACATACTACAAGCCGCCGAAGAAGATTAGTCAATTTTTACCATCCGTCAAGTGTAATATCCCTCTACAAGATGCAGAAGTGTACAAGTTAGATTGTGAATGTGGTCTCTCTTACATAGGTCAAACAAAAAGATCCATAAAAACCCACATGAAAGAACATATAGCTGACGTGAAGCACCAACGCTCCGGGAAGTCTGCAGTCTGTGAACATGTTCAAGATCGTCCCCACCATTACATCAGATTTGATAAACCACAAATCCTCGCAAAAGAACACCGATTCCTACCAAGGATGATACGCGAGGCTATTGAAATTAAAAAACATCCTAATTTCAATAGAGAAGATGGTTGGGTGCTGCCATCTGCTTGGGATCCTATAATTAACAAAATTAAACCCAAACCTAAGCATACCACTGCAAGACTTCATGATACTATAAGCTCGTTTTGCGTAAATCGGACCAAAAATTAATATTCCATAACTGAGGGTAGCCGGGCTAACAATGACATTGGGACGTCAAACATCTCAGTCCCCCCGTGAGCATGTCTGCTGTAAAGCACCCGAAAAGTCGGGAATTAAAAATAAGTAAAATCAGTTAAATAAACGCGATAGAATCCGTAAATTTAGTTTTATTCAATGTATAGTGTTCGCGTAATTTTAAGAAATCATTAGACGTTAAAATTGATTAAAAAAAAAGTTAAAGATACCTTGAGACAAAATAGCGGATCCGTCAGATTTACTCAAAAAATTAAATTCACACTTCATAGGTTTCAGTTTAAATTCTTTCGTATCAACTTCAACGCCCATTGTAAAAATTAATAAGTTTTAATTGATTAAAGCTATTGTATTTGTTTACTTTAAGCATTAATTTCAGTTTTAAAATTTTAAGACATAACCTTATTTTTTATTGTTGTTGTTGCTGCATGATTTGTTGTTGTTACGATTTGCTAAATAAGACAAAGGTCCTGGTCTATACAGCTTATTATGATACCTATGTACTTTGTTCACAATATCCTTTAAAATTATGGCTTAAAGTAGATTTTGATGCACAAACATAAACGATTTTGTGTATTTAATGTCTGCGCGTGATATATTCTATTAACAGAAATATAACACAAGTGTACTGATGATGACACAATTTGTGACACACAAACCCCCAATATATTTTATTAGCTTAGGTGTCTTCAGACCTTAACACACTTATATCATCAACTGGTACCTGTTCCTGACTTAAGGTGCCATCAAAATCTTGCAAAAACATTGCAATTTGCAACATTTTTGTGAAGACAGTTATGTAACATATTTTATTCTTTTTGGCTCAAAGCCTACAAGCATCCTACAAGGTCAATATTACAAATAAACGAAGAAAAGTGTTTATAATCAAAATGATGCTTTTTTTCTGAAAAAGATCGATTTTTGAAGCGATTCGAATGGAACGCTGATAAATCAATAATTCACAGAAAAATCGAAGTGTAAAAGATCGTTTTCTCAAAAATCGATCTTTTTTCGATTTGCTTTCAGATTCACACAAAGTACAGATTACAAACATAACTTATTTTTTATTTCTTAAATCCGTTAAGAAGATGCGAAAGAAACTGAACACAGCAGTTTTGCTAGTTTTGTAGAAAAACCGTCGTTTTTTACGAGTTTGCGTCATCATCATCATCATTACAGCCCTTCAGAAGTCAACTGCTGAACATAGGCCTCCCCCAAGTAACGCCACAAAGCACGGTCCTGAGCCACCTGCATCCATCGACTTCCTGCATATCTTACCAGGTCGTCACTCCATCTAGTGGGGGGTCGCCCTACACTACGCCTACCGGTACGAGGCTGCCACTCGAGAACCTTTCTTCCCCATCGGTTATCGGTTCTTCGAGCTATATGGCCGGCACATTGCCACTTCAGCTTACTAATCCGTTGGGCTATGTCGATCACTCTGGTTTTACTGCGGATATCCTCGTTTCTGAGTCTTACCACGCAGAGAAACTCCGAGCATAGCCCTCTCCATAGCTCGCTGAGCGACCTTGAGCGTCCTTATACGGCCAGTGATGGACCACGTCTCAGATCCGTAAGTCATCACTGGCAACACGCACTTGTAGTACAGTCTAGTTTTCAGAGATTGAGGTATACGTGACGAGAAGATGTGTCGTCATTTCCCGAACGCTGCCCAGCCGAGTTGAATCCGTCGATTGACCTCTCGGTTGAAGTTGGACTTACCTAGTCGGACTATTTGTCTCAGGTAAACGTACTCGTCAATAACTTCGAGCATAGTGCTCCCAACAACTACCGGCATAGGTGTGATATGGACATTGAACATGATCTTTGTTTTGTCCATGTTCATCTTAAGACCTATCCGTTGGGAGACACCATTAAGGTCATTGAGCATAGTGCTTAGGTCCTCCAGCGATTCCGCCATAAGAACTATATCGTCGGCAAATAGAAGGTGAGTGATGTACTCGCCATTGATGTTAATACCGTATCCTTTCCAGTTCAGTAGCTTGAAAAGTCTTTAAAAATATTGCTTGACAAAGAACTTAAATCTAAATTCAATAACTACTAAATATAAAAAGTATGTACAGAAAGTTATAAGTCGTAGTCACATATTCATCTCTTTCTAAAACATGCTTCAAACATACAACGCTTCCTAGAGTCGGCTTGAATAATTCTTTGGACCTTTGACATGCTATGATGGATATCCATTCTGCACACCTAACTGGATCTCGAGGAAAGCTGAAAAATTAAAAATAAAATCTCACATCTTTAATTTTAATGCATGTATTAAAATTAAAGATGTGACATATTCAAAATTAAGTTTATAAAATGTTACTATAATATTCAGAGAAACTATAAGGAAGTCTCATTAAACAAAAAAAAAACAATCATATTTCAATAATAAAAAATAATAACGTCTCCAACAAACGGAACAGAGTCAACGCACATACCTCGAACAATTATGACTTATTTTATTAAGACTTAATTTAAAAAGTGTTTTACGGAGATTTCTTGACAAAATATAAGTATTTACAATACAAGGATAACAATTAAATAATGATAATATTAATACGTACCGAAATTAGGAAATTCCATCCTTTTTTAGCGTCCTGGATGTATGATTTTTACACTTTTTAAACAAGCACTGAGGCATGTTTACTGTTGGAGCGTTCGAATGTAACTAGATTAAAAGCGCACCCAAATGTTCAAATGGGTGCTCATTTGGTGAGCTCGTTTTTGACGTGACAACGTCTTATAAATTGGTTTGCCGGGTGACACTTCAAGAAACTGCGTTACGCTCCGCTCACGTTATGCGCTCACAATGAGAGCGAGTGAGAGGCACGCGTCCCTTCCACTCGGGCATGGTTAGCCCGCCTAAGAGCGAGAGAGACAGACATAAAAAGTGTTATTTCATCCTTCTTCCTACTATACGAATGAATATTCACATTAAAATTATTTTACCACTCAAAGTCGTTGTCACGTAAAACTTTCGCCCGTATACCGACTTTACAGGCAACCAATTTTTTGTCACTGATTGTGTATCTAGTTTTTTATTAGTGATCGAATGGCGAAATATTGATAATTCATTCATTGGATCGATTCAGTACTATAGATCACGATTTTTGGCACAAAAAATCTATTCTTTGATTAATCGATCTCAGATCGACATGTCTACTGACAACCAGCTGACAACCGTTTCACTGTCAATGTCAAACTCAGATGTCAGTGTCACGCTCCTAATAGGTACTTAAAAATAAATTGAAAAATTTACATAGTAAGCTAAAAATATTGTTATTTTTATCTACACTTACTGAACACACTTTATTACTTTAATAACATCAAATTATTTTATTTTTCCTTCTGTCAATATTCGCAAGTTTGTAGAAGGAAGGAAGAAGTTATACCTATAATCCGTGCCGTATATCAAGATGAAGACGAGATTTAATTCCTACGATATAATATGTATGATCTCAGAATTACAAAGGTAATAACGAGTTTTGTAGTATGTATAGGTACAACATTATAAAATTATTTACTCAATTCTTATTTTCAAAATATAATTTTTGTGTTTAGAATGTTTTGTGACGCTCAAAAAAAAGCTAACTTTTTATAATATTTATATTATTACTACTTTTACAGGTTGGTTGGTATGCGTGTCAACCAAGTATATGATATAGACAATAAGACCTATGTCATACGTCTTCAGCGTTCAGAAGAAAAAGTAGTATTACTTCTGGAGTCTGGAAATCGGTTTCACACAACACAGTTTGAATGGCCAAAAAATGTTGCACCTTCTGGATTCACTATGAAGGTGTGAAATACTGTTTATTTTGCATTATTACACATCATCATTAACATCAACCTTACAGCCCATCTCCTTTGTTGAACATAGGCCTACAATAGACCAAAGAAATCATTCTGAGCCACCTGCATCAATAGATGTTACTCATTTAAATAAAAAATCCAATTTGATGATAACACATAAAATTTATTGTAGTTCATGTTGCATTCTAAGCTAAATGTATTATAACTATAGAGAATTCAAAAATCTAAATATTGATAATATAATTATTATTTTTCACTGAAAAAAACTGACAACGAATAAAAACTTTTTTTAATGAAATATTTTTTAAGCTCTTTAAAATTTATACAACGATTCTTCTTTTTGTGGACATTTGGGAATTTTATTATAAATTTTTACACACATACCATGGGGTCCTGATTTAACTGTTTGTAATTTTGTGATAGGTGGAGCTAATTTTATACTAGGAGGTAAAAAATGAGGCTGGGAGTATATTAAAAAAAGGTGCATATTCTTTTTAACAAATGTGCGTATATATATATATATAGATGTTATTGTTAATATTTTTAATGAAATAAAGTAGGGTTTACAGCTGTCAGTGCTATCTATGTTTGTAATTATTCAGATACATTTTTTTTGTAAAATAAACAATTTATTTACATCTGTGCTGTTTCCCCACAGTAAAATGCCATACTTGAGCCATGCATGGGCATAAGCATAGTATGCACACGTGGCTGTTCTTGAATCTGTAACTTTTTTAAGTTCGTATAGTGCATACGAGAAACGAGAAAGTTTAGATGATACTTTCTTTATGTGTTCTTTCCAATTTATACCTGAATCTATGTTTATACCTAATAATGTATATGAATCAACACATTCTAGTTTAATATCGTTGTAAGAATAATTTATAGATAGGGGGCATTTTTGATACGGCTTAAATTGTATTATCTTAGTTTTTGTGTAATTTATGACAAGATTGTGGTTTTTTAACCATTTAGAGATATCTGTAAGTACACTATCTAGACAGTTGTTAAGATTGTTGTTAGTATTATTGTCGAAAGGTATGACTACAGAAAGATTGTCGGCAAACAAGATACAGGGGGCTTTGACTATTTTCGGCAAATCATTAATATAAATTAAAAATAATAAACAACCGAGAACACTACCCTGTGTTATTGATTTAGTGACCGGTGCAAATTGAGACCTGACTTTAATCACATTTCCGCTGGCTAGGTTATGGTGTTCTATCTCTACACACTGCTTTCGATTGGTTAGATATGATTCGAACCAGTTATATGTTGGGCCTCTTACTCCTATTCCGTGTAACTTCCGTAAAAGTATGTCATGTGTTGGTCATGTCCAGTAAAATACCGATCGCATATTTCTTTTTATTAAATAAATTTAATATTTCATTGACATATTTGTATACTGCTGTAGTTGATCTGTTTTTGCGAAAGCCATATTGATTGTCATTTAATATATTGAACTTTTCGCAGTAACAGTATGGATGTACCAATTCAAATATTTTTGAAAACGTTGGAAGAATAGCAATAGGGCGATAGTTGTTACAGTCGGTTTTAGAGCCTTTTTTTATAGAGTGGCTTAATTATTGAAATTTTTAGTTGGTCTGGAACTTTACTTTCTGTATTGATTGATCGATTGATTTATCAGGAATGTCATAACTGGGGCTAGTTCTTCGGCGCATTTCCTAATTAGACAAGGCGGTAATTCATCATGACCGAAGCTACGCTTGTTTTTTAAATTATGTATACATTTTATAATTTCTTGATTAGTAGCGGGTTGTAAAAAGAATGAATTCTTTACGAGATGAAGGACAGGCTCAACGATTGCACCTGTTGTGCCTAAAGTACTCGTATTGTTATCATTACCAACCGACAAAAAGAAATTATTGAAACACTCAACTATTTGAAGAGGGTCCACAGTGATACTATTTTGTACATTCAGTTCTATGTTCTTTTTATTTTGTGTAAGCTTATTAGTTTGTTCCTTTACAACATTCCACATTGATTTTATTACATTATCAGAGTTCTTTATTCTTTTAATATTATAGTTCTTTTTTGAAATATTTACAGTTTTTTTAAGTATTTTTGAGTAATTTTTATAATACTTGTTTAGTACTGGATTTTTTGTTTGAGATGATAATTTTTTTAAGAGTCTTTTATTTTTGCACGATGTTTTGATTCCATTGGTAAGCCATGACTTTTTCTTTATGCTTCTTATTTTTATGAGAATTTTTGGTATAGTTTTATTTAATGTATGATTAATTTTATTACGAAATGAGTTATAATTTTCATTAATGTTTTTATCGATAGTAATTATTTTGCTAAAGTTTACTTCTCTTAATTTAGCTTTGAAATGTTGGATATTTTTTTCACTAAAGATTCTTTTTTCTAGAATCTTCGTATTACGCACGAGTATGTTTCTTTCTTTTACGTGGTTGCCAAGCTACTACTACTACTACTATACTATAAATACAACTAATATATATATATCCCATTTTAATACTGATTGCCAGGCGCTATTATCCATATAAATTTTTTAGAGCAGTTGATCATTTACATACATACATATAATCACGCCTCTTTCCCGTAGGGGTAGGCAGAGACCACTTCTTTCCACTTGCTACGATCCTTACATACTTGTTTCGCTTCGTCCACTTTCATTATTCCCTTCATACATGCTCTACGGTTTAGGGTACTCTTAACCTGGCCTTTTTTCAAGACGTCCCCAATTTGGTCTAGAAAAGTCCGCCTAGGTCTACCCCTTCCAGCACTTCCATTCACACTCGCCTTATACACTTTTTTGGTCAATCGTTCTTCATTCATTCTCTCGATGTGGCCAAACCATCTCAGCATACCTTTCTCAATTTTTGTCACTACATCTTCTTTCAAGCCACAACGTTTCCTTATCTCACTATTTCTTACCCTGTCACTCAGTTTAACTCCTATCATACTTCTTAATGCTCTCATCTCAACTGCATTTATTCTACTTTCATGTTTCTTCTGCCATACCCAACTTTCACTTCCGTACATGAGTGTCGGAACCAACACCCCCTCATGCACAGCCAAACGAGCCTTGTTAGACACCTTCCGACTGTTCATAAAGGAGTGCAAAGCTCCATTCACCATGTTTCCTGCATTCACTCTTCTTTCGATATCACTCTCACACTTTCCATCCCTTGTAAACTTTGACCCCAGATACACAAACTCTTTCACCTGTTCAATTTGTTCATCTTCAATCACGATATTGCAGTCTGTCACTGCCTCATCTTTTTCAAACACCATCACTTTCGTTTTCCTTACATTCATCTTCATTCCCTTTCTAACAAATGCTCCACTCATAGCAGTTACCATCTCCTGCAACTCCTCGGCCGAAGACGCAAGTAATACTTGGTCATCAGCATAGAGAAGACATTTGACGAGTAACTCATTCATTCTCAACCCACTTTCATTCACTTTTAAATCTGTCAAACAATTGTCCATGAACAGATTAAACAGCCACGGTGACGCTACACATCCCTGTCTAACACCTTTTTCGATATTAAACCATTCAGTGTATGCCCCGTTTATCCTTACACAAGCACTAGAATCCCTATAAAGAGATTGCAATGCTCGTATGAGGACACTGCTCACACCGTACACGGACAGTGCTGACCACAATTCATTCCTCACCACTCTATCATAGGCCTTTTCTAGATCTACGAAGGCGCAGTAGACTTTCTTGTTTTTAGCCAAACACTTTTCGGCTATGCACCGCAAAGAAAAGACCTGATCCGTACATCCCATTCCCTTTCTAAATCCCGTTTGTACATCCCATATTTTCTCGTCTGTTTCATTCACAACCCTTTCAATCAACACTTTCGCATACAATTTACCGACGACGCTAAGAAGGCTTATACCACGGTAATTTATGCAGTCCTGCCGTGACCCTTTTCCCTTATACAATGGCACGATTACGGCTTTGCACCAGTCTCCCGGCACTTGCCCATTTCGCCAGCACAGATTGAAAAGACGGTACAGCTGACTAGCCACCAGGCCCTGTCCAGCCCTCAGCATCTCGACGGTAATCCTGTCATACCCTGCAGCCTTACCTAATCTCATACTTTTCAACGCTTTCACTATTTCATCCATGCTTATCTCATTTTCATCAACATTTATATTCGTTTCCGTGGAAGGTGGCAGATGCTGTACCTGCACTTCCTCTCTTTCAAACAAACTTTCAAAATACTCTTTCCATCTCTTTAACACACATTCTTCTCCTTTTATAATGCTCCCATCTTGACTCCTGATTGTACTCAGCTCCGAGGTAGAAGTTTTTCCTCTGACTGTTTTGATAGTTTTCCAGAAAAACTTAATGTTTGACTGGAAATCTTCAGTGAGCCTCCTATCGAAATCATCTTTTCGTTCTTCTTTCTTTCTAGACACAGTTTCTTTCGCTGCTGTTTTCAATCTTTTATACTTCGTTCTTGCTTCCTTTATCTCGTCATCCGTTGCCTTTTGAACTTTTTGGTTAGCTTTTGTTGCTAACCAATCCAACCACGATTTCTTCTTTTCTTGCACAACCCTTTGTACATCTTTATCCATCCACACGTTATCATTCTTTCTCCCTTTCCTTCTTTTAGCTACCCCGCATACCTCAATCGCAACATTTACAACCCCTTTCTTAAATGTCTCCCACAAATCTTCAATCATTCCTGTCTCTTCTATCCCTTTAAAACTTTCTTTCAGTTTCTCTACATACTCGTCTTTCTTTTCTTTTTCTTGTAGATTTTCCACTTTTACTCTGTCCAAAACACTCGTAGGCTCGGCCCCTCGGTGTCGCCACCGTTTAAAGAGGCCACGCATTCGGGCTATGACCAGGAAGTGGTCTGTGTCGAGGCCTACACCGCGGTATGCCCGAGTGTCTAGCACTTTCTTCTTCAGTCTTTCATCCACAATTACAAAATCAATCATACTTCTAGACTCACCCTCATCTCTTGTATACAAATGGATCTTTTTGTGGTCAAACATTGTGTTGGCCACGCACAGATTCCATTCCAAGCATACTTCAAGCAGGCTTCTCCCATTGTCATTCACTCTCTCGTCCCCAAACATACCCAGAACTCCTTCATACCCATCACGCTTTACTCCAACCCATCCATTAAAGTCCCCTAACATCACGATCCGTTCATTTTCTCCGTATTTATTCAAGACCTCTCTCATGCTATCCCAAAATTCCTCTCTCTCTTGTTGTGATTTTAGTGACCCACCTCCACTCAAATCCGTCGGTGCATAGACCCCAAGGATAAACAAGCGGGTGAGTCCGACTTTTAACCTAATCCAGAGGAGTCTTGGGCTTACACATTCATGCTCCATCACACATTCAACCATTCGAGATGACAGAATCACACCAACTCCCTGACAGCCTCGGCTGGTTTGGGGGACTCCCGACCAGTATGCCGTGTAGGGGCCATGAACCGTGGTGTCACATCCTTTCCTCTTGGTTTCGTTCACGCACAGAATATCAATGCAACGTTCATCCATCATCTGACACACTCCATCTACCTTTCCATCCATCCCTCCTCTTACATTCAACGTAGCGAAGCGGCTCTCCGTGGGCCGCTTTTCGCCCCCGCGAGAAACGAGACGTGATGGGTGGCGAACCACATCGCCGCCATTTTGGTTAATTTTTTGATTACCCATTGCGTTCCCACGAATAGCGAAGGAAAGGTTTGTCCCCCCCAGCAGAGCCCCGCATGCCAGGGTAAGGCTAGCCTAATTCTGGGGTCGCCCGGTCCCAGGGCAGTGTGGCACGCTAACGACTAGGCTCGCCCCTAGCCATGCATCCATCCGCACGGCCGACGTTGGATTGGCGGAGGGTAGGAATAGGAAAACGGGGAGGATAGGTGGTGTGAAAAGGAAGAGTAAGGTAAGTTAGGGTAGGAAATAGGAAATGTAGGATATTACCGTCCATGAGGGCAAGGGATAGGACAGTAATAGCTAGGGTAGCCGGGGTCGCATACCCGTATACCATACCACAACTACCGGACAGGTAAATTGGGATGAGTATCCCTCGACTAGACCATTACCTCGACTAGATCATTTACAATATCCTTTTAATGCTGTTCACCTCATCTACTTGTAAACAAAACTACTAAACATTATGTTTGATGATGAACTTAACCACGATTGTCATAGTTAGTTGTAAAGTTAAAATTCGCCTTCAGAAACACAACTTCGCAACAGATCTCAGAAACATGGAATTTAATCATTGAACAAATCTGTTAACAAAAAATTTCGCTTTAAAAATTATGCTGTAAAATGTGGGAAAAAATAAAAAAAAATTTTTGGTATAAATTAATTTTTTTTTGCATTAAAGACTTGTCAGCTCAAGCATACTCACAGCTTTAATTGCTTGTTGGTCTAGTGATTGTAAATGCAGCTGCTGATCATGAGATCCTACGTTCGAATCCCGTGAAATACAGTTACTGGGTTTTTCTGTTGTTTAAGTTATTGACTATGGGAGTGAGGGAATAGAGAGTACACCTGTATTTGTGCATATATACTTGAACACTATTATCTTGTCCTGCGCAGAAGACTAGTCCCCATTGAGACTTATCGCTGTAACTGTAATTCGGTCTGGAGGAAAAATTCATTTATGTACAGCTTCCTTTTTACAGCTCAGAAAACATCTGAAGAACAAGCGTTTAGAGAGTTTAACTCAACTAGGAGTAGATCGTATTGTGGCACTTCAGTTTGGAAGTGGAGAAGCAGCCTACCACGTAGTTTTAGAATTATATGACCGAGGTAACATTGTGCTTACCGACAATGAATGGACTATTTTAAATGTACTCCGACCCCATGTAGAGGGGGATAAAATAAGGTAAAAACATCTTATTCTATTAGCACAGTTTCTTATTCTTTTTATATAATTCTAGACTATCTAGAGTGAGAAGCTATATGCATAGTATGTGTCTACTGAGACAAAAAGGGGCTACAGATGCTTTATCACCTCGGACAACTAAGATTGAATGCCTCAAAACTAAACTAGGCATAATATCAACAATAATAACATAAAAAATAAGGAGTGGTACATAGTGTATATACTGGATGACCTTTTATACCGTCTGGAAAAAAATTGGATGTAACAGGTGAACGAAGTAGAATCCTATGGCACTGATATTTTACAAAAAATCAAAACAAAATTTTTGAATTAAATAAATAATATAAATCAAAATAATAAATGTACTATAATTTTTTAAATATCAATCAGTGTAGTTTGTAAATAAGTTGATTTCGATCGTCGACACACGATGGCATTATTAATGAAAGACTGGCAATGAGAAGTGCTGCTATTTTAAATCTCTTTCGTTTATCGAACAAGTATTTTACTAAATTCCAGTATATGCTGATCTTGCATTAGTAGGCAGTAACAAGTGCTGGAAGCTCTACATACACTGAATGTTTTAAGGTCATTAACATTACACGCGAACGACTTAGATGAATTATTTTTTGATTTTCGGAAATTTGGCCTATATATATATATATATATATATATATATATATATATATATATATATATATATATATATATATAATATTTTGTTATATTTTACAGAAATAGAGGATAGCTTCTGTTCCACTTACTTACACAAAACACCATATTATTTTCCAGACCGTAAAAACGGTCACGCAGTATATATATAAATGGCTAAACTGATTTTGAATAAATATTTAAAACATAGCAAAAAGATTTGTGTGTGTGAAATCACCTAGTAAATAAAATAAAAGCTAATAGTGTCTATGGCTTGAACACTGGGTGTCGTAAGAGGCGACTGTGATTAATCCCAGTAAGGTCCTATAGCCTCCTAAAGATGGCGGTAAAACCATTTCGTCTTTTCCAAACATAAAATATTTGACTTATTTAGCAACAAAAAATGAGCTAGGTGAACATTGATTAACCCTAAGTTAAAATTAATTTAATCAGTGTTTTTTTTAAAGTGTGAGTAGCATGTACCTGATAAAACTTAAAATAATGAAAAATACCGACTTTAATAAGCCGTGATGATTGTGATCAGTGTATATAATATGGCAAAAGGTCCTAGATTGCAAATCATTTTAAACCTTGTATTAAACTTGTAGGTTTGCAGTTAAAGAGAAGTATCCATTGGATAGAGCAAAAACAGATTATGCGGCGCCTAACGAAGATGTGCTTCGGGAAATTTTATCCAAAAGCAAACCTGGTGACAACCTTAAGAAAATTCTTAACCCTAACCTTGGTAAGTAAATACTGAAAATAATCTTATTTCTCAATAAGATTTTTTCATAAATTAGTGGTGAAACAACCCCAGAGAGTAATTGAATATACTCATGTTAAGGTGCATAACTTATATGGAGATCTTAAAATTAAATAAAACAGTTTAAACACCAACAGTGAGATAAGTTATACAACATGTAATAAAACGCTATGGTTCCCGTTAGTACGTTATAAGAATCATTATTCAAACATATTAAAATAACTTTACTTCACAAAACTCGACCGTAAAAGATTAAATTAAATTTAAATTTTTTATTTGAAAATTGTGTGGATTTATTACCTCTGCATTGGTCGGAAGTTATTGTTGAAGACCCTGCTTTACCGGTTCGCGTGTCAGTGTCGACGCGGAGAGGTGGATGCGCGCCAGCTTATATTTATTAATTTCTATTTAGTTCTCATAAAAATCTCATAGGATAAACGAAAGTGTTGAAAAAATTTAACAGGATCCCTTTTCAAATCTGGATATAAATAATAAAATTCGCCATAATTATATCTTTTCATATAAATGTCGTGTATCCAGTGCTTGGGAGCACGCCGTTTCGTTTTTCTATTCTACTCTGCTTCATCAAAAAGTATATGAAATAAAAACATCTCTTCATCCGAGCTGTCTATGACGCAAAAACGACCTAATTTGATGAAAAGTTTGCGATGAATGAGCGATTCGATTCGATTCTTTAGAGATGGACGCACTAGGAATAAATGCGACTCGCTTCAATTCGACGCGTTTCTATTGTAATCGACGCCAGGCTTTAGAAGTAATAAAACCGCATTCCATAAAGTATTATACAACACCTAAAACACGTAACAAAAATCCTGTGATTTTTGTTACGTGTTTTATATATAGTAAGTCAATTTGTTAATAAATTTAATGCTCCTGAGCTTTAGAGTCCATTTTGAACATATGCATTTATGAAACGGCTAAATATGAAATAAAAGCAAAAGATTAACAACCCTTTCTAAATGATTTCTTATATTTACGCGAACACTACTCATTGATTAAAACTACTTTTACGGATTTTATCGCGTTTATTTTACAATTATTTTTAATATTATTTTTAATTCCCGACGTTTCGGGCGCTTTCCAGCACCCATGGTCACGGGAGACTGAGATGACTGACGTCCCAATGTCATTGTTAAACCCGGAATACCTTCAGCTTTTTTTTTAATTATTGTTTATGGTCCGATCTATGCAAAATGAACTGACAAACTGCAGACCTCCCGAAACGTTGATGCTTTACATCACACTTATATAGGACAAACAAAAAGATCAATTAGAACCCGCGTAAAAGAACATATAGCTGATGCATCAACGTTTCGGGAGGTCTGCAGTTTGCGATCATATCCTAGACGGCCCCAATCATTACATCAGATTTGATAGACCACAAATCCTCGCGAAAGAACACCGATTCCTACCAAGGATGATACGTGAGGCTATTGAAATTAAAAAACATCCTAATTTCAATAGAGAAGGAGGCTGGGTACTACCACCTGCTTGGGATCCTATAATCAATAAAATTAAAACTAAATCCAAGCATACCACTGCAAGACCTCAGGATATAGTTCATTTTGCATAGATCGGAACATAAACAAAAATTAAAAAAAAAAAACTGAAGGCACTCCGGGTTTAACAATAACATTGGGACGTCAGTCATCTCAGTCCCCCGTGACCATGGGTGCTGAAAAGCGCCCGAAACGTGGAGAATTAAAAATAATATTAAAAATAATAGTAAAATAAACGCGATAAAATCCGTAAAAGTAGTTTTAATCAACCCTTTCTAAAGCTTTACCTTCAACTACTATTTCCTCGATTGTTTTGAGAAAATTGGCATTTTAATATGAAGCTCCAACCACAATTTGATGTAATAGATTAAGTTATGGAATAAAAAATTTGAAATTAATGCAAGTATTTTCCCGCCCCTACCCCTCTAGAATACGGTGCAGCAGTTATAGACCATGTGCTCTTGGAGAATGGTTTGTCAGGCAATATGAAGGTTAATAAGGATCCAAGTAAAGGTTTCCAGATCGAAAGGGATTTAGATAAACTAGTGACAGCCCTCAAACAAGCCGAACAGCTGTTGGATAATGCGAAGAATCAAGTTGCAAAGGTAAGTTAAAAATGCTTCGTTTTCGTCGAGTCATTTTACAGTACATAAAGTGCATGAAAAACCCTAAAGAAACATTTCTTGTATGCGTTATTTTTCAAAGACCATCCAAATTTTATATTTAAGTTCAAATATACAACACGTAACATAATTAACGCACTTTGAGAAAGTAGTTTGTTCAGAATAGTTTACTGAATCGATTCTTATCATTTTTGATAAAGGTAATTTTTTATCCCAAAAATAATTAAAACTTTGTAAATTAGTCACACTAAATCTGTACAGTCAAAACAAACTGAAATGGACCGTAACTTAAGGCAATAAGACTTTTAAAGAGTGCAGTTTTATTTGTATGATTACTAATTCTGTCATTCAATAAAAATTAAGAAAAATGAACTTTATTTCAAGCACGTTAAAGTCTTTGCGTTCGTGGATTTGTACTGTGACCACAACATTCTTCCGGAATTAGTATAACTAATTTGATAAATAATCAGTGCATAAAAATGTTTAACTAAAAATTCAGTGTATGTATTATGATTATAACATAATATACTAATTGGGGTGTCTGAGGGTGTGCGTTAATTAGGTTACATATTGTATAGATAATGATATACCGTTATTACAGTGTTTAGAAAATACGAGTAAATAAAGCTCCTACTTTTATTTGAAAATATCCGAATGTGAATGTGATTTATGAACAGCAACTACGCGTACGCACGCTCCACTGTATGCGATTCAATTCACAACTTGTTTACCGACCAAGCGATCCTTACGAATGTGTGCGTGCGTAGTAAAAATAGTAGGCGTTAGATATTTATGAATCAATGACAATCAGTTAAAATGTTTTATTTTAATTTGAAAGATAAAAGGAACAGAATGTTTAAGATGTTTTTAATTAATTTCTATTTACTATTCGCCTATGCTACTTATTCTGAATTTTCTCTGCAAAATTAGGCGTATATTGCAGAATAATACAGTAAAGCATTTGGGCGTTGATAATTAAAAAAAATAAAGATAAAAAGCTGAGGTTGTTGCCATATAACCTCTGGGCAACCAATAAAACGTATAAGTAGGTTCGGCTGTGGAAGGGCTATGCATTTGTAGAGTACTAATCATCATCATCATCATCACAGCCCTTTACAAGTCCACTGCTGAACATAGGCCTCCCCCAAGGTATGCCACAAAGCACGGTCCTGAGCCACCTGCATCCATCGACTTCCTGCATGTCTTACCAGGTCGTCACTCCATCTAGTGGGGAGTCGCCCTACACTTCGTCTACCGGTACGAGGCTGCCACTCGAGAACCTTTTTTCCCCAACGGTTGTCGGTTCTTCGAGCTATATGGCCGGCCCATTGCCACTTCAGCTTACTAATCCGTTGTGCTATGTCGGTCACTCTGGTTCTACTGCGGATATCCTCATTTCTAAGTTTATCACGCAGAGAAACTTCGAGCATAGCCCTCTCCATAGCTCGCTGAGCGACTTTGAGCGTCCTCATACGGCCAGCAGTGAAGGACCACGTCTCAGTTCCATATGTCATCACTGGCAACACGCACTGGTTGTACAACTTAGTTTTCAGGTTTTGAGGTATACCTGACGAGAAGATGCGTTGTAATTCCCGAACGCTGCCCAGGCGAGTTGAATCCGTCGATTGACCTCCCGGTCGAAGATGGACTTACCTAGCTGGACTATTTGTCCCAGGTAAACGTACTCTTCAACAACTTCGAGCTTAGTGCTTCCAACAACTACCGGCATAGGTGTGACATGGACACTAAACATGATCTTTGTTTTGTCCATGTTCATCTTAAGACCTATCCGTTGGGAGGCACTATTGAGTTCATTGAGCGTAATGCTTAAGTCCTCCAGCGATTCTGCCATAAGGACTATATCGTCGGCAAATCGAAGGTGAGTGATGTACTCGCCATTGATGTTAATACCGTATCCTTTCCAGTCCAGTAGCTTGAAAACGTCTTCCAATGCAGTGGTGAAGAGTTTCGGGGAAATAACGTCACCCTGTCTTACACCTCTCTGCAGTTGGATAGGTTTCGTACTCTGGTTCAGTACTCGGATAGCCATCATAGCCCTACAGTACAAACACTTCAGCACTTCGATATACCGACAGTCAACTTGACACCGCTGAAGGCACTGTAGCACCGCCCAAATTTCGACGGAATCAAAGGCTTTCTCATAGTTCACATACACCAGGCAAAGTGGCAGATTGTACTCTTCGGACTTCTGTACAATTTGCCGAAGGGTATGTATGTGGTATATGGTACTAAAGCCTTTTCGGAAACCGGCTTGTTCGGGAGGCTGGAAGTCGTCGAGTCTGCGTGCGAGACGATTCGTAATGACTCTCGAAAACAGCACGTAGACGCGGCTCAGAAGGGATATCGGTCTGTAGTTCTTCATGAGGGCGTTGTCACCTTTCTTGAAGAACAAGACCACCGCACTTCTGCTCCACGCCTCCGGAGTAGTGCCACCATGGAGGACGGAATTAAGGAGCCTCTGAAGGACTTCAAGTACCGGTTTTCCACCCGCTCTCAGAAGCTCCGCTGTAATTCCATCCTCACCCGGGGACTTGCCGTTTTTAAGGTGCCAGAGAGCCATTCTAATCTCGCTCAGACTGACGTCCGGGATATCATCGGAATAGTGTCGGATAAGACCCGCTCTTGGATCGTTACTCACGCTTGCGTGTGGCTCCAACGATGATGTGTACAGCTGCCCATAGAACCTCTCAATCTCACTCAGAATCTCAGGTGTCCCGGAAACGACGCTGCCACACTCAGTCTTCAGCTTTGACAGTTGGCTCTTACTGGCAGACAGATCTCTGGCAAAGACTTTGGAGCCCTAATTCCGCTCAATCGCTTCTTCAATACGAGCAGTACGAGAGTACTAATGTAAAATAATATTATACTGCTTTATTTTGATTGGTGACTGGTGGAGGCCAGATACCTTTTTCAATAATAACTAGACATTCTAGTCAATTGAATGCTTAGAAGTGACGAGTCTGCTTTTTGACTTATAATCGAGGGTGGATGTACACTTACCATCACTCCGCCTAATGTTAAATGACAAAATAATTTAAAAAAGTGAAAAAAAAAATAATATCCTGCACTATGTCCCACTGTTGGACACAAGCTTCCACAAATTTCTGAGAGGATTTCAGGGAAAAAGCCGCCCCCCCTCACCCCTCCAACGTGTCAGTTCCATAATATGAAACCACCTTGATATATTATTTATTTCTAAAATACGCAGGTTTCTTCACCACCAATCACGTGGCTAATCAGGACAGATACAAACTTCATTTGCTCGTTTTCTCCTCGCTTAATATGAAATTTAATAGGCTCTGCTAATCCCTTAAGCTACCTCGGCTCAAGACAATTAATGTTTTCAGGGCTATATAATACAGAAGAAGGAAGAGCGTCCGGCTGCAGAAGGAGAGTCCAACTTCCTCTTGACAAATCAAGAATTTCATCCAATGCTGTTTGCACAGTACAAGGACCAGCCATTTGCCGAATTGGAAACTTTTGATAGAGCAGTTGATGAATTCTTTTCAGCTTTGGAAGGTCAAAAGATTGATTTAAAGGTAAAAGTAAAGGAGGAAGTTTGAAAAAAGGGTGTGTGTATGGAATATCTTTGCTGGTTGTTGTCCGGTTTTATTGATTCTTTAATTTTATTTGAATAGGTACCTGTCTATCATTGGATTTCTGAAGCTGTTTACTGGTCTAGCAGTTTATGTCTGACATAATACCTTACGTGGTACAGCCACACTAAAAGTATAATATTATGGTTGTAGAACGAACGGGTCAGCTCGCCCGGGGAAGGACTAAGCTCTCACAGAATACCGGCGTAAAATAGCAGCTTAATGTTGCTGTTTCATACGGCGAGTGTAGAGAACTGGAGTTCCGTTTTACTGGAAACGAGGCAATTAAATCTTAGTCCTCAGGGGTGACATGGCATCTGCATTTTGATTTTTAATTGAGGACAGGTGTAGATGTTTATAGGCCCCAGCATCCACCTACCATCAAGTGGACTGTGTGTTAGCTTGTCATCCTTATAGAATAAAAATACCCTCGGGATAATATAAGACTACTAATCGCAACCGATGTAAGGAAATGAGATGATGCTGATATCTTACACTGCCACCGTTTGCCAAATTTAATAATTATCATTTTAATAAATACAATGACTATTAATACTGTATAATAAGCACACACATAGACACATCAAAATAGTTTGTGATCACTAGCAAAAACTGGTATATTTTAAAATTTAACTTTATTAAGAAAAAGTGTCTTTATTAAGAAAATATATCTTTTTTAAAATAGAAATACAGTGTTTGAATTTAAAAATATTTCTATTTTATTTGTAATAACAAACATTTAGTAATACAATTCTAATCTATAAATAATCTATAAATTTCTGATACAATCGTAATGTAACAAAAATTTGACGGAAAGAAAAAGATTGTTTAACTAAACTCATACAACAATTTATTACTAGGTTTTTATGAAATACATTTTAAGTCCTTCAAATTTCAAACTTCAACTTCAAACTTCCTTCTGTTCGAGCCAACACATGCGGAGTTCCTCCTGAGCATGCTGAGAATGACGTTATCCAGCATTTCTTGGGGTAACCTGTCCCATTCTTGAATAGTGGCTTCCCGGACCTCTGGCAATGTATGGGGATTAGCTCACGCGTGTTCTATTGGGTTTAAGTGAGGCGACTTGGCAGGCCAGTCTAACCTTGTTATATCATATTCTCGGAGAGCAACATTGACTTGTAGAGCTCGATGTGCGGGCGCATTATCATGAATGGGCCGACAAAAATTAAAGGCGTTCTAGCCTATATTATAATATAATTCCATCTCAAAAGGACACCGATTTCCGTGCTGAACGGTTCCGATGGCAGTTCTTTGCCTTTCAGAGTCTCCAGGTCTTCTCCAAACACGGAAACATCGGTTATCTGGATGAGTACTGATTTGCGATTCGTCAACGAAGAGACAGTTTTGCCAAATGTTTTCCTCCTTATCTTCTTTTTTTATAGCATTGGGTGCCAAACGAGCACACAGTCCACCTGATGGATGCTGTGGCCCATAGACATCCACATTTGTTCTCAATTAAGCATCAAAATGCATAGGCTTTGTCACCCGTGAGGACTAAGATGGAATGCGTCGATTCCTGTAAAACGGGTCTCCGGTTATTTACACTCACCATACGAAACACAGCAGCATGAAGCTGCTATTTTACGCCGGTATTCTGTGGGAGCGTGGTCCTGCCCCGATCGAGCCGACCCATTCTTGCTACAACCACAATATAGCTGCAGTTTGGTTCTACAACGTAAAAAATCATTTTGTCCTCCTTCGTTGACATTGCCGTGAATTCAGAGGTGCTCGCCAAGATCTCCGTTCTCGTATTGCAGCCTGGTGTAAGCAATTTCGAATGGTCTGAGTGCTAACTTCAAGTCCTGAAGCAGCCGGCACTTTGTAGCTTTGACTTGATTGTTGGGCCACGGGCTGCCAGCAATCTGATATAGCGCTTCTGATCAACAGTCAGAACAGTTGGGTGGCCACAGCGGGGTCGCTCAGCAAGATTATCCATGCCGCTGTACCCCTGCAACGTGGCCTGCGTGGTTTCTCTCGTGAAATATCCTTCTTTCCTCAAAGTTACAATTCTTTCTGGTAAAACTTCTGATAATCCTCTTGACATTTTTTCAATTACAACTTTACTCGGAATAAAGTATTTTAAATTCCTTAAAATTGACCAAGTCAAATTTCAATGAGCATTAACTTGGATTGAATTTTTTTATATGGAATAACAATTGAATTTATTTCATTGTTTTATGTTCTAATTCTATATTTTAAGTAAAGAGTCTAAAAAGAAGAAGAAATTATAATATAGTTTGCTGTAACAAAAAAAGATTTCGGTTTTTCAAACTGATCACAAACTTTTTTGATGTGTGTATACTCAATAAATAATATTCGAATAATCTTTATTTTATATTATCCTTACCGTAATTTATTATGTGTTATAAATACGACAAAAACGCTGTATGATTACATAAAGTTACAACCTATATACGTCCCACTGCTGGGCACAGGCCTCCCCTCGTTTCTGAGAGAGTTTTTAGGGCAAGGAAGTGTCCGCCACACTGCCCCAATGCGTGTTGGCGAACTTCACGTGTCTTCGAAATATTTTTTTTTCTTGTTCCTCAGTCATGCAGGTTTCCTTACGATGTTTTCCTTCACCGAGCACGTGGTAAATCCTATTGCAATTAACAATTTCATTGGTGCCGGCGGGGATTGGACCCGGGTTACTCGCGTTCTGTTATATTTACAGCGAGCGTTAACCATCTGAGCTACCACATATGATTACCTAAATAAAGTAAAATATATTCACATGTGGAGAAGTGAAACCTTCAGTGTTTATTTCAGAGTGGTAAATGAAAAAATTGACTTTCAATAAGTATTGTTTATAATCTACATTGAATAAAAAGTTTCTGTTTCTGTTTATGTTTCAGAAAAAGAGATCGAGATGATAGAAAACACTGTTTACTGTATTCTATCTCATTCTCTCGCAAGCTAAATCCTATAGATATATATATATGTTTGTCTCTTTAATATCTTGCTTTTTCGTTCATTCGAGTTTCAAATCACAAAGATTCTAAAAAAGTTTTCTCTTCCAACATTTTTTCCCATTTTGCTAAATATTTCTATTGCAGACGATCCAAATAGAAAGAGAGGCTATGAAGAAGCTCCAGAATGTACGCAAAGACCACGACAAGAGAGTGACAGAGTTGGAGAGAGCTCAACTGGAGGACAAGAAAGCAGCGGAGTTGATTTCCAGGAATGAACCACTGGTAGAACAGGCTCGTCTTGCAATACAAGCGGCTATTGCTAACCAGGTGGGTTTTTTAGGATTAATTATATAAAAGAGTAAAATAATTATATAAAAAAACACTACTTTACGAACGCCAATAAAAAAATAAATTTAGTAGGCATCATTGACCTTGACTATTCGCAGGCTCACAGGCTAGGGTGGATATGATTTAAATTTCGATAGAAGTTATTTAAAATTAATTAATTTAATTTTGTTTTTATTTTTGGTAAAATATCAGTACCATAGGCTTCTACTCCGTTCATATGTTACTCCCAATTTTTTCTAGGTGGTAAAAAAGGTCACCAGTATATACGTTAATATACCTTCTACTATATCTTATACTATACCTTCGTGAAGTACGGCATCTGACAGCGTTGTTGAATTTGCTATATGTTCGCCATTGTGAAGTAAATGTTCGTGCGTTTAAATCACCTTTATCCTGTATCTAGAATGAAACCAGTTTTTATATTCTCCACTATTCTAGTACTTTACAGTTCCCATTCTCATATGGGGGCTTGAGGTGTTCGACGTCCCAATGTCATAGTTAACCACGACTTATTTTAGTATAAAACGGTATCATCAATTACACTTTGGAATAACCTTTCACGAGATTTTTTTTTTACGTGGTAGAGCCATGCTGCAGTTATATTAGTAGTATAGTTGTAGCACGAATGGGTCGGCTCGACCGGGGAAGGACCACGCTCTAACAGAATACCAGCGTGAAATAGTAGCTTAATGCTGCTGTATTTCGTATGGTGAGTGTAGAGAACCGGAGACCCTTTTTACTGGAAATGAGGCATTCCATCTCAGTCCTCATGGGTGACAACGCATCTGCATTTTCATTTGCAATGGAAGATAGATGTAGATGTCTATGGGCCGCAGCAACCACTTACCATCAGGTGGACTGTGTGCTCGTTTGTCACCCTATTCTATAAAAAAAAAAAGATTTAAAAAATGCTCCTTCAATTAATACATTTAAACGTAAGCTTGAGGCATATTATTTAAAATTACTTGATTAACTTTATTGATTATGTTTATTATAATTTCGTATACTATATTGTATGCTTTATTGGTTTAGTATATATTTTATCTAAATATATATGTATGTATGTATATATATATGTGTGTATGTGTATAGGTGTATGTATGTATAAACAAACATATACATAATATTATATAATACGTTTTGAATAGTATGATTAAATAATTTAGTTTTTCTTTCTCTCGCGGCTCTACCCATAGCTCTCACCACACTACAAAAGGTTAGCTGGCAGAGAATGCCTTTACGGCATTAAATTCACCTTTGTACCAAATTATTTTGTTTGAGTGCAATAAAGAATTTTCTATCTATCTGTCTATCTATAAAACTATTGATTTTTGGTCCAATCAACGCAGAGAGAACTTATACTATCTTGGAGCCTTGCAGTGATATGCGTGGATTGGGATTTAATTTTATAAATTAATTATAGAATCAGTAGCCGATGGTAGCACACTACTATCTTATCTATTGAAATTAGAATCCTTAGTAGGAATTTGTGTTTTTTTTGCGTGTATATGGTCTATCAAAGCTGATGTAGCGGTGGGCCAATCCTTTACGCGTTTGCAAAGTACTCTAAACGTTGGGAATATAAAGTAAGTTAGTAAAAAGATGAAACCCGTAAGTTTATACGGGTTTCATACATAGTTTAATCAAATGTGATGTGTATAAACATAAGAAATCATTACCCTACCCTTTTTTTTAAGTTGGGGAAAATGACCTGGATATATCGTTGCTCTGGGGCCTAACTCCTACCGTACTAAAACCTTAAGGTAGTCGCTTTTATTGGCGAGGGGTCATACGAGCACACAGAACACACAGTCTGATGGTAAGTGGATACAGTGTTTCATGGACCAAATGGATTATCTTGTAACAAGTAAAAGGGGTCTACGGTTCTCTATACTCGCCATATGAGACACGACAGCATTAAGCTACATTTTACGCTGGTATTCTATGAGAGTGTGGTCCTTTCCCGGTTGAGCCGACCCATTCGCGCTGCAAACAATATAGCTGGAGTATGACTCTACTGCACTCTCTTTCTACTTATCGTTCTCATGATAAACTGACTTTCTACTTAGCATTTTTAAATAGATCACCTATAACCCAAGTTTAAGCATGCATTAATAATGTATACATATAATAATCTAGAATACATTTTCGCCTTTCAGATGTCATGGGATGACATAAAACTCCTAGTAAAGACTGCGCAGGACAACAAAGATCCCATCGCCTCAACCATCAAGCAGCTAAAACTGAACACCAACCATATCACCCTGCTGCTTTCAGACCCCTACGGCGAAGGTGATGATGAGGATGATGAAGATACCGATGATTTAGATGGTCGCCTAAAACCAATGCTGGTGGACATAGATTTATCGTTGACAGCTTTCGCAAATGCAAGAAGGTAAGATAGTCGCCTCGCAGTTATTTCAATCCATGGGTAGGCCTATGTTTAGAAGTGGTGGACTTGTGATGGGATGTGGTGTTATTTCTAGTGACATTATTACTAGTTTTCGATGTAAGATACGTGAGGGTGATATAATCACCTTAAGCTTTGCCGCCCTATAAAACCAAAACTAGGAAGAAGACAGAGACAAAAACGTAAAGTCGTATGCAATAACTGATATATTAAGAAAAGTAGCAAAAACAACCTTTGCCAATAATAAGGAATGTTTCGAAATATCAACTGTAAAAAAATTAACTACACTACACAATACTAAAATCAACTTTTTTATATAGAATAAGGGTGACAAACGATCACACAGTCCACCTGATGGTAAGTGGATGCAGCGGCTCATAGACATCTACATTTATCCTTGATTAAGAATCAAAACGCAGATGCGTTGTCACCCCTGAGGACTAAGATGGAATGCCTCGTTTCTAGTAAAGGGTCTCCGAATCTCTACACTCACCATACGAAATACAACTGTATTAAACTGCTATTTTAAGCTTTGGTATTCTGTGAGAGTGTGGTCCTACCCCGGTCGAGCCGACCCATTCATGCTAAAACCAGAATATACCAGTGTGGCTCAACCACGTATGAGTAACTACCGAATCTTTTAACTCGTAAATTATTATAAATATTTAAGTAACTTAACTAGTTAGAAAGGTTTGGTGGATACCGCCACCGAAGTATGTGGTGTAAGTAAGAGAACAAATGAAAGGAAAAGTAATACGCTATGGTGGGATGATGAGGTACGGGTGGAAGTTGAATCAAAGAAGAAAGCATGGTTAGATTTACTAGCAACCAAAGCTGGTAATTCTTCTGGTATGAATGATGAGATTGAAAGAAAAAAGGCAGAATTTAGACGTCTAAATAAGAGAGTAAAAGAAGTAGTTGAAAGGAAAAAGAAAGAAAGAACGGATAAGAATGACAGAAGGATATCTGATAATTTCCAGGCTAACATAAAAATGTTCTGGAAACTCGTAAGAACTGCCAGGGGAAATACAAAACAGCCTATAATAAATGCTATAAGAGACGAGAATGGATGTATTCTGAATGATGAAGTTTCGAATTTAAACAGATGGAAGGAATACTTTGAAAGCGTATTTATGAGTGAAGAGTCGTCTGAATTAAATGAACTAGAAATTCCGAAAGAAGTGGAAATGGGTATGGAGATAAGTGTAGATGAAATAATGAAAGCAATGAAAAGCATGAAAGCAGGTAAGGCAGCTGGATATGATAGAGTATCACTCGAGATGCTAAGGGCTGGAGAGGCAGTGGTGGCAGGCCTGCTGTACACCTTGTTTAATTTATGTTGGGAATTAAAACGGGTACCGGATGACTGGTGTAAAGCAGTTATAGTACCAATATATAAAGGAAAAGGGTCACAGCAGGAATGCAAAAACTACCGCGGTATCAGCTTGCTTAGTATTGTGGGTAAACTGTATGCTAAGGTGTTAATTGAAAGAGTTATGAAAGAAACTGATGGAAAAATTTGGGATGTGCAAGCGGGTTTTAGAAAGGGAATGGGGTGTACAGATCAAGTCTTTTCCATGCGCATGATTGCGGAGAAGTTTTTGGCCAAAAACCAGAAAGTTTTTTGTGCATTCATGGACTTGGAAAAGGCTTATGACAGAGTGGACAGGAATGTGTTATGGCAAACACTGAACTCATATGGGTTGAGCGCTGGTTTGATACAGGCATTAAGGTCTCTTTGTAGGGACTCTAGTGCTTGTGTCAGGATCAATGGGGTCTACTCGGACTGGTTTGGCATCCAAAAAGGTGTCAGACAGGGCTGTGTAGCTTCCCCTTGGCTGTTCAACCTATTTATGGACCGGTGTTTGCAAACTTTGAAAGATGAAGAATGTGGGTTAAGAATGGGCGAGTTAACCGTCAAATGCCTTTTGTATGCCGATGATCAAGTCATACTTGCGTCATCGGCGGCTGAGTTGCAAATGATGGTTACATTAATGAACTGGGAATTAAAAGAAAGGGGAATGAAAGTGAACGCATGTAAGACGAAAGTGATGGTTTTTGTAAGAGAAGAAAGCAAAACGGTATGTGAAATAAGAATAGAAGGAGAGTTAATTGAGCAAGTGGATGAGTTTGTGTATTTGGGATGTGTATTTAGCAGGGATGGTAGATATGATAGGGATATAGAACGACGAGTAAATGCAGGGAATAGAGTGAATGGGGCACTACACTCTATTATGAAGAACCAGAATGTGTCAAAACAGGCACGTATGGTAATTCATAATGCTGTGTTAGTCCCTACTTTAATGTATGGTAGTGAAAGCTGGGTGTGGCGGAAGAAGCACGAAAGTAGAATAAATGCTGTAGAAATGCGGTCTGTAAGGAATATGCTAGGGTTGAATCTGAATGACAGGGTGAGAAATTGCGTGATAAGAGATAAATGTGGTATGCAAGATGATGTTGTGACCAGGATTAAGAAAGGAATGGTTCGGTGGTTTGGTCATGTGGAAAGAATGAATGAGGAAAGAGTGACAAAGCAAATTTATATAGCAGATGTGAACGGCCGAGTCGGGAAGGGACGCCCTAGGAAAAAGTTTATCGACCAAATTGGCGATATTTTGAAAATGGGCCACGTTAGAAGTACCCTTAACCGACGAGCATGTATGCGTAGATATATGGATGTAAAAGAGGCGAAAGAGGTATGTCAGGATCGTGCCAAATGGAAGTCCGTAGTCTCTGCCTACCCCTCTGGGTGACAGGCGTGAGTGTTTATAAAAAATAAAAAAATAAAATAACTTAACGTAACTTAAATATTTATAATAATTTACTATAATGTCAACTGTCTAAATGACGTCTATAAAGGAGATTTATCCCTGCGATCCCCATAAAAATCCGATGCAGCCGCATGCGCCCGGCAAATCTGGAGCGGTCGCATGACCGCACCCACCCACAGCACTTAAAACCATTTAAACTTACATTTAGAGACTACTTTCCTATGAATTTTTTTTTTACATTATAGAATCAATATGAAATTTTCTATCCTCTAGTGCAATAAAAAGTCAAGTTATCCTATGGTTATTATTGGATTAACTGATAAAGAGCTATTGTATCACGTAGCCATCTATGCAAACAGGCTGTAGTTTTTAAGTTATAAGAAAGTGACTATTTTAACCGTATGATCATAACATTACCTTACATACTATAGTTTAAAAAATCTTACAGGTCGTGTAATATGGCGTGTCTCTTTGAGTACGGAATGCAATATTAACTTTTAATTTTACTTACTTAAATTCATAAATTGTATTGCTAGTTTGCCTCTTTTTATATAAATATATTTTTATGAAAAAAGTAAAAGATAAAAAGGGAAGACCCCATCGAGCCAAATGTCATAAATATAAACATTTTATGTGTAAGTATATTTTTAGGTATTATGTAAGTTTAATCGGCAAATACAGTCTATAAAAAAAAACAAACAAATTTATACTTACACAGATATAATATAGCAATTAGCGAAAAGTTGCGTCGCGGGGGATTTCTTATGTAACGATTTACACATGAGGCGCTCGCGGCACCCTCTCTTCGTCTCTCTGCTCACGTCAACTCGTGGCCCAACCGCTCGCGGGCGATGGGATTTATTACGAATTACAATCGAAACACAATTAAATATCTACTATTACTACTACTATTACTTTTGTTTTATCAAACCCGCGTTTCTTGAATATTTACTATATAATATTTATGCGAGATCGAGCGGGCATGCCAGGGAGTAGGTATCATCCTTTCAGAAAGAATGGGCCAATGTGTGAAAGAGTGAATGTGTAAGCCCAAGACTGCTATGCGTAAGCCCAAGACTGCTATGCATACGAATGAAAGTGGGCTTAAAGAAGTTGTTTGTGTTAGGGGTCTACGCCCCAGACATGTCTAAGCCCACTTATATCCGAGAGCAGTTTTGGAAAATGGTAAGGATGGTGTTAATGAAGTGTAAGGGAAATGAAAATATTATTATGCTAGGAGTTTTTAATGGAAGGGTTGGGGTGAGGAGGCTTGGTTATGAAAGGATATTGGGAACGTTTGGTGATGAAAGTATAAATGAGAATGGTGAAAGTCTCCTCACCGTATGTATGGAAAAGAATCTTTTTGTGACGAACACTTGCTTTCGCCACAAGAGGATTCACATGTATACTTGGGAAAGAGGTGACGATAGAAGCATGATAGATTTCATTATTGTGGATGAAAGATTAAGGGGCGCAGTGGTAGATACAAGGGTTTACCGGGGTTCTAACGTAAGAACGGATCATTATTTGGTTTTATGCCGAATTAATGGTCTATTCAGGCGTTGGCGCCATCGATCATCTGTGTATACCATTGCGTTACAGCGTATTAGAACATAAAGGTTACAAGATGAGAAAAACAAGTTCTAATGTAGACTGAAAGAAAATGTAAGTGGTTTGGATGAATTATGTATGAAGGACTACAGACTTGGGGAATGTATGGCAAAATGTAAAGAAAGGTTTAGTGGATGCGGCTACCGAAGTTTGTGGTGTTAGTAAGAGAAAGAATGAAAGGAAAAATAATACGTTATGGTGGGATGATGAGATACGTATGGAAGTTGAAGCAAAGAAGAGAGCATGGCTAGATTTACTAGCAACAAAGGCTGGTAATTCTAGCGGTACGAATGATGATATTGAAAGAAAAAAGGCAGTCTTTAGACATCTTAATAAGAGAGTAAAAGAAGTAGTTGAAAGAAAAAAGCAAGAAAGAACAGATAAGAATGATAGAAGAATATCGGATAACTTCCAGGCAAATATTAAAATGTTCTGGAAACTTGTAAGAACTGCCAGGGGACATTCAAAACAGCCTATGATGAATGTTATAAGAGACGAGAATGGCTATATTCTGAATGATGAAGTTTTGAGTTTAAAGAGATGGAAGGAATATTTTGAAAGCGTGTTTATGATTGAGGAGACAACGTGTGTACTAAGTGAAGTAGAAACTCCGAAAGAAGAGAAAAGAGGTAGCGAGATAAGTATAGATGAAATAATGAAAGCAATGAAAAGCATGAAAGCAGGTAAGGCTGCCGGATATGATAGTTTCACTCGAAATGCTAAGGGCTGGAGAGGAAGTGGTGGCAGGTCTGCTGCACACCTTGTTTAATTTATGCTGGGAACTGAAGCGGGTACCGGTAGACTGGTGCAAAGCCGTGATAGTCCCAGTATATAAAGGAAAAGGGTCGCAGCAGGACTGTAAAAACTACCGTGGCATCAGCCTTCTTAGCATTGTGGGAAGACTGTATGCTAAGGTACTGATTGAAAGGGTCATGAAAGAAACTGATGGAAAAATTTGGGATGTGCAAGCAGGATTTAGAAAGGGAATGGATGTACAGATTAAGTCTTTTCCATGCGCATGATCGCGGAGAAGTTTTTGGCCAAAAACCAAAAGGTTTTTTGTGCGTTAATGGACTTGGAAAAGGCCTATGACAGAGTGGATAGGGATGTGCTATGGCAAACACTGAACTCATTTGGATTGAGCGCTGGCTTGATACAGGCATTGGAGTCTCTTTATAGGGACTCTAGTGCTTGTGTTAGGATTAACGGGGTCTACTCAGACTGGTTTGACATCCATAAAGGTGTCAGACAGGGCTGTGTGGCTTCCCCGTGGCTGTTCAACCTATTATGGACAGTTGTTTGCAAAATTTGAAAGTTGAAGAATGCGGATTAAGAATGGGTGAGTTAACCGTCAAATGCCTTTTGTACGCCGATGATCAAGTTATCCTTGCGTGGTCAGCGGCCGAGTTGCAAATGATGGTTACATTAATGAACAGATCATTAAAAGAAAGGGGTATGAAAGTGAACGCAAATAAGACGAAGGTTATGGTTTTTGAAAGAGAAGAAAGTAAAACGATTTGTGAAATAAAAATAGAAGGGGAGTTGATCGAGCAAGTAGATGAGTTTGTATATTTGGGCTGCGTATTTAACAGGGATGGGAGATATGATAAGGATATAGAAAGACGAGTGAATGCGGGAAATAGAGTAAATTGGGCCCGGCACTCTATTGTGAACAGTCAAAATGTGTCAAAAAATGCACGTATGGCAATTCACATTGCTGTGTTGGTCCCTACTTTACCGTATGGTAGTGAAAGTTGGGTGTGGCAGAAGAAGCACGAGAGTAGAATCAACGCAGTAGAAATGCGGTCGTTAAGGAGTATGTTAGGGCTGAATCTGAACGACAGGGTAAGAAATTGTGTAATAAGAGAAGAGTGTGGTTTGCAAGATGATGTTGTGACCAGGATTAAGAAAGGAATGCTTCGGTGGTTTTAGCCATGTGGAAAGAATGAATGAGGAAAGACTGATAAAGAAAATTTATGTTGCAGAAGTGAATGGCAGAGTCGGAAAGGGACGTCATAGGCGAAAATTATTCGACCAAATTGGCGATTTATTGAAAACGGGCCAAATTAGGAGTACCCTTAACCGACGAGCATGTATGCGTAGGTGTATGGATGTGAAGGAGGCGAGAGAGGTGTGTCAGGATCGTGCCAAATGGAAGTCTGTAGTCTCTGCCTACCCCTCTGGGTGACAGGCGTGAGTGTTTATGTAATATGTAATATTATAATATTTATGCATCTGTTAGCTAGGTTAGTCTCAGTGTACGTGGTAGCTCGTCATTATTAATAACTCGTAACTGGTAGTAACTCGTAATTGGAGTTTCAAACACCGACTCGTCAGTAAAATCACAAGGCTTCAACTGAAAACCAGCGCTGCCTATGCAGCATTATCCTGAGTTGGAGATCTATTTGGTGTCTCATTTTCATTTTTTTTGTTATATTATCAATTAAGAGCGTATATTTAAACATGCGCAAGTCAAAATCTACGCGATCGCTCTAGAATGGCGTATTGATGTCACACACTCCAATGTTATTTCTGTGTCCGTGACTGTTCGAACGCAAGACTAATTATTTTGCGTAAAAACGTCGGAAAAACTGCACGTTTGTATGTGTGCATTTTTTTCAGTAAATCAGAACTTGTTGGAAAATACACATCATCTGTATGCTTGGCGGTCCACCACTGTTCGTTTCACTAAGAGTTTTCTTCCGCGTACGACCTCTCTGTGGAATAGTTTACAACCGGTAATTTTTCCGGACCTATACGACTTAGGAACCTTCAAGAAAAGAGCTTACTCCTTTCTAAAAGGCTGGCTACGCACCTGCAATTCCCCTGGTGTTGCGGTTGATCATGGGCGGCGGCAATCTACGGATTCAACGCGGCTGCCCAGCCGCGTTGAATTCATAGATGGACCTCTCGGTAGAAGTCGGACTTACCTAGTCGAATTATTTATCCCAGGTAAACATATTCCTTAACAACTTCGAGCGTAGCGCTCCCAACAACTACGAGCATAGGTGTGACATGGACATTAAACATGATCTTTGTTTTGTCCATGTTAATACCGTATCCTTTCCAGTCAAGTAGCTTGAAAACGTCTTCCAATGCAGCGGTGAAGAGTTTCGGGGATATGACGTCACCCTGTCTTACACCTCTCTGCAGTTTAATAGGTTTCGAACTCTGGTTCTGTACTCGGATAGCCATCATAGCCCTAATGTATAAACATCTCAGCACTTCGATAAACCGACAGTCAACTTGGCACCTCTAAAGGGACTGTAGCAGCGCCCAAATTTCGACGGAATCAAAGGCTTTCTCGTAGTCCACATACGCCGGGTAAAGTGGCAGATTGTACTCTTCAGTCGTATGTACAATCTGCCGCTGAGTATGTATGTGGTCTATGGACTGACTGAAGCCTTTTCGGAAACCGACTTGTTCGGGTGACTGGAAGTCGTCGAGTCTGCGTGAAGGACAATTCGTAATGACTCTCGAAAACAGCACGTAGACACGTTGAATAAAACTAAATTTACGAATAATAAAAATATTAATTAATTACTTCGCAACCTTCCGCTAACTATTTAATTAATATTTACGGTTGCGAAGTAATTAATTAATATTATTATAATGGATATCCGCGAAGTAACGCCTGTTTCTATCAATTAAATTTACGAATTCTATCGCGTTTAATTAACTACTTTTACTTTTTCTTATATCATTTATTTTAAGAAATCATTACATAGACACGGTTCAGAAGAGAAATCGGTCTGTAGTTCTTTAAGGGAGCTTTGTCGCCTTTCTTGAAGAACAAGACCACCGCACTTCTACTCCACGCCTCCGGAGTAGTGCCACCATGGAGGACGGAATTGAAGAGCTTCTGAAGGACTTTAAGTACCGGTGCTCCACCCGCTTTCAGAAACTCCGCTGTAATTCCATCCTCGCCTGGGGTCCTGCCGTTTTTAAGGATCTGGAGAGCCATTCTAATTTCACTCAGACTGACCGGGATATCATCGGAATGGTGTCGGATAAGACTAGCTCTTGGATCATTACTTACACTTGCGTATGACTCCAACGATGTTGTGTACAGCTGACCATAGAACCTCTCAATCTCACTCAAAATCTCAGGTGTCCCGGAAACGATGCTGCCACACTCAGTCTTCAGCTTTGACAGTTGGCTGTTTCTGGCAGACAGATCTCTAGTAAAGACTTTGAAGCCCTGGTTCCGCCGTTCGAACACGTCTTCAATATGAGCAGTATTAAAGTTGCGTATATTCCAGAGCAACTTGTCTAACTCTTCTTCCAGCTTCAGGATCTTCTCATCTGTCCTCAGGGTGCGTGCGTTATATGTTGCCAAGTCCAGTCGTCGTAGGTGGCAACTGAACCTCCACCGGAGATACTTAGCATCCTCTGCACATTCTTAGCATCCTCTGAATCAACATCTTAATTTAATTCTGAAAATAACCCTTTGTGTATCGTATAAACTCACAACGCGTGCACGTCAAAAAACGGCGTCATACAATATAAAAAGCATACGTTTATGCTTATTCAAACGGTTATAATACCTTAAACCATGATAGCCTAGATAAATCATCGCATCGGACGTATAATATCACTTTATTTATTGAACTATCTGCAACCGATTAAAGAAATTGACTAGTGGAAGAACTTAACTCACAAGAATTTAGCATTTTACTAAATGTACCTATCTAAACAGAAGCGTGTAAATTAGCTACTGTATTGATTAATTATAATAGAATGAAATAATTATTGATCGTCGAATTAACCACATCGATGCATAGCGCGACGGGGCGGGTAGCATCAGGCAGTGAGGGAATAAAAAACAAGTCAACATGATTGATATCTGCATCTCGCCAACACATTACGCGCAAAGTTTAAAACTTTGATGCTGACTATTTAGTCCTAGTTTGGTGAGAAAATATAAAATTGTCAAAGCAAAAATATTTTATTATAGTAACAGCCACAATAACAGCTTACAGATACATTAAATTCTTGCTCTCAAAATGATCGATCGAAATACAGACTAAGAAGGTTAGTGAAAATACGGGACATTAGCGTCCCAGTCAAGAGTGAATCGGGACATGTCACCACACTGAAAACTAAAACACACCACACACTGAAAATCGGGACGTCTCGCGCAAATCGGGACACTTGGAACACTGTAGTTCACGCTATCGATGTGAATGAACGCGAACGCGAGCGATGACGGGAAAAAGTGATACACATATCTAATCGCTGGGAGGACCCGGAGCGTACTGCATAGAGTAGAGTAATAGCGTACTGAATCGGACAGCGTCTGCAGGCGCTGATTTATAATACTTTAAAAGTAATCATTTAAAATACATGACTAAATAAAACTACCTAATTTTTTTTCGATATTTAACATTACCTGTATTTTGATAAAATAATTAAAATAGATTAGTTTATATTGAAGTACACTAGAAAAAAATGACGTTGAAGTGGACAGTTTTGGTGATTTTGTAGTATTGTTTTTATTAATATTAAATCAAAATATTTTAGTAATTCAGGCTTTTTGTTGCACTTCAAGACTATATTCCGGTATAATAACGCTTAAAATAAAGTATTTTTGCTTATAATAATGGTTGTATTCGACCTGAATGATAACTCTGACGCATATTTTCATAAAACTATTGAGGGATTGCTTTCGCTCTAAAAAAGCGTCATTAAAAAGTATGATATGCACTGTAGTGCACTAAATAAAGACTTCATATTTCTAAAACCTTAGTTTTCTGCAAATATTTTGCTCACATCGTTAAATAATAAAAAACTCAAAAACATGAAGTTTTCGACGCTAATCGGTTATGCCCTCAATGATGGGTATGTACTGCTTCTTAAGTGTTATCTACCTTTTTTAATTGTTTCAAATAAATAGTTCTTTCCTTCTTCTTTCTTTTGCCCACAAATCCGTCCGCGTAGAAACAAAATGCCTTTGCATTTTCCCGTGGTAACGTATGGTAAAAACGTTTCTTATAATTTACAGATACTACGATCAAAAACGAAGCGCCGCTAAGAAACAGCAGAAGACGCTAGAGTCAGCGGATAAAGCTTTGAAGAGCGCTGAGCGGAAGACCAAACAGACCTTAAAGGAAGTCCAAACTATCAGCAGCATCAGTAAAGCGAGGAAGACCTACTGGTTCGAGAAGTTCTATTGGTTTATATCTTCGGATAATTTTCTGGTAAGGAATGTTGAAGTGCATTAAAGTAAATATGTACTATAGTCAACCAAATCTAAAAAATACACTTTGACAGCTGTCACACTTATTGCACCAAGCACGCGAACCGAAAAGTGGGTACATACAATATTCGATTCTTAAAAAAATCGATATCGATTATTTAGAGTTGGTAATCATTTACACTTTGGTTTGAATAATACCAGAATAAATTAAAAACGGATAATTTAAAACACAAGATTTATCAGTTTCTTCGTTTTTGTTGTTACTGCTTATTTCTAGAGGCACAGTTATAAAAATTTGAGATTGAAACTAGATTAAAAATAAATTTATTCAATCACTTTCAGTACAACTAGTAGGGGTGTCGTTGTTTATATTAATTATTATTTGATTTTCAATAATGCAGTCAAAATTAATGTCTCTTTCAAAGTCATCCATAATCATTTTTTGTTTTTTCTGTGACATGGGCACATGCTTCAACGAATTTTTTTTTATAGCATTGGGTGGCAAACTAGCAGTGGCGAAGCTAGAGCTCCAAACTAGGGCAAGCCGAAGATATAAATTGATAAAAATATACATTGTTGTTTTTAGCAGTTTTATAAAAATACACCAATCTTGATCTGTCTCCATGCTTCAGTTTCATATTCAGTTCTGTCGAGGATGTGTTTAACAAAGCACATAGAAGGCATACTACTGCTAGATAGATTGTATTACATATAAGCAATTGCATAGCTTCGGTGGCTTTGAAGAAAACCGTTTGGATTTGTTTGAGCGAAAGAAAAAGATATTTACATACAATACAATACATGAACATAAGTAAAGCATGAACAAAGTACAAACAAACTATGTACAAAATTACAAAAACATATTATTATTTTATTTACATTCTAAATGGGATCGTCTCTCTTTCTTAAGGAAAGATTTAATTACGTCCACGTAAAATGTTGGTGAACGTTTTAATTGTACCAATAACTGTTTTTTAATTGCGATAATTGATAAATCTTAAATACACTCTTGACCTTGTGTATTATCTCAACAAAGTTTATAGATTTTACTTTTCCTCTCCGATTATCACTTTAACACACTTCAATTCATCACAAGGAACACTATTATCCTCCATTTTCACTAAAAATCTTTAAAAAAAGCATTAATTTTCAACTCGCAATATTAAATTGCTTAAGCTAAACACACAGAGTAAATAAATATTGAAAGGTGAACTGAACTTGCAAACGCATTGCTCGCGCGCCTCCGCTTTTGACAATTTCATTCCTAAAGCCTGGCTTTAAATCTCTATACTAATTGCTATATATACAATCGTATTTCACTATAGAATATTTTGCCATAGGTTAGAAAGAGAGCGATCGTCTTCTCGAAAGCCCCGTAAAAAGCCCACGTGAGCGAGAGACAACTAGTCGCTCTTTTAAAACTAATTTTTTATGACAACAGCAGTATAGCTAGGGCAATACGAGGTCATCGGTCGACCTGAGTCGAACAGTGGAGTGCGGTGGAAATTTGAAATAGTTTGAAACAGTTTACGAGTTATTTTATTAGTTGATATTATTGATTGATTCAGTTTGATAAGGCAAGCCCGCCTTTTCGGCTTCTATGGAGGCTTCTCCACTGCAAACGAGCACACAGTCCACCTGATGGTAAGTGAATGGTATGGCCCATAGACATACACATTTATCCTCAATAAAGAATCAAAATGCAAATGTGTTGTCACCCCTGAGGACTAAGGTGAAATGTCTCGATTCCAGTGAAAAGGGTCTCCGGTTCTCTACACTCACCATAGGAAACACAGCAGCATTACGCTGCTATTTTACACTGGCTGCTATTCTGTGAGAGCGTGGTCCTGCCCTGGTTGAGCCGACCCATTCGTGCTACTACTATAATATAGATGTACAAAAAGTTATTATAGAAGAAACAGTCCAAAAAGTTAAAGCCGAGTCACAAAATAAGAATACAAACACAAAATTACAAAATTGCACGCACAGTAAGCTCTCGAAACAGAAACACAAACTTTTTTATTCAATATAGATTATGAATAATACTTATTGAAAGTCACTTTTTTCACGTACCACTGGTCCGCAAAAAAAACCTCTGTCCTGAGAAGAACCAGCAAGAAACCCAACAGGACTAGTTTAAAAAAAATAAGAGCTTACAATCATGCGTGTTACAATTAACATTACAAAACAAATTAGAAATAGCTTGGTAGCGATCACCCTTCCCAGGGGTATTATCATACATAAATTCCTCAATATTAAAATAACCTTTTTTATACAAACGTAGTTTAATAAAGTTTTTGTACTTACGTCAAATTTTGTATATTTTCTGGCATTTTTTTATAAAAGCGTATACATCGCCTCAAAAATTAATTACTGATTCTGTGGAGTCGAGTTACTGGTACCGAAATGGCGGGATATTGAAATTATGTAGTTAGCACGGTCTTGTATATGAGTTTATTTCCTACAAAAATTTACTTTGACAAAGTGAAAAAATATACCTGTTTTATTCATGATTCATGTAATTTAAGGAATTTTGAAAATAAAAATTAAATTAAACAAATAATACATTGAAGAAATTAATGAATAGATTATTAGAATATTTTTACCGATTATTTGAATATTTTTCCGATTATTTGCATAACAATAAATTTTAATCCTCCAAACACTACGGTAATTTTAATAAGAATTAGTTAAAAAAGTCAATTTTCTCATTAAAACACAAAATAAATTATAACTCTGCAGGGGTTGACCTTAAGGACCTCCCGTAGAACAACTTTTTGCAGCTGATGACCCCATCTAACCCCTAGTTGCGTTTGATCCACGACTTTTGGGCAACCCTGTAAACATAGCGACATGTCATTGAAACAACGTCAAGTAAAAAAAGTTAATACTGGTTATTTTTTAATATTTTGCTTTATTTGAAAAGACAAAAAACAAAAACAAACGACGGGTTGCACTCCTGGAGTGCCGGCAGAAGTGATAACTTGAATATTAACGTTGTGCATTTTTGATATTTTGGAATGGTTAGGGAATAATTTTGCACGAATTGCTTTAATTATCAGTATGAAGGTACTATCATTTATGTGGTAGAATACAATATTTATTTATTGCGCTATCGTACACAAACATGACAATTTATATTACATTAAAAAGTTTATCTTCTCCTACGCCGCGCCCGCTGTCTACTCTCCATCCGTCTTACGAATTTTCAATCAGGTCACGTGTCCTGACGCGAGTTTAACATTTTTTACCCATTACAAAAAAGTGTACAACGCCGCTAAAGAAGTTTTCGTCTTACGAATTTTCGATCAGGTCACGTGTCCTGACGCGAGTTTAACATTTTTTACCCATTACAAAAAAGTGTACAACGCCGCTAAAGAAGTTATCACTTCAAAAAGAATTTAGTTTATCATTAAAAAATGCAGTCGTATTGAGATCTTCCTCTTTTTGAAGTCAGTTGAAAAATGCAACTGTTTGGCGTGTTTAACCGTGCTAACGTGCCGACCAGCTCAGCCGGCGCCCGCGCGATCCATAGCTGTGACACGGTTTTTGTATTGGATTGCCGGTCTAGTAGGATACATAAAAGTGGCTGTTAATGCAATGTTGGCGGTGGTGGCGGCAGGTGATAGCGGGGCGCGACCAGCAGCAAAACGAGCTGGTGGTGAAGCGGCACCTGCGCGCCGGCGACGTGTATGTGCACGCCGAGCTCAGCGGTGCCGCCTCCGTCGTGGTGAAGAGCGCGGCGCGCGGCCCCGTGCCTCCGAAGACTCTCGCGGAGGCTGGGCTCGCGGCCGTTGGATACAGGTCAGACCATACATTTTTATATAATATAAACTGGCGTTAGGATATGCAAAGGAAAAAGAGTGTAGTGTATACGGAGCAGTGCGACGCAGCCTCTATCGTGGTGAAGAGCGCGGCGCGAGGCACCATGCCGCCGTGAATTCTCACGTAAAGTGAACCAGTTGCACTTGGATACAGGTCAGACCCTCATCTTTTCTGCCATTTGGACGTTCCCCCCCCTAGAATAAGGGCGACAAACGGGCACACAGTCCACCTATCTATCCATATATACATCTATTTTCGATAAAAAAAAAAAAAAACAAAATAAAATGCGTTGACACCCCTGAGGTCTAAGATCTAATGCATCGCATCCAGTAAAAAAGGTGTCATAGAATTTTAAATGGGGTGCATTTAAAAAAGAGATTAAAATACTCTCGCAGAGGCCAGACTAGTCGCCCTCAGATACAGTTCACATCCTCATCATTTCATTTCTAACCCGTTTTTATTAGCACACGTGTATCTATCTATCCACCTATCTATGTAGAGGACTCTTTCCAACCAATTCAGTACAGTCCAAAGTTTAATTTATTCAGTTCACTTCTTTGAGCAGTTGTCCCTACCTCAAGGGAGGCGACCATGCCTATTTGTCGCATTAACGCCGAAGTGACGTCTAAGGTATGTAAAAATCTAAGGTGATAAAATAAAATCTAATTTTAAGCTAGAGGTTCAGTAATTTATTTTATTGGAAAGTTAGTTTTGTAACATTAATGAATAAAATGTAGTTGTGTAGTTAACACAAGCAGCCTTTATTTATGGCATCATAATATTTCCTTAATTACTTTTAGAAAACTTACTTCAGTCCTTCTTTTTCTGTTACTGTTTAATCGAAAATCAACTTAAAAAAATATTATCTTCTATTAAATATCCTATACCTTTAAACGAGCAATTCTTGTATATATATATATATATATATATAATCGGGATCTCGGAAACGGCTCCAACGATTTTCATAAAATTTAGTGTCCATGGAGTTTCGGAGGCAATAAATCAATTTAGCTGGGATTTATTTTTAGAAAATGTCTGTTGGTCCGTGTTTTCAGTCAATAAAAAAAACTGCTACAATATAAGAAGGTAAATTTTGACAGGTTACCAACGATCGTAATAGCTCAGATGGGATGTTGTTCGGGCGTGATATTGGAGTTCCGTGGTTCGCGTCCCGTCTTGGGTCTGACTTTTTTTCCTTTTTTTTTTCAAGTTCCCTTCTTTTGTGAGAAAATCAATTATTTTGAGCCCTTTCTTTAGCATTTTTTTAAAAATACGAAAATTTTAACCAAACTAATTGCACTCATGATTTTTATTCAAATAACCAGTTTCTATTATGTCAATAAGATCAAAAACTATTATTCATGTAATTTGTATATAAATGTAACTTAAAAAAACTGAGCAAAGCACGGTCATCCGGGTACTAATATATTATATATAAACATTGAAATAATACTCGTTTTTACGGAATTTATCGCGTATATTTAACTTTTTAATACCCGACGTTTCGAGAGCTTTACAGCACCCATGGTCACGGGAAGGACTGAGATGTTTAACGTCCAGATGTCATAGTTAACCGCGGTTACCATAGATTAAAATTTAACTTTTGTTCCGATCTACACAGTATGAACTTATGGTATCATGAAGCCTTGCAGTTGTATGCTTGGGTTGGGATTTAATTTTATTTATTATAGGATCCCAAGCAGATGGTAGCACCCAGCCATCTTCTCTATTGAAATTAGGGTGTTTTTTGATTTCAATAGCCTCGCGAATCATCCTTGGAAGGAATCGGTGTTCTTTAGCGAGGATTTGTGGTCTATCAAATCTGATGTAGTGATGGGGGCGATCCTGTACATGTTCACAGACTGCAGACCATGGGTGCTGTAAAGCTCTCGAAACGTCGGGTATTAAAAAGTTAAATATACGCGATAAATTCCGTAAAAACGAGTATTATTTCAATGTGTAGTGTTCGCGTAAATATAAGAAATCATTATATGTATAAACATTTATCAAAATGTAATACAATTTAAAACTCATAACTAAATCAATAAAAAAATGACAGCACCTCAATCCAACCGATGGTCACCGGGACAATTAGCAGTCATTACATACTTGTATGCAACAAGTAGGGCACCTGGGCTTATTAAACTTATGACAAGAATACTTTGTACGTCTTCTTAGCGACTAAGACATATTGCATAGGTCTTACGAATAGCTGGACCTGGAACCGAGTTATTTGCAGGCTGTACCATAGGCGGAGCTTGAGGCATACCATTGGAGCCTATAACTCGTTGCATATGTAGGCGCAATTTCTGTGGAATCTTGTTACATAGCAGCAGTTTCATTTGGGGTGGAACTAACTCTCGTGCAAGTAAGAGTAAGAAACGGGCATGATTTATGGTTTTTTTTTATTCCCACAGTTATTATATTCCACATAAGCATTGAAACCGCTCAGATCTATCAACCCGTAAAACAATACCATTGGCCAGCGTCGTGTTCGTCGAGAACATGAATAGTTGGAACATTTTTTATCCACTTCATCAACGCCTCCTTTAGTGGTGTTACATTCCGTTATAATGACAGGCTTGCAAGATGCAACATCAGTTTCTCTTCAGTGGTACTACCACTCTGTTTCTACTGGATTGAAATTCTGGCAGAATTTCTCTTTTATTCTTCTTCAAGGCACCAAAGTAAGTCAAACCACAGTATCATTTTCCGCTTTCGACTCAAAAAAATTCTACCCCCAGGCATTCTGTAAAAAAAGAACTACACTAGTAACGATGTCACGTCCATGAGTAGCCTTACTTAATTACTGAAGTTACGACCGGGAGACTTTATAAGATTTTTACATAAACAACGTACTTACGTCTTTGAGACGGAAATGGCTCCTCGGCGGACACGTGATCACTCGCCACGTACGCTGCGTCGACTGACCGCTAGACAATACCGTGGGAAGAAGGTAGCGGGAGGGATACCACTTCGCGAGCGATGTGTATTTAATAATAATAATAATAAAATAAATGGCGTAGGGAATTGACGACCCCATCGCCCGCTGACGTAACAGTTAAGTGACAAAACTGCTACGTCAACGCAGTCAGTCAGCGCCTTGCGAGAGGTGTGAGCGCCGTGCCTCGGCAGAATTCAGGGTGCAAAGGCCCGTTTGTGCTTATGGCCGTCCACGATACGGTGCCGGGCCTGGGCGTCTCCCGTTAATGGACGCCCATATTATGGATGATGGAGAAAAAGATAGTGCGCAAAGGGCCGCTGCCTGGAGGTCGCCAGGGCGCGTCTGGAGCTGGCGCTGGACGTGACAGCATGCGGGCCGCCAGCCGAGCGCGGGGTGTTGCAAGACCACCTAGCAGCCCCCCGCATCCATCATCCCCACCAGAAGGCTTGGTGTTGGCTGGGTCTTCTCGGACTCAGCAAGCGGCACCCGCCGCTGGTGGAGCACGTCGCATGCGTTGGTCTAAATCGATGAATGAAAACGCACTGCGGGCGTATTTTAGGGCAAAAGGGGAAGAAACTGGATGTTTGGCGTATCGGGCTCGGATGCATCGCTTTTTTGCAGAGCTGGAGCCATCTCTATCCGTCACTGAGCAAAACCTGGCAGACCGAGTTAGGTACATCCTGCGCTCCAACATATTTGGTGACGCCGAACTCGAGCGACTACGACGTGAGGCTATTCCTTCATCGAATGGAAATGCTGCGGCTGGGAATGCGGCGCCACTAGATGCGCAACAAACTGCATATGTGGATGCTGCCGTCAACATTCCATTTGTGGCTAATTCAGACGATGATGGAATAGTCTCCCACGAACTAGAGAAAATGAGGAGCATACTGGAAGAGTCGATGCTGGAAACGCGCAGCATGCCTCTCGATAATCGACCGCGACTTCCCCGCATACCCCTTAGCAAGCGAAATCGGGCTGTCGTGCGGGCTCTTAACCCAATGCTGGTAACCTATTTGGAAGCCAGCCGGGACCTTTGCGAGACGGATTCAATTCTTTTTGGCGCCGCACTGGCAGTATGCCGTATTATTGGCGCCAAACTTCCCGTGGCTGGACGTGCTACTCAAAAAAGTAGCGCCATCCCAGCCTGGAGAAAAAGAATTGAGGACCGTATCGCAAAGGCAAGGGCCCTTATCGGCAGACTGACAAGCTTCAGGTCGGGTAATACTAGACCGAGGATTATGCGCACCGTTAGGATGGCGTTTGCTGGGACAAATATCAGTTTGTTCCAGCCGGATATCACGCAAAAACTAACGGAGCGCATAGATGACCTGAAGCAAAAAATCGCTGCTTGGGGGAAGCGGATTCGACGATTTAGCGAGAGGTCGACACGGTTCAACCAGAATCGTCTCTTCCAGAGTGATCAGAAGAGGCTCTATAAATCATTGGAGCGACCAGAGGTATGTGGAGCGGGCCCAGGACCAGATCAGGCTGCCACTGTCGCATTTTGGCGTGGCCTGTGGTCAGAGCCCGTAAACCACAGCGAGGGCCCTTGGATGGAAGTTGTGGCGAGCCAGAGTGCAAGTGTTACGCCTATGGACCCCGTCACCATAACGCCTGAAGACGTGGCTGAGGCGGTCCGTAGGGCCCCGAACTGGAAAAGTCCGGGGCTCGACGGGCTGCATCATTACTGGTTGAAGGGGTTCGTAGTATGTCACGCTGTGCTCGCCCGACAGTTTCAAGAGGCTCTCGATCAGAAGTCGCTCCCGAGCCTCTTCACTACTGGGATCACTCATTTGGTTCCTAAAGATCAGGATACCACAGACCCGAGCAAATACCGCCCCATCACGTGTCTACCCACCATATATAAGACACTGACATCCATTTTGAGCGCGAGAATCACTCGTCACCTGGAGCTAAATCAGGTGATGTCACGCGCTCAAAATGGATGCCGGGGCGGTGGTCGTGGAACCAAGGAACCACTCCTCATTGACGCGGTCATTGGCAAAGTGGTGAAACGCAACCGTCGGAATTTCTCCGCCGCCTGGATAGACTACAGAAAAGCATTCGACTCGGTGCCCCATACATGGCTAAAGAGGGTCCTCGAGCTGTACAAGATTGACTGTACAGTTCGAGACTTCCTCGGGCAGTGTATGGGGCAGTGGAGTACGATCCTTTGCTATCTGGGCGAGCGGATGATGGCTGCGGAGAACCACATAAGGATAAGAAGGGGTATCTTCCAGGGCGATTGTCTGAGTCCAATCTGGTTTTGCCTCTCCCTGAACCCTCTCAGTACTTTACTGGAGGGCTCCGGGAGGGGATTTCAGCTTCGGAAAGGAGGTACAAAAGTGACCCACCTTTTCTATATGGATGACCTCAAATTATTCGCCTCCAGTCGCTCCTATCTTATGGAATTGCTAAACATCACGTGTGAATTTAGCAATTCTATTAGAATGGAGCTGGGGACGGATAAGTGTGCGGTCCTCCATGTTGAAGGGGGAAGGGTTGCTAACTCTGAGGGCATAAACTTATCTATGCCCGTCAACTTAAGAACCCTTTCCGAGGCTGAAACATACCGATACCTGGGTATGTCACAGAACATCGGTATCGATGAGGCTGGTATGAAACAGTCAGTTTGCGACGTGTTTTATGCACGCTTGACCAAAGTGCTTAACAGCCTTTTGTCCGGTGTGAATAGGACACACGCATATAACGGTTGGGTCATGCCTGTCCTCATGTATACCTTTGGCATACTCAGGTGGAGTCAGACTGAACTTAACGCCCTGGATAGAAAAGTCCGCACTACAATGACGTCCCATAGGATGCATCATCCGAGATCGTCGGTAATGAGGCTGTACTTGCCGCGAAAGCATGGTGGGCGTGGCTTCTTGAGCGCGCTCACCATGCATAATCGCGAAGTGTGCAGCCTCCGTGATTACTTCCTGGTGAGATCGGATGATCCATTCTATAAAGACGTCATTTCTTGTGATAAAGGACTTACCCCTCTATCCTTAGCCAACGAGCAATGGCAAAACCCGGCAGTGCAGAGCATTTCCGACCGGGAGACCGTATGGAAGGAGAAGGAGCTCCACGGGAGGTTCTACAAGGCTCTACATGAGCCTTTCGTAGACACAGCAGCCTCCCTCCACTGGCTACGCTTTGGTGATCTCTTCGGGGAAACCGAGGGTTTTGTCTGTGCAATACAGGATCAGGTTATTAAGACCAACAACTATCGGAGATACATCCTAAAGGATGGCACCGTCGACATCTGTCGAGCTTGTCGCCATCCCGGTGAGTCACTTAGGCATGTCATCTCCGGTTGTTCGGCGCTTTCTAACTCTGAGTACTTGCACAGGCACAACCTAGTAGCCAGAATTCTTCACCAGGAGCTCGCTCTGAAATACGGTCTCATGGATCGAAAATTGCCGTATTACAAGTACTTGCCGGAAGCCGTGCTCGAAAATGATCGCGCCAGGCTCTATTGGGACCGGGCCATCATCACAGACAGGACTATTCTTGCGAATAAGCCTGATATTGTGCTGATGGACCGGGCACAGTCAAGGATATTTTTGGTCGACATTACCATTCCGTATGACGAGAACCTCGTGAAAGCCGAAACAGACAAGCAAACAAAATATCTGGACCTGGCTCACGAGGTGACCGACATGTGGGGTGGTCTGCCGACCGAAATTATTCCTGTAGTCGTCTCTGCAAACGGGCTAATCCCAGCCAGCCTCTCGGGTCATCTGAGGCGACTGGGACTACGTGGCGGACCGCTCCAGGCTCAAATGCAGAAGGCGGTGCTCCTCGATACCGCCCGCATCGTCCGCCGGTTTCTTTCCCTTTCCCCCTAACCCTCGGCCGTTTGGTCTCCCCTGCCGAGGGCGTCCATCTGGTTGGGCTTTTATTTATTTATGTATTTTTATATTTATTTTATGTTATTGATATTTATGTATATTTATCTTTTCATTTTCATTTATAATTATATATTTATGGGACCCAACCAGATGAGAAAACTATATAGATACCCCAAAATAATAATAATAATAATAAATAAAGCGGCGTAGGGAAGTGACGACCCCATCGCCCGCTGATGTAACGGTTATGTGACAAAACCGCTACGTCAGCGCAGTCAGTCAGCACCTTGCCAAGAGGTGTTAGTGCCGTGCCTCGGCAAAAATTGAACGTGCCAAGGCCCGCTTGTGCACATGGCCTAACCATGAAACGGCGCCGGGTCTGGGCGTCTCCCGCTAAATGACGCCCTAAAATGGATGATGGAAGTAAATGGAACGCGCAAAGGGCCGCTGCCTGGAGGTCGCCAGGGCGCGTCTGGAGCTGGCGCTGGACGCGACAGCATGCGAACCGCCAGCCGAGTGCGAGGTGCTGCACGACCACCCAGCAGCTCCTCGCATCCATCATCCCCACCAGCTGGCTTGGTGTCTGCAGGGTCTTCGCGGGCTCAGCAATCGGCACCCGCCACTGGTGGAGTACGCCGCATGCGTTGGACAACCCAGATGAACAGCAACGCATTGCGGGCGTATTTTAGGGCGAAGGGGGGAGAAACTGGAAGTTTTGCGTATCGGGCAAGGATGCATCGACTTTTTGCTGAGCTGGAGCCATCTGTAACCGTCACCGAGCAAAACCTGGCAGACCGAGTTCGGTATATCTTGCGCTCAAATACATTTGATGTCACCGAACTCGAACGGCTACGACGTGAGGCTGTTCCTTCATCGGGTGAAAATGCTGCGGCTGAGGATGCGGTGCCACAACTTGCTGAGCAAACGGCAAATGTGGATGCCGCCGTGAATACGCCAGTTGTGGTTGATTCAAACGATGATGGAGCAGTCGCCCAGGAACTGGAACTAGAGCAAATGAGGAGTACATTGGAAGAGGCGATTGTGGAAACGCGCAGTACGCCTCTCGAAAATCGACCGCGACTTCCCCGCTTAGCCCTAAGCAAGCGGAATCGGGCTGTCGTGAGGGCTCTGAACCCAATGCTGGTTACCTATTTGGAAGCCAGCCGGGACCTTTGCGAGACGGACTCAATTCTTTTTGGCGCCGCACTGGCAGTCTGCCGTATTACAGGCGCCAAACTTTCCACGGCTGGACGCGCTACTGGACAAAGTAGTGCTATCCCAGCCTGGAGAATAAGAATTGAAGAACATATCGCAAAGGCTAGGGCCCTCATCGGCAGACTGATATGCTTCAGGTCAGGCAATACCAGGCCAAGGATTGTGCGCACCGTCAGGATGGCGTTTGCTGGGACAAATGTTAGTTTGTCCCAGCCGGATATAATGCAAAAACTGACGGAGCGCATAGACGACCTGAAGCAAAGAATAGCTGCTTGGGGAAAGCGGATTCGGCGATATACCGAGAGGTCGACACGGTTCAACCAGAATCGTCTCTTCTAGAGTGATCAGAAGTGGCTCTATAAATCATTGGAGCGACCAATAGTAAGTGGAACGGGCCCTGCACCAAATCAGGCCGACATGGTCGCATTCTGGCGCAGCCTGTGGTCAGAGCCCGTAAACCACAACGAGGGCTCTTGGACGGAAGTTGTGGCGAGTCAGTGTGCGGGTATTACGCCCATGGACCCCGTCATCATAACGCCGGATGACGTAGCTGAGGCGGTCCGTAGGGCCCCGAACTGGAAAAGTCCGGGGCTTGACGGGCTGCATCACTACTGGCTGAAGGGGTTCATGGTGTGTCACGCTGTGCTCGCCCGACAGTTTCAAGAGGCTCTCAACCAGAAGTCGCTCCCAAGCCTCTTCACTACTGGGATCACTCATTTGGTTCCTAAAGATCAGGGTGCCACAGACCCGAGCAAATACCGCCCCATCACGTGTCTACCGACCATATACAAGACACTAACATCCATTTTGAGCGCGAGAATCGCTCGTCACCTGGACATAAATCAGGTGATGTCGCGCGCTCAAAATGGATGTCGGGGCGGCGGTCGTGGAACCAAGGAACCACTCCTCATTGACGCGGTCATTGGCAAAGTGGTGAAACGCAACCGTCGGAACTTCTCCGCCGCCTGGATAGATTACAGAAAGGCATTTGACTCGGTGCCAAATACATGGCTAAAGAGGGTCCTCGAGCTGTACAAGATTGACTGTACAGTTCGAGACTTCCTCGGCCAGTGTATGGGGCAGTGGAGTACGATCCTCTGTCATCTAGGCGAGCGGATGACGGCTGCGGAAAGCCGCATAAGGATAAGAAGGGGTATATTCCAGGGCGACTGTCTGAGTCCAATCTGGTTCTGCCTCTCTTTGAACCCTCTCAGTACTTTACTGGAGGGCTCCGGGAGGGGATTTCAGCTTCGGAGAGGAGGTACAAAAGTGACCCACCTTTTCTATATGGATGACCTCAAATTATTCGCCTCCAGTCGCTCCCATCTTATGGAATTGCTAAACATCACGTGTGAATTTAGCAATTCTATTAGAATGGAGCTGGGGACGAATGAGTGTGCGGTCCTCCATGTTGAAAGGGGAAGGGTTGCTAACTCTGAGGGCATAGACTTATCTATGCCCGTCAACTTAAGAACCCTTTCCGAGGCTGAAACATACCGATACCTGGGTATGTCACAGAACATCGGTATCGATGAGGCTGGTATGAAACAGTCAGTTTGCGACGTGTTTTATGCACGCTTGACCAAAGTGCTTAACAGTCTTTTGTCCGGTGTGAATAAGACACATGCATATAACGGTTGGGTCATGCCTGTCCTCATGTATACCTTTGGCATACTCAGGTGGAGTCAGACTGAACTTAACGCCCTGGATAGAAAAGTCCGCACTACAATGACGTCCCATAGGATGCATCATCCGAGATCGTCGGTAATGAGGCTGTACTTGCCGCGAAAGCATGGTGGGCGTGGCTTCCTGAGCGCGCTCACCATGCATAATCGCGAAGTGTGCAGCCTCCGTCATTACTTCCTGGCGAGATCGGATGATCCATTCTATAATGACGTCATTTCTAGTGATAAAGGACTTACCCCTCTATCCTTAGCCAACGAGCAATGGGAAGACCCGGCAGTACAGAGCATTTCCGACCGGGAGACCGTATGGAAGGAGAAGGAGCTCCACGGGAGGTACTACAGGGCTCTACATGAGCCTCACGTAGATACAGCCGCATCCCTCAACTGGCTACGTTTCGGTGACCTCTTCGGGGAAACCGAGGGTTTTGTCTGTGCAATACAGGATCAGGTTATTAAGACCAACAACTATCGAAGATACATCCTAAAGGATGGCACTGTCGACGTCTGTCGAGCTTGTCGCCATCCCGGGGAGTCACTTAGGCATGTCATCTCCGGTTGTTCGGCGCTTTCTAACTCTGAGTACTTGCACAGGCACAACCTAGTAGCCAGAATTCTACACCAGGAGCTCGCTCTGAAATACGGTCTCGTGGACCGAAAATTGCCGTATTACAAGTACTTGCCGGAATCCGTGCTCGAAAATGACCGCGCCAGGCTCTACTGGGACCGGGCCATCATCACAGACAGGACTATTCTTGCGAATAAGCCTGATATTGTGCTGATGGACCGGGCACAGTCAAGGATATTTTTGATCGACATTACCATTCCGTATGACGAGAACCTCGTGAAAGCCGAAACGGATAAACGAACAAAATATCTGGACCTGGCTCACGAGGTGACCGACATGTGGGGTGGTATGCCGACCGAAATTATTCCTGTAGTCGTCTCTGCGAATGGGCTAATCCCAGTCAGCCTCTCGGGTCATCTGAGGCGACTGGGACTCCGTGACGGACCGCTCCGGGCTCAAATGCAGAAGGCGGTGCTTCTCGATACCGCCCGCATCGTCCGCCGGTTTCTTTCCCTTTCCCCCTAACCCTCGGCCGTTTGGTCTCCCCTGCCGAGGGCTCCCATCTGGTTGGATCTTATTTATTTATGTAGTTTTTGTATTTATTTTATTTTATTGATATTTATGTATATTTATCTTTTCATTTTAATTTATAATTATATATTTATAGCACCCAACCAGGTGAGAAAATTATATAGATACCCCATAATAATAATAATAATAAATCATTTATTGTGGACCAAAACTTTTATACATTGTTCACACCCACCAAACTGCGTAACAGTTTGTCGGCGGGATTAGCTATAGTTAGGGATTAGATATAGTTATTATAAAATTTACGCCGTCTGTGAGACGTATAGATCGTTAGTTAAAGGTTAAGTAGCCGAATGCGATGCAATAGGCTTTTGCCTGCATTTTAGTTAATAATCGTATTTTAAGCGACGAAAGGACGACGCGACGCAGCGGCAGAATAAATCTCTATATTTATTCTATATTTTTGAAATTTGGTTGTTAAGAGATATTCTTATAAATGAACCAGCATATATTTCCAATAAATGAACGTGCTTCCAAAAGGAACCAAGACAGAAACCTAAACCAATTAGTGGCACCATCCCAAAGACTTCATTTGTATAGTCGTAAGTCGTAACGCCCAGTGCATGGCTATAGCGATCTTTAATAAGCTGCCACCACGGATCTCTACTCTGATAACGATTTCATAGACTATAAATTTTATCAGTTATACATAAATAAATGATCCTTATATTGTATTAAAAATATTTAATATTATTCTAATTGTAATTTTTCTACACGGGATACGGTAGTAAATGTGAACTATTCTATAATTTCAACATCTGTAATTACCATATATTAAGAAATAAACTATATTCTATTCTAAATATCGAAATGTATTGCGTACGACCCCGCCGGCGTAAAGCGGCTTTGGCCCGGTCAAGACGAGCCCGCTGTGTACACTTGTAACTATATACCTAAACTGCGAGTGCGCGTGGCCTGCTAGAAGGTACTAGAACACTCGCGATGATGTAACGATAACAATGCCCAAAGGAAAAAGGCTTTATTTTCATAGTCATATGGTTGCGTCTTCCATGTCAATATTTTGAGCGTTATCTTTGTAATGCGTACACATTTTATTACTTGACCACTGACCTTTATCGTGGGGAACATTTTAGCACAATGTGACGAAATACGCAACTGGCTGTCGTAACAATATTGTTAACATTATGTATGTGTTTATTTTATTATTTTATTGATTCAGTGTGGCTTGGGAGGCGAAAGTGCTGACTCGAGCCTGGTGGGTCCACGCGCACCAAGTGTCTAAGTCTGCGCCCACTGGGGAGTACCTCACCACGGGCTCCTTCATGATCCGCGGCAAGAAGAACTACCTCCTACCCGAGCAGTTGCAGTTCGGCTTCAGCTTCATGTTCAGGGTGAGATTTTGATATCTAAATTGTTTATTTTTCGACGTATTCTTTTTTGTATAAGAACATAATATCTACTGTGGCCCATAAACAACTGCAATACCAAGGAATGAGAGAATCTACGACTTTTTTGCCACCAGGGCGGCAACACTTAAAAATGAGGTGATTTTGACTGATTTCATAGCGAGGTAAGTGGATTTGTTAGAAAAAAGTAAGAGTTATAAATAATCTTTCTTTAGAGAGAATAATTAACTCTTACACAATAAACTAATATTATTATAATGTTACGAGTCTGGGGTTCGTGACAGTAAAAACTGCCGATTGAATTACCAAAATTGACACTTTAATTACAGAACACTAATGACAACTACGAAGTTTTGAAAATAACTTTTAAAAGGTATCGTAACTATTGCAACAATTTACTTAAAAAACTAAAACACAAATATGAACGAGAACTATTGGCTCGAAATACTAAAATCTCAAAATTGCTTGGAATACTATGAAAAAATTACTCATTTAAAATCAAATAAAACGCACAATACTGAATTACTCAATGTAAATTGAAACCCCTATAAATTCAGTTAATCATGTCAATGATATCTTCGCTAGTGTGGGAAAAAACCTGGCTAACTCTATTCCCTTTGTCAGCCCATCTTCTAATGGTAATAGCTACCTTAACAATTGTCAAAGTTCATCATTTGTCCTTTTGGAAGCTGACCACCAAGAAGTTGCTTGTGTACTACTTATGGATCTCAAATCGGAAAGTGCTCCCGGTTGGGACAACATCTCCACAAAGTTGCTCAAGCTGTCCAGAGATCTTGTGGTGCCTATCATTTGTCACCTGACAAATCTCTGCTTCAGGGAGGGAGTTTTCCATCACCTTTTAAACAATCAATTGTGACGGCGGTTTTTAAGGGTGGCAAGAAAGATGATATAAATAACTATCGGCCGATTTCTGTTTTACCGTCTATATCTAAAATTATCGAAAAGTTAATTAACACTCGACTCTTAAAATTTCTAAACAAATTCAATATGCTATCTGATTCACAATTTACGTTTAGACAAGAAAAGTCTACAGATGATGCTGTCTTAGCACTAACAACTCGAATCTCAGACTGCCTTGATAGTGGGAAAAAATGTATAATGGTCTTTCTCGATTTTAAAAAGGCATTTGATACAGTCTCCTTGCCCATCCTTATACAAAAATTAGAACAGTGTGGCGTGAGAGGTACACCACTTAATTTGTTAAGAGACTACCTGTTTGGTCGAACCCAAAGAGTTAAAATTGATGACTATATAAGTGAGGAGCTACCGATCTCCTTTGGCGTTCCACAAGGCAGCGTTTTAGGCCCGACTTTATTCCTTATTTACATAAATGAGCTTTGTAATATAAATATAGATGGTGGTCACGTGTTCTCATATGCTGATGACACTGCACTGTTTTTTATGGCGACTTCTTGGGATACAGTATTTAAACTTGCACAATCCGGGCTATCCAAGGTGTTTAACTGGCTACAATCCAACTTACTTACATTAAATATCGGTTTAAAGAACTTTATTTCTCATTAAGACAATAAGTCACTTACATGAGAACAATAACATCTATATTATAATTCTAGTGCGTGTGGGTAGTAAAAAATAAATAAAAATTATACCGGTCGATCGTTAACCAAGAAGCGAGTTCATTGTGTTCTTATCAGCTATAAGGCGGTGGTCCAAGTATAATTTTAATGCATAGTTTCATCATTATAAATATATTCAAATAATCTTCTTTTAAAAATATTGATTGAAGTCGCTTCTTTCACATGTTTTGGAAGTTGATTGTATAACTGTGCTCCCCCAAATGTTATGTTATTTTTTCCATAGTTCTTACGGCAGGTAACACAAAATTGCTGGCTCGGCGGGTTATATATTTGTTTATTTGACTTTTTGTTGTGAATGTTATGTGTGAGTGAATAAGCTTGTGAGTTATCTTGTAGATAAGTAGACATGTATTATACGTAAAAAGTTGTTTAATATTTAAAATTTTTGTGTTTTTGTAAATCGTTTTCGATGGTGTTAAGAAGTCATAGTTGTGTAAGATTTTAATTATTTTATTTTGTAATATTTGTATTGGTTTTAAATTACTTTTAGCTGCAGTGCCCCATATTTCGATTTGATACAGTAAGTGAGGCTTCACCAACGTATTGTATATTAAAAGTCGAGAATGTTTCGGTATACATCGAACTATTTTATGCAGTGCGCCCACAAGTGAGGAGAGTTTGTTGTGAATATATTGCAAGTGAGCTTTCCATGTAATGTTTTTGTCCAGTGTTAAGCCTAGGTATTTTTCTTGGTTAACTTGTTGTAATACCTCACCGTTAATGCTAAGTTTAGGTCGATCAGGTATTTTTCTATTTTTGGAACTAAATATTATGTATGAAGTTTTAGAAATATTAATTGTTAATAGATTGTATTGGAGCCAACAGTGAAGTATGTTTAGATCCTCTTGTGCGCGCATCGTTATTTCTTTGATATTGCTCCTGAAATAAAATAAGCTTGTATCATCTGCGTAGAGAGCAAGGCGACCCTGTAGTCCCGCTTGGTGAATGTTGTTTACGTAGATCAGAAACAGCAATGGGCCAAGAATTGAGCCTTGTGGTACGCCACATGTTAGAGGCTTGCGACTACTCTGATAGTCTCCAGTTTTTACAATCTGATACCGATCATCCAAATAAGACTTTAGCATTTTGTACACGTTTCCAGTGATGCCAATACGTTCCAATTTTTTTAGTAGTATGGAATGGCTGACCGTGTCGAAAGCCTTTTTTAAATCAACAAAAACACCTAAAGCAAACTGTTTTTGATCAATTTTGGTTTTAATAGTGGTTACTAAATCTATAGTTGCGCCAAGGGTGTTAGATTTGGGCCGAAAGTCATATTGTTGGTTATACAAAAAGTTAATTTTAGTGAGGTAGTCGTCCAATCTCATGTAAATAATTTTTTCAAGAATTTTGGAGAGTATTGGCAGAACTGAAACTGGTCGATAGTTTCCGGGATTTGTTTTTGTATCGGACTTATGCACTGGTGTGACTTTAGCAATTTTTAAGCTTTCTGGGAAGACTCCTTCATTTAAAAGTTTGTTAAGGCAATCAGTCAGATTATGAATTATATAATTTTTTATACACTTTACGACTTTATTACTTATACCATCAATACCTGTGCTCGTATTTGAATCCAAGTCATCTATGATTTTAGATACTTCATTAGCTGTGCATGGGGAAAATCGGGATAGCTCATGATGAGCAGTTGTTTGGTGTAGATTAGGTAACGTGTATGTATCATTGTTATGAAACTTGTCTGGTATTTCATTTGCTAGTTGTATACCTATGTTAGCGAAGAAACGATTAAAGGTTTCACATACCTCTATGGGGTCCGTGGTCACTATTCCGTTTTCATCTGTAAGGTTTGGGGGAACACAATTACTTAAAATTTTGTTATTTGCTAGATTATTAATTAATTTCCACATTTTCTTGGGGTTTTTTGTACATTTCGTGAATTCTCCGTAGAAATACTTCTGTTTTGTATTCTTAATCGTTTGTGCCAGCGTGTCTCTCTTAAATTTAAAATCTAGCTCGAGGTTATTATTTTTAGGATTTTGTTTAAATTTATTCCATGATATATTCCTTTCATTAATCTGAGCTATTATGTTGCTATTAATCCATTCTTTTTGAGGTTGGTTCAATATTTTATTTTTTTTGTTTTACTTTCGGCAGTTATTTTTATGATATGTTCTTCTAGAATATTAAAATTACAGGAAATATTTTGAAATTTTGATAATTCTATAATTTTATTTAATTTACTATAATCAGTCGCTTCATACACTATTTTTTGTTTTGGTGGAGGCATTACTCTTTTTATTTCTAAGTACATGTTTTTATGATCCGATAGGGCTGATTCAATAATAGCCAAATGAAAATTTTTACGTTTCAAGTTAGTAGAGACATGATCAATAATTGTTTTTGTAGTTGTTGTTTCCCGAGTACAGTACTCAGGGTTTATTTTGTTTATAATTTTGTATCCAGATTCCGTAAGCATAGTTTTATAACGTTTTGTCATACTGTCAGTACATAATAGATCTATATTCGTGTCTCCAAAGATTAAAGTCCTCTTTTTTAGCAGAAGCTGTTTTTCGAAGTTACATAAAAAATCATTAAAGTTTGAATGTCCGGGCTTGTACACAACCCCAACATTAAGTGCATACTTATAAATATATATACTTAGATAGTTGTTACCTCCAGTATAGGATGCTGTTGACAGCTTATGTTTCAAATCATCATGGACATATATCGATACACTCCCACCGACTTTACCAGGCCTGATGTTATAGTAGTGTGAATAATTTTGTATGCGAAATTGTTGAGCTTGTTCTTCAGATTTTATCCATGTTTCAGTCAGTAGTACGACGTGTATACATTTTTTGATGGAGCGCAGGATACACTTAAGTTCGTCAAATTTACCTGATCTGCATATGCTTCTGATGTTAGCATAGAAAAAATTAAGACTAGATTTATTTGAAGAAATATTCTGATAATTATTAAGTACTTGGTAAGTTATATTCTCTTGATCATCTATGAAAAGACGTTTGGTGTTAAGAAGCGATTGAAAATTTAGTTTTTTGGGTCTTTGTTTAAAACTATTTTTGGCAATCCTTTTATATATTTTATTGTAATGTCTTTTTCTCCATTTGCTTTTCTCTGTGCTAACTCTTTTTTAAGATTTTTCATATAAGTATGTTGGGCCGGTGTTTGATCTGAATAGATCATAATGCCACCTTGAAGTTTATCTCTATTACGAAGCAGCATTTTTGCAGTTTGTGCAGATTCAAAGCATACTTTAATGTTGCGATCCTTTGTAGGTTGATATTTACCAAGACGAAATACTCGAGAAGGTTTCGGGCACTCTTGTATCAAGCTGTTTAGTTTTCGAGACTTCACTAAAGTCATAGGCGCGGCCTTCATCAATTTTTGTTGTTTTGCATTCACGTATGCCTACCACTATTATATTTTTTTCCCTAGTAACCCTTTCTTGTAATTCTTGGATAACATTTTCATCAGAAGTTGACATCGTCGTACTGAATGCCATATTATTTTTTAAAGTAACGATTTCTGCCTCAAGAGATTGAATTTTATTATCCGCCGCTGTTGCCTTTGTAGTTATGTCTGATATTTGGGCCTTCATTGATATCTGGTCTTTATTCAGAGAGTCGGTAGCCACTTTAATGTTATTCACCTGTGTTTTCATTTCTGTAATATTGTCACGAATGAAGTTCATTGTAGTTTCCTGGGTGTTTGTGAATTTTTGTAACATTGACGTAACATCTTTGCGGAAATCTTGAAGTTCTTGTGCACAGTTGCAGTTGCAACTATGCTCTGGTTGCTTACGTTTTCTCTGGGTATTTTGGTGCTCCATACTAAACTCATTATTCGATGTTCCTAAATCTGTTAATGATCCACTTAGTCGGGGTGGTGAGCGCATTAAGTTCATGACTTATACCACACAAATTTGTCGTCACTATTGAATTAATGTATGCATTAACCTTTGCAGAAATTTAGAACTTATTTACTACTGTTTAATGCTTATTTTAGCGGAAAACTGTAATTGTATTTTAAGGACAACAAAATACACGTCTGTTTCATATAATCACCACTCGCACAAAATATAACCAAAACAAACTATATATGCTTCTCCAATAGTAAAAAAACACACCCAAACTTGATCTAAAACTAAAAATACATACATGCAATAACCAAAACATGTATAACTGCAATTGTCCTGAAATAGAGAAAGTTAACAGCACCAGGTACTTAGGAATAATACTTGACCAACGATTATCTTGGCATCCTCACATAGATTTTATTAATAACAGAATCAGAAAGTTAATATGGATTTTTAAATCTTTAAGATATGTAACCACTAAAAAGCTTATCAATCAAATATACGTTGCATTAGTTCAGTCAGTCCTGGGATATTGTATCCGCATATGGGGTGGAGCTACAAACACAAAATTTCTTGAAGTTGAGAGAGCGCAACGTTGTTTACTAAAGGTTATGTATTCTAAGTCGTACAGTTTTCCCACAGCGGAACTCTATCAATACAGTGAATTATTATCAGTGAGAAAGTTGTATATATTGCAAATTGTTCTAAAACTCCACAGGTCTTTACCATTTAATTATAATAATCTAAATAAAAGAAGAAACAGGTTTATTTTAAAATTGCAGAAAACTAAAACAAAATCAGCTAAACGACACTACAAAATACAATCAGCTCACCTATATAATAAAATTAATAAAATCATTGAAATATACCCTTTAAAATTAAGAGATTGTAAAAATAAATTATTTAATTGGTTGCAGCCACTAAGTTATACTGACATAGAAGATCTTCTCTCAGTGTGAATTAGTGGGTGTAAGATATGTATTTCACAGCCGCTGGTCTATGCAACAGTTGTAATTATATTTATGTTATATTATCTCTTTCATATTACCTATGTTCTTAAATATTATAAAACTTAATTTAAAATGTTTTCAGCTCTAGTTCCCTATCTTAAGAATTATGATTTATAACAATAGTTTTTTTTTGTAAATTTAAATTCTAGATTTAAGGAAGCTCGAAACATCCATTGTATAGTAAAGTAAAGTAAAAGTAAAGTTACAGCCTATATACGTCCCACTGCTGGGCTCAGGCCTCCCCTCATTTCTTAGGGCAAGGAAGTGTCCGCCACGCTGCCCAAATGCGTGTTGACGAACTTCACATGTCTTCGAAATATTTTTTTTCTTATTCCTCAGACATGCAGGTTTCCTCACGATGTTTTCCTTCACCGCCGAGCACGTGGTAAATCAGCACTTAAAATTGCAATTAACAATTTCATTGGTGCCAGCGGGGATCGAACCCGGGTTACTCGCATTCTGTTATTTACAGCGAGCGTTAACCACTGAGCTACCACGGCTCTTTATTGTATAGTATATATATATATATATATATATATATATATATATATATATATATATGCTATATATATATATATATATATATATATATATATATATGCTATATATATATATATATATATATATATATATATATATATATATAGCTCCAACAATGAATATTGTATGGATATAAGTTTTTGATGAAATAAATATATTTTGATTTTTGATTTTGATTTGATAAAACTATTTTTACGGAAAAAAAAAACTTAAAACACACTAATAATAAAACACATTCGTACTACTCAACACTTTAGTTTGCAGATATATCGCTTCGAAGTATTCGATTGTATCGCCAATTCAATACTGACTCGGTCGCGGTCCTTACCGACCTTACACAGGGCCTCTTCTACTGTAACATCTAGAATGTTCGATTACAAACCGGTCCCGACCGACTAGGTGTAGAAAGTTCTAATATGGAATTTTCTAAAAAGATCCCGACTCTCCTAGGCCTGCTACTCGATACTGGATGGCGCCAGTGGTAACTCGTCATGTACCAGGCATTAATTATGGCGCGCAACACTAACAATGGTTAAAGTTATATTTTATATCAATCAAATTATAAATGGATATATATACCAAACAATTATTAGTAGAAAAATTAGAAATGTGTACAAAAATTAAAGAACAAACCACTGAGGCATTGTTTTGTGTATTTATTTATTTTATTTTTATTTACTCGGTAAACTTATTTATTAATTTACAAACATATGTTATCCTTATGAGGCAATCTGTAGGGAAACTAAGAGAGAGATTTAAAAGATACAAGTTATGCACGACAATAAGCTAAGTCCTATGGGTCCCGCGCCTACGTCACAGTGAAGGTACAAGCTTCATTTTGAATGTGGTCTTACTTAAATCATTGTCAATGTCTCCGTCATCATTCCAGTTTATCAAAGCACACTGCTGAAAATGGGTCTCCCCATAGATTTCCTTATAGGGGAGATAGTTGTAGTTGCCCCGCTTGACAAAGGGGTTGGTAACCGCGGTGTGTATTATTTTCTAGTTATTAGTAGAAGGACGCTGCTGCCCATCTCCTGATTTGTTTCCCCCTGTCGCCTCTTACGACTCTCACGTGACGATATGGTTTTGGTTTGTGGATATTCTTACACCGCCACTACACGGTCAACATCATACGTAAAGTATTCCGGTTCGGTACGCAGCGTCAAAGTTGCCCATCTGGTACTAAATCTTCAATCCGATGAAGATTAAGGCAAATACTCCTTACAATAGGGGGGGCGGGGCACATCCAGCAGTGGACCTTTACGACTGATGATTCAAATTCAATTTTTTTATTCCATGTCACACTACAAATTAGGCTGCGATAAAATGATTATAGTTGTAGCACAAATAAATCAGCTCGACCGGGGCAGGACCCGCCTCACAGAATGCCAGCATAAAATAGCAGCATAATGCTGCTATGTTTCGTATGGTGAGTGTAGAGAACCGGAGACTATTTTTACTAATCGAGGATCGAGGCATTCCATCTTAGCCGTCAAGGATGATAACGCATTTGCATTTTAATTCTTAATTGAGGATAAATATGAATGTCTACGGGCCACAGCCATCCACTTACCATCAGGTGGACTGTGTGCTCATTTGTACCCCAATGCTATAAAAAAACCAGAAACAGTGTCAGTTTTGTTTTTTATCTATGGATGTTAGTTAAATCAGTACTAACGGGCCCTCGGCAGTAGCGAAGCCTCCATAGAAGCCCAGAAGCCGGGCTTGCTCTATAAAACTGCTCAATCAATAATATCAACTAATAAAATAACTCGTAAACTGTTTCAAACTATTTCAACTTTCCTGCGCGCTCCTCTTTTCTAGGCAGGACATGACCTTGTAGCATATACTGTGGGGCATACTGAAATGATCGGGAATAGAATATTTCGGATTGAGTTACAATAAAACCTTTTTAGAATTTGAATACTGGCCTCTTAAAATCTTAATGACATTTAAACAATTAATAAAATGTTTAAAAACAAAAACTAGGTTGGTTTAAAGTTGACACGTCGTTAACAGAAATGGAGCTCACGCGTGAACATTTCCGTGCCATAATTTATCACAATTTTTGTCGCGGCTTATCTCAAGATAAATGTCTCAGCGAACTTGTTTCGATTTATGATGTTGAAGCACCGAGTCAAACGACAATTTACCACTGGTATGCCGAGTTCCGACGCGGTTGTGTGTCGCTCAGCACTGTTTCTTCTGCAGGTCGAACGAGAACAGCGGTCACGCCTGAAAACATCGCAGCTGTACGAACTATTAGATGACCGTCATGTGACATACGAGCAGATTCGGGCTGTTATCAGTATCGGAATGACTGCAATTCAGTCGATATTACGTAACGAGCTGTGTGTAAGAAAGCTAGTTTCCCGCTGGGCTCCCCACAATTTGTCCAAAGAGCAAAAGGCGGCTCGTGTAGATTGGTGCCGGAATACTCTGCAACGCTTCAACGGAGGGAAGTCAAGTGCCGTTTATAATATCGTCTCAGGTGACGAGTCATGGATTTATTTGTATCAACCTGAAAGAAAAAATCGGTCAACAGTTTGGGTCTTCGAAGATGAGGTCAAACCAACGAAAGTAGTTCTTCTTGTATTACTTCTTATTCTTTATCTTCTCATTATACCATATTTAATTCCTGTCGTAATTTGTTCTTCTATGCATATAACTTAAACAAAATAATTTCGATGTTTCACATCTGCCAGCCGTCCCTTTTTTTAATTTTGTACATAATTTGTTTGTACTTTGTTCATGCTTTTCTTTTGTTCATGTATTGTGTTGTATATAAATTTTTCTTTCGCTCAAGCAAACCCAAACGGCTCTTTTCAGAGCCAGCGAAGGTATGCAATTGCATATGTCATACAATCTATCTAGCGGTAGTACCTATGCCTTCTGTGTGCTTTGTTAAACACGTCCTTGACTACACTGAATATGAAACTAAAGAGTGGAGACAGATCAAGATTGGTGTATTTTTATAAAACTATAATTAATATAATTAATAAACTAATATTTTAAAAACAACAAAACCATATCTTGGGCTTGCTCTAGTTTGGAGCCTTAGTTTCGCCACTGGCCCTCGGATAGTCTGCATTTTGTAATAAGCACACATTTTGATTCTGGTATTAACGTTTATACTGTAACAAACCTGGATCTTTTAGTCCTGGTTTAAATCTGTACTTTTTTTTTACACAAAACCAAATAAAACATGAGCAAACAAGACAATATAGGTAACAGTAGCGAAATATGTTGTGGAAAATCTAGGAAAGTAAGGAAGTATTTATAAAAACATTGTCCAGTTACATTAACAATTAAATTGAATTATCTAGCTTTTGAACATAAATTATAAAATATCTTATCGTAGACATTCAATATTATCTCTACATATAAAAATCAATTGCTCCCTAAAACTCAAAAACGGCTCGACCAATTCTGATGAAATATTTTGTGTGTGTATCGAGATCCAGAAATCACCCGTGCGAAGCCGAGTGTATTGCTAGTTTTATATTGTAAACACGATTGTAAGCTATTATTGGAAAAAAAAGTCCCGCTGGGTTTCTTGCTGGTTTTTCCCAGGACAGAGGTTTTTTTGCGAATCAGTGGTAAATGAAAAAAGTGACTTTCAATAATTATTGTTATAATCTACATTGAATAAAAAAGTTTCTGTTTCTGTTATATAAATTAGTTAAATTTAGAATGATGATGATTAACATCAGCAAAATTAAGACGTTGTATCGAGAGACAATACCCTTGCCAACAGTTGGAGGACAGCTGCATAGAGCGGCATCGCGACGAGCGGAAGTGCTTAGCGGCCGACGGTGTTACGTCTGACGTCACTTCCGTCCAGGAACAAGACGAAGAGATCGTAGTATCGGACGACGGTATGTTCCTCTATATCTCACTATAATGTCTTCCAGACCGAATTTCGGACACGTCAGCCAGTGTCAACGGAGACTATAGCCATCTGTGCAAGACAGTATTATATTGCACGGGTGTATACACAAGCACAGGTGCGAGAGATCAGGCGCAGGACCAATGGCTTTACGTGCTTTCCGAACTACGGGGTGAAAAACTCCGGACATCCATACTTCCTTGCTACTAAGAATTTATTTACGGAAAATCCAAAAATTTTTGGCCCGACCCGGGATCTAACCCGGGGCCTCTTGATCAGTAATCGAAGTCAGGAAGTTGGCGATTTTTCACCGTCGTACCTCGATAAAAGCGTATGGCCGTTAGTTCTACGCCTGATCTATCTTCAGTCGTGTCGGATTACTGTCCCATCGGACCATGAGAGTGGAACGATCAAGAGTGCACCTGTACAGTCCTTCCCTAGCCAAGCAGACCTAATTACAGCTTCACTCTACCACGTACTAATTTAACAACTTGGCCAAGAGGTTATAAACTACTGTTCTTATAATTTATTTAATCGCTTTTCAGACGAACCTTCCGATAAGGAGGACTCGAAGCGAGACATCGAAGCAAATCTCGCCACCATCACAGAGGAGACGACGCGAATTGAGATAGAAGATGCACCGCAACAGGAGAACGAGGGAGAAGGAGAAAGAATTAAGGAGGAAGTTAAGATAGAAGACCAGCACAATGAAGATAGCGATGATAGTTCCTCGGAGACTGGTGGCCTCCATACTCACATTAAAGTAAACTATAATTTCTTATGCTTACGTGAACACTACAAATTTAAATAAAACTAGTTTTTACTGATTTTATCGCGTATATTAACTTATAAATAACTGACGTTTCAAGCACCCATGGTCCAGTGGCGGGGGGCGGGGGGGCTGAGGTGTTCGACGTCCCAATGTCATCGTTGACCACGGCGACATTCAGATTTTTATGTATTTATTAATTTTTGGTCCGATCGACGTAGTATGAACCTCTATAGGTATGAACATGAAGGTTAGAGAACAGGAGGACGATCGCCGTAGAAAATAGTATCTCAGAAATATGGACACCATAAGTGAGGCGCTGCGATCGCTCGAGGTTCGGTCAATAAAAGTCATGTTCAGTCTATTTTTCCGATCAGATGCTAAACCACTTGCACATCGCACATCGCACACGCACAATAAAATATTTCTTCGTTTTTTGTTTCTTTTTGTCAAAAATTACAAAATTACGGAGCATGAAAATTTTCTCACCAATGCCGCGGAGAAAATTTGTACAATATTCAACTAACTTCATCTAGGTACTTGTACTTATAAACAGCTAACTTCGCAGTCACTACTCACCGACGTCAGCGCTGCTATACATTCTACAATTTTCAAGGACAAGCGGGCTATGCTTTAGTACGTAGTGATCGTTCTCCTGTTCTCTAACCTTCATGGGTATGAAGATACTATATCTTGAAGTCTTGCAATTATATGCATGGGTTGGTATTTCATTTTATTATTTATAGGAACCCAAGCAGATGGTAGCGCCCAGCCATCTTCTGTACTGAAATTAGGATGATTTTTGATTTCTATAGCTTCAAGCAAGTTTTGCACGACAAGTTTTTTGGGTTCCGCGGTGACGTCACAGTGAAGAAGCGATAAAATCCGTAAAAACTAGTTTTTTTTAAGCCCCGGATACACTAGGGGACATTTTGTGCTGCAACATGACGTGGAACACTCAATCTACGTGACGATGCAACGTTGCACAGCGACCCGCAACATGACCTGCAACATTTTACGTTACGCTGGACATGTTGCATGTTCCCGCTCCGAGAGCGAGCGCACGTGGCAAGTCTGATATGAGGACCAACAACGTTCCGTAGCATTGTATCCTGTTTTACCATGGAAAGTCCGATTATTTGTAATAAAGTTTCAAAATCAAATGTTGACATTCGAGTAAAATTCATAAAAGATCCATCAGACATTCGGAGATCACTTAAAATATTAATTCTTCTTTCTTCTTGTTGTAGTAAGAAATTCCGCACCCACCCTTCTCTTTCGTTTACGTTTCACTCCCTAAGTAAGTACTATGTACGCAGCACTAATTGCCACAACCTCCTCGGGCGAAATTTCTATTAACACTGACTAGTGTGGCCTGCAAAATGTTCCGCGGCATATGTCTCGGGACATTCCACGTAGTTGTTGAGCGACATGTTTCGCAACGTGCCACTCCTTCTGTCTCACTGTGTGTCCAAGGCTTAAAGGTAAATAACCCTATAAACCTCGCAGTCTTCACCGATACCATGATTGCGATTGGCTCACAGCCTCAACGGATATAGTGACGTCACAACCACTCACAAGTCGTATTTTTTTCATTCAATAATTTAACTATTTTTTATTAATAATTACAAAAAAATGGATTTTTTAATAAAAAAATAATTAAAAATACTTTGGATGATTTATTCTTTAATTTACAGTCGACTCTTGTTAATTCAAACCAGCGATAATTCGAACCTCTCTATAATTCATAGTTATTACGAGTTCCCTACAAAATCTCTTTATATTTCGAACTAAATCAATACATTTTTATGCTCTTGATAATTCGAACGAAAAAATCATTGCTACTTAACAAAACGACGCATTAATTCGAACTCATCGGCCTCAAACACTCGACAATTTAAAGTTGCAGAGAGAAAAGACAGAAAGATTGTAAGTACATTTTGAAAGAAGTTTAAACTTTTGTTTTGCTATGTGAGCCTTTGTTTTTGTTATGATTAGTTTGACTCGCACTTCCGCACGAATTGGTTTGTTTAGTTAACTGTGTTTCAGTTACTGTTACTCTTGCGTTGGTTTGGTTGTATACAGATTAAAACTTTGTGTTAGTTATGAGGCCTAAAAAGTATAAATGCATAACGATTTCTGAAAAGAAGAAGTTAATCGAAAACGTAGAGGGAGGTGAGAAGAAAAGTAATGTTGCAAAATAATTTAAGATTCCTCTGAGTACTCTCTCAACCATAATAAAGCACAAGGCGAAAATTTACGATGCTCAAACTGCTTGAGTACGGAAAAGAACTATTAAAGGTGAATTTCCTCGTCTGGAAGAAAGCCTGGTCATTTGGCTAAGCCAGTGTAGAGGACAAAAAGTATCTATTAGGGGAAACTTCTTAAAGGAAAAAGTAAAAGAGCTCGCGTCTACTCTAAGCATTAAAAGCTTTTGCCCCAAGAAGGGTGGCTTACAAATTTCAAAAAGAGAAATGAAGTTGTGTTTAAAAAAGTTTGTGGGGAAAGTGGAAGTGGAAAATGGAAGTTCAAGCTTTTGGCATTGTTAAAGAATAACAGTTAATAAATAATAATAGATAATTCTTAATAATTTGTAGTTTTATCTATTTTCTCTCAAAAATTTCGAACCATTTGATATTTCAAACAATCGATAATTCGTAATATTTTAAGAGTACATTGAGTTTCGAATTAACGAGAGTCGACTGTATATATAAATTTGTGGCAAAAGAAAAATGTAACTTCTCTATTGACTAGAGGGTCTTAAACCCATTTGCTTGTTTGCAGATTGACCATGGAACTGGTGAAGTGCATACCGAGTCGAAAACTATGACCGCGTCTGAAATCACCGAAATGAGTGAGTATAATATAGGTTATAGTAGGTTATAGTATAATGTAATATAATATAGGTTATATAAAAGTAGATTTTACGGATTATCGCATATGTTAATTTATTTTATATTCCCGACGTTTCGAGCACTTTACATCACCCATGGTCAGGGGGGGACTAAGGTGTTCGTCGTCCCATTGTCATGTCATGTCATCACCTCCAGATTAAAATTATTAATTTCTGATCTGATCTACGCAGTATGAATTTATAGTATCTTGAAGTCTTGCAGTTGTTTGCTTGGGTTGGTATTTAATTTTATTAATTATAGGATCTATCTTTTCTATTGAAATTAGAATGTTTTTTTTATTTCAATCATAGAATACTATAATATACAATAGAATGACTGTCAACCTTATTTTGTACGAAGGTTGGCGTCGCCGGGAGCACACATACAGGGTGTGCCAGAATAAAGTTCACTTTTGAAACCCATATAAAAAAAGACTGATAATACTTAGAGAGTTTATTCAAAAAGTAACTTAATTTGACATTAATTTAATTTACTTCTTGAAAATAACATCGTCTGGGTGTTCCCCGTCTCGCCGCAAACTCTTCTACGGGACTTTAAATTTTCAAAAACACGCCGGCACGTTGCTGTCGATATGGCCGCCATTTCTGCTCGAATGTTCGCTTTTAAGGCAGTAATTGTCCTCGGTTTATTAGAATAGACCTTATTCTTCAGAAATCCCCACAAAAAGAAATCCGGTGGAAACAAGTCTGGGCTTCGTGGTGGCCACTCGATGTTACCTCTCTTTGAGATGACTTTACCGGGGAACAGCTCCTGTACGACCTCCATGCTGGCATTAGATGTGTGGCAGGTGGCTCCATCCTGCTGGAACCAGGCCAGGGAGTTGTACTCTTGCAGCCCAGCAAGGCTTGACCTTAAAAACTTTTGAAGCATTTCCACATAACGGTCTGTATTAACGGTTACTGCGTGACCTCGAGAATTTTCAAAGAAATAAGGCCCAATCAGCCCTTTGGCTGAAATGGCAGCCCAAACCTTTGGCAGTGACACTTTTTGGCAGTGGAGTGGCTTTTGATGCTTGCGCAAAGGCTGTTCAGCACTCCAGAAACGGCAATTCTGCTTGTTGACAAATCCGTTCAGGTGAAAGTGGGCTTCGTCCGAGAAAAGGATGTTTCCGAAGTTGGAAAACCGCCCTAACATCAAGGTGCAAAATGACTCCCTTTTTGTATGGTCATCATGGGAAAGTTCTTGCACCAACTGGATCTTATAAGGATGAAGCTTCAAATCTTGTCTCAAAATTCGTCTTAAGCTGCTTCGCGAAATCCCCATAATCGCTGAACGTCGTCGCGTAGAGAGTTCCGCATTTTCTTGGACAGATCGATTAACCTCCTGAATCGCTTGCTCCGTGCGTAAAGTACGGGGGCGACCTTGACGTCTCATTGGAAGCGTCGAACCAGTTTCTTGGAACCTCTTCAGCCATTGTTTTAGCAACTGAGTACTAGGACACTGCCGGATACTCCGTACATTGAATTTAACTCTGAACATACGCCGTACAATAATGTAAGAATGACCATTTTCGTAAAACGCTTTAACCGCGAACGCGCGCTGCTCCCCCGTGAACTGACTCATGTCGACTAAAATTGCGTAAGACGCGTGACTCGATCACACCCCGCGCACCCCTCTACTTCCCACGTATGACGATCTATTTGCCAAAGAAAAGTGAACTTTATTCTGGCCCATCCTTTATAAGCAATTACGTCATGTTATCACTACTACAAACCCGATTCGCCGTGTTGACAGACTGAGTAAATTTAAACATTTTAGACTTTTGATTAATGTTCAAGATAATCATTAAAAAGTCGTTTAAATTTTAATACATATTTATTTGTAAATAGTGTGCAATTGGGCATTTTCTAAATAATTTGCATGCTGACATGTTAGTGACATTTTAGTGGCTACACGGGCTCCGCCCACTCCCTTGTTCTATTATGCATGTATTATAGTAATCTATGATTTCAATAGCCTCGCGAATCATCCTTGGAAGGGATCAGTGTTCTTTAGCGAGGATTTGTGGTCTAACAAATCTGATGTAGTGACGGGGGCGATCCTGTACGTGTTCACATACTGCAAACTTCCCGGAGCATAGATTCTTCACATCAGCTATGTGTTCTTTAACGCGGGTTTTTATTGGTAGTTTTATTTATCCTATAAGAGACACCACATTGACAATCAACATGAAATTTATTAAAAAATAAAACAGTGTATATAAATAAAAGAATATATATATATATATATATATATATATATATATATATATATATATATATATATATATATTTGTACATGTAATCTAATGATTTCTTAAATTTACGCGAACACTACACACTGAATACAACTATGTAATTATATGGATTTTATCGCGTTTAATTAATTTATGGTCACGGGGGGGGGCTTAAATGTTTGACATCTCAATATCATAGTTAGTCCGGCTATCTTCACTTTTTGAATATTGATTTTTGGTCCCGATCTACATAAAACGAGCTTACAGTATGAAGTCTTGCAGTGGTATGCTTGGTTTTGGATAGATTTTGTTAATTATAGGATGCCAAGCAGATGGCAGCACTCTGTCGCTGTGACGTAGGCTTGGGACCCAAAGCTTGTTGTCTTGCAATACTTGAATACTTGATTGACATGCTGAAGCTCGGCAGCCGGATGTATTCTGTCACAGATCCCTTGTGCTCTCTGAAACAAATATTTACCCACAGTAGCAAACTATGAAGAATGATGGTGAGATTCACCATTTAAATATCGGTTGACATGAGTATTTTCTATACACAGTGTGACCAATAGTGTTATCAGGATTTCGGATGACTAAAACATCTAGGAAAGCTAAAGTATTATTTGCTTCTAACTCCATCGTGATTTGTATTTTGTAGCTTATGGAGTTAAGGTGGTCTAAAACTGCAGTTGCTTTGTCAGACGGTAAAATTTTTAAAGTGTCGTCTACGTACCGCTTGTAGAATCTTGGATTTATAGGAGCAGTAAGAAGAGTTTCTCCTCAAAATCTTCCATGATATATGTCGGCGACTATAGGAAATACAGGTGAGCCCATCGCTACACCATCGAACTTGCTTGTAGAACTCTTCCTTCTACAATAGATAGTCAGATGTGAAGCAGTGTTTGAGTAATACTGCATATTCTGCAGGCATGTTGTTATCTTGTAGCTTCCTAGTTACAATTGAGAAGCAGTCTTCAATAAGTAGGCATGTGAATAGTGACTGACCACCAAAACTGACCACAGTTTCATTGTCAGCGAGATGTATGTCTTTTATCTCACTAACAAAATGGTGTGAATCCTTTGTGTGTGTTCCAATATGTCCTTTTGGTGGTGACAGTATTTTTGCTTAGTGTTACACCTAAAAGTAGTATTATTAATTAAAAACCATACGGTACGTGTTTCAAATTTAGATGTACTTAATGGTAATAATAATAGGATATTACTGAAGTTCATGCAACACTAGAATAACATTAATCACATTATAACTCACTTGTTTTATGGTTTATAAATCCGTTAAAAATAGTTTAATTTCGACGTGTAACATTCAACTCACAGTAACAGTAAATTCATTAAATATTTCTAATATTTAATGAATTTACTGTTATTACTTGTTATCACCACTAACCACTTAATGCTATTACTTATTGTGTAATTTTCACCATTGGTATTATACTTTTTTAAAAATGTAAAATTCCATACTAAAACTGGCAAGTATAGAGATAGTATAGCGGAATCCACCAGCCTTCTACGGTTTTTCATAATATGAAGATTGTCTTCTGTGAAGTGTCTTGAGCATAGCACACTATTTTTGGTGGGCAACCATTGGTCCCCTCGACATGTAGCGTCGATCCTCATCTTTTCCTTTCGGGGCATTTAGGAAACCTATAACATATAGGTACCACAATTATACGCCGCTATTTGTATAAAATAATGACTACAAAAGAAAAGTAAACGATGATCAAACAAATATCGACTTATAAATCACAACACTATCGATACACGTGCTGTCGTTAGACAAAGACAACTATTTTAATTTACGTAATGAGTGAAAGAGACATATTAAAAAGACATCAACGGGTGCTCAAATGATATCACTTTGCAACATTTAATATCCAGTGTAAGTTGAACTCCGGTGCATTTGAAATAGGTTAACGTGATAAGAATAAAATTTACTTACCGATGAAATATTATGCCATCTATTTGATAACTGGATGTCTTAGCTGACTTGCCACACCATTTCACTGCATAGGAAGCCATTTGTAATGTATTTTGGATACAAAAATTATTTTTAAATTTTCAAAAACTCGGACTGCCTACGGGTCACAAACTTGGTCGACAATGATATCGTGATTCTTAGCGTCACTTCATATGCTAGCTACAGCAAGTATGTGTTGCACGCGTTTGTGGCCCTGTATGCGGAATCTATTAGGAGGTAATCTGTGATTCTGAATTACTAACACATCTAGAACAGCTAAAGAAATTTTTTATAGGATATGGTGACAAACGAGCACATAGTCCACCTGATGATAAGTGGTTGCTGCGGTCCATAGACATCTACATCTATCCTCGATTACGAATCAAAATGCAGATGCGTTGTCACACCTGAGGACTAAGATGGAATGCCTCGTTTCCAGTAAAAAGTGTTAAAGAATTGTTGCCTCTAACTCCATTGTGAACTGAATTTTAGAATTTATGGAGTTAAGATGGTCTAATGCAGTTATTTTATCTATAGAATTGTGAAAGTGTCGTCTACGTACTGCTTGTAGAATCTTGGATTTACGAGAGAAGTAAGCAGGGCTTTCTCCTCAAAGTCTTATGAATATGTCGACGACAATGAGAGATACAGGTGAGCCCATTGCCATCCTGCTAACTCGAGTTTAATTCGAGTTATATGAATTTGAACTCGAGTTTAATCCGAGTTATATGAATTTGAACTCGAGTTAACTCGAGTCGTTTTTTCGAGTAAACACATCTATAGGGTGCAACATCGCTCATTAAAAACATCGAAGTTTATGAACATATTTTTTCCGATATGTTTTATCACCATTTAAATAAATATATCGAATAAATAATCACTTAGAGCAGAAATAAAACTTCTTTTCTTCTTTAAGTGCCTCTCCATGACTGAAGGTCGGCAGTCGTCCTTCTAAATTCTTCTTTTTGTGCTAGCCTGAACAGATCTTCAACTTTCTTTATCTCAGTCCATTTCCGGATGTTACATAGCCATAAAACTAAGAAGTATAATAACCAAACATTATATTTATGTTATATTAGGAAGTTTTACACTATTAATAAGTAGTAAAAATATTTACACATTTAATTTTATCGAATAATTATTAATATTTAACAGAAAACTAGAATTAATTAAACTTTTTTTTCTTTTACGTTTATTTCATTGGAATTGAATTTTAGAATAACAATTTTGACAACCTGGCGCCCAGTAAGCGGTTTCCCTCCTGGGTGATTGTAGCTCCAGCCTATGGGAATAACTGCTCACGGGGTACCGAAGTTGCCACGATAGCTTGGCTATGAAGCCCGGGAAACAACATTTTCATGTCATCCCGCATCTCCAACGCATTTCCCTTTACAGGAGTGACAGGTGTTTACATAAAATAAATATATGAAACTCTTCTGCTTTAGTTGTATCTTTAGTTTTATTTCTTATGTTGTGGTGCTTTAATTCTTTATGGTAGTTCCAAATGTCTCAGTATTGTCGCCTTTTCTGAATAAATCTACGAAACTATACCATAATATACCGAAATACAAACACGCGAATAACCGTTCATCCGTCAGAATCAATTTTTTCAACATACGGAATTTTAATACCTTCGAATAGTTGGTTATGTCGGAGCTTCATGACTCGTCGACGCTCTGACTTTTTGACGGCAAGCATCGTTCATAAACATCGCTCATGAAGAATGATGTTTATGAACAATATATCGATGTTTGAAAGAACTGATTTATCCTTTACATCCCTAGTCGCGCATCAAATAAGTGCCCTAACTGCCCTCAGTATTATTACACTGCAAGGTGGTAAGCGCACTGCGGACCGGGGCCACTTTGACGCCCTAATTAGGGACTTGTTACACCACTTTTGTTAAGGGTAATATACAGATACTGTGCAGTCTAATAGGCGTATAAGCTCATACTACGTAGATCGGAACAAAAATTAATAATTTTAATCTGGAGGTAGCCGTATTTAAAACTATGAAATTAGGACGTTGTACATCTCAGTTCCCCCGCCCCGTGACCATGGCTTCTGTAAAGTACTCGAAACGTCGAAAATACAAAATAAATTAATGCACGCGATATAATCCGCAAAAAGTAGTTTAAATGTGTAGTGTTCACGTAAACGTACGAGGGGCACACTGAAATGATCGGCAATAAGAAAAACCACATGCACGGTATAGTTAAATTGTATTTTATTGTTTTTCGAAGTATTCTCCGTTCAACTTAATGCACTTTTCCATTCGTGCAAACTAATCATTAAAACAGTAATTCCTGTCTGAAGATGATGTTGACAAAATGGCTGATTTGTACACTTCCACAGCTGCTTCGGGGTCTTCAAGCCGTTGACCGCGTAATAAATCTTTCATTCTAGAGAATGTAAAGAAATCGTTTGGGCTCAGGTCAGGATTGTACAGAAACGGCTCATCAGCTCAACGTTTTCCTGCTTCAAAAATCATTTGTATTCCGAGCCGTATGAGAACTCGCATTATCGTGACGGATAGGATAGGATGATGCTATTTTTCGGGTTATTTTTTCGGAGTTCGGAGATCATTTCTGGCAAACGAACCGTTATATACCACTCAGCGGTAACCGTTCTGCGTTCCTGTAATGGAATTGTAGCAACATGCCCCTTTTTCGAGACAAACGTAGCGACCATTTTCTTCGACACGCTGCGGCAGCGAACCACTTTCGTTGGTTTGACCTCGTCTTCGAAGACCCAAACAGCTGACTGATGTTTTCTTTCAGGTTCGTGTCAATAAATCCATGATTCGTCACGTTCGAACAAGAAGTAATACAAGAAGAACTACTTTCGTTGGTTTGACCTTATCTTCGAAGACCCAAACTGCTGACTGATTTTTTCTATCAGGTTGATACAAATAAATCCATGACTCGTCACCTGAGACGATATTATAAACGGCATTTGACTTTCCTCCGTTGAAGCGTTGCAGAGTATTCCGGCACCAATCTACACGAGCCGCATTTTGCTCTTCGGACAGATTGTGGGGAGCCCAGCGGGAAACTAGCTTTCTTACACACAGCTCATTACGTAATATCGACTGAATTGCAGTCATTCCGATACTGATAACAGCCCGAATCTGCTCGTATGTCACATGACGGTCATCTAATATTATAGTTCGTACAGCTGCGATGTTTTCAGGCGTGACCGCTGTTCTTGGTCGACCTGCAGAAGAAACAGTGCTGAGCGACACACAACCGCGTCGGTACTCGGCATACCAGCGGTATATTGTTGTTTGACTCGGTGCTTCAACATTATAAATCGAAACAAGTTCGCTGAGACATTTATCTTGAGATAAGTTGCGACGAAAATTGTGATAAATTATGGCACGGAAATGTTCACGCGTGAGCTCCATTTCTGTTAACGACGTGTCAACTTTAAACCAACATAGTTTTTGTTTTTAAACTTTTTTTTATTGTTTGAATTTCATTAAGATTCTAAGAGACCAGTATTCAAATTCTAAAAAAGATTTTATTGTAACTCAATCCAAAATATTCTATTCTCGATCATTTCAGTGTGCCCCTCGTAAGAAATCGTTATAAAAAGTTAAAGTTACAGCCTATATACTTCCCACTGCTGGGCAAAGGTCTCCTCTTAATTCTTAGAGGTTTATAGGTTAAGGAAGTGTCCGCCGCGCTGCCCCAAAGCTTGTTGCGAACTTCACATGTCTTCGAAATATTTTTTGTTGTTTTTCAAATATACAGATTTCTTCACGATGTTTTCTTCACTGCCGAGCACGTGATAAATCAGCACATAAAATTGCAACTAACAATATCATTGATGCCGTTGGGAATCGAACGCGGGTTGTTCGCGTATTGTGAAATTTACAGCGAGCGTTTAGCTCAGGAGCTAAATTTCACAATACGTTAAGCTAAGCGGCTCTAAGCTCAGGAGCTACCACGGCTCCGTTATTTGTATAAGTTACTCCCTAAATACGTCCCACAGCTGGGCACATACGCACCCCATTTCTAGATGGGAAAGGTTGTGGGTGAGTCAGCTCAGTTGAACTGCACGAGTATTTATATAACGCAATAGAACCAGAGTAACTAACCTAGCTTAACGGCTTAGTAAGCTGAAGTGGAATGGTCCATTTATATATCTCGAGAACCTACAATCGTTAGGGAAGAAAGATTCTCGAATGGCAGCCTCATACCGCAGCACAATTGCATAAACACAGCAGCATTGAACTGCTATTTTGCGCTGGTATTCTGTGAGAGGGTGATCTTTCCCCGCTCGAGCCGACCCATTCGTGCTACAACCATAACATGTTCCCGCTTGCATATGAACACTTTTTATGATTAATAATATTTTCAGATGAAGAATTAACTGTATGTTTCCCCCACTTCCCGAGGAAAAGCAAAAAGAGGATAGAACAGAAAAAGGAAGAACAAAAAAAGGAGGATAAGGACAAGAAAGACGCGCTGAAGAGGGGACAGAGAGGAAAGTTGAAGAAAATAAAGGAAAAATACAAGCACCAGGATGAAGAAGATCGGGCTTTGAGAATGGAAATATTACAGGTAACATGTTACGTTTTATTTTATAGTAGAATAGTGACAAACGAGCACACAGTCCACCTGATGGTAAGTGGTTGCTGAGACATCTACATCTATCATCGATTACGAATCAAAATGATAATGCGTTGTCACCCGTGAGGACTACGATAGAATGCCTCGTTTCCAGTAAAGAGGGTCTCCGGTTCTCTACACTCACCATACGAAACACAGCAGAGTTAAGTTGCTATTAAGTTGGTATTTTGTGAGAGCGTGGTCCACCAACCTCTACATCTATCCTCGACTAAGAATCAAAACGCAGATGCGTTGTCACCACCTAGGACCAAGATGGAATGCCACGTTTCCAGTAAAAAAGGTTTTTTCTTTTATAGAAGAAGGGGCGAACGAGCATGCGGCTCACCTGATGTTAAGTGACTACCACCGCCCATGGTCAACCGCAACACCGGGGGAATTGCAGGTGCGTTGCCGGCCCTTTAGAAAGGAGTAAGCTCTTTTCTTAAAGGTATCTAGATCTCTACACTCACCATACCAAATACACCAGCATAAAGCTGCTATTTTACGCTGGTATTCTATAAGAGCGTGGTCCTTCCCGGTCGAGCCGACCCACTCGTGCTGCAACCATAACATAGCTTCAGCGTGACTCTACCACATATGAAAGTGTGAACGTACGAAGTCGTCGTACGTAAGAAGTCAATATTAACACCATTACTGTTTTAGCCTATTAAAGTCTACCGCTGAAAATACACCCCCGTAGAATGCCTCATAGCGGGAATATTTGCTATACTTGCCACGATTGGTGACCGCAGTTTTTAGTTTAAGTCGTTATTAGGAAGACACTGCTGGCCATCTCCTCATTTGTTTCCCTCAGTCGCCTCTTACGACACCCACGGGATGATCTGGGATAGTGGATATATATAGAGTTAATTTTCATAAATAACTAATACAAAACAAGATATTGCTCTATCTGTTCGTGAAGTTCCATCGCAATCCATTCAGTCATTTCGAAGATTAACACAGACCGAAAGACAGATAGCGAGAAAATAATCCTTTTAGCTTAACCGAATCCAGATATGTGAATATTACGAATAAACACTACAATATTAGTTTTATGACGACAGTGTTAAAAGAATATCTATCTTATCTTTATTTTATAGGGGTATATTTATTTTATTTTATTGGAGTATAGAGTATAGTGTAGTGTACCTTAACCGACGAGCGTGTATGCGTAGATATTTGGATGTAAAGTAAACGAAAGAGGTGTGCCAGAATCGTGCCAAATGGAATTCCGTAGTCTCTGCCTACCCGTCTGGGTGACAGGCGTGAGTGTTTATGTATTATGTTTTTATTTTAGTCGGCCAACACGACTAAAGAATCCAAAAAAGCGCAGAAGAAAGCTACGATGAAGAACACAAAGAGTAAAGCCGGAGGTCGAGCGCAGAAGATACCTCAGCCTGCTCCGATACTTCTAGAAGCAGAGTCCGAGGAGGAGCCAGAAGTTGAGGTGAGCATTTTTTTCCCACCAAATTATGATTAGATGTGGCCCATGGACATTTCCATCATTCCACGGTTAAGAACCAATTTGCAGGTGTTTTGTCACCCGTGAGGACTAAGATAAAATGCCTCATTAGCACTAAACAAACTTAAAGGCTAAAAATGTAATTTAATAAACCCTATTGTGTAGAAAAGTTTACAGCAAAGAGAAAAATTTATAGCCTATGTCACTGCCATATCTAAGACGAATCTGACAAACATGCCATATGCTAACATCCATCAAGCCGTTTCGGCTGGATAATTTATGGTACTGCTTACGGACCGGGTTATTGAACAAACAAAATGTCACCAACGCGAGCTCAGTGTTGTCTTGATTGCAATCGCGAGCTGTCCGTGCAGTGTTTCCACTTTTAGATATTTTACACTATTTTAGGGCTAATATAGGTAGGGCTTTCGGCGTTTCTTCAAGTTGACAGGGGGTATGTTCCAAAATAGTACCCAGTGTACTGTCCGATGCAAATGACATCATGAATCGACGCTATACTGGTGATTCGTTCCAAAACATAGGACAGCATATGACGTCATACATTTACGCCATTTTGGAAAAGTGTTGGCGATTATTTTGTCATTTTATGCTCCAAAAGTCATTATATCTTCCTAATGGAGATACCAGCAATTATTCTATAATTTTTTGTAATTGAATAAATAAAAACAAATTCTGGCATGATTCATTCAGCGCACACACCATTTAAAATTGTTTTATTGTGGCCGGATATCCGACGCAATATGGCCGCGGCACGCCAGTACAATATAGTGTCAATTGATGACGTCATTTGCATTTGCACGTGTACTGTGGTGTATTTCGGAACATACCCCTTATTTGGGATAATTTGGGGTAAAATCGAACTCTAGGTAACCCTGTTTTTTATACCCACCCAAGATAATTTTTTAAAGATTTATCGAAGGGGATATGGTTAAAAGAGCTAGGAAAGTCTAGAACGAAAAGTTTTTCATTATGTATATCGGAATAATGGTATAATATGTATAATATTTTACTTAGTTACATATTCATTATTTGTATGAGACTAAGTGTTATTATAATTTCAAACTGAGAACGTCTCCTTCATCACAAAACTTAAGATTTTTAGTCGTGCAACGATATTCAAAACCTGCAGTGATATTGTTCTTTAAAATATTGACAATTAGGTGCAGTAAATAAGCCAATTTTAATTTTTTATGTATTTATATAAGTGAGGGTCCAATGGTAATGGTCCAGGGTAAAATCAAAATCATAAGTGGAAACACGGGTTCCGCTGTAGTTCATGATTATTTAAGAGATGGCGCTGATTTATTCTTTCCTTAAACTGTGGAAAATTTTTGTTCGCACGACCATATTATCTTGTCATTTATATCGATGATACATAATACAATTATGCTCTCGAAAAACTTTACCCTCCTGGGGTAGTCCGGTAGAAAGAGTCTCCCGTTCTCTACTTTCACTATACGAAACAGCAATGTCAAGGGGATGATTACCTCGAAAATTTGGTAGTTTTTCTATTGAACATATTTTTTAAGTTTTATAATTTACGAATCACATTTTGGTATATGATATTTGACTATAATCGTATGATACCTTGGATTTCATAAAAGGAAAACATAACATGTATTTTTCTCGATAGAAAAAAATTGCAAAATAGGCTCTAATTAGTTACATTTCTCCATGACACAACAAATTTTTGCGAATAAGTTCACGGTATTATTTTTAACGCATAGCACATTATCATATCTAAGTTCTTATAAACAATTTTTGTAATCCATAACAAAGTTTTGTTAAAAAAAATGTTGTTTGGCGTTTGCTTACATCTTTTTCTGAGCGCGTGCTCGATATAGCTATTTCGTAATTTGCGTAAGTCATTGCATAAATTTCATTTTAAAACTCCCTCAGTCGTCCGTTAGCTTCACGGAACGGAATTTTGAATTTTAAAAAAAGTTGCAATATGGCTCTACCTTTTATAAAATAACGTCTTTACAAATTTTTTTTATATTGCAGTTGGAGCAACCTGGCGCCGATACAGACGTGGAGCTGCTGAACCAGCTATCTGGCTGTCCGTATCCAGAGGATGAGCTTTTATTCGCGGTGCCGGTCGTGGCCCCGTATTCTGCACTCGTTAACTACAAGTGGGTTCGATTCCCTTTTTACGAACCGGTATATCCGGGACAAGTTAAAAGTAGGACTAGTTGGCAATCTGGGTATTTTAAGATTAGGTTTATTTTTTATTCAATTCGAATCCCGGATCGGACCAACAACAAGCAGTTATTAAGTTTTTTGTCAAAAAATTCTCAGTAGCAGACCGGAGTAAAGAAGTTGGTGGTGTTTCAACCCCGTGCCTTCGTAAGCACGTAAAGTCGCTGGTCCTGCCCCAGATCTCTGTTCGGTCTTGTGGGATTGCCGTCTGGACCGAATAATAATAATAATCTTCATTGATAAATATATTACATGCATAGAAATTTACAGTGGTCAACAGTTCCTAAACTAAGTACTGTTTTTCAGATTATATATTATGAGAGTGCACCTGTACTTGCGGGTTGTACACGAAATTGCACAAAATATTTCTTGCATATAAGAATCGGGCATAAATCGGAAGCATTTTTGACATAAACCCGTTATTTTTTTGTATGCAAACTTTGTTTTATGTATGTTCAAATAATGTATATCGTTCCTTTTATTTCAAATCAAATCAAATAATTTATTTGTAAAACATAGGTAAAAAGTTACAAACTTGGTGAAAAAAGTAAGATAAGTAACACTATGTTTCGCCTTAAAAGGCATACAAATATTTGGTTATCATTATCACCTGGCAATTTGAAAATTAATTTTTAATAAAATAACAATTTCAATTATAATTGGTATGTTTAGAAATTACGTAAATTATTATCTTAATTAACAATTACATAATTCTTAATAACATAACGATAAAAATATAATAAATAAATCGTACATTAATTATTGTGGGTACTAAAAATAGTCCATAGATATACTAATTACTGTTACGAGCTTGAGGTTCGTGACAATAAAAATTGCCGATAAAATTACCTAAATTAACACTTTAATTTACTTTACACAAATTAAAACTAAAAACACTAATAATTAAACACACTAATTCACTTAATTCCGCTCCGAAGCTTCGCTTGTGTCGCTGAGTTCAACTCTGCCTCGATCGCATCTTGCGCCACCTATTTATTTAAATTAGCAAAATATCCGGAATGTTCAAGTAAACACGCGCAAGGTACCGAGAGTTCGAGTATAGATTTTCTAGAAACTTAGTTCTTCGGATGGCGCTGTCGGTTGAGAGATCTGTGATGTCATTTTCTGCAACGCTCTACTCGCTCTCGTTCCTGACACTAGATGGCGCTAGTATATCGTCGACTGGAGCGCGTAACACTGCCCCCTCCTAAGACATGCTCGTCCCGAGCATTATCGGTCCCATGATAACGCGCCAAGCGATCCACATGGACGATCTTAGGAGTCCCTCTTGCGCCTTTCTGTAACGGCTCCGCAATGTCAAGGGCTGTCCTATCCCGTGGTGCACCAACATTGTACAATTTCGGTGCTCCTCTACTACGTGTCTGAGGTCCCCGCACGGCCGCACAACTTGTACATGTACGACACCAATCCTCGACATCGTCACGATAATGGACCCAGTAAAATTGTTCTCGGACCTTCAGTAGAGTTCGTTTAACTCCCAGATGGACTCTTGAACGACCATTATGGCACAGCTGTAGAACATTCGGCACTTTAGCTTTAGGGACAACCATATGCAGACAGCTGTCTCTTCGACCATTGTCCCATTTACGGCACAGGACTCCATCCTGAAGCAGCAAGCTGTCCCATTGGGCCCAATAGCTTTTCGTGGTTGAACTCATCGCTGAGACGTCCCTCCACTTAGGCTTGGTAGCACGGGCCTTCATCCATCCCAGAATCGGCTTGATGTCTGGATCTTCCTGCTGTGCATGACGTAGGCTGTCCTTCCACCCGTTGCTGAGGTGGTCTGTCCTGAGCATCCTCACGGATACCACTTCCTTACTCTCTTGCCTACTACAATGGTTGCAATCTTCAGGAAAAGGTCTTCTTGACAATGCATCTGCGTTGCCGTGAGATTTCCCGCTGCAGTGTCTAATAGGAAAGTCGTATTCCTGCTGCTGCTGGGCGGTGCTGTTAGCCGCACTTCCTTTCTGAGACCATTCACCTTCCCTTCCTAGGGTGTGCTTAGGGCAGCTGGACCGAAGGTGGCCCCTTTCCCCACAGCCATAGCACCTAGGGCTGTATCTTTTATTGTGGTCGCGAACCGTAACTGCTGTAACCTCCCTAGCGTGAGGTGAACGATGATCCTGTCGCCGCCAGGCAGTGCCGTTAGCTGCACTACCCTCTCGAGATCGATCAACTCTCCTTTCCACGGTTCGCTTAGGGCAGCTGGATCGAAGATGGCCCTTTTCCCCACAGCCATAGCACCTAGGGCTGTATCCTCTGTTGCGGTCGCGAACTGTAGCTGCTGCAACCTCCCTGACGCGATGGGAACGATGATCCTGCCGCACGGCTTCTACCTCCAGTGCATGGGCCAAGGCGTCCTTAAGCGTCTCGTGGTGCCCGAGCCTCACAGCAGCTCTGACTTCCAGGTCGCGGATGCCGTCGATGAATGTCTGCACCAGGTTCCCTTCAATGAGCGCAGGTACAGACCGGTATGCTTTTCGCACCAGCTTCTCCACTTCTAGAGCCCACTGCTGCAGGTTTTCGTTGATGCGCTGCACACGATCTTTAAGCTGCGCACGAAAGACGTGTTCCAGGTGAGCGTCGCCATACCTCGCCTCCAATGCCTCAAGGAGTTGCTCATAAGTCACTTCCTCACCGAGAGCTTCCAGAACTGTTAAGGCCTGGTCACGCAGGCCTAGTGTGAGAGCAGTCATGGCCTGATTTTTATTCCAGCCGTTCGCCTTCATAACAGCTTCGAACTGGATTTTGTAGGCTGACCAGGAAGAGGTACCGTCGAACGGTGGCACCTTGAACCCACGTAGCGAAGGTGTTGTAGCTACTACGGGAGCTGTAGCTCCATCTCCAAGTTTGAGTTCGTCCAGTGATTTCTTCATGTCAGCTATTACGTTGTCAACCCGATTGTTTACTTGGTCGATTCGGGTTTCAGCTTCCGACATTCGGTTGTCATGTTGAGCAACCTTATCCTTCACCTCCTTTATCTCCTTCCCGAAGGTAGCGTGAAGATCCTTAGTGAGGAGCATTTGCTCTTCCAACCGACGGGCCTGTTCCTCTTGTCCGCCCCGCAGTTGATCTTCCAAACGACGGACCTGTTCTTCTTGTCCGCCCCGCAGCTGCTCTTCCAAACGACGGACCTGTTCCTCTTGTCCGCCCCGCAGCTGCTCTTCCAACCGACGAACCTGTTCCTCCTGTCGACGAGTTTGTTCCTCCTGCTGCTCTTTCAACCAACGGGCCTGTTCCTCCTGTCGGCGAGCCTGCTCCTGCAGCATCACCATCAGAGCACCTAAGTCAGGTGCTGCAGATGTAGGGGCTACAGACGGGCCTGCAGCCGGTGGCTGGCCCTCCGACGTCTGCGGCGTTGCACCTCCAAATCTTCTTTGGTCCGTCTCCTGCTGGCGTTGACTTCGGGTACGGACACCCTCCGTTTCCTCCTTAGGTAAAATCGGCATGATTTTATCCCACTTCTGACACCAATTGTTACGAGCTTGAGGTTCGTGACAGTAAAAATTGCCGATAAAATTACCTAAATTAACACTTTAATTTACTTTACACAAATTAAAACTAAAAACACTAATAATTAAACACACTAATTCACTTAATCCCGCTCCGAAGCTTCGCTTGTGTCGCTGAGTTCAACTCTGCCTCGATCCCATCTTGCGCCACCTATTTATTTAAATTAGCAAAATATCGGGAATGTTCAAGTAAACACGCGCAAGGTACCGAGAGTTCGAGTATAGATTTTCTAGAAACTTAGTTCTTCGGATGGCGCTGTCGGTTGAGAGATCTGTGGTGTCATTTTCTGCAACGCTCTACTCGCTCTCGTTCCTGACACTAGATGGCGCTAGTATATCGTCGACTGGAGCGCGTAACATTACTATATACTAGATTACTCTTAATTTCGCCTCCAGATTCGCTCAACAGAATCTCTGCTCCCCAGGTACAAAGTGAAACTCACCCCGGGTACCAGCAAGCGCGGCAAAGCCGCAAAAACCGCAGTCCAGGTGTTTCTGCGGGACAAAGCGTGCACTCCCCGGGAAAAGGACCTGCTCAAGGCCGTCAAGGAAGAGAACATCGCGAGGAACTTCCCCGGGAAAGTCAAGCTGTCCGCCCCGCAGTTGCATAAACATAAGAAATGAATTGAAATATTTTTCAGCGTTTTTTTTTTATTTTTTGTTTTTTTTTGTTTTTTTTTTTACGACTGCCTAAGAAGGGTATATTTTTCGTGTGTACGTACGTACGTATGTGTGTATGTCTATTTCTTTGGCAAGCTCTGTAGTCTAAACAACTTACTGGATCTTAACATATACGTGGTAGTGCCACGCTGCAGCTATATCAATGGTTGTAGCACAGATGGATCGGCTCGACCGGGGAAGGACCACGTTCTCACAGAGTACCAGCGTAAAATAGCAGATTAATACCATTGTGTTTCGTATGGTGAGTGAAGAGATCCGGAGACCCTTTTCTACTAGAAACGAGGCATGCTAATTAGGCAATTTGTGAAAGTGGAGATTACGTTAGGTTAAAACAGTAATTAAAAAATCATACATAAACACTCACGCCTGTCACCCAGAGGGGTAGGCAGAGACTACAGACTTCCATTTGGCACGATCCTGACACACCTCTCTCGCCTCCTTCACATCCATACACCTACGCATACATGCTCGTCGGTTAAGGGTACTTCTAATTTGGCCCGTTTTCAATAAATCGCCAATTTCGTCGATAAATTTCCGCCTAGGACGTCCCTTTCCGACTCTGCCATTGACTTCTGCAACATAAATTTTCTTTGTCACTCTTTCCTCATCCATTCTTTCCACATGACCAAACCACCGAAGTATTCCTTTCTTAATCCTGGTCACCACATCATCTTGCAAACCACACTCTTCTCTTATCACACAAAAAACCAGACTACATAAAATGAGCTTACTGAATAGTGGAAAGCTAAAATCTTATGTCACTTTTATAATTAAGACTATTCTAACGACACCACATTTTTTATAGAACAAGGGCGACAAAAGAGCGCACACACTCCACCTGATGGTAAGTGGTTGCTGTAGATAGACATCCACATTTATCTTCCATTAAGAATCAAAATGCAGATGCGTTGCCAGCCCTGAGGACTAAGATAAAATGCCTCGTTTCCAGTTAAAAGGGTATTCGGTTCTCTACACTCACCATACGAAACACAGCAGCATTATGCTGCTATTTTAAGCTCGTATTCTGTGAGAGCGTGGTCCAATCGAACCCAATCGAGCCGACCTATTCGTGCTGCAACCATAATAAAGCTGCAGCATGGCTCTACCACGGATAAAATACTGGCTTCTTTTAAGCTCAGGAGGTTGTTTGCTATTAAAACCATAAACAACCATTATTAAAATTTAGTACGACTGCCTGCCCTGGCTAATCTTCGCAATGGCTGACCCAATTGTAATGAGACTTTACTAAAAGACAGGGAGCAATGCCAGAAGTGATCTGCATTATATTTTATTTAAAAAAAAAATGACAATATTTTATTTTGAAAATTTGATTAAGTGGATGGTTTTTGAATATATTATCTAAACTACGCCACATAAATAGATTTTACCCAGACGAAGCCGGAGAGAGTTTTGCTAGTTATATATAAATATAAGAAAATAGATATTAATTTATTATAATGTAGATGAAAGTTTTGTTTTACTTAATGCGAATTCTGTAATTTATTTTGGCTTACATCATTCCATTCTAAATACTCTTTTTTTATGAAAGTGTTAAAAAATCAATGTCATATCTATATCATTACCAATAACATGTTAGTTTTCATCAAAGACTTGCTATGTATGCTACTAGACGGGCATTACGGTACTAATTACTAATACATTGCGCACTAAGTATGGTCAATTCTCCGCAACTTTAGTCGATTTTGAACGAGCGAGAAGACTGTTCTTTGTTTTGTAACCGTGAACGTTGCTTGCGACAATCTAACAATGATTTTGTTTAATGTGAGTAAGAAAACGTTATTATTCATGTGCGCACTTTTTCAACGTGATTTGAAGTTTATTACGTAATAGTATGTAACTTAATATTAGTAACCTAAAAACAATAATTGCCGTTAATAAGAATATAATTGGGTGGCATATTTAGGGCTGATCCTCATTATAATGCCGTTCACAGTTTGATCTCGGTCTGATAAAATATTATCAAGTAAAAAATATCTGTATGCATTCATTTTTCATTCTATCCGTAACAGTCAAGTTTCGGACGAATTCCATTCAATTATAACAAATCAGACCGAGATCGGACCGAGAACGAACTGTGAACGGCAAATGAGGATCGGTTCCTATCGTGCCAGCTACGTGCCACAGTTTATGTTCAGATTTGCCAGTCAAGTAATAAGATAAATTAGTGTTTAATTTGCGTCCGTTTACGAAATGTTACATTATTTTACACGATCCTATGAATTTGTTGCACATGTAACTTGGTTTTTTGTTGTAAACAATGATTGTTGAAATATAAGTGTCCAAAGCATTATTTGTAGTTTTTATCTTCTGGTACTCCTGACGATCGCAGCCTGCAATCCTCTCTACATCGGAAGAGAAGGTTTTTTAAATACTAAAAAAAAACTACGCACTAAGGTTTTACTCCTGCATCGTGAAGGGGGGGGGGGGCAGTTTACATATATTTATTTCACAAGGACAAACATGTGGGCCATACAAATATATAGATAAACGATCGCACTGTCTACGTGATGGTAAACGGATGCTGTGGCCGATAGACATCAACATTAATCCTTGAATAAGAATCAAAATGCAGATGCGTTGTCACCCGTGAACACTAAGATGAAATGCCTCGATTCCAGTAAAAATGGTCTCCGGTTCTACACTCACCATACGAACAAACATATCAAGTATTAAGCTGCTATTTCATGCCGGTATTCCGTGAGAGCCGTGGTAGCTCAAATAGTTAGCGCTCGCTGTAAGTTTCACAGTACGCGAGTAACCCGGGCTCGATCCCCGCCGGAACCAATAAAATTGTTATTTACAAATACTTATTTATCACTTGCTCGGTGGTGAAGGAAAACATCGTGAGGAAACCTGCATATCTAAGAAATAAGAAAAAAGTATTTTGAAGACGTATGAAGATAGTCACCACGCATTGGGACGACACGACGGACACTTCCTTGCCCTTTACACCGAATTTCGGTCCCGGCGGCCAGCCTCAACAGAGACTAGCCATCGACGCAAAACAGGATTATAGTCAATGATGTATAAACTTATAGATACGTTGTCCGCACTCTAAAATGGCAAGATGAAATGAAGCCAATTGGCCACATCGCGCTTCGTCACGCACCAACCTGTCGCATCCCGCCGTACGGTGTCATATTTTCTTTCTCTTTCTTCATGCGTATAAGTAGTTCTAGTATTTTCGCCGTTTTTAAGCGCCGCGATGTTCGATCATGACGTGTCTATATATAATACGTCATTGATTATAGTGCCCAAGTGTATGCGCAAGTACAGGTGCGCTTTCTATTCCCTCACTCTCATAACCTGATGGGACGGTAAACTGAAACAACTGGAAAGAGCTTTACTTGCTTTCCCGTGAGACACCGCCATCTTCCCGACTCCGGGCAGCTACTAAGAATTTCTTTACTGAAAAACTCAATAATAGATTTTTGGCCCGACGTAGCATTTGATCCCAGGACCTCATGATCAGCAGTCGCACCACTACAACCACTAGACCAACGACACAGTTGCCCTAAAGACACAGTTGTCTCAGATATGAGAGGAGTTACTTTAATTTTCTGTGAGAGCGCGTTCCTTCTCGATAGACTCGACCCTTTCATATTACAACCGAAATATGAAAGGGTCGAGTACCGCCCTTTCATATGAAACAGAAGTGAACAACGCACTTACAGTTTCCCAGTTGATAAATGGTTTTCGCAGGCCATGGACACCTACAACCGTCTTAAACAAAGAAGGGATAGATGCGTTGTCACCTCCGAGGATTAGGAATCTCTAGTATATAGTCAGTAATCTATGATTAGGAATTAAGAATGAATGTCTTCACAGCCTGTAATTATCTCTCTTAGCTCTTTAACGTAATTTATTACAAAATTTAACTTGCGATACTCATGTGACCTCATGATGTTTTGTTTTGTATAAATGATAGTTAAATATAAGTCATACTTAGATATATACAAAGATACTTACATCAAAATGATCTTCACAGAATAATAGTCTAGTTTTTGTAGACAACGTATTCGGGTATTTTCTTGCCAGTTTTAACAAAGTACATATTTCTTACATTTAAATCAGTTGGCACTTGAATCCATAAATTTCCCGGCGTTCTTATGCTCATATATTTGCGTTTAGGCACAACACAACAATGATATAGATAACACATTATTAAATATTAAAAAGTATCTTATTCTTTCGCAAAATCGGCAAAATTCTAGGATAGTGACGTCACGAGTATTACATCATGGCGGCTAGCGTTTTCACGTGAAAATTTCAAGCGGTAGATTATAAGTAACTTTTATGGCACTATTCGATTTAAAAAAAATTATAGTGTTACATTTTTTTGGAAAATGTGTGTAAGTTGTACCCTATTGTTTTTGCACAAATGAACGCTATTCTTGTGGCTTTGGTCGTTTATTTAAGGAATCTATGAAATAAAACTGTGAAAATACTTTTTTAATACGTTTTTAATTAAAACTAAGAAATTATCAATTTCTTAGTTTACTCTACTATCAGTTAATTACAAAATTAATATAAATGAAATTTACCTACCAATACTTTGAAGGTTTTCTATTTTGAAGTCAATAAGATTTTTATTCGAAATTAAACAAATAGGATGTTTATTTGACTACAAGGAGTAAGCCATAGGTTTAGTCTTCATCCTCTTCTTCTTCGCTGAATTCCTCACCACCTTCTCCGGGAATCTCTGGAGGCGGGGCTGGCGGTAGATGGGCGATGCGGTACACCTGAATTAATATTAAATCTAATTTTAATTTATGATGGATTACTACGTAGATTAACCGTGTAGTGATGATTTAGTAATATTCACTACCCTATAACATTCCGTGGGTGTTAGGAAGCAATAGAGGGAAACTGGAACAGGGAATGGGCAGCATCATTTTCCTGATAACGGCTCTAAATAATTAAAAAAGCTGCGATAGCCAACCCGCTCGCCAAGCTTGGCAATTATGGCAATCCCTCCTATGAGGCAATGTATGGGGGAGGCCTATGTTCAGCAGTGGACTTTAATAGGCTGTAATGGAGTGATGTATAGAAGATGATCTACCAGGAGCACATGACCCACTGAGAGATGAAATTATTCAATTAACGGTAACGTTACAGCTATGGCAAGTATGTCCTCTATGAGGCTATCTATGGGGGAGGCCTATGTTCTGCTGTGGACTTTAATAGGCTGTAATTGATGGATGGATGGACTATGTATATGACGCTTGGTCAGAGTAACTTAACTAGACACTGCGTTGCAAAACCCTGGTTCGAAAAGAACTGATGGAATGAAATTGTTAATTGCACCACCACATAACGGGGAACGCGGCGGATATTTCTCTGTCTACGTGATGGTAAGTGGATGCTGTGGCCGATAGACATCTACATTAATCCTTGAATAAGAATCAAAATGCAGATGCGTTGTCACCCCTGAACACTAAGATGAAATGCCTCGATTCCAGTAAAAATGGTCTCCGGTTCTACACCCACCATACGAACAAACATATCAAGTATTAAGCTGCTATTTCATGCCGGTATTCAGTGAGAGCCGTGGTAGCTCCAATGGTTAGCGATCGCTGTAAGTTTCACAGTACGCGAGTAACCCGGGTTCGATCCCCGCCGGCACCAATAAAATTGTTATTTACAAGTACTTATTTATCACGTGCTCGGTGGTGAAGGAAAACATCGTGAGGAAACCTGCATATCTAAAAAATAAGAAAAAAATATTTTGAAGACCTATGAAGATAGTCACCACGCATTGGGACGACACGACGGACACTTCCTTGCCCTTCACACCGAATTTCGGTCCCGGCGGCCAGCCTCCACAGAGACTAGCCATCGACGCAGAACAGGATTATAGTGCCCAAGTGTATGCGCAAGCACAGGTGCGCTTTCTATTCCCTCACTTTCATAATCTGATGAGACGGTAAACCGAAACAACTAATATTGAGGGATCCAGGATAGACCCCTGTGCAATACTCAGTAGCATTCATTGAAGTAATACGTAAGTGTACATTGCACTTTGTTTAGTACCTAATAACACTTAGCAATTTCGAATCGGAAAGCAAAGCAATATTTATATTATCTTGACATTATAGTGTTTTAATTAATTTTTTACATTTACGCGAGTATTACACATGGAATAAAACCAATTTTACTTATTTTATCGCATTTAATTTTAACTTTTTTAATTCCCCACGTTTCGGGCAATTTCCAGCGCGTATGACGACTTTTAGGCCCGCCACATACGTATGGAATTCCGTTTCATGTTTCCGTTTCAGAATTATGATTCGGGATTCCGAAGGCAAGTCCATATAAAATCAATGACCCGTCAGACACACCTTCCTGAGCTTTCCGTACCTAATTTTGCGGGAAAACGAGATTCCGTATGTGTGTGGCCGACCCGTTCGTTCCGATTCACAATTCTGAAACGGAATTACGTAAATAGTATGTAAACCATTTCGCGTTTCCGTTTCGGGATTTCGAACGTCATCATCATCATCATCATCATTACAGCCCTTCACAAGTCCACTGCTAAACATAGGCCTCCCCCAAGTAATGCCACAAAGCACGGTCCTGAGCCACCTGCATCCATCGACTTCCTGCGTGTCTTACCAGGTCGTCACTCCATCTAGTGGGGGGTCGCCCTACACTACGCCTACCGGTACGAGGCTGCCACTCGAGAACCTTTCTTCCCCATCGGTTATCGGTTCTTCGAGCTATATGGCCGGCCCATTGCCACTTCAGCTTACTAATCCGTTGGGCTATGTCGGTCACTCCGGTTTTACTGCGGATATCCTCATTTCTGAGTCTATCACGCAGTGAAACTCCGAGCATAGCCCTCTCCATAGCGACCTTGAACGTCCTCATACGGCCAGCAGTGAAGGACCACGTCTCAGATCCGTAAGTCATCACTGGCAACACGCATTGGTTATACATTTTAGTTTTCAGAGATTGAGGTATACCTGACGAGAAGATGTGTCGTAATTTCCCGAACGCTGCCCAGCCGAGTTGAATCCGTCGATTGACCTCTCGGTCGAAGTTGGACTTACCTAGTCGGACTATTTGTCCCAGGTAAACGTACTCGTCAACAACTTCGAGCATAGTGCTCCCAACAATTACCGGCATAGGTGTGACATGGACATTAAACATGATCTTTGTTTTGTCCATGTTCATCTTAAGAACTATCCGTTGGGAGACACCATTGAGGTCATTGAGCATAGTACTAAGGTCCTCCAGCGATTCTGCCATAAGGACTATATCGTCGGCAAATCGAAGGTAAGTGACGTACTCGCCATTGATGTTAATACCGTATCCTTTCCAGTCCAGTAGCTTGAAAACGTCTTCCAACGCAGCGATGAAGAGTTTCGGGGATATAACATCACCCTGTCTTACACCTCTCTGCAGTTGAATAGGTTTCGAACTCCGGTTCTGTACTTGGATAACCATCGTAACCCTACTGTACAAACACTTCAGCACTTCGATATACCGATAGTCAACTTGGCACCGCTAAAGGGACTGTAGCACCGCCCAAATTTCGACGGAATCAAAGGCTTTCTCATAGTCCACATATGCCAGGCAAAGTGGCAGATTGTACTCTTCGGTCTTCTGTACAATCTGCCGCAGGGTATGTATGTGGTCTATGGTACTGAAGCCTTTTCGGAAACCGGCTTGTTCGGGAGGCTGGAAGTCGTCGAGTCTGCGTGCGAGACAATTCGTAATGACTCTCGCAAACAGCACGTAGACGGAGCTCAGAAGAGAAATCGGTCTGTAGTTCTTCAAGAGAGTGTTGTCGTCTTTCTTAAAGAACAAGACCACCGCGCTTCTGCTCCACGCCTCCGGAGTAGTGCCACCATGGAGGACGGAATTGAAGAGCTTCTGAAGGACTTCAAGTACCGGTGTTCCACCCGCTTTCAGAAGCTCCGCTGTAATTCCATCCTCGCCCGGGGCCTTGCCGTTTTTAAGGTGGTGGAGAGCCATTCTAATCTCGCTCAGACTGACGTCCGGGATATCATCGGAATAGTGTCGGATAAGACTTGCTCTTGGATCGTTACTCACACTTGCGTGTGGCTCCAACGATGATGTATACAGCTGCCCATAGAACCTCTCAATCTCACTCAGAATCTCAGGTGTCCCGGAAACGATGTTGCTACACTCAGTCTTCAGCTTTGACAGTTGGCTCTTTCTGGCAGACAGATCTCTGGCAAAGACTTTGGAGCCCTGGTTCCACTCGATCGCTTCTTTAATACGAGCAGTATTAAAGTTGCGTAAGTCTCGCCGCATGCATTTGGAGATCTGTCTGTTCAGTTGCCTGTGTGCTGTCAAATCTGTTGACGATGGCAGCCTCATCTCCCGTCTAACAGCCATGAGATTAAGAGTGTGATCGGAGAGTTTTTGTGTTCTTCTGCGGCGGGTCTTGCAGAACTTAGCTCCGACCACATGGACAGTTTCCACGAGCTTGCCATTCATATCGTCCACTGCATTCCAATCCTCTGGGCACTGAAAGCGGTTTTGTAACTCGAGCTGAAAGGTTTCGGGATTCTGGATTAGAGCACGAGGGGGACGGAGCGCTGACTTCATTAGACGAGACCTCTCCTACTTAACGTTTAGGTTCAGTGTGCCTCTAACCATTCGGTGATCGCTGCCAGTTTTCACCCTTGCGATCACTGAGACATCACTGAACAGTTGGCGTCTGGTCGTCATAATGAAGTCAATCTCATTTTTTGTCGAACCGTCGGGGCTCGACCAGGTCCACTTCCTGTGGGGCCGCTTCTGGAAGAAAGAGTTCATCGTAAAGAGTCCCTCTTTCTCCATAAATTCGGCCAGCTGCTGGCCCCTTCGGTTCCGTTGCCCTACTCCAAATTTCCCTACCTTCAGCTCACCGCTTTCTCTTGTGCCTAGTTTTGCGTTGAAGTCTCCCATCAACACCGTGTAGTGGGTTTTGGAGGAATGCATGGCTCTGGAAATATCTACATACATTTCCTCCATCTCCTCATTGGGATGTGCCGAGGTTGGTGCGTAAACCTGTATGACCTTCAGCGAATACCGTTTGGTGATTCTGAGTATCAGGTACGCGACCCTCATCGACACACTCCCAATATTTACAACGTTGTTGACGAGAGACTTGTGGTCGATAAATCCGACACCTCCTTGGGACAGATGGTCGCCCTCCCGGTGGTAGAACAAGTTGCCGGACTCGAGGATTGCCGTGTCCTCCCCCTCTCTTCGGACCTCGGATAATCCAATAATATGCCAGCACAACTTGTCTACCTCTTCTTCCAGCTTCAGTATCTTCTCGTCAGTCCTCAGGGTGCGTGCGTTATATGTTGCCAGGTCGAGTCCTCGTAGGTGGCAACCGAACCTCCACCGGAGATTCTTAGCACCCCCTGCTCCGCCGTTACCACGGTCGCCACCGTAGCCAGGAATAGCGGAGCCGCCGGGGACTGGGGGCCGTTTTTTTTGTGTCGTTAATCATGGGGAATATTTGCCATAGTTGCCACGCTTGGCGAGCGGGTTGGCAACCGCATTTTTTTTATTATATCACAGTTGTTATCAGGAAGATGCTGCTGCCCATCTCCTGCCTGTCTCCCTCTGTCGCCTCTTACGACACCCACGGGAAGATATAGAGTAGTGGATATTCTCAACCGCCACTACACGGCTAAGTTAAAATTTCGAACGTAGCAAGTCCATATAAAGTGAATGGCCCGTCACACACCTACGGTAGTTTCTCGTACGAAATTTTGAGAGCAAAACGGGATTCCTTATGTTGTGGGCCGACCCGTTCGTTCCGTTTCGGGATTCCGAAACGGAATTCCGTATGTAGTGTGTGGCAGACCTAACTATAACATCGGGACGGCAAACACCTCCGTCCCCCCCGTCACCATGGGCGCTGAAAAGTGCCCGAAACGTCGGAAATTATGATTTCAAGATCGTCCCCACAAATCTGATGTCATTACATCAGATTTGTGGGGACGATCTTGACACACATCCACACACTTCACACAATTTTCCACAAATCCTTGCAAAAGAACACCGATTCAAGGATTATACGTGAGGCTATTGAAATTAAAATATCTTAATTTTAATAGAGAAGATGGATGGATGCTGCCAGCTGCTTGGGATCGAATAATTTAACAAAGTTAATAATATATAACAAACCAAAGCATACAACTGCAAGACTTCAAGATACTGTAAGCTCGTTCAGCGTAGATCGGGCCAAAAATTAATATTCAAAAACTGAAGATAGCCGGGCTAACTATGACATTGAGACGTTAAACATCTCACCCCCCCCCCCCCCCCGTGACCATGGGTGTTAAAAATAGGTTATATCCGTATAAATAGTTGTATTCAATTCTTTAGAGTGTCCTAATTGAAGCTTGCTAGTGATCGGGCGAGCACAAGGAATGCTTAATAACGATCGTACAACGAGTTTGAACATACGATCGTGCAATCAATGCTACAAATCCCTTTTGAGTGTTGTGAGTCTCAGCAACGCTACCAACAAGGGTACCAACCGGTGAGTCGAGTTAGAAACGTGTAGAGACATAAGAGAGTAAAAACTGTGCATCACAATAAATAGCCATTATTAAAATGGCGCCGTTGCGGTAACGGCACGGCGGCGGCATCGTGTCATCGCGCGATCTATTAGGACAAGTGTCGGACCATCACACGATCTTTTTCATCGTGCGGAGTAATCGCACCGTTTGATCGTACGACCAGGAGTCAGTTAGGACGACGCCTTAGGGTGACCCTATAAAGGCCTATAGTGCCTTGGAAATTTTTATCAGCATTCGTAGTGGATCCACTCGTGGAACCGAACCTATAAACTTCATCTATGCAACGTCACCATTTACATGCGATAGAAATTGCCTCTATAAAGTATTTTCAACTTAAAGAAATAACTAATTAATTAATATAAAAACTAATTTAAATTCAAATTCTTTACCTCTTCATCGGCAAATGTTGGATCAGCCATCTCCATGACCTCGGGGCCCACGGAGTACTCTTCCTGGGGCCGTGGAAGCTGTAGAGGCGAGAAGTTGGGCGGCTGGTTCTTTAGACCCCAACCGACGTACATACACTCTGATCTCCTAGGCAAAAGAATAAGCATTCGTAGCGAGAGGAATGCTGATGGAGCTCTTAGGCTAGGCTCAAACATTTTTAAAGGGATTTACGAGAATTTCATCTATGTTTTGTCGCGTAAGACGCATTAAGGAGTAGAGAAGTAATGAACGCCACACACAGTCAGTTTAACTGATCATTCCAACTGATCAGTTCAAACTAAAACCGGTGATATTTTTCAAAATTATTATATAAGTTTATTTATGGGTGTATCGAAAAACCGATATTTTAAAAAATATCGACAGTTTTAGTTTGAACTGATCAGTTGGAATGATCAGTTTAACTGGCCGTGTGTGGCCACCGTAAGAAGTGTAGCGGGGTCGAAGTATCACTGCATAGGTATGTCGGTAGTATAGGTACTGACATTAATATCTACACAACCGTATAAGAGTGATTTCTTTAAATCTTCTTTTATTGCTCAGTCCATATTGATCTGGAAACAGGGCGTTCTCATAACAAATTTATTATATATACTATTATAGTTAGATCTATATCTGTGCAAATAAATAAAATTGAAGTGTCGGTTTGTAATGTCAAAATAACAGCTTATAAAAGTATATACGGTACTTAATAAAAAATCACAATTTTTAAACTTTTTGTCTGTCTGTTTGTTCAGATTAATAATTAATCTCCGAAATGGCTGAATTGACTTTGACAGGACTTTCACTGGCAGATAGCTGATATATAAGAAGTAACTTAGACTACTTTTATTTTTGAAAACTAAATAGGGTTTCAAAATGACAAAATGAAAAAAACGCAAAAAAAATTAAACCCTAAGTTACACGCGGTCGAAGTCAAGCACGGAACTGCTAGTCTAATACATATTATTCGACATTTTATCTCCGCCGGTCGCTTTATAGAAGGTATTTGTTATTGGCTAGTTAGTGTAGTATTATAATGAATCCCTTGTTATAATTTTTGTCCCATGGCCCAGTATAGTGTTTTTACTTTTTATTCCACTAAACTATATTTCCCATTTAAATATACAGAATGGGTCCCACATATATGCAATAAATGAAACCACAAGTAATACGAGTCCGTAGAAGTGTAGAAAAATTAAATATTAAATTAAAACCCGTAAAATAAAAAAGTGAAATTTTCAAACAAAATAAATATTAAAATAAATTCAGTAAAAGTGAACACTCTGTTTAGACAACGTACCTTGACTCCTTGGAAGAGTGACAACGTTGCACGCGGGTGGCACGCCGACAAAAGACACCGTTGTCAATATGTCGCAATACTGTTACGCGCTCAAATCGGCGCACTAGCGCCATCTAGTCTCGAACCGAAGAACTAAACTTCTTGAAGTTTAAAACTCGAGCTCTCGGTACCTTGCGCGTGTTTACTTGAACATTCTGAATATTTTGCTAATTTATATAAATAGGCGCTGCAATATGCGATCGTGGTAGTATTGAATTGGCGACACAAGCGAAGCTTCGGAGCGGAATTAAGTGAATTAGCGTGTTTAATTATTAGTGTTTTTAACTTTAATTTGTGTAAAGTAAATTAAAGTGTTAATTTAGGTAATTCCATCGGCAATTTTTATTGTCACGAACCTCAAGCTCGTAACAATACCAATAGTTTGCACTGCGTGGCAACGTCGCTTTTTAATGTTCAAGGATTCATTCAAGTTCATTGAATCATTGACTTAGTGACCCAATTCTATAGAGTGTTCAAATTTGCTTAAAATTAAAACTCTACTTTTTGACCTAATTACTGGACCGATTACGTTCATTTTTTGTATATCGTCAGCAAAGGCGATAACAAGTATATGGTTTCATTTATTGCATATATGTGGGTCCCATTCTGTATGTTTAGGTATAAGTGTATAAGTGGCAGCCTCTTACCGGTAGGTGAAGTGTAGGGTGGCGCCCTACTAGATGTAGTGACGACGTGGTAAGAAATGCAGGAAGCCGATGGATGCTGGTGGCTCAGGATGCTCAGGCTCCGTGCTTTGTGGCATTTATTGAGGGAGGCCTATGTTCAGCAGTGCACTTGTGACAAGTAATGATGACGATAACGAAGGGCTCGTTTACATATTTATTATTTATTTATTTATTTAACAGTTTATGTACACACATACTTTGATAGGAAAATGGTAAAAACAAAATTATGTACAAAGGCACTGCTTATTCCATAAAGAAATTTCTTCCAGCAGGCCTATTGAAGGTCAAAGTGTGCACTTTATTAAAATATACAATACAATACAAATATCCTCCATATATATATGTGTATATAATATATATATATTTATGTGTATATAATATATATATATATATATATATATATATATATATATATATATATATATATATATATATATATATATATATATATATATATATATATATATATATATATATATTATATACACATAAATATAAAATACAAATATAATATATTATAAGAAAAAAATATATTGTTACATATATGAATATCTACACACCACTAATTAATCATTACGGTGTGAATGATAATGCTCTTTAACAAGTATTTTAAACATAGACACCGACTTAGCGTCACCAATCCTAAAGGGAAGTGAATTCCACAATCGAATGAGAATAGAGCATTTTATTGAAAGACGGAAATCTTAACAGTGTTCTAGTATTTGATCTACATGGAACATCTGGAGGATGAACAAAAGTAAAGCGATTTTTTAGATATAGCGGAGTAATCAGGGTTATGTAGAATATGGAAAAGAAGACAGAGGTTTCGAGTGTTCCGGCGAAGGCGGATGGGGAGCCATTTAAGCTGCTTGCGATAAACAGAGACGTAATCGAATTTCTTTAAGCCAAAAATGTATCGAATACATAAATTTTGCAAGCGCTCGAGTTTATTAATTTGCTCCTCGGTAGCATCCAAATAGCAGACATCAGCGTAATCTAAAATTGGCAATATAAGACTTTTTATACATTTTTCGAGGAATATTTATTCATTTTATTTATACATTTAGGTTCATCGAGCTATATGGCCGGCCCATTGCCACTTCAGCTTACTAATCCGTTGGGCTATGTCGGTCACTTTGGTTCCTATTCCGATATCCTCATTTCCAAGTTTATCACGCAGAGAAACTCCGAGCATAGCTCTCTCCATAGCTCGCTGAGCGACTTTGAGCGTCCTCATACGGCCAGCAGTGAAAGACCACGTCTCGGTTCCGTAGGTCATCACTGGCAACACGCACTCTTGTGTCTGAAGTCGAGTCTTTGCTGAACAGAGTCTCGGATTGGGGGCGACCAAATCTAGTCCAGTTTAACCCCCAGAAGACACAAGTTTGCGCGTTAACCGCTAAAAAGAACCCCTTTGTCGTATCCCCTCAGTTTCAAGGCACTCCCCTTTTTGCCTCAGCCAGTATCGGAATCCTAGGCGTCGACATATCGAGTGACGTGCAGTTTCGTGGTCCTTTGGAAGGGAAGGCCAAATTGGCCTCTAAAAAGCTTGGCGTGCTCAGCAGAGCGGGACAGTATTTCATGCCGGCACACCGCCTGCAACTTTACAAGGCGCTGGTTCGGCCGCACATGGAATACTGTTCCCATCTCTGGGCTGGGGCTCCCCAGTACCAGCTCCTTCCACTTGACCGCATCCAGCGCAGAGCGGCTCGAATCGTCGACGACCGAGTGCTTTCCGATCGGCTCGATTCACTGGCATTGCGAAGAGATGTTGCATCCCTTTGCATTTTCTTTCGCATATACCATGGAGAGTGCTCTGAGGAATTGTTCGGATTAATCCAAGCCGCCAAATTTCGTGAACGCACTACGCCGCAAACGTCCTGATACCATCCACACCATCTGGATGCTTGGCGGTCCACCACTGTACGTTTCAAAAGGAGTTTTCTACCGCGTACAACCTCTCTGTGGAATAGTTTACCACCGGCGATTTTTCCGGACCGATACGACCTGGGGACCTTCAAGAAAAGAGCTTACTCCTTTCTAAAGGGCCGGCAACGCACCTGCAATTCCCCTGGTGTTGCGGTTGATCATGGGCGGCGGTAATGACTTAACATCAAGTGAGCCGCATGCTCGTTTGCCCCCTCTTCTATAAAAAAAACGCACTGGTACTGGCACCTGATAAGAAGATGCGTCGTAATTTCCCGAACGCTGCCCAGCCGAGTTAAATCCGTCGATTGACCTCTCGGTCGAAGTTGGACTTACCTAGTCGGACTATTTGTTCCAGGTAAACGTACTCGTCAACAACTTCGAGCTTAGTGCTCCCAACAACTACCGGCATAGGTGTGACATGGACATTAAACATGATCTTTGTTTTGTTCATGTTCATCTTAAGACCTATCCGTTGGGGGGCACTATTTAGGTCATTGAGCATAGTGCTTAAGTCCTCCAGCGATTCTGCCACAAGGACTATATCGTCGGCAAATCGAAGGTGAGTGATGTACTCGCCATTGATGTTAATACCGTATCCTTTCCAGTCCAGTAGCTTGAAAACGTCTTCCAATGCTGCGGTGAAGAGTTTCGGGGAAATAACGTCACCCTGTCTTACACCTCTCTGCAGTTGGATAGGTTTTGTATTCTGGTTCTGTACTCGGTTAGCCATCGTACAAACACTTCAGCACTTCGACATACCGACAGTCAACTTGGCACCGCTGAAGAGACTGTAGCACCGCCCAAATTTCGACGGAATCAAAGGCTATCTCATAGTCTTAATACTCTTCGGACTTCCGTACAATTTCTCGAAGGGTGTGTATGTGGTCTATGGTACTAAAGCCTTTTCGGAAACCAACTTGTTCGGGAGGCTGGAAGTCGTCGAGTCTGCGTGCGAGACGATTCGTAATGACTCTCGAAAACAGTACGTAGACGCGGCTCAGAAGGGATATCGGTCTGTAGTTCTTCAAGAGGGCGTTGTCACCTTTCTTGAAGAACAAGACCACCGCACTTCTGCTCCACGCCTCTGGAGTAGTGCCACCATGGAGGACGGAATTAAAGAGCCTCAGAAGGACTTCAAGTACCGGTTTTCCACCTGCTTTCAGAAGCTCCGCTGTAATTCCATCCTCGCTCGGGGACTTGCCGTTTTTATGGTGCTGGAGAGCCATTCTAATCTAGCTCAGACTGACGTCCGGGATATAATCGGAATAGTGTCGGATAAGACTTGTTCTTGGATCGTTACTCACACTTGCGTGTAGCTCCAACGATGATGTGTGCAGCTGCCTCACTCAAAATCTCAGGTGTCCCGGAAACGATGCTTCCACACTCAGTCTTCAGCTTTGACAGTTTGCTTTTACTGACAGACAGATCTCTGGCAAAGACTTTGGAGCCCTGGTTCCGCTAGATCGCTTCTTCAATACGAGCAGTACTGAAGTTGCGCAAGTCTCGCCGCATGCATTTGGAGATCTGTCTGTTCAGTTGCCAGTATGCTGTCAAATCTGTTGACGACTGCAGTCTTAACTTAATATAAAATAAAAATAAATATATTGACAGGATGATGATTATAATGAATGTCAATCTAATTATATCTGTTCCCCGTGATTTTGTCTGCGTGAAAGTTGTTACTGTTGGATTTCATGGGTTTTTGGGTTTTATGCGAAATCCTAACAGTTTTTCTAAAATAAAGGTAGCCTAAGTTATTCCTTATACCATTAGCTATCTGCAAGTGAAAGTCTCGCCAATATCGGTCCAGTAATTTCGAATATTAGCCGGAGCAAACAAGCAGACAAACATAATCAGGCATAATTGGAACGCACATGCGGAAACGCCTGAAGAGTTGGGTGAAATGCCTCATTTTTGATCGTTGTCATTCACAATATAACTAAAACAGCTGTATTTAGTAATGTCCTCCAGACCGAATTTCAACGGAGTATATGCATATATATATATCCTATACTATTAAACGAGCAATTCTTGTATATATGTATATATATATATATATAATCGGGATCTCGGAAACGGCTCCAACGATTTTCATAAAATTTAGTGTCCAGGGAGTTTCGGGGATAATAAATCGATCTAGCTAAGATTTATTTTTAGAAAATGTCTTTTTGTCCGTGTTTTTAGGCAATTAAAAACTGCTACAATATAGTTAGAATAAGAAGGTAAATTTTGACAGTTTGGTAATGATTATAAATAGCTTATTGGTATAATGGGCGGTCACAAAATCGTAAAACCCCGGTTCGAGCCCAGACCGACCGACCGACTTTTTTATTTTTTTTTTCAAGTTTCTTTCTTTTTTGAGAAAATATATTTTTTTCGAGCCCTTTTTTTAGTATTTTTTAAAAACACGAAAATTTAAATAAAAATAATTGCACTCATGATTTTTTATTCAAATAACCAGTTCAGTTTTTTCTGTTATGTCGCTAAGATCAAAAAATATTATTTATAATTCATCAGTATGTAATTTGTATCTAAATATAATTTCCAAAACACACGAATTAAAAAAATCGAGCGAAAAATACCGAGCAAAGCTCGGTCAACCGGGTACTATATATATATATATATATATATATATATATATATATATATATATATATATATATATATATATATATATATATATATCTACGCAGGATACGATCATGGTGCTAAAGTGCATGCGCAAGGCGCTCTCCATGCTCCAAGCTTTACATGCTTTTCGAACCACGGGGATGAAACACTCAATTTCCTGATTCTGGGAATTTCTTGAGAGGAAAACCTAACAACTGATTTTGGCTTGACCCGAAGTTCAAACCCAGGATCTGCAACCACTTTTTCGTCGACTAAGGAGGCAGTATAGCAGCTGCAATTATATTGCTATTTACCTACTTTAAGACTTGTAGTGCAGACATTAACAGATGCAGCGCGACTCTACCACGTAAATCATGATGAAGGATAAGATTCAGATGCTTGTTTAAGTGATATGGAAAACACACCAATTTCACCATCGCACATCGCGATAAAACTCGCGGTACCATCCACACCATTTGAATTACTGAAGCATAACAGTTTAGTTAGTTATTTTGCTAAACGTAGCAATTAAGGTAAATCATACCGATAACGGCTGGATATTTTAAGTTTTTGGATCCTGCAATAATAAGGTATGCAGGTGTTCAGTAGCATTATATTTAACCTTATCGGTTAGTTACTATTAGTATAATTTTTAGTTTATTTACCAGTAAGTAGATGGCGCTAATTTTAGATTAATACTATGAAAGCCGAAACTGTCAAGTTATGTAAATGTGGCCTGATCGTAGAATTGATTATATTATCATGAAGTGCTGGACGACTTCAAATATCGCAATCATTTCATAATAGCCTATTATTACTAACCATCTGTCCATAGTATAAAACAAAGCCTCTTCCCACCAACTGTACACTTAGATTTTTTGGACCACGCGACGAATTTTGATGTGGTTCTCAACAATAGACAGAATTATTCAAGAGAAAAGTTTATATATAATACATTCATATTACAGTAATCTGTAAATATAAAAATCAATTGCGGTTCGATAGTCTCGCTAAAACTCACCAATTTTGATGAAATTTTTTGTGTGTATTAAAGTCCAGGGACCCGGATGGTTTAATCTACGAAGTCAATTCTCGTTTCGCCATAATATCATACGAAAGCATCATCTAGAAATATCAGTGGCAGTAGATTGAGGCTGGGCTGATCCTTGGGCCACCTCAAAGCTGCGAACATTTATATATAAGGTGGGTGTACCATGGAAAGCCACTCTAACAAATGAACAGTTATTATTCGTTCATTTACTGGATAAATGAAACTAACAAATATTTGAGTAATACTTTGTTTTATTACGTAACATATAAACCACTTCTTTTTATCTTTTTTCTTCTTCGATGGGTGTTTGTGTAAGTAGAAGGAATTTGTCATCACATGGCAATAACTACGACATTTTAATAATTGGCCTTCGAAGGACCATGGCCTTCTATGGTCCACCCACCTTATTATTTAAATGTTCGTGATGAGGCATAAAGTTATGTGGATTCTGTTAAAAAACCTGTTTCTGTTAAAAACTGCGCTATCAGCACCGCTAGCGGTAAATAATGAAACTATTTTACGATATAATTAGAATATTATGAAATAGCAATGTTGGGTTTAGTTGTTGATTTCTTCAAACAATGTTTATTCATCGATTTGGCCAAGCCTTATCATGATATGGCCAACAGTGTTAAATTTAACAAAATGCCACAATTTCACGTAATGATCGAATATTCATGATAAAATTAATTCTACGATCTGGTCACGACGTATATATAAATATCTGCAAATAAGGTATAAATGTAATACTTAAGAGCTTTGCAACAATCGCAGGCAACCAGTTTTATTCAGTTCATTTATAATATTAGATAGTAATTAAACTTAAAACCATCTGAATTTTCATACATTTCACTTTTATCTATTTAAATTATTAATATTAAAATGAAATAATGAAAAACTTAAAATAAATCTTAGAACTTTTAAAATTTAAATAAATCTTAGAATTAGTAAATAACTGATAACTGAAGGCAAAATATACTGTTACTGTTTCGGAAACGTACCATACAGATCAATGGCGTAGTTTGAAATTATTACATACCTAACAATTAAAACAAATTTTAAATTTTAATTACAAGTACTGAATTCGTTAAAAAACACTACGTTATCCCGCTTATAACTAACATAATCGTACACAATAGAAAATTAACTTAAGAAAGGGAAACATTTAACCCTTCCTTTTTTATGTTCCGTAATCGGATAAAAAGTAGCCTATAAGTTGCCCCGTGTCTGACTGAAACTGCCTACAAACAAAACTACATGGAGATTCGTTCATTAGTTTTTGCGTGAATCTTTAATACACAGCCAGAAAGAAAGACAGACAGACAGCCAAACATTCTAAAAAAAACAGTAATTTGGCTTCAGAATATTTTATTTAGCCCCGTGGACTTGTTTTTTCCAAATAATATTAGAATTACAGACACTTTTCTACTGACTTATTATATGATATAAATAACGAAAGAAGTACCTATGAATGAGTCTCTTAAATATTTATGGCTTATAACGAAAGAGTACGGTCACAGAATAATAGTAGGTACTACGGTACAGTCCAAAATCCATACATTTTACTTTGTGCTGACGCAATTGGAACACTAATTACTTATAATTCACCTATTTTTCAAATAAACTATGTGTGTAATAAATTGTTAAAATAAGTGTGTTTACTTTATATAGTAATTCCATTTCACGATGATAGTTTGACTTTGGTTGTCGCTAGTCGTGCACATACACATCGCTGTTAGTGTGCGTAGGCCTCGGGAGCGCTCAGTCACGATCGCGATTCGAACGAATCGCAGTTACACACACAAATGCGTCTGTCGGTACACGTCACTAATACAATCAAGGCGAAACCATCATCATGCACTCGAATAACTACACGCCTCTCATACTTACGTACTGTCGTCTTAAACTAACTCTAAACTACATATATAGCTATAAACTAATTTAACTCTCAAAGAAGCTGTACGAGTCGCAAACTGTGGGCCGTAATAAATATCCTCAAGATCGAATTTCGGTCACGGCAACCAGTCTCAACAGAAACTAATCAGGACAGGATTATTGTGCTCGAGTGTATGCGCAAGCACAGGTGCACTGTCTGTTCTCTCACGCTCATAGTCCGATGGGACGGTAATCCGACAAGACTGGAGAGAGATTAGTCGCAAGATCATCACGGGGGTGAAACACCGCCACCTTCCTAACTCCAAACTGCTACTGAGAATTTCTTGACAGAAAACCCAATAACTGATTTTAGCCCGACCCGGGTTTTGAACCCGTGACCTCATAATTAGCTATCACATTTACAACTACTACATTACGATGAGGCAGTAAATGTCGACCGTACAAAAAGGTTTACTCACTTGCCATCTGTAGCATAAGCGACGGCACCAGGCCAAAGGTTGCTCCTAATCACGGCGAGAGCTCGCCCGCCCAGCACGGAACTAACTCTGGTGGTCCATGTCGGGCCAGATGTAGAAACATCCGCTGAAAGCGGGGCAAACAATGATGGACCCGTCTCCGCTTCAATGCTAGGGGGATTCTCATCTTCCTCCTCTTCGCCTTCCTCCTACACAATTATATCAAGGTCACCTAGGGTCATGCTTAAAGACTGCAAATTCTAAAGTGGCATCGGCGTGATAATCATAGAATACACAATAGAATGGCTGTCCAACTTATTTACAAGCAATTACGTCGTATTATCACTACTACAAACCCGATTCGCTATTTTGACAGACTGAGTAAATTTACATATTTTAGACTTTTGATTAATGTTCAATCTCATCATTAAAAAAAATCGTTTAAATTTTGATATATATTTACATGTAAATAGTGTGCAATTTGGTATTTTCTAAATAATTTACATGCGAAACGATTGTTACTTCAAAACACATATCGTGCTGACATTTATACGTGTGAATTGACATGTTAGTGACATTTTATTGGCTACACGGGCTCCACCCACTCCCCCGTTCTATTATGTATGTATTATAGTATTCTATGGTTATAATACACTATGTATAATAAATAACCTATCTATAAATATGTATATCTCTTCACACTTTACTTCGTCACTACTTACCAGCGTTGCCAATTTCTTCTTCAGGCTGAATATTTGGGCGTGACTATATAATATATATTTTCACATTTCACTTGACTTTGTCACTACTAACGTAGGTAAAATTTTCAAATTTCTTTTTCAGGCTAAATTTTTCAGGGTTTACAAACTAACTAAACTTAAAATTACTGTTACGAGCTTGAGGTTCGTGACAATAAAAATTGCCGATAAAATTACCTAAATTAACACTTTAATTTACTTTACACAAATTAAAGTTAAAACACTAATAATTAAACACACTAATTCACTTAATTCCGCTCCGAAGCTTCGCTTGTGTCGCTGAGTTCATCTTGCGCCACCTATTTATTTAAATTAGCAAAATATCCGGAATGTTCAAGTAAACACGCGCAAGGTACCGAGAGTTCGAGTATAGATTTTCTAGAATCTTAGTTCTTCGGGTGGCGCTGTCGGTCGAAAGATGTGTGATGTCATTTACTGCAACGCTCCCCTCGCTCTCGTTCCTTACACTAGATGGCGCTAGTTGACTTATTCATGCAACATTACTTAAGAATTGATTATCTCTATACATGTCTTTTTCTATTGTTATTTAATGAATAAAGATGCGAGCAAATTTCAGTATAAATAAGTTGTTATCAATATATGAGAAAGGTTTTTTTTATTATGCGTGACAAACAAACACACAGTCCACCTAGGTAAGTGGATGCCGTGGCCTATAGACGTCTACGTCTATCCTCAATCAAGAATTAAATGCAGACACATTGTCACCGCTGTGGCCTAAGATGGTTTCCACTAAAAAGGGTCTCCGGTTCTCTACACTCACCATACCAAACACAGCCGCATTAAGCTGTTATTTTACGCTAGTATTCTGTGAGAACGTACGCGAGCAAACCGGGTTCAATCCCCGCTGGCACCAATGAAATTGTTCACTGCAATTTTGAGTACTGATTTACCACATGCTCGGCGGCGAAGGAAAACATCGTGAGGAAACCTGCAGAACCTGCAAGAAACGCATTGGGCAGCGCGGTGGGGGTTTTAAGGCAATTCCTTGCCCTATACCCTCTCAGAAATGAACGGAGGTCTGTGTTGGACGTATATAGGCTGTAACTTTATTCTGTGAGAGCGTGGTCCTTTCCCACACAAACTGACCCATTCGCGTTACAACCCGATGATGGTAACCTGTCTTATAATATGTAGATATATCTGACAATTCACATTTACTTCACTACGTTGCTCACACCAACATTGGCTTCCTTTTTTGTACAAAGCGGGATTTGGAAAGTAGGATTAATATTAAGCGCGTGGATTGTGGTTCAACACCGATAGTCAGAGGAAGTCACCGTGTAATGGCGGTGTAAGAATAATATCCACTCCCCCATTTCATCCCGCGCATGTCGTAAGAGACGACAGAGCGAAACATACATGAGATGGACAACAGCGTCTTCCTAAGGAAAATACTAGAAAGTAAACTGCGGTTATAAGCACGCCTGCCAAACGTGGCAACTATGGCAAATATTCTTCTGACGAGGTAATTTATGGGGATGCCACAAATATATTTAACAGTGAACTTTGATAACGGCACGAAAGTCTAGCGATGACCGTTATTGCGCGTAATTCGAAAATAAGGTATCATGGAGTAGTAAGCGGGTCGAGAGGCGGGCGTGCATATCGTCCGTACACGCTGATCACATTATCCGTGCGTATCGTTCGCACGCGCTGATTGGCTCCTGTTACTTGCGTACGGCTAAGGCCATTGGCATACCGATAGACATGCGCAGCTATTCCCTCCACGTTTCGTTCAGCGCTAGATTTACGTGCCGCGACTTGTATGCTGTAATGAATTAATAAATGTTCCTCGCACTGCTCATCGCTCTGCTCCTCGCGCTACCGCGATTATCCCCTGTCTGTCCACGCACTGCTCTACTCGCGCAATTAACCGCGACGCTCCGCACTAGGTCGCTCGCTTTTGCAACACAATGGATGTTGAAACTGTTGCAGCATGCGAGCTATGCATATTTATTATATCTATGTCATAAAAGGAAAACAGCCAGCAGACAACTCGCCTGCATTTCGGGACGCGGGTTCCACCAGATGGTTCTGCCCTGCTTGAGAATATATCTGCCGTGGTGCACCCAGTATGCCAACTCTGGATCAACGAGGTCTTTGATCGTATGCCCTTGATAGAACGGGTTCTGATTGAAGTTCATATCTATAATACAAAAAATAATTAATACTGTTATTGATATTTTTATATAAATGTATCGGTTCTCTGTCTGGTAGAGTTCAGATCGACCTGGAATGGAAAACGCTCTCACAAAATATCAGCGTAAAATTAATGCCGCTGATTCGTATGGTGAGTGTTAAAGTAGTATCAAATGGGATCTCGTAAATACCCACTAACAATTATTCCTTGTGCAAATCCGGTCAAAGTTTATAGAATCACGCTGCAGCTATATTAAGTTTGTAGCACCAATGGTACGGCTCGACCGGGAAAAGACTACGCTCTCACAGAATATCAGCTTAAATAGCAGCCCAATACTACTACATTTCCTGTGGTGAATGTAGAGAATCAGACTTCACTGGTGACAACACCCCTGAAGATATCTGAATTTGATTCATGATCAAGGGTAGATGTAGGGCTAGAGATCACAACATCTATTTACCATCAAGTGAACGATGTACCTGAATCAAAAGAAGCTTGCAGTGCAAAAACATGGAATACGTCTAAGCGGTGCTTAGTAGTCGTAGATAACTGATCTGGCTTGCACGGTCCGTATGGGTACCTGCTAGGTACCTTTTTTATAGGATAGGGTGACAAACGAACACACAGTCCACCTAGTGGTAAGTGGTTGCTGTAGCCCATAGACATCTACATCTATCCTCGATTACGAATCAAAATGCAGATGCGTTGTCGCCCGTGAGGACTAAGATGGAATGCCTCGTTTCCAGTAAAAAGGATCTCCGATTCTCTACACTAACCATACGAAACACAGCAGCAATAAGCTACTATTTCACGCTGGTATTCTGTGAGAGCGTGGTCCTACCCCTGTCGAGCCGACCCATTCGTGCTACAACTATACTACTAACAAAGATTTAAATAGTTAGATGCGCCTTCATCTTGAAAACTGTGGCATTATTTTTGGATGTGTTCTTTTGCAAGACGCTGACGTGCGCACACTAATGCAATAGTGTCATCTCTTATTATCTTACAGAAATTGTATTTACTACTTTCTCTGTCGCACAAATGAGCACTGATTGCGAATGTGTGAGCTCACTCATTTGAGAATGGACACATTTCGGAATGGTCATACTATGGTAACGGCGCATCTAACTATTTAAATCTTTGAGTTCTAATATAACTGCAGCATTTCTACGGCGTGCAAATATTTATATTTTCGACTTGAACTCGCTGTCGGTTCAGTCTTGACACGCTACGGTGTTATTTGGTGACGAAACGGTCTACTAGACATTGTTGCACATTAACATTATTGAATATATTTTTTACGTGTGCCGTTACAGTATAACTACGTAGTACTATTATTTATTCTGCGGTATAAAGGTCATCTTATGGAACGTTGTAGTGGGAAAAGACCTATAAATTGTAATTAGCAATTGGATATTTGACATATTAGTCAAATGAAAGTCAAATCACACATTCCTATGTAAATTGTATAAAATTTAGAGTAATAAAGTCATAGTCTTTATATTAAGTAAAATGAGTATTTTATGAGACATTTTTATATATTTAAAATATAAATGAATAAGTTACAAATGATACAATAAACATTTTAACATAAAATGAAAAATCAACTAAGTTTTAGGTCGCCACTAAAAGTAGCAAATTTAATTTTAGTAATGTTATTTATTAATGATGGTGTCAACTATCCAATTTCAGTGCCGCTTACGAGTTCTAATCGTCTTTCTCAAATATTTATGGAATTTTAAGGCTAGTGCTTAACTCTTGAGCAACCACGGATTTCGAACGTAAAGCCGTTGGTACGTTAGTAAGAAAGATTCATAGCGAGATACCCCCGGCTTCCTCCAAGTCGATGTCCTCCTCCTCCTCCCCAGAGCCGAAGGTGTAGAAGCCTTGGGGCGATATCGATGTGGCAGCGGCGATGCGCGCGATCTGAGCACGCAGGTAGTGACGCTCTGTGCCTTCGAATAGCGGGAACGTTTGTACCTACATTTGTTTTAAACACATAGTATACGTGGAAGAGTCACTTTGTAGCACGAATGAGTCTGCTCGACTGGGACAGGACTACGCTCTCACAGAATACCAGCGTGAAATAGGAGCTTAATGCTGCTGTGTTTCGTATGGTGTGTGTAGAGAACCTGAAACCTTTGTTACTGGAAACGACGCATTCCGTCTTAGTCGTCAAAGGCGACATCGCATTTGCATTTTGATTGGTAATTGAAGATAGATCTAGAATGCTATGGGCCACAGTAACCACTTAATATCAGGTGGACTGTGTGCTCGTTTGTCACCCATTTTCTATTATAAAAAAATGATCTTCATACTTTTCTTAAACCCCTAGTGTCGTGTAGTAGCGGCGTAAAAGAAACCACTACCACATATAATTCCGAGGCTGGTAACTGACTTTAAGGTTCAGGGTTCTAGGCCTTCTGAGCCTATCATTTCTTTCGGAATCACCATTTTATATTCTTTTTCTTCACAATGTACTGATGGCAAAGCCCTTGGGAGATTTTGACGACAGCTCAACCCAGCGGACAGTTGATGACGACAGCCGCTCAAGTTCATAAGACGCCCAAACGATCAAAATAACTTGAGGTTTATAATCGACATCAAAGCACTTGTTTCGTCGTTTTCTCTAATAGTGCAGTAGACACTTAATTCACTAAATCGCATCACTTTTACGAATCAAAATCCACTTCAAACCATTATTCAAGCGACAAAACAGGGGCGACAATCCGTCTACGGCCAAGTTCCCGCCAAAACTCCTACTTTCTAATATCGTAAGAGACGAAATGAAACAGGAGATGAACACTAACATTTTTTTTTAATTAAATTGTAGTAACAAACACACTTACAGTTACAGGCTACTTCAATCCACGGACAACAGCAGGCAACTTCAGCCAAAAAAGTCTACAAATGCTTTGTCACATGAGGACTAATATGGAATACCTATCTCACAACCTATAATTGTACTAGCTCTCTATACTCTCCAGACTGGAATGCAGTAGTGAAAACGCTGCTGTTTGGCGGAAGAAATCGGAAAGAGGGCGGAACCTACCCAGACTCCGAACCAAGGGCTCCTTAGCAAAAAGATATCCTACAACCAAGTACTCGTAAATGATCTAATTTTCTCTCAACTATTTTGGAAAAGCCAAAAGCCAAAAGTGCACACCTCAATCGCTCATTTTAATTTTTAATATTTTGTAATATTTTAATTTTTAATATTTTATTTAAATGGATTGCAGAAGTGATTATCAAAGGAACTAGCTCTACATAATTCTGAAGATGGTGAAAAAAATTAGGTCGTTTTGTTAAGTAGTTCTCGAGATATCTTGTACACAGATAATTTATGAACCACAGACTAAAGTACATCCATGATATTTTTTATCGGACTTTTATATAACGTTGACGTTGAATTAAAAAAAACATCAGGCTTTTTCAATAATGTTTCTTCTTTCTAATCATGTACTTTCCATAACATATTAGTAAAGTAAAGTAAAGTTATAGCCTATATACGTCCCACTACTGGGCACAGGCCTCCCCTCATTTCTGAGAGGGTTTTAGGACAAGGAAGTGTCCGCCACGCTGCCCCAATGCGTGTTGTAACATATTAGTGTGATGTAAAAAATTCGCTAGAGTCCAACCTCAAATAGTAACAGTAACAGTAAGTAGTAACATCAAATATCCCCCCTATGTGGCAATCTATGGGGGAGGACTATGTTCAGCAGTGGACTTTTAAAAACATGTAATAAAAGATGACGAATGAACCTTTGTAACTAGTTAATATTCTTTATGATCTAACCTCAGCGTCCAGATCTCCGGTCATGGCGCGCAAACTAAGTCGCGCCACACGAATTTGTTCCGGAGTCGCGTCCGGGAGACAGATCCATGGATCACCAGGCAAATTACACACCCAGTACACCTGTCAAACACTATTTTATTAGCTTCGCGTGTATCTATCTACTTATCTATGTGTCTACCTATCTATCTATGTGTGCACTGTCGTCGCACCACAGGCGAAACACACCGAAGAATAAATCGCGCTATCAAAGTTCTGAAGTTAGTACGCTGTATATAATACTAAATATTAGATGGAGCATTGGCCGCTCCCCAGACTGCAAACCTCGCCAAGCGGGAGATCTTCTCATTTCCTTCTACGGCCAAACAATCGGCGGAATCTTATGTAATTTTCACCAAGTTTTCGATCGATAGACAATACAATATTGTAATGACAACCCAGTGTTCAGATTATCACAGTTCATGAGCAATGCGTGTTGTTTAAGTTTCATTAAACTCTTATATTTTAGTCTCGTATCGGTAGGCAAAGTGTAGGGCATCCTCTAGATGGAGTAAAGACCTGGTAAAACATGCAGGAAGACGATGGATGCAGGTAGCTCAAGCCCGTGATTTGTGGCATTCCTTACAGGAGGCCTATGTTTAGCAGTGGACTTGTGAAGGGCTGTAATGATTGGAATGACTGAAAATTTTTAATATGTCTGTCATTGATATCTATTGACATCTATTAACAATTCTTAGTAAAACGCTCGTACCTACAATCTCCTTGTCATGGAGTATAGAGGTAAGGATAACCATCTCACATAGGAGAATAGTTGTAAATGTGTCCATCTTTAAGCAGTAAATAACAGTTCAAAAACTCTCCACAACAGCGCTTGAGTAGCTAGAGGGTATGAAATGAAATTAGCAGTTGTCGACGGAGTGAAGTGTGCTGAGTTGAGAAATTTAATATTTGTACTAGAGTAGTGGATGAAACTGCAGTATTTAAAACCTCAACTATTTACGAAGTTTAAAATAATTTAGTAAATATAACCTAGAAAAAGTCGCCGTGAACCACGTCGAGAGTAATTTTGAAAATAAAAAGTTCATTAGCTAAATTTTGGATGAAGCACGAATGGGTCAGCTCGGCCGGGGAAGGACCACGCTATCGAATACCAGCGTAAAATAGCAGCCTAATACTGTTGGGTTTCGTATGGTGAGTGTATAGATCCGGAGACCCTTTTTTACTGGAAACAAGGTATTCCATCTTAGTCCTTAGGGCTGACAACGTATCTGTGTTTTGATTCTTAATCGATAATAAATGTAGATGTCTATGGGCCACTGTTTCCACTTACAATCAGGTGGACTTTGTGCTCATTTGTCACCCTTATTCTATAAAAAATATATTTATTATAAAAAAGAACTATGGTAAAAGTCTGTGCAATAAAAAATTATAAAAAGTTCTTTAAAATTTACCCTCTAGCTACAGTAGCGCCACCCTTATTTAGCACTTTCCTATGGACACTTTTTAATACAGAGAGGGTTCTCCTAACCTCTACACTCCATGCACTTTGTAGAGTGATGTTTTTTTTTATACAATTGAGGGTAAACGAGCATGCGGCTCAACTGATAGTAAGTGACTGCCGCCACCCATGAACAACTGCATGCCAGAGGAATTGCAGTTCCGTTGCCGGCCTTTTAAAAAAGACTAGGTTCTTTTCTTGAAGAATAGATAATATATTAATAGTTTTCAGTGCCTACTTAGTCTTTTGTAAGAATCTTTTTCACGAAAGAAAGGAATATAATAACGGATTAAAAGTAACAGAAATGTAATGTTATAATCGAAATAACCTTTTTATTAACGCCTTGGCCGGGTCTTTCGACCGGTATGGTAGGTTTCGGTTGCCATGTAGATAATGGTATGGGAGGCAGCTTAGGAGGCACTGGCTCCTTCGGCCTCTGTGCCTGTGCCTCTTCTTCTCCTTCTCCCACTTATGTAAAAAGAAGATACGGTTAACGGCAAACTGTATAGGTTGATGAATGATTGTTGTTAAGGAGATTCCAGGTCGATTTCGACTGCTGTAACAACTTACGAATACTGAAATCAAAATTAGCATATTGTTAGATATATTTATTTATTGGACGTGATAAACTAAAACATTTTTTTTTTCAATTCTGATATTGTTTTGAAATTAGGCACAATTTTTGGTCTGATCTACAGAGAACCACCGAATAAATAATAGTACTGCGTAACAGACCGGGCTTACAGTATCTTGAGTAGTAGTAAGCTTGGCATTGGATTTAATTTTATTATTAAAACTTTAATAATAAAAATATCCTCGATAAAGCCGAAACAGATAAGCAAACAAAATATCTGGTTTGCCGACCGAAATTATTCCTGTAGTCGTTTCTGCAAACGGGCTAATCCCAGTCAGTCTCGGTTCATCTGAAGCGGCTGGGACTCCGAGACGGAACGCTCCGGGCTCAAATGCAGAAGGCGGTGCTCCTCGATACCGCCCGCATCGTCCGCCGGTTTCTTTCCCTTTCCCCCTAACCCTCGGCCGTTTGGTCACCCCTGCCGAGGGCTTCCATTTGGTTAGACTTTTATTTATTTATGTATTATTTATTTATTTATGTTAGTATATTAAATATCATATATTTATGTATATTTACTATACTATTAATACCTTGAAATAATATCCTCCAGAGGTATTTTCAGTTACAGCACTCAGTCTCAACAGATACTAGGCAAATCGATACGACCGGAGAGAAATCAGGCGCAGGACCAACGGCTTTATCTGTAGTCTGGGGGTGAGATGGCTGAGAATTTCTTGTCTGAAAACCCCAATAATTGATTTTGATCTGATCCGGGGTTCGAACCCGGGGCTTCATACGATCAGTCGCGTTTACGACCACTAGACAAAAAACATTACCACGTTTATGTCAAACAACTAAAAGATGAACGATGATATGAACGAAGATTCACTTTGCGTCAACTGAAGATGAGTTGAGCGTAAGACGTTCTTAGAAGATCAGCTCGATTGATCCTTATTAAAACCCGTCATCAGTCAACTAATATTTACCACGTTTTAATTTTTTTTATATTTCAGTCTTGGAGGTTTATCAACCAAATTGGCGATATGGCCAAGTTAAGATTACCTTTAACCGACGAGCATGTTTGTATTCGTAGATATATGGATGTAACCCTTAGACTCCGCCAAGGCGATTCACGTCACGCTTGTATTGATCCCAGTTTAATTTTAGGTTCTTATATTTAATTCCCGACGTTGCACTATGATTGACTGTGGGTGCTGCAAAGCACTCAAAACATCGAGAATTAAAATGAGTTAAATTAAACGCGACAAAATCGATTAAAATAGTTAATATTATATCGTATATCATTACGTGCTAACAAAAATAATATGTCACGTTGGTAACATACAGATATCCTTCTGTTCCTCGCCTTGCTCCTGCACGCGTTCTTCGTCCAAACCCTCACCCTCGCCAGGCATGTCCTTCATATCAAACTCCTAATCAAAATAAACAACAATAACTTTATTATTATTATTTTTACGGTAAGTGTTTTCACTTCTCAGCTCTAGGCTGGATTTTAACCACATTTACGGGCTGAAGCCAAAGCAAATGCAGCGTGTGGTGTGTAGTGTAGTTCATGTGATTTGATGAGGTCCTATTTCGTTTTCTTCTATCTGCATTAATTTGCTGACTATTCTGCATGTATTTAATATAGCTGCTTTTTGAAGTGTTAATATATAGAGTTTCTTTTAGTTGTAATAATTTTAAGCTACGAAGGAGATGATTTGGGATGATACCTGTTGTGGAGAGGACTATAGGGACCACATATACTTTTTCTTGTTGCCAGATTCTAGTCACTTCATCTTTAAGTTCTGCGTACTTACTAATTTTTTCAGTTATCGTCTTCTGCAAGTTGTGTGTGTTGGGGACTGCAATGTCTATCAGGTAAGTAATATTATTTATTTTATCTTGTAGAATTATATCTGGTCGGTTATAGTGGATTGTCCTATCGGTGAGAATGCCGCGGTCGTAAAAAAGTTTATGTGTGGTGTTTTCTAGAGTAGGTTTTGGTGTATAATTGTAGTACGGAGTGTTGGCATCTTGAATGAGTGCGTGTTTGAGTGCTAGTTTTTGGAGAATGACATTGGTCACCTGGTTGTGTCTGTGAGTTTAGTCAGTCTGTGTAAGAGTTGTGCATGCGCCTGTGATGTGTTGAATGGTTTCTGGATGTGTGTGGCATTTGCGACATTTGTCATTATTTACTGTAGGATCTTTGATTATATATTTTCTGTAATTTTTGTGTTTATGATCTGGTCTTGAATAGCTATTATAAATCCTTCTGTTTCTGGGAATAAGTTGCCTATTTTCAGCCACTTATTTGAAGCTAACTTATTTATTGTGGGATTGCTCTAAGTCATGAGGGTGCCGACCGCGGAGAACTTTCTTCTTCCAGTCGTAAATTTTGTGTGTCTGTGGGTTATCACTGGTAGTGTTTTGGGATTCAATCTGATTGCTTAAGTTAAGTGGAGTGTAGTTAATATCATTCGTTACGATGGCTTTATGAATATTGCTAGTATGGGATTTTGTATAGAAGAATGATTTTAATCGACTAACTTGTTTCCGCTATAGGTGCTGGATATCTAATAGGCCTCTCCCTCCATGTTCTCGTTTTATTGTTAGTCTCTCTATGGCGGATTTAGGGTGTAGGTTGTTGTGTTTCGTGAGTGTTGTACGTGTAGTTCGCTCTAATTGTTCTGCGTCAGTTTTGGACCATTTTATAACTCCGAATGAGTATGTTAATATGGGGATGGCATAGGTGTTAATGGCTTTGATGAGATGTTTACTTGAAAGTTGAGTTTTACAAACGGCGTTAAATCTTCTCTTGTATTCCGTAGTGAGAGAATTTTTAATTCGCACGTGGTCAAGACTTTTAAGTTGGACATACCCTAAATATTTGTATAAGTCAGTCGATTCCATTGCTGTAATAGCCTCCGTTTCATTTACTACATAGTCGCCGGGCCTTACTTTGCCTCTTACAACGTGAAGTGTTTTACATTTATCTAAACCAAAATGCATATTAATATCGCTACTGAATTCTGTTGTTATATCTATTAATTTCTTCATATCCTTGTCTGTTTTTGCATATAATTTGATGTCGTCCATGTATATAAGATGCGATATTGTTGTTTCGTCTGTGTTAAGTTTGAGGCAATATCCGGCCCCGCAGCTCTGCAGCAAATGAGACAGAGGGTTTAGGGCGAGACAGAACCACAGCGGGCTCAGGGAGTCACCTTGGTAGATGACTTTTGTGATTGAGATTTGTCGCGTGGTGACAGTATTTTGGTTACAATTTATTTGTAGTGTTGTTTTCCATTGTAACATTATTCGGCGTAAGAAATCGATTATTTTCGGGTTTATTCTATAAATTTCTAATATTTTTAATAACCATGAATGAGGAACACTGTCAAACGCTTTTTTATAATCAATATAGGTGCAATGAAATTTATATTTTTAGAGGTGGCGTGCTTATGAATAGTGGAATCAATTATCAGCTGTTCTTTACATCCCATGTCGCCCTGTCTACATCCCTTCTATTCTTCTGCTATTATATTGTGGTGTTCAATGTGCGACTGAATTTTCTTTGTGATTGCAGATGTCAATATTTTGTAAATTGTGGGTAGGCATGTAATTGGTCAGTATTGGGAAGGCTGAGGTGAATTTTTTGTTTTAGGTAGCATATAAGTAATTCTTGTTGCAATAAATTCGGGAGTGTTCTGTTGTCCTGTTATTATATCTGTTAAACTTCTTGCTAAAGGTTTGTGTAGAGATGTTAATTTTTTGTACCAAAAATTATGAATTTTGTCTATACCAGGTGATTTCCAATTATGTAACCTAGCTGTAATGAGTGTTATGTCTAACTCTGTTACCTCTTCGAATTCCATTTCGTCAATATCTCTCCATTTTGCTTCCTCTTCAATTATCCAAGATGCTTTGTCGTTATGTTGTTTTTGCTCTTCCCAAATACTCGCCCAATATGCTTCTAGTTGTTCTTTTGTAGGTAGGTTAGGTTATGTGTGTTACGTTCATCGATTGTGTCTGTTTGTGGTTTGTGTAAGTTTCTATAAAACAATTTTTCGTTTGTGGCAAATGTGACGTTATCATTTTTGCGCTGTTGTGCTTTTTTATACCTTTTGAGCCTATGAACTTTAAGTGCTAACTTTTGTTTTAACGTGTCTAAAAATTCTTCGGGTCTTGTGTTACTCTTTTCGTGTCTGGTATGATTATTCCTAAATATAACCTCTACTTTTTTGACTAGTTTATTAGATCTACAACCGTTAATATACTAAATGAGTCTACCTATGTTTGCTCTTAATTTTTCAATGTCTTTTTCTAGTCTCTGTTGCCATGCTGGTTCTGTATTTTGTCTTGTTCTTGTAGTTCTTGCATTGTCTGTGATTTTAAAGTTCAATTCTTCGGATATTACTACCGCTGTGCAGTATATAAGTAAATGTATGTCTATAAGTTGTGTGTCATCAGATATATATTGTGTGAGTATAGTTTCATTAAATAAATTAACCAGTCGAAACAGGTTAGGTGTGTACTTAAGTTTGGGTAATCTTGGTCGCGCTGCGGGATCCATCCCAGAGTATAACGTTATTGTTGTTCTAAAGAGTTCAGGATTTAAAATTTATTAAAAAAGTCATTAGTCCTATTATAGCGAATTTTATTAATATGTGTATTAAAAAAAGTGTTTACCCAGAAGAACTAAAAAAAGCGATAATCAGACCTGTCTATAAGCAGGGATCGCAACAAGAATACACAAACTATAGACCCATCGCCATACTTAATGTAATCAATAAAATTACCGAAAAAATTGTTGTCAAAAAATTTCAGAATTCTTAGAAAATAATGATGTTATTACAGATTTACAATATGGATTTAGGACAAAAAGAAGCACAGACATGGCTTTGGCTAAATTTACACGACGTGAATAACGCTCTTAATGACCAAAAACTAATAGGTGTTATTTTTATCGATTTAAAAAAAGCTTTTGACACACTGGACCACGATGGCTTGTTGCAGTCTATGGAAGAGTGCGGTATTCGAGGACCCACAAACTTATGGTTCCGCAACTATTTAAAGGACAGAACGTTAGAAGTCCGCATTAGCGAAACTAGTAGTGACCTAGGTAAAATCAAATATGGAGTCCCAACCGGTTCAGTATTCGGTCCAGTAGGGTACATCATTCATGTAAATGGAATGAGCAAAGCAGTACGATCATGTGAAATGTATATGTATGCACGACGCAAAACGACGGGATACCTGCTTAGTACAACCAGCACGGGTTGAGCAACTCAGGGGCGGTGGGCGGAGCCACGGGGGTCGCGTCCGGCTAGGTTCGACAACTAGCGAGGGTGCATACAACAACACGGAAAAGCAGCCGTAGTCTTAATTATTGTATTTAATTTGTTAAATATGTACAACTTATATTCGATAATATAAAAGAATGATGTTGTAACTATGCAATAACTCTCCCAATAAAGGCATCGAATAAATAACGAGAGTTAGCATAGAGCTTAAAATATAAATTGTATTCTTATAGTTAATTTACCTTTGTTGCATATCACCTTTATTATGTATTACTTTTCTTACATATTACCATTCATATAAATTACCTTTCTAGTAAAAAAGATAATTGTAACATCTATAGGGCATGTTATCGTGACGCGGCTGCGGAGCAAATGAAGCTACGCGTAGGGCGACACGACGTTTTATATTTATAGTGCTGAGGTGCGGGGCAGGGTTCTCAGCTTAAAAATTGTGAATTATAAAGTTAAAAACCTTTTAGAATGCAAAATAAGTATTGTGTACATAATAATGTAATAAGTAGATGTAAGAATATTATATAGTTAAATATGATTGTTAAAAAATAAAAGTTTTAAAGAAATAAAGAAAGGCGCGGGGGTGAGGCAAGGGTCCGCTGGCCAGCAGCGGCCGAATTATATAAAAGACGGGCCGGCCGGTAGGGTCGGCAGTCGCTCTCCAGCCACCGAAAAGGCACTACAAGAAGAAAAAGTACAAGTTCCTCCTCACCGCCGCTTGCCTCCTATATAAACGTAATTGCGTGAATTGCGCTTTTTCGTAATTGCGTGAACGTCATGTGAACGTTGTGCTCCCGTAATTTAATTGCTTAAAAATAGTTATTCAACTGTATCGTGTTAGATTTACCAAAAAAGTGGAGAAAACTGTTCAATACGTTTGTGAGAGTGTTATCAAGTCATATATATATACGCAAATTAGACTGCATTATTGTGAATCTTACGGTGAGCTACCCACAGCAATAAAACCGATATGTGCTATTTTATCCCAAAATAATACGAAATACATATTATATATCCATTGATAAACTGTGACACAAATAAAAACAGAAATATAAAACAATAAATACTTTAGAAACTTAAAAACTTTATATTTGTGTTTTAAAGTGACGGTTGAAGAAAAATTTTCAAACATATGCAAAACGCTCATAACGAACGAATCTGTCGTCTCGTATTTGTTTGTAATAGAACTACTATTTTGGTAAACGTAGTAAGTAGTAGAGATGGCGTGTTGGCTACGCAGTCGAGATGGTCATTTGAGGTCGCAGGATCGTATCTAACCTGCACAATTTGACTTTTTGTGAGTGTTTTGCGTTTTAATTTGTATTCAAACTTAATATGTTGAGTAGTCAGAGAAGTGTATAGTTTAGTCACGCTCCTAAGTTATCGTTGAATAAGTACTGTAATAGTATTTGTAAGCATTAAAATCATACATCAAAACAATCTTTGAACTGTGAACTATATGCATGATGAATAAACGGTTCTTGTTCAAGCGAATAATATACTATTGAAGCGAACTTTTATCACTATGAATTGTGAAGCGTGTCGTAATCGAATTACTGGCGAGGAACTACTCCGATGTATAAAGTGTATGACACATTATCATTATATATGCCTGAACATAACTCAATCTTATTACAAGGCTAACCTGGGCGAACTGAGAAGGTCCTGGATATGTCCACTTTGCATCAACGTAACTAGGCGAAAGGGAAACAACTGCAATACGCCTGTTCGGAAACAACTAGAAAACATGGATGAATCTAGCATGTCCTGCGAGGACCTTACGATTAGTGAAAACACTGTTGAAATTAGTCGACCAGTCATGGACACAGTTGAAAATACACCCACGTCATCCGGATGTACTCCCGCTGCGAGTATCACATTGGACCAATTCTCGAGACTTCTGGATCTTAAGTTGGATACTAAGCTGGAAAGCTTTCAAGCATCTTTAACCAGAACAATAAGGAATGAAGTTAGTGATCAAATAGCCAAACTAAAATCCGAGTTCACCGTAACGACAGATTTTCTTGCCGAGGAGCAAAGGGACGTAAAAGCTGAACTTAAGACGTTGTCAGACAAGGTCCGCAAGCTTGAAGATGAAAATGTGCAACTACAATCTGAATTATCCCAAATGAATAAAACTCTGCAGGTCTTAGATAAATCCTCAAGAAACTGCAACATTGAAATTCAGTCGGTACCCGAAAAACGATCGGAAAATTTATTGTATGGGTTGATGAAATTGTGTGAGGTCATAAATTGCCCTATTGCTGAGTCAGACATAAAATCTATCCGCCGTGTTGCAAAGATGAACCCTGCGTCAGACCGTCCCCGCAATATTATTGCGACGCTGCACTCGGAACATCACCGCGACACTATCATCTCTGCAGTACGAAGATTCAATAAAGCAAACAAGTTGTGTCCGCTAAACTCATCTCACATGGGCTTGGCTGGCGAAAAATACAATATCTACATATCGGAACACCTATCAGCTGGATGCAAGGCAGTACACGCCGCGGCAAGACAATGGACTAAAATTAACCACTACAAATTTGTCTGGGTAAAATACGGTCGTGTCTATGTTCGTAAAAATGAAGAATCCCCTGCTATACTTATAAGAGACACTAGTTATTTATCAAAGCTGTCGCCTAATAACCCTGTATAGAGTAGTCTAATTTATGTATTTCTTTCATTTTATTTTTTCTTTTTGTAATCTGATTAAGCTCGAAGCATTCATTTGGTATCTTTTTACATATTTTTAAGAATGTACATATATTATCAAAATCTCAATAGAGCTAGAAGTAAAATAGATAGTCTTTATAAAAATTTTCTGAACTCTAATTACAATTTGATATGTCTAACTGAAACAAATTTCGATGCTTCTGTATATGATGGGGAACTGTTTGACGAGCAATATAATGTCTTCCGTAGAGATCGCGATACCACTTGTATTAAAAAGTATAATAAAGACGACGGAGGCGGTGTCCTCGTAGCAGTTAAAAAACAATACTCTGCTGTCAGACAGGTTTCCTGGGAAAGCGAACTAGAGGATGTCTGGATTAGCATATTGCCACCTAATATTAATGGTCAGACAATTAATGTATGCGTTTGCTATCTGCCTCCATATCTTAATAAAAATGACCTGTCAAACTTCTATTCAAATCTTCAAAACATTATCCTAAAATCAAATGAACGGAATTGTTTTGCATTATTTGGCGACTTTAATGTACCCAATGTCTCATGGATCCTGTCAAACGATGGCAGTATAACAGCTAGCTGCAATGAGATGGACTATAAGAGCGAACTGTTGTTAGATACTGTGGCACTCTGTGATCTGTCACAGTTCAACCCCATCCCCAATAATAACAATAAGATACTAGATCTTGCTCTTAGCACTTCTGGAAATATGACCATCACCAACGAGAAGACCTTATTAAAACAGGATAAACATCACCCTGCCTTACGGATCGATTTTCAAGACTCAAATTCCTTTAATTATAAACCTCTAAAGGTCAATGAATCAAAGCGGCTAAATTTCTATAAATGCCAATACAAAACTGTAAAGCAGAGAATCAATAATACCAACTGGTCAGATCTACTTCATGGGGCAGATGTAGATGAGGCCGTGGCTAGATTTTACGATGTGATCTACGAAATTATTAATGATTGTACTCCCACAGTTAAAAACCGCTCAAATAAATATCCCAAATGGTTCAGTCCTGGCTTGCGTCGTTGTATGCGGGAAAAAAACAAATACCACGCGCGCTACAAAAAATACAAAAACCCACGAGATTACGATACATTCTCTCTCCTTCGAGCTAGATGTAAAAAACTCATAAACTGTTGTTACAATAAATACATCAGATCTATCGAAAATGGTTTGAAAAAAGACGTTAAGTCGTTTTGGAGTTACATTAACAGCAAAAGACGCAACAACTCGAGTATTCCCGACTCAATGACATTTGGTAAAACAACGGCTGCTGGTGGTAAGGAAATCTGCGATCTGTTTTCAGAATTTTTTGGATCAGTATTCGAAGATCATAGCCGTGGATCGGGTGTATCCGTCTGTTGTAGTCAAACAAATAGCCTTCTTACTAAAATCGTACTCACCGAGAACGAAATATTAACAAAACTGAGGCATCTTGACTCCAACAAGGGAGCCGGCCCTGACGGCATACCACCTATATTCCTGCGGGTATGCGCAGATGAACTGTGTCACCCGCTTCTGCTAATATTTAATAAATCACTGAATAGCGGTGTTTTCCCTTCTCGCTGGAAAAAAGCTAACGTTGTCCCCATATTTAAATCTGGTGACCGAGACAACTGTGAAAATTATAGACTAATAAGCATTTTGTCAGCAGTATCCAAATTATTTGAATCAGTAGTATTTGATCACCTCTATTTTCATTTAAAACCTCTTATATCAAATAAGCAGCATGGATTCATCAAAAGAAGATCGACAGTCAGTAACCTTATTAACCTCAAAACCTACATATGCGATGCTTTCAACAACCGTGGTCAGGTAGATGCCATATATACCGATTTCAAAAAAGCATTCGATAAAGTGGATCACGCAATTTTATGTAAGAAACTCGAATCACATGGTATACATGGCAGTCTGTTGCGTTGGCTCGAGTCCTACTTGAAGAACAGGAGTCAGCTCGTTACCGTCAAGGGGTACACATCAGAAGAAATCCTCATTAAGTCCGGTGTTCCACAAGGATCCCATTTGGGCCCCTTACTTTATGTGACCTTCATTAATGACCTCATTGAGAAAATTCAGTCCCCTTGCCTGTTATACGCTGACGACCTAAAAATTTTCAATAGAATTGGTGGAGCTGACGACACTCGCATCATACAGGAAGACTTAAACAGCTTGTCTAATTGGTGCAGGGAAAATAACATGTTCCTTAATGTCAAAAAATGCTTTGTCATCACCTACACACTTAAAAAAAAACAAGGTATTAAACAATTACATCTTAGAACAACAAACTCTATCTCGTGTGTCGTCTATTAGGGATCTCGGGGTCGTGTTTGACGAACAGCTTAGTTTTCGCCAACATTACGATCTCATAGCCAAAAAATCTAACCAGGTACTAGGTTTCGTTACTAGACAGAGCAGGCACTTCAGGAACCCACAAAGTTTAATTTTGTTGTATAACAGTCTGGTTCGAAGTAATTTAGAATATTGCTCAATTATATGGAATCCATATTATGCAGTGCATTCTGAGCGCATTGAATCGATCCAATCCAAATTTCTGCGCTTATTAAGCTTACGTACTGGCAACAATAGAAGACTCCGGTCATATGCTGAGAGGCTTAAAGAGTTTAACATGATACCACTTCACCTCCGTCGCGACGAATTGGACCTAGTCAACCTACACAGAATAATACACTCGGAACTGGATAGCCCCGAGGCCTTGGAACTGTTAAATTTTAACATAAAACACAACCCACGTAGACCTATGAAAAAAATATTTGACATACCCCTATCGCGAAATAATATCTCTCGAAATCAACCCCTATCAAGGTTATGTCGACTTTATGAGGATTATAGCCTTCGCTTTACCAACCTTGACATCTTCAACTCTAGCCTGGTTCGCTTTAGAAATGTTTTGAAAGACATTCTCAAGGACATCCCCGTCGATTGATATTCATTATATTTATTGTTCTTGATTTGTTGGAATTGTGAGTCTGTTAGTTTAAGCAATTTTATTTAAAATGTTTGTTTCTCAATCTTGGCATGCCGTGATAACACGTATAAGGATTATGTCTTGTATCACACCATTATTTTTGTAAGTTATAGCTTTAAGTCGTGATGTAATCTGTTGTGTTGTCCTATAATAAATAAATAAAAAAAAATAAAATAAAAAATAAACAGTGAACAACGCGTTTTATTCATTTTTCGAACGGCGTTACGGCGATCCGTAACATTAATGGTCCTTCGAAGAGCCGAATTAAGAAGCAAACCTCAAGAACGAAAAAATATTATTGTGAAGAAAAATGGTGAATACGCGTAGTAACAGTGGAGAATCATCGAAGCGTCGCAAGGATGAACAGATAACCCAGGGGGCCACGGAAGAGGCCTCCGGGGGCGACTCGGCCGCTAGTGGCTCATCAAACACCACTAGCGAAACCACAACGGTCAGCGGTACGACCACTACCTCTGCGACCGATGAAACGACTGCAACGGAAGAAACCCAGCAAGAAAGTGATCAAAGGTCGCAGCGCACACTAAAGCCGGGCGAGACTAGGTCACGCCGCTCCGTAGTCTCACGCACCAAGAGACTCCTCGCGGAGTTAGAGGCAAAAGAGCGGTTGGCCGAACTCAAGCTCGAGCAGGCCCGATTGCAAGTGTAGGTGTGCCGCGCACACACATGTAAACTTCGCAACGTTGTATTGTAACTATATTATGTAGTGAATAAGATTTTTCAGGCAGTCACTAGTTGCCCGCCAACTGTATGGCACGTTCCGCTATAATAAATATATATTAGTAAAAGAATTCACCTTTCATTATGGTCACCAATAGGCACCCCTACGGAGTCAGCCCCTAAACTGGTGACCCCGACGTGATCAAGATGACTGAAGTGGTCTATGTGATGTTAATGCAGTAGTGGGCAATATTCGCGTGGTTGTGATCAGTGGACAATAGATATAGTAACATGAGTGCGCCGTTTCCGCCTACGTCACAGAACGTGCCGCCTGTTAACGTGCCACCCGTTCAAGACATCCAGCCACCCGCGCAACCGCCCATCATGGCGCCAGGGGTAGATGCAGTGTCCCTACAGTCTCGCCTCGCAGACTTTTGGACGGACCAGCCACGCGTATGGTTCGTACGCACGGAAGCTATCCTCGCACCTCAGAGGTTGAGTGATGAGGCGAAGTTTGACCTGGTCGTGTCTAAGCTAAGTAAGGAGGTTATCGCGCAAGTGACGGACATATTACTCAACCCGCCTCCTACCTACAAGTACGACGCACTCAAAGCTCGGCTACTCCACATCTATGAGGAGTCAATGTCGAGGCAGATCGAGAAGCTTATGAGCGAGCTAGAGCTGGGCGACCAGAAACCATCTCAGCTGCTTCGGCGGATGCGTGAGCTCGCTACTGACAAGGTTCCTGATGAAACCCTTCGCGTCTTGTGGCAGGGTCGTCTTCCGACACAAGTCCGAGCCGTGCTAACTGTGTCCGACTCCAAGGACCTGGACAACCTAGCAGCAGTTGCAGATAACGTCATGGAAGCTGTGCGGCCTTCATATGCCGCCACCGCTACTTACACCGTGCCAGCGCCAGCATCTACTACCGCCTATGACTTGGCCCTGTTGAGAGCTGAGGTGGCTAAAATAAAGGCTACCGTGGACCGGATCGATCAGCAGAGGTCGCGGTCCCGCGCCCCGGATCGCAACCGGCGTCGTTCACAGTCCAGGCGCCGTAGCAGTTCCTGCCGTCCCCGGAAGGAGAACTACTTATGCTTTTACCATTACAAGTTCCGAGAAAAGGCCAACAGGTGTACGAAGCCTTGCGCGTGGAAAACAACACAGCCGGAAAACTGAGCAGCGAGGTACAGTCCGAGGGTCTTCAGGTCTGTACCGTTTTTCCATTCAATCGTTTGTGTGTGTCAGACAGTAACTCCGGACTTAGATTTTTAGTTGACACCGGTGCCAATGTGTCTGTTTTACCAGCCGCGAGAAAAGATCGTCTAAATCAGTGTAGTGCATATAAATTATACGCAGCTAACGGCAATGAAATCGCAACTTACGGTACCAAGACAATAGTGTTAAACTTAAACTTACGCCGACCTTATCGTTGGTAATTCGTTGTAGCAGATGTCAAACAACCAATTTTGGGCGCCGATTTTTTAGCGTACCACAAATTATTAGTTGATTTAAACGCGCGTAAATTAATAGATAAAACTACAGAATTGAATGTTTCGGCATCTGTTGTCAATGTATCTCAACCTAGTGTTAAAACTATTGATGTAAATCATCCATATCAGGATTTATTGTTAAAGTATCCGGACATCACTAAACCAGCGTCATTCCGAGAAACTGCGAAACACGATGTCGTCCACTATATCGAGACCTCTGGCCCGCCCATGCACGCGAAAGCGCGCCCGTTGCCACCGGACAGGTATAAAAAGGTTAAAGAAGAATTTCGCATCATGCAGGAACTGGGCATCTGTCGTCCTTCAAAGAGCGCGTGGGCTAGTCCGCTCCATGTAGTTCCTAAAAAGAATGGAGATATAAGACCTTGTGGGGACTATCGCCAGCTGAATGCGATAACAAAGCCCGACAGATACCCGATTCCTCGCTTGAACGATTTTACTTTTATTCTTCCGGATAAAAAGATATTTTCAAAATTAGACATCAATAGAAGTTATCATTTTATACCTGTCGCACCAGGTGACGTGGAGAAAACCGCTATCATAACACCATTCGGACTTTTCGAGTTTCCCCGAATGACCTTCGGTTTGCGCGGAGCAGCACAAACCTTCCAGCGCTTTATGAACTCCATTTTACAAGGTCTTGATTTTGTCTTTTGTTATTTAGACGACTTACTTATAGCTAGTGACAACGAAGTTCAACACAGGCAACATTTAGAAATTATTTTTAAAAGGCTTAATAAATATGGAATTTCGATTAATTTGGCAAAATGTCGTTTCGGACAAACTAAACTAGAATTTTTGGGACACGAGATTAGTACCGACGGCGTCAGGCCGTTGCAAGATAAGGTTCAGGCAATTGTGGAATTTCCGAAGCCGAAAACTGTTGCAGAGCTAAGACGTTTTCTCGGTATGGTCAATTTTTATCGAGCTCATCTTCCTAACGCAACTTTATATCTAACAGAATTAAATAAATATCTTAAAAGCTCAAAGAAAAATGATAAGACTCCCATCGTCTGGACGGATAGTGCGAACGAAGCATTTACGCAATGTAAGGCAGGTCTCACACAGGCCGCTACATTGACGTACCCTAGAGTGGGTTCCGAACTCGCTTTAATGACTGATGCATCCAATATATGCGTGGGAGCAGTCTTGCAACAAAAGGAAGGAGATAGCTGGAAACCATTGGGCTATTTCTCAAAAAAATTGACCACCACCCAACAGCGATATAGCACATACGATCGCGAGTTGCTCGCTATATACTTAGCTATAAAACATTTTCGGAAATTATTTGAAGGGCAAGAAATAACCGTGTATACGGACCATAAACCTTTAGCTTTTGCATTTCAAAAGGTAGGACGCGATGAAAGCGAAACGCCTCGGAGAACGAGACATTTAGCTTTCATAAGTGAGTTCACTACAAATATAAAACATATAACCGGTACGAATAACATCGTAGCTGACACCTTATCGCGCATCGAAGCCGTGACTATGCCAACTGCGTTGAATTTCGATGACATTGCAAATGAGCAGCGTAGCGACAGTTATATCATGAATGTTATGTCTGGTTTAAATACCGATAATATTTTGTTAAAGGAACTAGTTATACCTATGTTAAATAAGTCTATTTTTTGTGAGATGTCTACTGATACAGCTCGTCCGTACCTACCGGAAAAGTTTCGACGCCTAGCTTTTGATAGTTTACATAATTTGAGCCATCCTGGAATTCGTTCTACGCGAAAGATGTTAGCCAAAAAGTATTTCTGGCCTAGTATGAATCGTGATGTTTCTTTGTGGGCAAAAACGTGCATACAATGTCAACGTTCTAAAGTTAACAGACATACGGTATCGAATCTGACTAAGTTTCCGGAAGTAGAGCGTTTTGGGCATGTGCACGTCGATATCGTTGGCCCTCTTGAGATCTCTCCAGATGGTTATAGATACTTACTTACGATAATTGATAGGAGGACCAGGTGGCCTGAAGCTTTTCCGTTACGAGACATTACGGCAGAAACTGTTGCCAAACATTTATATGAAGGTTGGATTTGTCGTTACGGTTGCCCGATAAAGTTAACTAGCGACCAAGGTCGCCAGTTTGAGAGTAGTCTTTTTAACCAGCTGTTAAAAATGTTGGGGGTTAATAGAATTCGAACTACTCCTTATCATCCGCAAAGCAATGGCGCAGTTGAACGTTGGCATCGTTCTTTAAAAGCAGCACTTTCAGCTCGCCTGTCACATGGGTCCTGGGTGGAAGAGCTACCCACAGTATTACTGGGGCTTCGCGCGGCCGCCCGCAGCGACTCAGGGGTTAGCGCCGCCGAGTTAACGTTCGGACGAAACTTGCGTCTACCGGGAGACTTTTATGACAGCTTTTCGAACAACCGTAACGTCAATGATTATTGTTTAGTGGATAAGATTAGAGATACTATTAGTAGTTATAAGCCTACATCCGACGATTCACGTAACTGTCATAGTCTTTTTGTGCACAAGGACTTACGTAACTGTGAATATGTCTTTGTTAGGGACGATTCAATACGTAAACCTTTGAAACCACCCTACGACGGTCCGTACCGCGTGATAAAAAGGGGCCCAAAGGTTTACCTAATTCAATTACCCGATAGACAGGTACATATTTCTATCGACAGATTAAAGCCTGCATATGTATTAAAGGAATGTGATGGTAACGAAGCAACGCCACGCCAAAGTAACGCTGACAACGCAGCGGATGTTGCACCTGCGCATGTACGGTTCCCGTTACCACCGTCCACACCGCTGACGTCGTTGTTACCCGGCCCGAGCAACCCGATAACCGTGAAAACAACGCGAAGTGGTCGGATTGTTAAGTTACCTTCACGATTTATAAGCTAGTGTTAATATAAAATATATATTATACAATTACATGTCTAAATGATAATCAGTTTTAGTTACTATGGATGTGAAAGTATTATTTGCATTGTCTAGTGCATAATATTTTCATTCAGGATATTCAAGTTACATTATTTAAGTTGAATGTAATTGTAGAAGCATCGTGTTCAGTATTTTGCGTATACTGCACTTTCATATAGGTTCCAGGTAGCTAGTTTAGTTATAATGTATTTAATATAATTTCATTCGAAATACTTCCTTTGCGAAAGCATTAGCGCGATAAGTTTTACGATTTTTACTATGGGTAATTTGCAAGAAAAACCAGTTATTGTTTCTCAGGCTCAAAATACTGTAGAGAATAAAGTGGATAATTTTCAAACATGGTTATATGTGATAGCCAGTTTTATGGGGGCGATAATCCTGTACACTATTTGGGTAAAGTTTAATAAGAAGTTCAAAAGCTGGCTTCGTCATCAAGTGTTAATGGCAGGCATTCCGATATCGGGCCAGAATATGGGTCAGATGATAGGTGCTTCTAGCTCCAGTCTGCAGCATGTGCCCGCGCCCGCCGCGGCCGCCACCCCTTTCGCGGGGGTCTCCGTACAGCCCTGCGCACAAGCGCATTAGCAAGTTTTTGTTGTTAGTTTTAAGTTTATATTCATTGTATAGTTTTAAGTTTTTTTTGTATTCAATTGTTGTAAAGGGGGAAGTATTGTAGGTGTGCCGCGCACACACATGTAAACTTCGCAACGTTGAATTGTAACTATATTATGTAGTGAATAAGATTTTTCAGGCAGTCACTAGTTGCCCGCCAACTGTATGGCACGTTCCGCTATAATAAATATATATTAGTAAAAGAATTCACCTTTCATTATGGTCACCAATAGGCACCCCTACGGAGTCAGCCCCTAAACAAGCAAGAATGGAATTGCAGGAGATACATGTGCAGCGACTACAAGCAGAAGTCGGATCAACCGAGGACGAAGAGGAAGAAATAGAAGACGACTTAGCATCAGTGCGCATTAGTACATGGTTGCAAGAAAAACCTACATCTCAACCCGCGCCGCAGCCCGCGCCGCAACCCGCGCCGCAGCCCGCACCGCAACCCACGTCGTACTTCACGTCGCAACCAGCACCGCAGATCGCACCACCCGTACTTCAACAGTATGCACCGCAATGCGCTCCACAACATACCGCGCCGCAGAAAGAAGACTATGGACAGGCGCAGCAACAAATCGACGTCGCTACCTTAGCCGCTGCTTTATCACAAGCAGTGAGAAGCACAAGGGAGCCGCCGAAATATTTGCAAGAGCTGCCCACATTCAATGGCAGCAGCAAAGAATGGCTCAGCTTCAAAACAACGTACGAAGAATCTTCTAAGTACTTCACGATGAACGAAAACATAGCGAGAATACGCCGAAGCTTAAAAGGGATAGCAAAAGAGGCCGCAAGCTGCCTACTTATAAGCCAATCAGACCCCAGAATAATAATAGAAGCTTTGGAAAGGAGATTTGGACGACCAGAAGCATTAATTCACTTAGAAATAGAGAAGCTGAAGCTGCTTAACAAAGTCACGGACAATCCCAGGGAGCTATGCATATTCGCCAATCGCATAGCAAACGTAGTGGGCACCGTGGAAGCGCTCAAGAAAGCACACTATCTGCATAGTCCGGAGATGACGCGAGTTATCACAGACAAACTCACGCCCATATTGAGAAGCAAATGGTACGACTATGCAGCCAGAAAGAAAGAGGATATCCCAGAGCTTAAGAAAATATCAATCTTCTTAAACGAAGAAGCGGATAAATGCAGCGCGTATGCCTTGCCGGAATTTATCACGGAGGACAACGAACCGAGAGAGCGAAGGCCGAGAAAAATAGAACGTGCCTTCGCCACAAGCAAGAAACAATATGAAGAACGCTGCCCTCAATGCAAACAAGAACACAAACTGCCCGATTGCAAGTCATACGCCGCTCTGTCCACAAATGACAGATGGGAAGTAGCAAAGAAGTATAATATCTGCTACCGCTGTCTACGAGGCAAACATCGCCGATTGCTGTGTAAAGCTCCACCGTGCGGAAAAGATGGATGCATGATGAAACACCATAAATTGCTGCATCACGACAGAAAAGCAGAAACTGAAAAAGAACCCGCTATGGAAACCGCAACATCGGCAAAGGAGGTCATCACAACAACTCGACCATACAAACACCGCCGTGCTTACCTAAAGATTGCGCCCGTAACAATAAAGGGGCCGCTAAGCTGCGTCGAAACATACGCATTATTGGATGAAGGAAGCACAGTCACCTTAGTCGATGCCTCGATCGCTGACGTCATCGGCGCCGACGGTCCAGCCCACGCAATGTGGATACAAGGGGTTGGCTCGGAGGTGAAGCATGAGAAGAGCAAGATCGTCAGCCTTAAAATAAGAGGAAAGCACGCGCAAGAGGAACACAACATAGAAGCAGCGCGTACGGTAGAGCGGTTGGACTTCGCGCCAGAATCCGTGAATGAAAATCACTTGGAGAATTGCCAACATCTGCTGGATATCAAAGAGGATATCACCTACGAACGCGCCTCACCGAAAATACTAATCGGGCAAGATAACTGGCACCTCATAGTGTCTAGAAAACTGCGCGTCGGTCGTCGAGATCAACCAGTCGCCTCATACACCAACCTGGGCTGGGTTCTGCATGGCTGTCATAGCTCATTGACGTCGACGGTCACCTTCTGCGGCAGACTACATCAAAGGGAAGAGGCACAGCCAATAGAAGAAGAAATAAAAAATTATTTCAAATTAGAATCACTGTGCATCGAGCCGAGGAGACCTAAAGAAGATCCCGAGCAGCGAGCTATGCAAATATTGAGGGAGACCAGCAGGCGGTCGGCGGACGGCAGACTCGAGACAGGGTTGCTGTGGAAAGAAAAGGATTTCCAAATACCAAATAATTACAAAGACGCGGAAAGACGACTGCACACTTTAGAGAAGAGGCTGGACCGAGACAGCAATCTCAAGCTACAGTACGAAGAACGCATACAGAACCTCTTCAACTCGGGTTACGCAGAGCGCGCGCCCATGCCACCGCCACAAGGAAAGACATGGTATCTACCACACTTCCCAGTCATCAACCCTGCGAAACCTAACAAGCCGCCGAGATTGGTACACGACGCCGCAGCGAAGACAGCAGGAATATGTCTCAACGATATGCTTCACTCGGGGCCGGACTTATTACAATCATTGCCCGGAGTAATCATGAGGTTCCGACAGTACCCGTATGCAGTGAGCGCCGACATAAAAGAAATGTTTATGCAGATCAAAGTGCGAAAAGAAGATAGAGACGTTTTACGTTTCTTGTGGAGAGGCAGGCGGCGGGAGGGCCAACCGGAGGAATATAGGATGACATCGATCATCTTTGGAGCGACATCATCACCATGCACAGCATTATATATCAAAAATAAAAATGCTGAAGAACATTCAGAGGCATACCCGGAAGCTGCGGTCGCCATAAAACGAAATCACTATATGGACGACTACTTGCAGAGCTTCCACTCTATCACGGAGGCTCAGCAAACTGTAAAAGCAGTCGATCACGTCCACAAACAAGCGGGATTCGTACTCAGCGGATGGACATCGAACGAAGGAAAAACAATAGAAGAAACAACGACAGAGCATAAACAACACGACGCGACCGTGCGCCTGGGCGGAAAAGAAACTGAGAAGACGCTCGGACTGCTCTGGCATGTACAAAGCGATCATATCGGATTTAATACAAACAATATGAAGATGCCGATCGACGTAAAAGAAAAACAACGCTTGCCAACTAAACGCGAAGCGCTGAGCATAATAATGGCATTATTTGACCCGCTGGGGTTAATATCACCAGTGACTACCCCAGCGAAGAGAATATTCCAAGACACATGGCGTTACAAGGCGGAATGGGACGACCCTCTGCCAATAGAGTTAAAAGAAAAATGGGAAGGTTGGATTACTTCACTTCACGCCCTAGAACAACTGAGGATACCACGATGCTACGATTACAACCCAGTGTCGACGCGGCAACTACACACGTTCGTCGACGCAAGCGAGGAGGCCTACGCAGCCGCCGTGTATTGGAGAACGGAGCGAGCAGACGGCAGCGTTAACATATCATTAGCCGCCGCCAAGAGCCGCGTGACACCACTAAAACCAGTCTCCATACCACGGCTCGAGTTACAAGCGGCACTACTGGGAGCTCGTCTTGCGCAGACTGTGATCAGTGAGCACGATGACGATATAGCGGGCAAGACGTACTGGTGCGACTCTCGTACTGCACTAATGTGGATAAGGTCAGAGCCCCGCGCGTACAAAGCTTTCGTCGCTCATCGCCTGGCGGAGATAGAAGATACGACCAAAAAGAACGAATGGCGTTGGCTTCCGTCCAAAGAAAACGTGGCAGATGACGTGACCCGAACCACACCAGAAAGGTTCGACGAGTCGCACCGGTGGTTCCGAGGGCCCCCGTTTCTACAACGTCCACCGGCCGAATGGCCGCAGGAAGAGAAAACAACGCAATACGACACTGGGGAAGAACGAGAAATATGTAACATCACAGTTAAAAGTGAAGACTCGCCAACAACACACCTGCCACAAATAGAAAGATTTTCAAAATGGATTCGCCTCATAAGAGCGACAGCGAGAGTCCTCCTATTCATCGACATGTGCAGACCAAACAAGCACGTGGTGAAGGCTGGGCGTAAACGCAACAAAGCAAGACTAGATAGCGACCCTGGCTGGCAAAGAACAAACCGACGCAACACCCCCACCAAGGAGAAAAGGGCAACACCTACTGTCTCATCGCGTGTAGGAATACCAGCCGCTTATCATGTAAGAGCCGAACAACTGTGGGTGCAAGCCAGTCAGCGGGAAAGCTTCACGAAGGAGCTCAAGAGGATCGCCAACGGAAGTGTTCCAGGAGGCGACGACAAACTAGGCCACCTGAGCACATACGTCGACGAAGAGGGGACCCTACGCCTCAGAGGTCGAATAAAAGCAGCATCAGAAGTAGAGGAGGACACGTACGACCCTCCCGTACTAGACGGGAAGCACGCATACACTCGTCTGTACATAGCACACGTACACGAGAGGTTGCATCACGGAGGCGTGGAAACAGTCGTGAACGAATTAAGACAGAGATTGTACATAAGAAAAATACGTCCAGTAGTAAAAACTGTCATCAAAGGCTGCCTACCGTGCCGTCTAAGAAAAGCCAAGCCTGCATCACCGTCTACAGGAAACCTGCCGTCCGCACGCCTCGCTCATCACGCACGTCCGTTCACATACACCGGACTGGACTACTTCGGGCCAATAGAAGTCACAGTGGGACGACATCGTGAAAAACGCTATGGCGCGTTATTTACCTGCATGACGTCACGAGCAATACATATAGAGGTGGCCCACTCGTTAAGCGCCGACTCAGCTGTGTCAGCGCTTAGGCGCTTCATGAGCCGAAGAGGATGCCCAAAAGAAATCTGGAGTGACAACGCTACGTGTTTCAAGGCAGCAGACAAGGAGCTGGCCGAAGCAGCACTCGCAGCCCTCGAGAACGAAACCACATGTCAACAAATTGTGTGGAAGTACATACCACCATCAGCACCATTCATGGGCGGCGCCTGGGATCGAATGGTTCGCTCCGTGAAAGAAGCCCTACGCGTCACCCTCAACGAACGCTATCCCAGTGACGAGACACTGGTGACTCCGCTCGCCGAGGTCGAAAACACGGTCAATTCCAGACCTCTTACACACGTCTCAGTTGACCCAGGAGACCCGGAAGCCATCACGCCGAACCACATCCTCATCGGTCCCAACTCACACGTACGTGACACGTGACGGCCCGCCAGCAGTGGAAACGAGCTCAAGCCCTAGCCGACATGTTTTGGCGAAGATGGGTGAAGGAATACCTGCCCCTACTCCAACACCAGCGGGAGCCGAGCAGCATAGGCGCATCGCCGAAGATTGGAGACCTGGTCATCATTTGTGACTCCAATTTACCGCGCAACATCTGGCCCAGGGGAAAAATAAGCAACGTATATCCTGGCGTCGACGGAGAGGTACGAGTAGTGGACGTAACCACTAGCAGTGGGCATACACTACGCAGACCAACAAAGAAGATCGTCGTGCTACCAGAGGGATCGCAGCGTGGCGACGGCGGGAGAATATGCACGACGCAAAACGACGGGATACCTGCTTAGTACAACCAGCACGGGTTGAGCAACTCAGGGGCGGTGGGCGGAGCCACGGGGGTCGCGTCCGGCTAGGTTCGACAACTAGCGAGGGTGCATACAACAACACGGAAAAGCAGCCGTAGTCTTAATTATTGTATTTAATTTGTTAAATATGTACAACTTATATTCGATAATATAAAAGAATGATGTTGTAACTATGCAATAACTCTCCCAATAAAGGCATCGAATAAATAACGAGAGTTAGCATAGAGCTTAAAATATAAATTGTATTCTTATAGTTAATTTACCTTTGTTGCATATCACCTTTATTATGTATTACTTTTCTTACATATTACCATTCATATAAATTACCTTTCTAGTAAAAAAGATAATTGTAACATCTATAGGGCATGTTATCGTGACGCGGCTGCGGAGCAAATGAAGCTACGCGTAGGGCGACACGACGTTTTATATTTATAGTGCTGAGGTGCGGGGCAGGGTTCTCAGCTTAAAAATTGTGAATTATAAAGTTAAAAACCTTTTAGAATGCAAAATAAGTATTGTGTACATAATAATGTAATAAGTAGATGTAAGAATATTATATAGTTAAATATGATTGTTAAAAAATAAAAGTTTTAAAGAAATAAAGAAAGGCGCGGGGGTGAGGCAAGGGTCCGCTGGCCAGCAGCGGCCGAATTATATAAAAGACGGGCCGGCCGGTAGGGTCGGAAGTCGCTCTCCAGCCACCGAAAAGGCACTACCAGAAGAAAAAGTACAAGTTCCTCCTCACCGCCGCTTGCCTCCTATATAAACAGTGAACAACGCGTTTTATTCATTTTTCGAACGGCGTTACGGCGATCCGTAACAATATGTATGCTGATGACACTTGCCTAATGTACTCGTACAAAGATCCAAAGACGATACAAATAGTTATGCAAAAAGACTTAGACAACATTGTTAAATTGTCGCATGATAATGGTATTTTATAATTAATATAAGCAAAACTAAATTTATGTTAATATCTTCGCCATACAATCGACAAAAGCATGCCGACATTGTAATTAAAGGGCATACCTACGATTGTTTCCACAGAAATAACAATGTAAATAACTGTAAATGTCTGAAGTTAGAACAAGTCTCATGCTACAAATACCTAGGACTAACTATAGATACCAGTTTTGTATGGAGTATACATGTTCAGCAAATCTGTAACAAATTACGTAGTGTATTGGGTAAATTGTACCACCTGAAATTTAGGCTAAGCAGAAGTACGTTACATATGGTGTACTATGCGCTTGCGGATACAACTATAGATTACGGGTTGGGTAGCTATGGACTTACGTTCCCAGTGTATTTAAACAAAATCAAAGAACTACAAACAAGGTTGTTAAAGATACTAGTAGATAATAAAATGAAAAGTGCGTGTAATAAAGAATATAATAAACTTTTCAAAATTTGTAAAATTGTACCTGTAGACAGAAAAGTGAAAATAAAGTTGATAATGGAACAGTATAATAAAAATTAATGATGTTTAAAGTAGAAAGAGAATATGGATATCCAACTCGTCAATCCACTAGAAAAGGAAAATATGTAATACCTAAAATTAAAAATTACTTCGGTATGCGCACGAGACGATGGGTTATCCCGCAATTACATAACGAGCTGCCGCCGGATTTGCTTAGTAAAGTTATTTCAAAAAATCATTTAAAAAATATCCTAAGCAAACATTATCTATCATTGTGTCCATAAAGGTACGCCACAGTCCACGAGTAACGTACTGTTAAAATTAGCAGTCTATATGCGATGTGTGCTGTTTGAGTATGTGTTGAATTAGTGTATATGTGTATATACAGTATGTATATAATGAACCAATTTTGATATTTCGCTGATGTGGACCTCATAACAAACTTTGTACTAAATATATATAGATAAAATAATAGATTTTGGGAGATATTATTATCTGTATAAGAAAATATACTTCAGATAATATGTATAAACATAAGCATGTAAGACGAGAACTACTGCCGACAAACTGTAATGCAGTTTGGCAGATAAAAATGTTAAAAACGCTTATTGTATAATTGGAAGAAAAAAAAATTCTCATTGATTTCTTGAATATATGTATCTGTTGTTAAGTGTTGATCTGGGACAACAATGGTCTCAATGTCATTTTCTAGCGTTAGAATTACGGTTTCGGTTTGTGTGTGATATTTGTGTGCAGATTTGTGAATGGTCGCATGGCTGAGATTGTATATAAATGAGTTGTGATTGACTGAGCAATTGTGGTTGTACTTGGCGGCATTTTCACTTGTGTTTTGTCTGATATTAGTTTCTACATAGCTGTTAGTCGCTTCTTCTTGAATTAATTGTGTTCGTACTTCTTCTTTTAATTGATCTATAACTTGGGATAGAAGTTTATTCCTAACTATGGTTCTTCTTTGGTCTGAGATTCTTTGTTTTGAAACAGTAATTTCTAGATATTGTCGAGTGAAATGTGCGTGTAATTGTTGTCTGTACGTGGTCATATCGGTCTCTAATTTAGTAATGTATAGATAAGTTCTCATGATAAATAGATTTACTTCTTTACTCACATATACATGTACATTTCATTCGAACTCTTGCTTTTCCAGCCTTGGTGGACGCGGGTAAGAAGGTAGATACCTCCCGCGCAGCACTCAAGGTCGGAGTAGGTGGAACTGTATTTAAACTAGTAATAGGGGGTGATGGAGGTGTTGGTGACGATGGTATGGATGGTGATGTTGGCCTCGAGGGTGTGTATGATACTGTGCTTGGACTATATGGTTCTACAGGGGTGTCTGTCCTGTCCGTCAGTCTGTCACCATCGTCAATGAGTTCGGCTGTAGTATCTTTGTGGGTGGGAGCCCGCCTGTTCAACTCCTCACCGCTGACGGATCGCATGCTGTGACACCCAGCGTCAGCTTCAGGTGCACCCCGGCGATCGCCCCCGGGCAGCGGCCCTATACGTTTATTTTTGAACGAGTCTCCATTTTATTTATGGGTTTCCAGAGCTACGTTAGCCACGCCAGTAATTTCTCATTTTGTGTCCGCCCCCCACGTGATTAGATGGTCAACCAGGACGTGTGGTTGTTTAGGGGGCTTATTATTATTTTTAGGTTATCTGTATAGTTTTCTCATCTGGTTGGTTTCTATAAATATATAATTATAAATTAAAATGAAAAGATAAATACACATAAATATCAATAAAATAAAATAAATACAAAAAATACACAAATAAATAAAGATCCAACCAGATGGAAGCCCTCGGCAGGGGAGACCAAACGGCCGAGGGTTAGGGGAAAGGGAAAGAAACCGACGGACGATGCGGGTGGTATCGAGGACCACTTCCTTCTGCATTTGAGCCCGGAGCGGTCCGTCACGGAGTCCCAGTCGCCTCAGATGACCCAAGAGGCTGACTGGGATTAGCCCATTCGCAGAGACGACTACAGGAATAATTTCGGTCGGCCACCTACCCCACATGTCGGTCACCTCGTGAGCCAGGTCCAGATATTTTGTTCGCTTATCTGTTTCGGCTTTCACGAGGTTCTCGTCATACGGAATGGTAATGTCGACCAAAAATATCCTTGACTGTGCCCGGTTCATCAGCACAATATCAGGCTTATTTGCAAGAATAGTCCTGTCTGTGATGATGGCCCGGTCCCAGTAGAGCCTGGCGCGGTCATTTTCGAGCACGGCTTCCGGCAAGTACTTGTAATACGGCAATTTCCGGTCCACGAGACCGTATTTCAGAGCGAGCTCCTGGTGTAGAATTCTGGCTACTAGGTTGTGCCTGTGCAAGTACTCAGAGTTAGAAAGCGCCGAACAACCGGAGATGACATGCCTAAGTGACTCCCCGGGATGGCGACAAGCTCGACAGACGTCGACGGTGCCATCCTTTAGGATGTAATCTCCGATAGTTGTTGGTCTTAATAACCTGATCCTGTATTGCACAGACAAAACCCTCGGTTTCCCCGAAGAGGTCCCAGAAACGTAGCCAGTTGAGGGAGGCGACTGTATCTACGAAGGGCTCATGTAGAGCCCTGTAGTACCTCCAGTGGAGCTCCTTCTCCTTCCATACGGTCTCCCGGTCGCTATGCTAAATGCTAAGCACTGCTGGGTCCTGCCATTGCTCGTTGGCTAAGGATAGAGGGGTATGCCCTTTATTACTAGAAATGACGTCATTATAGAATGGATCATCCGATCTCGCCAGGAAGTAATGACGGAGGCTGTACACTTCACGATTATGCATAGTGAGCGCGCTCAGAAAGCCACGCCCACCATGCTTTCGCGGCAAGTACAGCCTCATTACCGACGATCTCGGATGATGCATCCTATGGGACGTCATGGTAGTGCGGACTTTTCTATCCAGGGCGTTAAGTTCAGTCTGAGTCCACCTGAGTATGCCAAAGGTATACATAAGGACAGGTACGACCCAACCGTTATATGCGTGTGTCTTATTCACACCGGACAAAAGGCTGTTAAGCACTTTGGTCAAGCGTGCATAAAACGTGTCGCAAACTGACTGTTTCATACCAGCCTCATCGATACCGATGTTCTGTGACATACCCAGGTATCGGTATGTTTCAGCCTCGGAAAGGGTCCTTAAGTTGACGGGCATAGATAAGTCTATGCCCTCAGAGTTAGCAACCCTACCCCTCTCAACATGGAGGACCGCACACTTATCCGTCCCCAGCTCCATTCCAATAGAATTGCTAAATTCACAAGTGATGTTTAGCAATTCCATAAGATGGGAGCGACTGGAGGCGAATAATTTGAGGTCATCCATATAGAAAAGGTGGGTCACTTTTGTACCTCCTTTCCGAAGCTGAAATCCCCTCCCGGAACCCTCCAGTAAAGTACTGAGAGGGTTCAAAGAGAGGCAGAACCAGATTGGACTCAGACAGTCGCCCTGGAATATACCCCTTCTTATCCTTATGCAGCTTTCCGCAGCCGTCATCCGCTCGCCTAGATGACAGAGGATCGTACTCCACTGCCCCATACACCGCTCGAGGAAGTCTCGAACTGTACAGTCAATCTTGTACAGCTCGAGGATCCTCTTTAGTCATGTATGGGGCACCGAGTCAAATGCCTTTCTGTAGTCTATCCAGGCGGCGGAGAAGTTCCGACGGTTGCGTTTCGCCACTTTGCCAATGACCGCGTCGATGAGGAGTGGTTCCTTGGTTCCACGACCGCCGCCCCGACATCCATTTTGAGCGCGTGACATCACCTGATTTGATTCCAGGTGACGAGTGATTCTCGCGCTCAAAATGGATGTTAGTGTCTTGTAAATGGTCGGCAGACACGTGATGGGGCGGTATTTGCTCGGGTCTGTGGTAACCTGGTCTTTAGGAACCAAATGAGTGATCCCAGTAGTGAAGAGGCTCGGGAGCGACTTCTGGTTGAGAGCCTCTTGGAACTGTCGGGCGAGCACAGTGTGACACACCACAAACCCCTTTATCCAGTAGTGATGCAGCCCGTCGAGTCCCGGACTTTTCCAGTTCGGGGCCCTACGGACCGCCTCAGCTACGTCATCCGGCGTTATAATGACGGGGTCCATGAGCGTTATACTCGCACACTGACTCGCCACAACTTCCGTCCAAGGGCCCTCGCTGTGGTTTATGGGCTCTGACCACAGGCCGCGCCAGAATGCTATAGTGTCGGCCTGATTCGGTGTTGGGCCCGTTCCACTTACCATTGGTCGCTCCAACGATTTATAGAGCCTCTTCTGATCACTCTGAAAGAGACAATTCTGGTTAAACCGTGTCGACCTCTCGGTATATCGCCGAATCCGCTTTCCCCAAGCAGCGATTCTCTGCTTCAGGTCGTCTATGCGCTCCGTCAGTTTTTGCATTATATCCGGCTGGGACAAACTAACATTTGTCCCAGCAAATGCCATCCTGACGGTGCGCACAATCCTTGGTCTGTTGTTGCCTGACCTGAAGCATATCAGGCTGCCGATGAGGGCCCTAGCCTTTGCGATACGTTCTTCAATTCTTATTCTCCAGGCTGGGATAGCGCTACTTTGTCCAGTAGTGCGTCCAGCCGTGGAAAGTTTGGCGCCTATAATACGGCACACTGCCAGTGCGGCGCCAAAAAGAATTGAGTCCGTCTCGCAAAGGTCCCGGCTGGCTTCCAAATAGGTCACCAGCATTGGGTTCAGAGCCCTCACGACAACCCGATTCCGCTTGCTTAGGGCTATGCGGGGAAGTCGCGGTCGATTTTCGAGAGGCGTACTGCGCGTTTCCACAATCGCCTCTTCCAATGTACTCCTCATATGCTCTAATTCCAGTTCCTGGGCGACTGTTCCATCATCGTTTGAATCAAACAAAACTGGGGTGTTCGCGCCACTTGCACTATCGCTTAACGCTCAAGGGATTCGTTAATTATTATCCAATAAGATTACTGCAAAGCCCATTTCCGGTTTCCTATCTACCGCCCTCTATGCCAAGCATGTGCATTCTTGCTTACGGGCGCACTCAAGTTGAGAAGACACGCAATCAACCGCACCGCTTATATCTCGCATCATCGCTCCGGCCCTTGTGTAATTTGGACATTGAATTATACAAGCATATAGTAAAAAGTATAGACATTTGCAATAACGCTATATTTCGTGATTATCTGTGAAGTTGATAAGTGTGAAGACAGCCGGCAGCCATCGATACACGAGGCAGATCAGCGGAAGTCCAGGTGGGTGCACATGCATTCCTTCACGTCCTTCCTATATCCCGAATTTAGGGGATTTGCAGTATCACGAATAAATTAAATTCCATTCACCGCTCGCACCGCGCTAATATACAGTCCACTATTCTATTTAAATTAATAGCCGCACCGCATAACATTATTTAATACATTTGAACCAGCAGTTTGGTGGTTGAAGGCCAACGCTAATTCCACCATATATTTGTTGGTAACTTCGGCCGGATTAAATTAATATATTTTTTGGTCACTTCGGCCGGATTAAATTAATATTTTTTGGTCACTTCGGCCGGGATTAAATTAACCTTTAGGCCCGAAGAAATAAATTCATTTTTTTTTATATATTACAAAAATTATATACGTATATATTATTAAATCATAATAAATTGTAGTTCTAATTATACTAACTACAATATTTATTTGTCCCGCATCGCTTATTACACGTATTATAATACCTTTGTAACGCATACCACACCGCTTCATTATTCCATTAATGATATTTTTCTTGTTCATTAACCGCCATCTTTCTAGTAACGCGAGATTGCTTCGTTCCGCAGTTAACTAATTCTACCGTCACTTATCGCAATAATTTTAGTCCGCATTTGTTTGTTGAAAATGACGACGAGAAGCAAAGAATCGAAACTGGTTTCGGATGAAGAAGTTAGTTTAAAAATTATTATCGCTAAACGTAATTATATTTACGAACGATTACAAAAAATTTACGAGACGTCAAAGGGCGCATTTAATTCCTTGGATGAGCAGAATTTATTTCTTAGCATAGCTTCGAATATAGAACAATTACGTAGCGAGTTTCAAGAAGTTCTAGATAACTATAATACTAAAAATTTAAAATTAAACCCTAATGCAGACGTTGATTACGAAGCTTGGAACTCATTTGAAGATTTATATAGTCGTATTAAGTGCCAAATTACGAAAATATCCACACCGCCTTCTACTATTACGTTAGAAAATAGATTTCCTACTAAATTAAAAACTTCACTTCCGCCAATTGAATTAATGTCATTTAACGGAGACATACGCCAGTGGTCCATGTTTTATCAACAATTTAAGACATTAATTCACGACAATTTACAATTAATTGATGCCGAACATGTTTATTATTTGGTTAACAAATTGAGTGACAGGGCGTTATCAGTTTGTGCCGGGTTAGCCCCTACCGCAGAAAATTATTCCATTATTTGGAATGCGCTTATAAGAAGATATAATGACGAACGCACACTTGCATCTACGTATATTAACCAACTATTGGATTTAACACAGGTGAACGCAAACACAACAGGAGTTTATCATAAATTTATGGACAAATTTGTTGCTTCAATTAATGCTCTAAAGCAATTAAAAATTGAGGACTTAGCTGATTTTTTGTTTTTAAATATTGCACTTAGAAAATTAGATCATGACACTGTTAAATCATTTGAAATGTCTTGTCGCACAATTAGCATACCAAACTACGCCTCTTTAATACAATTTTTATACGAACAGAATAGGGCTATATGCCATACATTTAATAATTCGCATACTTTATCTACATTCAATAATAATCGAAACAAATCACTTTCAAATAAATTTAGTAAAACATTTATTATAGATCCTTCGCATTCATGTATCTTTTGCAAATCAAATGATCATGAACACTTGTATGTTTGTCCACGCTTTTTAAAATTAAATACACAACAACGTTACGATATTATTAAACAAAACAATTGTTGTATTAATTGTTTAAGTAACAAACACTCGACTTCTTTTTGTAAATCGAAGCGTAAGTGTATATATATACTGCGCGCGGTGCCACCATTCTTTAATTCATTCTGACCCGAATCAGAATGGTTCTAAGACTGCTTTTCGTAGTAGCAATACGTTACACTCAGAGGTTGGGCAGACGCCTAACGCTAATGCATGCACCTCGCGTTCGAGTAACTACCGCGCAGTTAACGATAATAAGGTAAATTCTTCTGTCGCTCACAATTCGAATACGGAGGAAAATGAAAAAACACCTACCTCTTCATGTAATATTTCTCGCGATTATAGTACTCTCCCGCGCTATACTACTTTATTGGGGACTGCAAAAATAAAGGTCGTAGATAACTACGACAATGAACATTTTATTCGGTGTTTAGTTGACCCCGGATCCCAAAGCGACTATATTACGAAGGATTGTTGTAAACGCTTATTTCTTTCCGTTTCGAATAAAAATCGTTTTACCGAAGTACACGGGATCGGTGGTGTGTCCCAAAAGATTTTAGGAGTCACTTCACTGCAGTTCACGTCTCGTTTTAATGATAACAAATTTTATCATATTGAACCATTAGTTGTTCCGACCATCACGGGTCAGTTGCCAGATTCGATAGTAGATGTTTCAAAAATTCGCTATTTAGATAAAATACGCTTAGCAGATGATCAGTTTTATCAACCTGGGTCTATAGATATTTTATTGGGGGGTTAATACCTACATAAAACTTTTGTCACCTGAAAACTTAATTCATTCGCAATGGCCTAGTGTCATAGAAACATCACTCGGATATATTATTATGGGTGATGCTGAAGTCGCTATATCACATCATTCCCCGCGTTCATTTGTTTTTTGTTCTTACGATACAAATTTAAATCAAAATTGTCTTAATGATATAATGGAAAAATTTTGGAAAATTGAAGAACTTCCGCAAAAAATATAATTTAGCCGTGATGAGCAGGAATGTGAAGACATTTATACTTCTACTACTTACCGCCAAAACGACGGACGGTATGTGGTCGCCCTGCCATTTAAGAAAAGGCCCGACATATTGGGTGACACTTTAATGAACGCAAAAAAACGTTTCTTACTTTTAGAAAAACGCTTTAACAAATATCCCGATCTTCGCGATCAATACAACGTTGTTATACGGGAATACATTAATAAGGGTATTTTATCCGCTGTTTCTGATAATAATTGTATACAGCCTTCTTTTTATTTGCCGCATCGCCCTGTCGTACGGAATGATAAAAGTACAACGAAGTTGCGCATCGTTTTAGACGCTAGTGCTAAGTCGGATAACTATATTTCTTTGAATGACATTTTGCACACCGGGCAAAATTTACAAACAGACATTTTTAATATTTTATTAAACGTTAGAGTTTATCGCATCGCTTTCTTTGCATATGTTAGGCAAATGTACTTGTGTATCGAAGTCCAAAAATCCCATCGCGCTTTTCAACGCATTTTATATCGGTTTTCTACAGAAGAAACTATACGAACATATGAATTTAATCGCGTCACATTCGGATTACGCTCTTCCCCTTTCCTCGCACTTCGCACTTTACGCCAGTTAGCCGCTGACGAAAGGGAGTCCTATCCCCTTGCTGCTTCTGTAGTGGAAAGGGATATTTATATGGATGACCTCGATTCCTCCGCGCCTTGCGTCAACAACGCAGTCAACACCACCACTCAACTTATCCAAATGTTTCGCCGAGGTGGATTCGATTTGGTTAAGTGGACAAGTAACTGCAAGGAGCTTTTACAACATATACCAGCATCACATCGTCAACAAGACTCGGTATCATTTGATGATAATGTTTCGCGCTCCAGTCGACGACACAACTAGCGCCATCTAGTGTCAGGAACGAGAGCGAGGGGAGCGTTGCAGTTTATGACATCACAAATCTTTCGACCGACAGCGCCACCCGAAGAACTAGAAAATCTATACTCGAACTCTCGGTACCTTGCGCGTGTTTACTTGAACATTCCGGATATTTTGCTAATTTAAATAAATAGGTGGCGCAAGATGCGATCGAGGCAGAGTTTAACTCGGCGACACAAGCGAAGCTTCGGAGCGGAATTAAGTGAATTAGTGTGTTTAATTATTAGTGTTTTTAACTTTAATTTGTATAAAGTAAATTAAAGTGTTAATTTAGGTAATTCTATCGGCAATTTTTATTGTCACGAACCTCAAGCTCGTAACAATAATGACATTTTAAAAATTTTAGGCCTTCGTTGGTATCCCGCTACCGATAAGTTTTCCTTTCTTGTTTCGCCGCCACCGGTCACTTGTACCAAACGCGCTATCCTCTCCGCAACCGCTCGCTTGTACGATGTTTTAGGACTTGTCGGTCCAGTAATACTTTACGCCAAATTATTAATTAAAGCCTTGTGGGTTCTTAAACTTAACTGGGATGAGACTCCACCCAATAATATTGTCAATACATGGCAGCGATATATATCAGAGTTACCTTTAATCTCACATTTACAGATTCCACGTCATATCGGCGTAAATGAAAATTCCCATGTGTCGCTACTAGCCTTCGCCGACGCTAGTGAAAAAGCTTACGGGTGTGTCATCTATTCGCATGTTGTTAACGGAAATAATCCTCCAATTATAACGCTTCTATGTTCTAAATCTCGGGTGTCCCCATTAAAGGTTATAACTTTAGCCAGGCTTGAGTTGTTTGCCTTGGTTTTGCTCGCTAAGTTAGTACGCACCGTTTACGATTCGTTGTCATTGAGGCATCCGATCGACAACATTTATGCGTTTTCAGATTCGGAAGTCGCGCTCTGTTGGGCGTGTTCTTCACCGCATAAGTTCAACACCTTTGTTGCTAACCGTATTTCGCAAATACAGTCCTATTTATTACCGGATAACTTTTACCACATCGCCGGCTCAGAAAATCCTGCAGATCATATTTCGCGTGGACTGTTACCCTCACAAATTTTAAATTGTGACCTTTGGTTACATGGGCCTTCGTGGGTTTCCTTGCCGTGTAAAGAATGGCCTGTACAAAGGTTCGCATCAACTCATATCAGTTTACCAGAAGAAAAGACTGTGTCGCTTGGAGTCAGTGACATGGAAGAAAACCCATTTATCTCGTTAAGCTTAAAATTTTCTAATTGGAATAAGTATTTACGATCCGTTGTTTACGTTTTAAGGTTTTTAAACAAATTACCGCGCATAAATAAAATTGTAACCGCATCCGACATAGAGATTTCTGAAATCACAGTTATTAAAATTGTGCAAGGTATCGCTTTCGCCGAAGATATAAAAAATATTAAAAAAAGACAACTATGTTCATCAACATTACGAAGGTTATCGCCATTTATCACGGACGATGTACTTCGAGTAGGTGGTCGGTTACATTATTCGTCTTTAACGGATTCCCAAAAGCATCCAATATTGCTACCAAAAAAGGGGCATATTGTTGATCTTATAATTGATTATTATCACTATAAACATTTCCACGCTGGTCCTCAGTATTTACTTGCTGCATTACGGGAGAAATATTGGATATTATCAGCTCGCCGTGTAGTGAGATACCGCATTCATAGGTGTAACATTTGTTTTCGACATAAACCCAAACCTATTTACCCCATGATGTCTGCCTTGCCTGCTTGCCGCCTAGAGCAGTGTAATGCGTTTACACACAAAGGTGTGGATTTTTCGGGCCCACTTTATATCACATTGACGCGTAAACGTGGTATACGAAGCCAGAAGGCTTATTTATGTTTATTTATATGCCTGGTTACTAAGGCAGTGCATTTAGAATTAGCGTCTGATCTAAGTTCGGCAAGTTTTTTAGACGCTTTTAAGAGATTTATCTCTCGTAGAGGTCCGTGTCGATTTATATACAGCGATAACGGTACTAATTTTGTCGCCTCGCGTTCATATTTACATGAATTACATGGATTTTTAAAATCAGAAGAATATTATAAGGCATTCAGTCAGGTGCTCACTGATAATCGCATTGTTTGGAAACTCAACCCTCCAAGCGCTCCACTTTCGGGGGTTTGTGGGAGTCCAATATTAAGGTTGTAAAAACCCATTTGTTTCGCGTAATAGGTAAGCAAATCCTCACGTATGAAGAAATGCTTACTACTCTTTGTCAGATCGAGTGTATCTTAAATTCTCGCCCGCTTTATGTATTAAGCAGTGAACCACCGGAACCTACCGCACTTACACCCGCACATTTTCTAAATTTAAAACCACTAAAAAAAAAAAATTAAAACCACTTGAATGCTTACCAGCTGCAGATTTAAGCAAGGAACGCATTAATCTCTTATCACGCTTTTCTTTAATAGATTCTCTAGTTCAGTCCTTTTGGAAACGCTTCAGATTCGAATACTTACATACATTACAGAGTAGAGTGAAGTGGAATAAGAACTCTACTGCCATTTCTGTAGGGACGATTGTTCTAATAGACGTGGATAATACTCCACCGCTTCAGTGGCCTCTAGGCGTTGTCACCGAATTGTTTCCCGGTAAGGATGGTGTGGTACGCGTTGCGCAAGTTAAACTTAAGAATTCCACTTTAAAACGCCCTCTTATCAAACTGTGTCCTTTACCAACACAGTGATTAATATCGTTAATTTTGCATTATCGTTTATATATTTAGTTTAATTCTTAGGTCATAACGTCGCTTCATTTCGCTACTATATAAGTATTTATCTATATATATATCTATATTTTTATACTTTACTTGCTAGTTGAGGATACCCCAAGGCCGGGGGGGTGTTCGCGCCACTTGCACTATCGCTTAACGCTCAAGGGATTCGTTAATTATTATCCAATAAGATTACTGCAAAGCCCACTTCCGGTTTCCTATCTACCGCCCTCTATGCCAAGCATGTGCAATGTGCATTCTTGCTTACGGGCGCACTCAAGTTGAGAAGACACACAACCAACCGCACCGCTTATATCTCGCATCATCGCTCCCGCCCTCGTGTAATTTGGACATTGAATTATACAAGCATATAGTAAAAAGTATAGACATTGGCAATAACGCTATATTTCGTGATTATCTGTGAAGTTGATAAGTGTGAAGACAGCCGGCATCCATCGAGACACGAGGCAGATCAGCGGAAGTCCAGGTGGGTGCACATGCATTCCTTCACGTCCTTCCTATATCCCGAATTTAGGGGATTTGCAGTATCACGAATAAATTAAATTCCATTCACCGCTCGCACCGCGCTAATATACAGTCCACTATTCTATTTAAATTAATATCCACACCGCATAACATTATTTAATACATTTGAACCAGCAGTTTGGTGGTTGAAGGCCAACGCCAAATCCACCATGGGGTATTCACGGCGGCATTCACATTTACGGGTTGCTCTGCAATTTGTGGCGCCGCATCCTCAGCCGTAGCATTTTCATCCGATGAGGGAACAGCCTCACGTCGTAGTCGTTCGAGTTCGGCGACATCAAATATATTTGAGCGCAAGATATACCGAACCCGGTCTGCCAGGTTTTGCTCTGAGACGGTTAAAGATGGCTCCAGCTCAGCAAAAAGACGATGCATCCTAGCCCGATACGCCAAACCTCCTACTGCCGACACCAAGCCAGCTGGTGGGGATGATGGATGCGAGGGGCTGATGGGTGGTCGTGCAGCACCTCTCGCTCGGCTGGCGGTTCGCATGCTGTCGCATCCAGCGCCAGCACCAGACGCGTCCTGGCGACCTCCAAGCAGCGGCCCTTTGCGCGTTTTTGCATATTCCATCATCCATAAAAGTGGGCGTCATTTAACGGGAGACGCCCAGACCCGGCGCCGTTTTATGGTGGGGCCATATGCACAAGCGGACCTTTGCGCCTTTAATTTTTGCCGAGGCACGGCACCTCTTGGCAAGGTGCTGACTGACTGCGCTGACGTAGTGGTTTTGTCACATAACCGTTACGTCAGCGGGCGATGGGGTCGTCACTTCCCTACGCTATTATTATTATTATTATTATTGAAACCACTGATGTAAGCCCGTATCCTATTTTCAAATGTGGAATTTTTCAAATTTTAGATGTTTATCTAATTTAAGAAACTTTAATAATATAATCTGGCGTTACTTTATTGGAAACATTAAATTAAAGATGTTAATTTTTTTATATGTAGAATAAGGGTGACAAACGAGCACACAGTCCACTTGATGGTAAGTGGATGCTGGTGTAGCTCATAGATATATACATTTATCCTTGATTAAGAATCAAAACGCAGATACGTTGACACCCCTGAGGACTAAGACGGAATGCCTCGTTTCCCGTAAAAAAGGGTCCACCATACGAAACACAGTAGTATTAGGCTGCTATTTTACGCTGGTATTCTGTGAGAGCGTGGTCCTTCCCCGGTCGAGCCGACCCATTCGTGCTTTAATCATAATATAACTGCAGTGTGGCCCTACCACGTAAGAAAATTTAGCTAAAATCAGCGTAATAGACAATAAAATAAACTGTCTTACTTATTTTGAAGAGCACCACCCGCCCTTCCTCATTCGTGTGCACTATTCCTTTCTACACTAATCCCAGCACCATTACTCCCAACACACACAGACACCCTTAGTGATCAGCCACCGCAGAGTTATTTCTCTTAATAATGCCTTGTTTACAGGCGAAACACGTGTCGTATTATTGACGGTGGCATGTCTTTCTCAGTGTAGTGGTGTTATGTCGGGAGTAAGTAGTGAAGGGGATGAAGGGGATAGTGCACGCAATTGAGAGAGGGCGGGAGGAGCAATTGAACTAGGTAATACACATCATTTTTATTTTTACACGGATTTATTTTAGTATAATTTTTTATAGGATATGTCGACAAACGAGCACACAGTCCACCTGATGGTAAGTGGTTGCTGTGGCCCATAGACATCCACATCTATCCTCGATTACGAATCAAAATGCAGATACGTTGTCACCCGTGAGGACTAAGATGGAATGCCTCGTTTCCAGTAAAAAGGGTCTCCGGTTCTTTACACTCACCATACGAAATACAGCAGCATTAAGCTACTATATCACGCTGGTATTCTGTGAGAGCGTGGTTCTTCCCCGGTCGAGCAACAGCAGCATGGCTCTACCACATATGTATAAAAATAATATAATGAATTACCGCAGTGAGGCCTGATTCCTATAATTAACATGTCTAAAATGACATTTGCTAGATAGTTAGTAGGTAATAAATTAAACAGCCAATGAGAAAATCAAACCCGTATTCTCCGATCCAGTTCTTCTATCGTGAGATCAGTCTCTGCCACGTAATAGTTAGCCTTTGTCCCAAAAATCTTTCCGAAGAACCTGAAATCAATCCTGAATTCATGACATCTTTCCTCTCTCTAAGTATATAATAATATAAAATTTTTATTTATTTATTTAGTACACCAACAAGTTGCTTGTATAATGTACCGTCACCGTTACAGCCTATTGAGGTGTGTGGACAGTCCACTGCTGAACACAGGCCTCCCCCATAGATTGCCTCACAGGGGACATATTTGCCATAGTTATAATGTTACTGTTGATTTAATAATTTTACCTCTCAGTAGGTCATGTGCTCCTGGTAGATTGTCTTTCACTTTCACACATCCATCCGTTACATAGTTAGCCTATTTCGAACGTTTATATTAAGTATGATGTGTACTGGTCTGACCATTATCCTTTAGTTAGAATGTAACTTGGATATTGTCAAACCAAAGTTGAATATTGTATATAAAATGATTAACGAGATTCTATGGGGAGATAGAAAACCGGAGGAGATCGCAATATATACGAAATTATAGAACCTATATTATTGCACATTCACTCGTGCATTGATTACATTACCATTATTACATTCCTGCAATGAGCTCGGTAGACTTCGGACGTGTCAGTTGAGGTCACTCCCGTCACTCCACTCTACCAGATTATGTACGCAACCATATTAAGTAATATTATACCTTATACCCGGCTACTGCTTTGTTCTATGTGTTTGTGGTGACAGTATTAGTGCTCACATTGTGGTGCGCGGGGCGCGTTGCCCCGGGTAACAGCGGTACGTCTCACTAGTGAGGTGTATCGGACGCTTGTTGTGGTGTTAAGAGTATTTGTGCATAACTCTCCTTTCTGGCTTCCTTGTTTTCGGCAAACCGTAAGTAAAGTAAAACACCCACTGCCTCAGAGGCAATCATCTATTTTAATTTAATTTCTGTGTTGCTTGTTGCATTACGCAACAAGCTAGGTACACACCCTAGCGTACAAACGCGCTAGGTGTATAGGTGGTTAATCAAGCACACAGCTTGTTACACACCCCTGCTAATTCTAATAACGTTGACATAATGGCGTCGTTTTTAAGCGACGGTCTGAGTTGGACTTCTTGCGTAAAGCATTCCCCGACATATGAACAGCATATCTCAAGTAACGCAAGGACACGCCGATCCTTTTCGCACGAAGATGAAGAGTTCACTCTCGTTCAGGGCAAAAAGCGCAAGCGCGCTTCTCAACTCAACTCGGCCCCCCCGTCCCCTGACCTGTCCTGCCTGCCTGCCCCCAAGCCCGCACCATCTTCGGTGCCCTTCCCTGCGCCACAAATCACCGCCAAGCCCACCCCCGTTGCTGGGGTCTCAGCGCAAAGTGGTATCACTCCCTCGCCTTCCGCGCCGAAACCCAACGCGTGGGTAAAGCTTCCGGCAATTGTTGCCTCACGGCCAATGCCGCCTCCTCAGGCCCCCAAACCCAAACCTGTTCTGCAAGACTTCTCTCTAATTTGCGGCTTTATTAGCAACATAAACGTCGCTGAAATGTCTTCCTTGGCCCGCAAACTTCGAGAAGCTACTACCCCTCAGGACAAGCTCAACGTCACGATTGAACGCATAGGACTGTAGGCTATTCTCCTACATTTGTAACATTATATGTTTATTTATAATATCCTACTATTATATTTATTTATGAATATTGAAAAGTATTTATTATACGTCTTTAATATTTATGTAAAATGTTATATATATATATATATATATATATATATATATATATATATATATATATATATATATATATATATATACATCCCGTAAATTATTGTACGTCCACTATGGCGAATTTTGCATATAATGTGGCGTCAACCTGCTTACGACGTCCGATATACGGACGTCAAATAGGAGACTTAGCGCATTGTTCGCAGATTGTCATTCTGATCATAGAAATGTCAAAATCTAAAAATAAAATTGGACGTCATTTTTCTTCCAATCTCGCTGTACTGAATATTTTCGTAGTTCCGCTAGTTTTCGTAGCAAAAATAATAGCGCTGCTGTCTATTTGTGAATACTTTCATTCATGGCCGTATTTGACTTCCGCACAAAATTAGGGGATGCGACGTTGCCGTTCCGTTCAAATAAGTTTTACAAAATCACATTAGTTCGTTTTGTTTTGTCGTTGTTAGTATACGCGCGTTGTGTGTAAGCTCGCCGCATTTATTTTATTTGAGAAGTGACGTCCGCCTCGCTAAGCAAAATGACTAGTAAAAGTAGTCGAAGTGCAAGGATATTGAAAATGATACAAGGAATCAAAGGTAACTTTACAGTTTTCGATTTGATTTTGTTTTTGATTTATAATATTAGGTACCCTACTACCTACTACTTTAGTCCGAACCTACACCACAGATTACTAAATAGTTACTTTACCATTTTGATTCGTAATCGAGGATAGATGTAGGTGTCTATGGGCTACAGCATCCACATACCATCAGGTGGACTGTGTGCTTGTTTGTCACCTTCCACTTCTTTGAAATGTAATTTTTTAATTTAAAATAGATATAATACAATAAGTGTAACCTGTCAATTGAGTCAAATAAATTATTATTATATTATTATTTCACGCTGGTATTCTGTGAGAGCGTGGTCCTTCCCCGGTCGAGCCGACCCATTCGTGCTACAACTATACATCTACTATAACTGCAGCATGGCTCTACCACGTATAAAAGTTTAAGCTAAATAAAATAACAAACGTAAATATATTTTAATGAAATAATAACTAATAAGCCAATTATAAATACTGGTCAAGTGCGAATTAGATACACGAACCCAGGGTTTCGTACCACTGTACACTATAAATTTTGACCTGCAAAAATTGTTTTTCTTTCTCCTGCTTATTTTTCTTAGTTTTATACCGTAAGTTAAAGTACTTTTGAAGTATTTTTTTAATTCAATCTCTAAAACCTTTTTCATTACTCCACTCCATCGCAGCCATACGTGCAACTCCGTGGCACACATATAATGCCGTTGTCAAATTATCGCGTTAATTCGTGGCCACACCTACATTCAACGTCCATCAACGCGATAATTAACGGCATTTCTCCGTAGCCGCAGCATTACAGATAGATAAATCACTCCATCCAAAATTTTCTTTACGTACTGCTATAGTTGCCTACTCCTTCGACACGCTAGACGCTGCGAACAAAAATGTACCTAACCTTACAAGCGTAAAGTAAATTTTGCGTTATAGCCGCGGGCCGCTGTCGGCCGCCTGCGCCCTCCTTTCTGCCAAGGAGGGTCGCGTTCGTATACGGCTTAGAGATCTCCAGTCAGATCGTTAAGCCATTTCCTAAAAGGTGGTGTTTAGTGGGTAAAAGTCGCCACATAACCACGCAGCCGGCTGCGTGGTATGCTATGAGCATTCACCACCTCCCTCCCCCGCTTTCCGGAGGGTTGCCCATATTTGCTTCAGGCGCAAAAAAAAAAAAATCGGCCGCGTCTTCAGCGTGTATTACCAGGACTGCTTATTAGGCATGAGACCGATATATCAAAACGTAACTAATAACGTTATGTTATCAAATATCATATCATATCGATAAACCTAAGTGCAAAACCGTTATCACATATCCAACCAAAACCATATACCTAACCAACGTACGAAAACGAAACCAAAACGGCCTACGAGCTAAACCGATGCGATGTCCTGCATTGATATTCATTGTTTCTTGTTCTTGCGACGGTATCATAAATTCCTATAGAAAGAGAGGATTTCTGTTTTGGTAATTTTAGTTTCACACGGTAGGTACGCAATGCACATCTGGATATAATTACCTAAAGCAAAAGGGTCGAATTTCAAATGGTTAAAATTGCCTAATTTTTAAGTTTGTGTAGCTGTGAGAGTTGTCAAATTAAAAAAAGAATACACTTTAATTATAGACTTTGAAATCAGACTCTGATCCTACGTCTCAATTTGAAAAAAATGGGTAACAAAATTATAGAAAAAAAAAGGATAGAATGAACGTAATTTTACACGGAAACAAATCAGGAGATGGGCAGCAATTTTTTAGGTTTATGTCATCTAGCATCTATACTACATACCACCTTGAGAGTCAATCAGTGTTTGTTCGACAAAATATCTTTACCTATACAACATACTGGCGCTATTACTGAAGTGCGCTCAGCTCAATCTTACTAAAATAAATACGTGTACCTTGGTAACTGTCTTAAATAAAATTAATATAAGATTAGTATTTGATACAAAAGACCGTTGTCAGCTTGTAATTGTACTACTATATACTTTATGGTATGTAATGCCTTGCGTTTGCGACTTGAATGATCGACCGAATGCCCAGTACGTACGTAGTGTTTACACCCACCACTTTTCGTCATACAAAAATATAGCGGATCAGCATTTCACTCAAAGCCCTCCCGTAAAAAGTTTCACTTCAAAAAAACTGTAGTTGCCAACCCGCTTGCCAAGCGTGGCAACTATGGCAAATATCCCACCTATGATACAATCTATGAGAAGGCCTATGTGTTCAGCATTGTACTTTAATAAGCTGTAACAGTGACGGTATAATTTATTACAGCAGAACATTGAATATACAAAAATTATATATTAACATACATTTTAAATATTACATCTAAGATAACAATAAGATTAGAACCTCTGACTTCTAATCTAGAATAATCTATGTAATTCATTAAATACATGTTGCACTCGTAGTACAGTTTGCGGTTATGGTACGATTGTCGTTTGCACATTCAGTAGCAAACCATTACTATTGATATCGATATCTGAAAACGGTTTTCAATAACGATATGAAAACTAGATATCGGTTACGTAACCGTTGCAGATAAGAACTGAAAACGCCCATGCTTACTGCTTATACAATAAAGATGTTAGTTAGGTATTTATAGTAGGTACTTACTTACACCTTACACTCTGAAATAAAAAATAAAGTGCTTTTAGGGTCGATCCTCATTTGCCGTTCACAGTTCGTTCTCGGTCCGCTCTCGGTCTGACTTATTATAATGGAATGGGATTTGACCGAAACTTGACTGTTACGGATAGTATGAATGCACACACATATTTTTTACTTGATAATATTTTAACAGACCGAAATCTGATCGTTAATGAACTGTGAGCGGCATTATAATGAGGATCGGACCTTAATGTTCCACCACGTTTAATAGAAAGAGTTTTCTTTTTATATACTTTAATGATTAATAAACTTTTTCTCTTGTCGAAATTCACAAGTCAAGTCAAGAACAAAATACTTTTAAGATACTTTTGCGGAAAACAAGGGCAAGGAGGAGTGAAATGCTATGTCTATATCTTTTATTTTGAAAGTCAGGCTTCTTTCAAATTTTGTTCATTAGTTAATTTTTAAAAAACGTGGCGTCTAGATCATTTTTAAAAATTTGTAAAAATAATCTGAGGGGACTTATAACTGTGCTAGAAAGATGACGGTTTTTTGAAACCTTGAATAAATATTCTAAATAGGTTGATTTAAGCCTACAGATAGATACTGAAACTCAAAGTTCAAAATATCGAAGTCTAGAATTTTATGTAATTTAGAAGTGAATTCAAGCCGAATATGCTGCTTACTGTATTTTTAATAAAAAAAGTATACTCCTATAAGAAAATAATTATACATACATAAATACATAAACACTCACGCCTGTCACCCAGAGGGGTAGGCAGAGACTACAGACTTCCATTTAGCACGATCCTGACATACCTTTCTCGCCTCTTCCACATTCATATACCTACGCATACATGCTCGTCGGTTAAGGGTACTCTTAATTTGGCCCATTTTTAGTATATCGCCAATTTGGTCGACAAACTTCCGCCTAGGACGTCCCTTTCCGACTCTTCCATTCACTTCTGCAACATATATTTGCTTTGTCAGTCTTTCCGCATTCATTCTTTCTACATGACCAAACCACCGAAGCATTCCTTTCTTAATCCTTAAAAATAATTATCTATAAGTATATTATTCAAAAGTAGGTACGTCCGTTCGTCTAAAATATATTTACGACGTACGTTATTGATATCCCGTAACTTATTGTACGTCCACTATATCCATTTTTGTATATAATGTGGCGTCTTATTTGCTTCCGACATCCGTATATTGGATTGTCAATTTATTAAATTATTTTGGTCTATATTAGCCAGTGTTATGTTAAAAAAAACATAATACAATTGCACTTATACATATATAATACAACATGTACAATGTACTACTCCTAATTACCTATTAAACCCACCTTGTGTCTGGTGTCTGGTGACTTAAGTAACTTAGTCTTTCAACTGCGTTGACTCTAACCGTCATACTCCATTGACTGCGGAGCTGTTTAATAAAATTAACGGCGCATTGGGCGCAATCCGTTTAAACGCAAATTTCTTGAATTTGGTATATCATATACAATTATATATATACATTTCTGAATTCTCTATGAAATTTCCTATAAAAGAGTACATAAATTTAATAAAGTCCTAAAGTAATTAGTGTAAGTAAATACTGAGTAAAGTCAAAATTGTCATATTTCTCGATGAAACAAAGTTTTTTAATAGTTCAATTTTGTTTAATTTTAAACTTAAATCTATTGTTTACAATATTTTGTGTGCAAAATCATAGGCTACAATACAATTTTTCATGATAAAACGCATTAATAATAAGCTTACAAGAACCCACAACCAACTTACACCGATTTAGAATGTAGTTCGGACCAGAGCGGCATGCGTTAGTCAATAAAAATAGTATTTTTTTATTTCTTTAAAAATATATACCTAAATTCATGAAGAAGCATGTGGTTTTTTTTCCAGGACTAGTTGGAACTCTCTTTTTCCTTACATGATTCAGTCATCTTTAAATAGATCTTGCTAAGTTTTACAAATCTCACAAAGTATTTCATAAGTACTCTTAATGTACTGTGTAAGTAATCAAAATTTTAGCCGTAAATGCCATATTTTTAAAAAAATTATTACTTTACATATTTGAACAAACAATTTTCAACAGCGCTTGTAGAAAAATAAAGGTTCATTCATTCCCTTAAAAGCCATAAAACCATTAAAGGTGCCGATGTACAGTCTAAAATAACGGTTTTTGTAAACAATACTCGACCATAATAGTGTCGAGTGACAAAGCCGTTCAAAGGCGGCGCAAGGTGCGCGGCGGTTATTTTACATTTCCAATTACCAAAATAATCAACATATTTCCTTCAACACAAATAATATCTACGAAATAATAAAATTTAAAATAAAAATATCTCTTCCTGAAATAAAAAATATATTATGGATATATATTTTAAAGAACCCACTTCTTAAGCTCCAAAAATATGCCACAATTAAAGTCCGATTTTTTTCCTAGTTCATTAAAACATTTTTTATACGTGGTAGAGCCATGCTGCAGTTATATTAGTAGTATAGTTGCAGCACGAATACTTCGGCTCGACCGGGGAAGGACCACGCTCTCACAGAATACCAGCGTGAAATATTAGCTTAATGCTGGCTGTGTTTCGTATGGTGAGTGTAGAGAACCGGAGACGGTTTTTACTGGAAATGAGGCATTCCGTTTTAGTCCTCACGGGTGACAACGCATCTGTATTTTGATTTGTAATCGAGGGTGAGATGAGTGAGATGAAGATATCTATGGGCCGCAGCAACTACTCACAATCTGTGTGCTCGTTTGTCACCCTATCCTATAGAGAAAAAAAAACATACAAAATAAAAAGGTGTATTCGTTTCAACGACGAAAGCCGTGGTGGCTCAGAAGAGCCACCACGGCTCTCGTCGTTTCGTCCGTAATTTCACAGTACGCTCGCAAACCGGGTGCATCCCCGCTGGCATCAATGAAATTGTTAATTGCAATTTTAAGTGCTGATCTACCACGTGCTGAGCGGTGAAAGAAAACATCGTGAGGAAGTCGGACTGTCTGAGAAATAAGAAAAAAATATTTCGAGGACATATTTTTTTCGCCATGAAGTTCGCCAACACGCATAGGGGTAGCTCAGCCGGCACTTCTTTGCCCTAAAACCCTCTCAGAAGTGAGGGAAGGCCCGGCTGTGGGACGTAAATAGGCTGTAACTTAACCAACTTAACTATTTCAACGATGATAGTCTGAAATAATTAGCTGAATAAATTATAGTTAGTTGAATATATATATAACATGGCTCCTCATTTCTTTAAAAGGCTCCTGGTACTTTTGTTGGATTTACTGTATCTACAGTACTATTCATTTACGAATGGTACTGTTAGTATTTTTTTTATAGGATAGGGTTGCAAACGAGCACACAGTCCAGCTGATGGTAAGTGGTTGCTGTGGCCCATAGACATCCACATCTATCCTCCATTACGAATCAAAATGCAGATGCGTTGTCACCCGTGAGGACTAAGATGGAATGCCTCATTTTCAGTAAAAAGGGTCTCCGGTTCTCTACACTCACCATACGAAATACAGCAGCATTAAGCTACTATTTCACGCTGGTATTCTGTGAGAGCGTGGTCCTTCCCCGGTCGAGCCAACCCATTCGTGCTACAACTATACTTCTAAAGTAAAAAAAAGTAGCAGCAATCTTGCTCTAGGTTGAAACATAACGCAACGTTACACGCTTTGCATTTTGATTTATGAATTTTGCAAAGTAAATACACATAAAATGTACATGTGCAAAAAACCGATATAAGGAATATGTGCCTGAGGTGAGGCGATTTGTGTCACATCCATCTGTCAAATGAAGCCAGTACCGATCTACCTAGGCAAAGTACAAAATGAATAATATTTCAGTTTACCTTTTAGGTATGTTGTACATTGCCTGGGTATATAATCTCGGTTTATACAGATTACCGATAGCATATTTATTTATTCTTTTGGCAACAAACTATATACCTAATCTAATAGATTATTTCAGATGCTACAACTCCAACTGAATCTCGAAAACAAAGGGATGTTTCTTATTACGTGAATCTAAGAAGAATGTCATTAGTAAGTAGCCTATTTTTATTTATGGTCATACGCTTTTCTAAAAGGTACATAAATGTTATACTTACTGGCCCGTTGGACCAAGGGTAGTCTCTTACCTTCTGAGCCAGGGGTCGTGGGTTCGATCCCCGCCCAGGACAAACACTTAGTGATGAACATTGTATTTATTCTGTATCTGGGTGTAATATATTTATTGTGTATTTATTTGTAATAGCTTCGTTGATTCTGATTTCCGTAACACAAGTGCTTAAGCTACTTAATGTTATAATGGTCTCCCTGCTACACGGTGCATTCGGATAGTATAGAAAGCGTCCAAAAAAGAACCCTTAGAATACTTAGCTACAAATGTGGTCTTGGTCGCAGTCTTGTCGGTTATAGTGAGAGACTCGACAAATTTAAAATGACCTCTTTACTTATTCGCCGTAAGGAATATGACCTTATATATTTACATAAAATTCTCCACAATGAGATCGATTCCGGTTACCTCTTAAGTAAATTAAACTTAATTACAAAGCGCAATCCCCGAATTCCTAGCAAGACATTTTACCTGCAGACTTACAAGAATAATACTTCTTTTTACAACCCGATAATAAGAATGTGTCGACTTTACAACGAGATATCCATGAAAGACTCCGGCTTGGATATTTTTGACCCAAGATCAAGGATATTATAGGCTATCGTGTATATACCTACATACACTACATTATCTCGGCATCAGATCGATGTGTGTGATGTCTCATTGTCTAATTCATTTTATTTTACAGAGATCCAGACGTAATCTCCCATCATACGCACCGCCAAATACTAGCATTGATGATTCATTTGATATAATTGATAATGAGAAACATAGGGATGAAACATATCTACCGTCTACGGACGACGATACTGCAAATAGTTCAAATTTAAATAACGACTTGACGGATACTCTGATGGATGATATAACGAATGATGCTGATGACTCGGATTCGAACTATAACGAAACATGCTTGCCAGATCAAAGACCAATGACTGACATCGAGACACCGCGGAATACTTTGTTGTCAGATTCAGTTGCAACTTCTAGTCTTCCTCTGCTAGATGCTGACAGCAACGTTATTATCGAAGCGAACGCAAACATTCTGGCTGATAACAGTAATAATTCAGTTATCCAAAGTTCTGATTATTTAAATGTGTTGGAACAACCTCAGAACCCAATGCATAGTGAAAGTGGTCAATCGTGTCTTACTATAACTAACCAGTCCTTATCAAACGTATTGGAACAATCTCCGTACCAAATGCATGTAACACTAAGTAATCCTAATGAATGTAATCTCACAAAAAATCACACAATAACAAGCCAATCATTATCACAAGACCATACCACTCAGATACAAGACTCAGTACCTACTACGTCAGGTGGCGCTTCCAATGATGGCATTCCTAATTTTTCTAATGACAATAGCTCTGAGTTTGACGACTCTGACAAAGATCCAACGTACATTTCTGCATTCGAGAAATCCTCCAGTATCACAAGTTATACTGAAGAAACGGAAGAAGTATTGAATAAGACACATCAAAATCAGCAATTGTGTCTTAGACGTCGTAGCTTAGAGGAACCCCAGGTGAGATCTTTTCTTTATTACTTAAATTCTGAAACCATGAAGCTGCAATAATCAACATTGTATGCTCATGAATATATTTATTTCACAATATGAACATAAATCAGGAATATGAAGCTTTAGTTTCGCTACGCGACAGAAATATTTCTTTTTTTGTTTCACATCAAATCTTGAAGATAACTTTCTGATTTTTTTATTCAAATCAATTAAAACTGTACAATGTTCATGTTGTTAAAAAAATGTTGGGCATAAATATTAATTTTGAGGATTCTTAGGGAGATAACTATTTAATTTGTGACTAAAAAGGATGCCTCACCTTTAATTTTAGAATGCCTATCCCTCTAGACACTTATTGTAACAAAATACAATCACGAGAGCCTAAGTGCTTCTTGAGACATTCCGGTAACGTCCTGTAATTAATGCACGTTACTGTACCGTATGTTATCGTGCGGCAAGAATTACAGAACGTTACCAGATGTGAAAATGTTGATAATTCATAAAGCAAATTTATTCTGTAATTCATTGAAATGTTCTCTTTTAGGATTTGACAAGTTGCCAAAAGACGAAAGAGTTGAAAAGAACCAAAGCCAGGGATTATTGTTTTTTTTGTGAGGTCGATGTGCTAAATTTTGCGAGACATCTATTGCGGAATCATTGTACGGAACCCGAAGTACAAAATATTATCTCTCATCCTACGAAAAGTTGCGTACGCAAAAACCTAATAACCAACTTACGCAAAAGAGGAAACTATATTCGGAATGTTATAAAATGTGTTAAACCTATGAAAAAGAGTAATGTTTATCCACACATCGATTACTTACCATGTGAAAAATGTTTAGGCTTCTACTCTAGGAAACAATTGTGGAAACATAAGAAGACATGTCAACCGTTATCCGATACCGCCAACACTCAAGTTCAGTCTCAAAATTTTATGTTACGCAACCTAAATATTGACAAAAAACTTAAAGATGAGGTATTTCCAAAAATGAGACCTGACAAAATATCACTAAAAGCTAAAAGAGACACGTTAATCTGTGCGTTTGGAGCCCAATATTTAAGGATTCATCGAGAAAAACACTTCGTAAACGTTACATCGCGAAAAATGAGAGAATTGGCTAAATTGTTACTAGAATTGAAGACGCTGAAACCGTCACTTAAAAATTTGATGGATTGTTTGAAACCTCAAAACTATGATCTAATTGTTACTGCAACTAAAAAAGTATCAAGTTACAATTGTAAAACAGATCGCTATGGTGCTCCAACATATGCCATGAACATCAGCACTAGCCTAAAACAGTGTTGCAACATAGCCATAATGACTACATTAAAATCAGGCAGCAGTGTGGAAACTGCTGCAGTAGAGGCTGATCTAAAGACGCTAATTCATCTCATCAAGACTAATTGGAAGTTTGATGTTTCAAGCCAGGCCTGCAATGACTTAAACTTAAAAAAATGGAATAAAATTACAATTGTTCCTCTTGCGAAAGACTTAAAACTCCTTAAAAATTATCTTTGCGAAAAATCTAAGTCTGCAGCATCTAAGTTAATAGAATCCGAAACTAGCAATATTGAAGCGTACAACACTCTAACAGAGACAGTTTACTGCCGCGTTCTTCTTCTCAACAGACGTCGGCCTGGTGAACTGCAACGTCTCCCACTCAGCATCTACCAAGAGAGCAGCAATGACAAAAGCGCATATGAGGAATTTGACCGAGCTATTTCAAGTGCGGAAAAAGTGTTGGTAAATAGTTTTAAGCGTATTGTTATGCGGGGTAAAAGAGGTCGAGGTGTGCCCGTTCTGTTGACTGACGAAGTCCAAAGTGACATCAATTTGCTTATCTCTGTGAGACGTAATTACATATGTGAAAAAAACGACTTTTTGTTTGCAAAACCCGGATCTGAAAGTACATTATGTGGTTATAAGGTCTTTAAAAAGTATGCCACTGCAAGTGGAGCTCGAAATCCTGCAGCTATTACTACGACTAAGCTACGCAAACATTTGGCTACGTTGACTCAGATGTTTAACCTTAAAGAATCAGACATTGAACAACTAGCTAACTTTATGGGGCACACACAGGCTGTCCACAGACAAAACTATAGATTACCCGATGACGTGTATCAGACGGCCAAACTATCAAAACTACTGCTGCTCATGGAGAGTGGCAAAGCAGACTCTTATAGAGGCAAATGTTTGGATGACATAAACTTAGATTTAGAACAAGATTTACTAGAAAACGCACAGGGCCACGATAATTACGACAGTGATGAATTAATAGATTACGATGCTGCATTACCAACTGAAAAATCAAAAGAAACGGAGTTCACAGACGATAACCCTGTCCTTACTCCGCAGTCAACTCTACTTAGCGATGCTACCAATGCTACACATATTAAAACAAAGAAAAAACGAAACCTTGTTCCTTGGACCACAGAACAGAAAAGTATAGTTAAAAAGTTTTTTAGCAAACATATTAAAAATAAACAACCGCCAAAACGCCATGAGTGCGAGGAACTTCGTAGTCAACATACTGAAATTCTGCACAACAAAGACTGGTTAAAAATAAAAGTCTTCGTCCAAAATGCCTATACAAACAACAAATAGCCATATTCGGGAATTCTCCTACGAATTACTGTGGTATTTTTGTTTAGTTTCGTATTTTGTTTTTAAAACATTGCTGGTTGTCAAAATTCCATCTCGCTCTCTTAGTCCAACCTTATCGAATTTAATGATTGATTGGATCCATGAATAATAGACGTAAAAAGAGGATTGTTATAAGTTTTACGTGAATGTTTGTCTGTGTGGCTGCCTGTCTGTGACACCGTAGCTCCTAAAGAGGTGAACCGATTTGGGTGCGGTCTTAAGGTCATAAGCTTTTTTCATAGCTGATGAAGGGATCTCAGTAACTTATATTATCGGTTTACGTCATGCTGCACTATATTTTTACATTTTACATTTATGTACTGTACAGTACTAAACTGCCTATAAGAACTTTTGTTATGTCGTAAGCAACCCATAATTCTGTTTGAGTATAAATTACCTTCTGATTGAGTACAAAAAGATGGAGTTAATTGTAGATATTGACAGGTTTTTAAATAGAAGTTTGTTTTGATATATTCTGACTAATAACCTAATATGGCCTTGGGAAGAAATTCATTTTAATAAAAGGTTTTACTGGATTAGTTGCCAAAGATTTGTTAATTCCTACAACAGACCGTGGCATAATTTTGCTGACATGAATAACTCCGAAAATATAATTTATTTACTTGATCGTGTTGAGTTTTGGTGCTCTCACTGCGAGTTTACTGTTTATGATCACTATCTTAAGGATGAGTGCGACTATTGTACCTAATCTGTAAGAAATTACTATCTACTTAACTTGATTTTATTTTGTGAAAGGCTATTTTTGTTAAATTATGATATGTTTGGTTTTGCATTTAGTTGAAATACAATTATAATTTTTATTCATATTGGACGCTATATTACTAAAAAACATGCATATCGTGCTTTATTTGGCGTCCGTACTGTGACCTACGCACATTAAGAACTTTCCACGCTTGTTTGCTTGCATTTAAGTTTCCTTAGTTAAACTTGTTTAAGTTGATTAATGTATAGTTGAGTATTTACCCATATACGGCCGTAAGAATATCCTAAAATATTCTCACAAAGTTTTATTTGACATCCATTTCTTTGATATCTGATGTCCAATGTTGTTGATTATTGCGTTTTACTATTTATTTATGTTGATTACTTATTTATTTAGTGCTCAAGGTATATTTTGGTATTTTTTGTCGGTTTATACTGTACTCAGTGCTATTTTTACTTTCAAATTTCTTTACGTGTCCTTAGATTTAGCTACATATAATAATACGGACGTTCGAATATCCTAAAACATTCGTACAGAATGATATTTAACGTCCATACTTTTGAATTTTGTTATATTTTTATATGTGGACGTCAGATTATCGGTAAAGTTTCATACCGCACGATATTTGACGTCCATATAACCATGAATATATTTATATTTTAATTCCTTGTGTATAAAACACACTTTAATGACCATTGCTTTAATGACATTTTTCGCTATTGTTTTTATATTTCAGTGTAGGGATGCCATGCGGTGTAAAATAGTCACTTTTCTAGAACAGTTTTTTCACATTACACAATTCTAGAAATGATAAAACGCTTAGAACACCTTTCTTATTTCTTTTTTAATTAATGTTGCCGTTTGTAGCGGTTTTTGGGGCACTGTGTGCGTCAAAAGTTTTGCTCTAAATTACTACCTATGTTATTTCAAGTGCCAAATTGTGTTAATTATGTTCCTTATTATAAATCTTTATTCTAAGTATCTACTTCATTGAACAAATGTTTGAAAGAAGATGCTTGTTCAATAAACGTTTTATTTGATCTCAATATTTGTTTCATTTTACATCAGTACGTATTTACAATTAAAGTAAATAATAATATATTCAATCTATAATTTATCACGGCTCGGCAATTTTTGATATTTTTTGTATTGACTCAACGAATAACTAGTTGGTAAATTAATCATGATACATAGTCTATTTTTTTTGCCGTAGACAAAAATTATATTTTCTCAATTTCACATTGCACATTCTGTACATTTATTTCATTATTTTGCACAATATACGAAACTTAAGTGACTAAAATTAAATCTAATCTGAACCAGAATGATAAAAACTATATTATTCGTGCTAAACGAATCAAATATATTTTTAATTTGACGTAAAGATGATTCGACTCGACCGGGGAAGCACTACGTTCTCACAGAATGCCAGAGTAAAATCGCTGCTGTGTTTTGTATGGTGAGTGTAGAGAAATTCAAATTTATTCGTTGGCAATATATGGGTTACAATAGGTCTTAACAATTTAACAAAAATACTGCAATATTCTTCCTGCCGGTGTGAAAAGTAATAATTAAATACAAAATATTTTTTATTTTATTATTAAAATGAAAATTTCTGATAATTATATTAACATAAAATAATCTTATTCTTATTACTAACATCATAATAATTCACATTATAATGTGTTAAAATTAAATTATATAGTCAATTAAAATTTTGCGGTTATATTCAATAAATTTTATAGTTCTACATTAAACAAAATATCACCTATAAATAAAATATTACAAAACAGAATAACTAATAAGAGTGGCAACGTCGCACTATACAAAGGAATTGCGATAAGCAGGAGAATGAATTAAAAACTATGTATATTACGGGGATTCTGAATAATTGGTAATATGGAAGGGAGTCCCGATTGGTTTCCCTCCGTCTGGCAATATACGTATATTTGTATATCGACATATACTAAATATTCAAAAAAATGAGTTGAACACTATCTTTGAATTTGTTTAATGGACCAATATACGCTGTCATAGTTTTCAAAAATTGCCTACAAGTGGTGGACGCTATAATGCGAAATGAAAGGACGTAGAATCAATATCGTGATGTATATATATGTATATATATATATATATATATATATATATATATATATATATATATTTATATATATATATATTGTATATATATATATATATATATATATATATATATATATATATATATATATATATTTATATATATATATTGTATATATATATATATATATATATATATATATATATATATATGTATTTAAAATTCTGTTCATGTTTAACTCACATAGCAACAGCCAGCGCGCCGTCGTGACGTATATCGCAAATGAAAACTTGCATACCGAGACCGGTTCCTTTGTTTTCGACGCCTCGTTCAACTCATGCGCATGGTCCGAGTTCTACTTCTACGGGGACCTCCCGCCAGTCGGAACCTGCTCCTGACGCGAAGCGACATTCGCTCGGTACTAAAATTGATCGCTTACGTACTGTTATAAATTGTGTATTTTACTACTGTTTTAACCGTTAACTTTGCTGTAAACCTTCTCCTCCTATTTTGTCTACTGTTTGCTTCCTGTCTGTGCAGTATGAACTATTCTAAACTATCTGTGCTTGTGCTATTCTCCTTCTGAACTTATAAGTGTTGCGTGTAATTTTGAATATATATAGACTGTGCAAAAGCTTTATTTCATTTCGCCCACGCAACCTACAGAATTAATCGACGCAATCTGGTCTTTCCAGTGCACCTAATAAACAATAAGTACTTAAAATCATAATGGCAGTACAACCGTTAGGTAGACTTAAACCACGCTCTCTGACTGTTGCGTTTTTCAACGCAAACGCGCTCAAAAATCAAAAGACGAGATCGCGCTCTTCCTGCTCAATAATGACGTAGACGTTATGCTAGTGGAAGAGACCCACTCGAATCCTAGCCACCGCGATCCCAAGATCGCAAACTACACCTTAGTTAGAAATGTAAGGTTGACAGGCCCTTGATCTACTACCAAGAGGGCCTTGCACTGCGTACCGATTGATGCGCCCCCGTTAACTGACATAGAAGTCTCTGTCTGTAGAGTAGTCTAGCTCTGTCTCTCTAGCTACAGACCCATTAGTTGACACGTTGAACGAATCAGTGAAGACCGAATGGTGAAGAAAATATATAGAGCGAAAGTAAATATTAAAAGGTGTCGAGGTAGACCGAGACTAACTTTCGAAGACCATGTGAGCAAATTGCTCGAAGAGGGGAGGGTCAAGAGTACTCGGATACCTAGACGTGCATGTATGAAGAAGTTAATGAATCTGAAAGAAGCGAAAGAGGTATGTAAGGATCGTGACACTTGGCGATCTGTTCTCTCTGGCTACCCCGTTAGGGATTGTGCGTGACGATAAGTAAGTAAGTAAGTAAGACCCATTAGTCTCCTCAGCACAATGGGGAAAGCTTACGGACGTTTAATATTAAATCTCCTCCGTAAACACGCCCTTACAAACAAGCTTCTTCCTGACGAACAGCTCGATTTCAGATCCAAGTATTCGTGCACCAATCAGATCCACCGCTTACGGAATACATCCTAGAAGGCTTCCCCCAATCGACGGGTAACGGCCGTCAAACCACCGGCGCCCTCTCTTCTTCGACGTCGCCAAAGCGTTTGACAAAGTCTGGCACGACGGCTTGCTCTACAAGCCGTTTAAACTTAACGCGCCAGATAGGCTCACTCACATCAACAGAGCCTTCCTTGCGAACCGCCATTTCTGATTTCGTAAAGAGGATACTCGCTCCTCCAAGTACCCCCTCAGGGATGGAGTCCCTCAGGGCTTCGTACCTACTCTCCACGCTCCTCTTCACACTCTACACGAGTGACTTCCCGAAGGACCCATATGTCAACACCACTCTCTTCGCAGACGACACGGCACTCTACGTCTCTCATTTCAGTAAAAAAATAAAAAATATCTCACAACGATGCTCCAGATATCCGCCAATCACCTAGGCGAATGGTTTCGCTTATGGAGAATTGAAGTGAACCCTGAAAAAAGTATAGCAATATACTTTCAAGGGAAAACCACCCCCAATGTTCGGAACCTAAAACCGAAAAATGTCCTAGGCACGATAACCCCATTTCGACCACCAGATCCCATGGCAACAAACCGCCAAATACTTAGGGGTCACATTCGATCACTCTATGACCTCCTCAAAGCATATTCACGCCGCACGAAATCGTGCCAAATTCGTCACTAGCCGACTCCACTCGTTAGTTAGCAGTAAGAGCAAACTGTCCTTAAGACACAAGCTCCACCTCTACAAAGCTTCAAGATCTATCATGTCCAACGCAAGCGTAGACTTTGCACACGTAGCTCATTTACGTTTGAACGACCTACAAGTCATCTAAAACAGAATTATACGTATCGCCACCGGGGATCGGTGGTACCAGCGTAACTCTGATTTATACAGAGATTGTCAACTTCCAACGATCTCTGAATATTTCAAGGAAATGTCTCAGCGCTACTTCGAGAGCACTGAGACACATCCCAACCCGCTAGTGGTAGAGGCAGCAACCTACGCTCCAACTCAAAACGTTCATCAAAGCATCTGGAGGCCCCGCAACGTTTTAATTGAACTGCCAGTTCCGCTGGGTTCCGCTAGGTTCCGACGACACAAATGTCGCCGGCCCATCACACACAGACACTACACACTCACCTAGTGCCACAAACACTGATAGGACAACACACAGCGAGTCCGCAGTCGGGCGCGCCGCACACATCTCCACACCGCGTACACACCGTACACCCGCGTCCCTGGGCGGTTCTCACCACCCAGAACATCGAACAACACCGTCGTTGCCGTCAGAATCGGGGCCCGCTACCCCCCTGTGCGGACAGCTGTTAGATAACTCATCCACGTGCACTGTACACTGTCCTAGGAGTCATCGTTACGCACTTGTAACGAAGCGGAAAGTTTTAATTCACTTTTTTACAGGGCCCCGCGGCTCCTCAGGCTGCGGGCCCCGAGACCTATGATGCTATGAGAGCCGCGTAGACTAGCAGCATTAACATCATCGAAACCGGTCACACTCGTGCACTATAACCCTGACCTGCGCAGATGCAGTTTCCGTTAAGACAGCCCGCCGTGACAGATAAATTTGGTCTAGAGGACGTTATTTGACTTATAATATAATAATGATGAAAAGAATATTTGGTAATTTTCTGTATAGAATTAGGGTGACAAACGAGCACACAGTCCACCTGATGGTAAGTGGATGCTGTGGCCCATAGACATCTATCTACATTTAACCTCGATTAAGAATCAAAATGCAGATGCGTTGTCACCCGTGAGGACTAAGATGGAATTCCTCGATTGCAGTAAAACGGGTCTCCGGTTCTCTACACTCATCATACGAAACAGCAGCAACATGCTGCTATTTTACGCTGATATTCTGTGAGAGAGTGCTCCTTCCCCGGACGAACCGAAACTTTCGTGCTACAACCCTAATATAGCTGCAGCGTGGCTCAACCGCATATAAAAAATAAATTATTATTCCAAATATTGTAAGTCTTACCTGACAGTAGCAACGGGCTCCTTTATGGCCAACATGTTTAAAGCTATATATAGAGCGTAGCATTCACTGTCTGGAAGTCCATAGCCTGCCTTAAGAGATAAAAGGTATACAATTTTTTTATAGAATAAAGGTAACAAACGAGCATACAGTTCACCAGATAAGAAGTGGATGCTACTTTCCATAGACATCTACATCTACTCTCGATCAAGAATCAAAATGTAGATGTGTTGTCACCCCTGAGGGCTAAAATAATATGCCTCGTTAGCTTTAAAAGGAGTCTTCGATTCTCGTAACTCACCATACGCTGGTATGCTGTGAGAGCATGGTTCTTCCAAAGTCGAGCCGACCCATTCGAGCAGCAACGGTAATAGTTCAGCCTGTCTCTACCTCGTAATTGAACGATACCCTCTCCCGTAGAGGGCTAAAATATTATATTAAATCGAATATGGGACTGCAGGACAAATCTCACAACTTGAACAGTATTTACCGTCGTAAATCTGGGTATTTTTATAGTTTAAGGGCTACAAACGAGCACACAATCCACCTGATGGTGTGAATGTGATCCATAGACATCTATATCTATCCTGGATTAAGAATCTAAATGCAGCTATATTTTATAAGTCCTGGGGATTAAGATGGAATGCCTTGTTTCCAGTAAAAAGGGTCTCCATTTCTCTACACTCACCATACGAAACACAGAAAAGCTAGGACGCTATTTAATGCTGGTATTTTGTGAGAGCGTGTTCTTTCCCCGGTGGAGCCAACCAATTCGTGCTGGAACTATAATATAGCTGCAGCATGGCTCCACCACGTTAAAACACTAAAAAGTTCTGTCAAGTGTGATTAAAATCTTAAGTCGTGGTTATGTGAGCTAGACCTTCATCTCATATTAATCATCCTGAACAAATTCACCACTGGACGTAATTAAAGCCGACCACTCGCGTTGTAGAGAGGCCTTAATTGTCCAGACGGTTAGACTTAGAAGATCGTAGTACTAAACACCTCACACCTTTGTCGATTCTTTCTATAGACCTAAGTATTCTACGCCCGGCGTGAACGAGATATTATAATAGCATGTATCGAAAGTCATAAGATGTAATTAGTCAATTGTACCTGTAACAAAATAACAAACCATCATATTATGTATTCGTAAATACACCTATAGTTTCATAAAATATGGTGTTTTGAAATCCGATATCAAATATCGATATAATATAAGGTCGGGGAATATACAAATTCAAAATAATTTTTATCTAATTTTATTACATCTATTATATTGTGCCATTTTGTTCGATAACTTGTTGCCATCTTGTAGGTAGTGACATAATCCCGTTGCTGTAGAAATCTTGGGATTTTTAATCAAAAAAAATGCTACAAGTAGTTTGACAATCTTCCCTTGATGTTAACCTAACACTATCCAAAGAATTCTGAAAAGATCAAAACAGGTGAAAATCTGGGAGTGCAAGGTCAGGACTATATGGTGGATACATTAACAATTCCCAACAAAGCTGTCTCAATTTTTGCTGAGTGGGCAAAGAGTGTCTATTCTGGCGTTATCGTAATGAAAGACCACTCCTTTTCTTTTGATCAATGGCGGCCGTTAGTCGTTCGTTGTCGTCTCATAAGTTGTTAGCAGTAGAGGTCCGAATCGATGGTTTTGCCCAGCGATAGCTCATAATATACGATGCCCTTCCAATCCCACCATACACATAAAATCACCTTATTGCGTGTTAATCCAGGTTTCGCTACAGTCTGTGAAACTTGACTACCCTTTGACCATGATCTTTTTCGCACTGTCTTGTCGTAGGTGATTTTTTCACTTTTCATCACCAGTCGATCGTTTTGAAACTGTGATCGTCTTTATCCGTTTGAGGGCAACCAGAGCGAGCTGCATCTTTGACATCAGAATTCCCCGACTGAAAACGCTTGAACCAACTTTGTGCTACTCTTACTGATACTGCATTAGGTCCATAAACGACATAAATTTGTTTCGCGGCTTGAGTCGCATTTTCCCTTTTTTGTAATAAAACTTTAGAATGTATCGAATTTTTTCGTTAGATTCACTCATTTTGGCGGACAGAAAAACAATTGAAAAACGACGGGAAAGTGGTTTTTACTTTTTCTTTTACTTAACATCCTATATGTATTGATATTAAAACCAGCCAGGTACAAACAGTACAATCAAAGAGATTTTTCTTAAATTTTATACAAACAAAATACGAAGAAACTTTTCCCCGCCCTATGATTACAAACAGTACGATACGATATGATATTAAATATAACCACACTTAAATAATATTTCTTGCATTTTTCATATGACATACCCATGGAACGAAAAAGAGAATTCTCTAATGCACGTGGATTGTGTACAACATGTGTATTATATATTTAAATAAAGATAATATTCTATAATATGGAGTTAGAGTTGTTATTAGGAATGAGTATAGAAATAAGAGAAAATACGAAGAAGGGAGGATAGAACTCTTGATCTCCCACCCGTTCTGGTAGTATAGAGTATCTCGCAAGTAACTAAGAGGACTCGGTCAGTCATTCAACGATCAGTCCTTCAGAAAGAAACAGTACTTAATTCTATGAATCTCTTGGTAAAGAAAGTTATATTGCAGAGACGCTGTCCTGCGTCACATCGTCATAGGCAGACAGTATAGACTTCATACCTATTTTTATATGATGTTGTAATTACTTCCAACTGCTAACTATGTTACATACACACACACACACACACACACATATATATATTCCATTTTTGTCTACACTATAATATTATAAAGAGGAAAAATTTGTTTGTTTGAAAAATTCTTTCACCAATGGAATCCTACATTATTCCTGATGAACATAGGCTATAGTATACTTTCAACAAGTTAGGGATCCGTATAAAAACTTCGTTAATGTAACCCACGGCGTGAAAAAAATACCAAAAGAATCCTTATATCGCATACGCTGCAGAAACTATTGACAATAGAGCAAAGTTATGTACTACAGTTTTATAGAAGTTATCATTATCTACAAAAAAGTCCGTAGTACCATATGTCTAACTATTACAGTTATGTCGAAATTACTACTTTTTCATGTTAAATTATGCAATAGTAACTATTGACAATAGAGCAAAGTTATGTACTACAGTTTTAAAGAAGATATCTACATCTACAAAAAAAGTTCGCGGTACCATATTATGTCTAACCATTACAGTTATGTCAAAATAACTACTTTTCGTGTTAAATTATGCAATAGTAACGCCGAAAAATCTTTATATCGCATACGCTGTGGAAACTATTGACAACAGAGCAAAGTGATGTACTAATGCAGTTTTATAAAAGAAATCAATATCTGTAAAAAAGTCCGCGATACCATATGTCTAACTATCATGGTTATGTCACAATAGCTACTTTTTCATGTTAAAATATGCAAAGCCCCCCGAGTATGTGCAATGGGATGAGGCTACTTATTAAGGTAATGAAGGAAAATTTAACTTTAGTGACCATCATCACCGGCCTATCAGCTGGTCAACTACCTCATATACCGAGGATATTTTGCTGCCACAAAATAAAACAACATCAAATATAGTTTACGGGGAAGCTCTGAACTAATAAATTTATGTTTTGTAGATATTATCTTTTTACGAATAATATAATAATAATTCTAATAAAAATAAAATAATCAAACTTTAAAATGGAACAAAAAATAAGTAAAAAATATTAACAAAAAAATCATCATCTATACCTTAATATCATGAAGAAGAAAGATTTATTGTTTGCTTATTTGTTTGTTTGTACCAAATATAAGCTCCAAAACTACAAGACCGATTTTAATAATTTTTTACCAATAGAAAGCTAAACCATCACAAAGTAACATATAGGCTATAATTTATTTTCAAAAAAAAGGAGATCTTTAAGAAAGTTCTTTATTCTTTCTTTATTCTTTATTGTACACACAATAAGTTGGTAACAATTATTAAATATTTAAATAAATGTACAAAGGCGAGCTTAACCCTAATAAGAGTTCTCTTCCAGCAAACCTATTGGGAGAGAGAAATAGTTTTATATACAAAGCAAGTAGGTAGCAGCGTGCGTACTTAATAATTAACATAACGCTACTTAATAGAAATTGGCTATAAGTTACAGTTAACAATTATCATATAAGTGTATAACATATAAGTATAATTTATTTTCTTATTTATTTTATTCTTATTTCTATTGATTTACATACATATATACCAATAAAGACAATAAATATATACATATATACACATATACACACACATATACATATATACCTACATCTATATATATATATATATATATATATATATATATATATATATACATACATACATATATATATATATATATATATATACACATACATACATACATACACATACATATATATACAATTATACATATAAATACATAAAATATGTAAATATTTATAATTCTAAGTTGACAGATAATATTTCTTTACTCTGCTCCGAAATATATCAAGAGAAGAGCTAGCACGTATGTCATGTGGGAGTGAGTTCCATAGCTTGACCGCCCTTACTGTAAAGGATCCACCACATCGGCTTGTGAAATGAGAAGGAGTTTTGAGAAGTAGTTGTTTAGTGGTCCGGCACTGAGTTTCACGGGGTACAAGATACTCAAAACGCTCGCGGAGATATGGAGGTGCAAGAGGATTAAAGAGTAGAAAGTATAGAAATGATAACACATGTAAGTCTCGACGTCTACGGATAGGAAGCCATTTTAATTGAGCCCTGTACTCTGAAACATGATCAAACTTACGAAGACCGAAAATAAAACGTATACACAAATTTTGAACACGTTCCAGTTTGTTCAACAGCTCCTCTGAAGCATCCAAAAAACTAACATCAGCGTAGTCAATGAGAGGAAGAAGAAGTGCTTCCTCTCATTGACTACGTTACTAAAGTTGTAACCCAAAGTAGCAAAATTTTGCCTATAAAATTCATTATTTGGCGTGCGCTGAGAAAACTTGATGATACATAGAAATTATGTGCTACATGATTAAAGTACTCCTTATTACCTTGAAAAAAGTCCGCGTAAGGAGTATATCTAACTATCATAATTAAGTCACAATGTAGTAGCTTTTGTGTTCTAAAATTTAATTACATCACCGGCCGAAACAAAAGTCAGTACAGTCGTGTCGTAGTATTAATTCTTATTCAAATAAATAGTTTTATCATAATGAAAGAGTTAAGAAATAATTTGTACCTCTTTTTAAAGAGCATATTCTATTCTTTACTATAGTCCTACATATTTTGGCTGTAAACTTTGAGATTTTAATAAATCTAAACTTTGAGCAAAAAATCGATTAAAGATAAGAAATATTCATATTTTGTGGCAGATTGCGTAAAAACTATATATGATATGATATGATATCGCTTTCGTATGTATAAAAGGTTGATAGAAAATTCATCATGGATCATTTCGTACCTCCACGTACCGTGTACAGTTAGTTAAAACCTTTAAAACTAAAAAAACAAACAAAAAAATCTTTAAAACTGAAGAAAAAAACCGCGTTTTAGGGCAGTTTCTGGGGTATTCATCCGGGAGGGGGGCGAGAGAGTGGATAAAATTTAACTTTGCTATATAACATACATATGCCGATAGAATAAAAGTACTACATTAATTTCGCCAATTTTTTAACCAAAATGATTGAACTAAATGAGCGAGGTGTCATGTCATGTCGCGCGGTGCAGACACGTGATATACTCGTACGCGGGTGAAACCGTGGGGCACAGCTACATAAAATATTTTTAAAACAAAAACAATTTTTATAATTTTCGTGTCTCCGAAATAGCTGAACCAATTTTGTCAGGGCTTTCACTGGCCGATAGCTGATGTTATAAGGAGTAACTTAGTCTAATTTTTATTTTAGAAAAAGAATTGGGGTCATTAGCAAAAAATTCAAAGACATGGAATTCAATCGTAATAAATTACACGCGAACGAAGTCGCGGGGAACAGCTAGTTATAACATAAAGTTGTTACCGAGCTATATTCTTCAATTTAATTAAATTTTAGAGTAATTTCTAACAACAGAAACGGAATAACTTCTTTTATTATTATATTTATATAGTTGCCAAAAAATATATGTACCTACTTATGCAATTACGTAAATCCCTTTTTAGGTTCCAAAAGTAGAATAGGAATTATGTACACAAGTACCTGACGGAAGTAGTAATTATGATCAATAAGATCAGTTATCCTCGGCTTGTCGGACTCTTCCTCAAGATCCAACTCTTGCTCTTCTTCGTCCTGCTCCTGCATCTTCTGCGACTTGCTAGCCACCAGCTGTATGAATTTGTGACATTATGTAAAATAAAAATGACCATGTGTGAGTTGAGACACGAGACAGTATAAAATTTACTGCCTTTGTAGTCGAAAACGCGATTGTTATTTATTTTTTTTTTCTAAAAAGAAATTCTCAGTACAGTTCGCAGTCAGAAACTTAGCGGTTTACCCCCGTGCCTCGGAAAGCACGTAAAGCCGTTTCCAGCCGTCTTGCGTTTGATTTCTCTCCAGTCTTGTCGAATTACCGTCCCATCGGACTGTGAGCGTGAGAGAATAGAGAGTGTACCTGTGTATGTGCATACACCCGAGCACTATAATCCTGTCCTTCGTCATCAGTCTATGAAAGTCCACTGCTGGACATGGTGTCAGGGGGAGGCAGATTGACGATCGTAGTATCAGACGTCTTGCACGTATTATACGCCTGGCTCATTCGTAAAGAGATGATTATATCGCCCTCTATATATTATACATATTTATAGGTGGTAAAGACAAGCTGCAGATATATTATGGTTGTAACACGAACGGGTCGGCTTGACCGGCGAAGAACCACGCTCCCACAGAATACCAGCGCAAAATAGCTGCTCAATACCGCTGTGTTTCGTATGGTGAGTGTAGAGATCTGGAGATCATGTTTTTACTGGACACGGGGCATTCCATTTTAGTCCTCAGGGGTGACAACGCATCTGCGTTTTGATTCTTAATCGAGAATAAATGTAGATGTCTATGGGCAACAACATCCACTTACCATCAGGTGCAGGTGGTGACTGTGTGCTCGTTTTACACCCTTTTTCTAACTAAAATCTAATGGAAACCTTAAGATCGTTCTGGTAAACCGCATAGATAGAGTGATGGATATCTTAACAACACGGTAAAGACACTGACCCTGTCTACGAAAGTATTAAGTAAAAAGTAAAGTTACAGCCTATATACGTCCCACTGCTGGGCACAATCCTCCGCTCATTTCTGAGAGGGTTTTAGGGCAAGTAATTGTTCGCCGCGCTGCTCCGATGCGTGTTGGCGAACTTGACATGTCTTTGAAATATTTTTTTTTCTTATTTCTCTGACATGCAGCTTTCCTCACGATGTTTTCCTTCACCGCCGAGCACGTGGTAAATCAGCACTTAAAATTACAATTAACAATTTCATTGGTGCCGTCAGGGATCGAATCCGGTTTGCTCGCGTACTGTGAAATTTACAGCGAGCGCTAACTATCTGAGCTACCACGGCCCAAGTATTAAGTAGAAGCTTTTTTACCAAAGTTTTATTAGCTCGCTCTGGTGTTCAACTTCCGACGAGCTAGAGGCTTAAAAATTTTGAACGTAGCTCAGAATCGTATGACAAAAGAACTTGGTATATTAAAAAAATTAAGCCATTTCTTTAATTATAAAAGCTACAGAACATAATTTGTCTCTATCTTTTTTTTAAAGAAATAAGAGTGACATGCGGGCACACAGTCCACTTGATGGTTAGTGGACGGTGTAGCCCATAGACATCTACATCTATCCTCGATAAAGAATCAAAACGCAGATGCGTCGTCACCCCTGAGGACTAAGATGGAATGCCTCGTTTCCAGTAAAAAAGAGTCTCCGGATCTCTACACTCACCATACGAAACACAGCAGCATTAATCTGCTATTTTACGCTGGAATTCTGTGAGAGCGTGGTCCTGCCCCGGTTGAGCCAACCCATTCGTGGTACTACCATAACGTAGCTGCATGGTGGCCGTACCACGTCTGTTTATATTGTAGTGTACATTTTGTTTATATTGGTTAATATTTTGTTTATATTATTGGTGTAAAGAGTATTTGTATTGTGTTGTATATTTCCAGGACTTGCAGATAAAATAAGCCACACGTCACACCAAACGCATTGGGGCTGCACGGTCCGGACTCTTTCCTGCTCCAACACCATCTTATAAGTAACAAGAGTTCCGTGCGCCATGACATTTATAAAATTATAATTTTTTGTTATTTTTTATAGAAGTAAGTGTGACAAACAATTAACACATAGACCATAGACATCCATATTTCCCGATTAGGATTCGAAATGCAAATGCATCTCGCGCCTGAGGCCTAAATAGAATGCCTCCGTACTAGTACTCAACCACTTATAAAAACTTTTATCTTTACACAAATTCCACTAACCTTGAACATCTCATCCATTTTCCTCGCAATAGCGAGCTGCGGCGGCGACAAGTACACATTATTCAACAAATCAAAGTTAGGCCTGAGCTTCTCTTGTTTCACCTCCCACGAGTACTGCTCGAAGTTGTCGACTACATCGGGCGGCTTGTGTGTAAGGATTTTGTGCACTAGATCTACGAGGTGATCATATCTGGTGGAATAACGGGTGTATTAACATTTTCTCTGTCCGATTTTCAGACACAATAGTAGAACAATAGCAATTAACTTTACATATGCAGCACACGGGAAAGCGAATAGGTCAATTTTAATTAAAAATAAAGCAACAGCCTATACAAGTCCCACTCCTGGGCACAGGCCTCCGCTCATTTCTGAGGGGGTTTTAGAACAAGTAATTGTCAGCAGCGCTGCCCCATAAAACTTCACATGTCTTCGAAATATTTTTTTTTCTTTTTTTCTCAGACGTGCAGGTTTTTTCACGATGTTTACCTTCACCGTCGATCACGTGGTAAATCTCGGCGCACATGATAAATCAGCACTTAAAATTGCAATTAACAATTTCATTGGTGCCGGCGGGGATCGAACCTGGTTTACTCGCGTACTATGAATTTTACAGCGAGCGATAACCATCTGAGCTACCACGGCTATTTTTAATTTAATAACTTTTCTAATTTCAATTAATTCCTTCATTTATTACAACCTATCAAAAGTCCATATATGAACATAGGGCACTTCACCATTTTTTTAACTTATTATGAGTGTTTGGCTACAATCCCAACGGTGCCAAAAAATTGCTCTATCTTAGCTTAACAAAAATCTATTCATTCTTGCCTTGCAGACGCCCAGATTGTATTCGGACGTAAAGACAGACGTCAAGTTATTCCACTCCTTTTCTGCACGCATTACAATCGACGAAGCAAACCGTTTTGTTCTAATGTGTGGATAAGATTGATTATATGTCTATTATTATTAAAATATTTGCCATAAATTACAGGCAGAAAGAAAACCGATTTTTCTAGTGTTTTAGCTCTTAACAGAAAGAAGCTGATACCCATTTTCTGTTTCAGTTTTCTTCTGTCGTTTCTCACGGCACCTTCGAGTAGGCTTGGGTAAAAAAATATTTCTATATCTGAATATCGATATTTTCTCATTATAATGTCTATATGCCCTACTCCAAATTTCCCTAACTTCAGCTCACCGTTTTCTCTTGTGCCTAGTTTTGCGTTGAAGTCTCCCATCAACACCGTGTAGTGGGTTTTAGAGGAATGCATGGCTTTGGAAATATCCACATACATTTCCTCCACCTCCTCATCGGGATGTGCCGAGGTTGGTGCGGCAAAAATGTTATGTTGAAGTTAGGGAAATTTGGAGTACGGCAACGAAACCGAAGGGGCCAGCAGCTGGCCGACTTTATGGAGAAAGAGGGACTCTTTATGATGAACTCTTTCTTCCAGAAGCGACCCCACAGGAAGTGGACCTGGTCGAGCCCCGACGGTTCGACAAAAAATGAGATTGACTTCATTATGACGACCAGACGCCAACTGTTCAGTGATGTCTCAGTGATCGCAAGGGTGAAAACTGGCAGCGATCACCGAATGGTTAGAGGCACACTGAACCTAAACGTTAAGTTGGAGAGGTCTCGTCTAATGAAGTCAACGCTCCGTCCCCCTCGTGCTCTAATCCAGAATCCCGAAAACTTTCAGCTCGCGTAACCGCTTTCAGTGCCTACGAGATTGCAATGCAGTGGACGATATGAATGACAAGCTCGTGGAAACTGTCCATGCGGTCGGAGCTAAGTTCTGCAAGACCCGCCGCAGAAGAACACAAAAACTCTCCGATCACACTCTTAATCTCATGGCTGTTAGACGGGAGATGAGGCTGCAATCGTCAACAGATTTGACAGCATACAGGCAACTGAACAGACAGATCTCCAAATGCATGCGGCGAGACTTACGCAACTTTAATACTGCTCGTATTAAAGAAGCGATCGAGCGGAACCAGGGCTCCAAAGTCTTTGCCAGAGATCTGTCTGCCAGTAAGAGCCAACTGTCAAGGCTGAAGACTGAGTGTGGCAGCATCGTTTCCGGGACACCTGAGATTTTGAGTGAGATTGAGAGGTTCTATGGACAGCTGTACACATCATCGTTGGAGCCATACGCAAGTGTGAGTAACGATCCAAGAGCAAGTCTTATCCGACACTATTCCGATGATATCCTGGACGTCAGTCTAAGCGAGATTAGAATGGCTCTCCAGCACCTTAAAAACGGCAGGGCCCCAGGCGAGGATGGAATTACAGCGGAGCTTCTGAAAGCGGGTGGAACACCGGTACTTGAAGTCCTTCAGAAGCTCTTCAATTCCGTCCTCCACTACTCCAGAGGCGTGGAGCAGAAGTGCGGTGGTCTTGTTCTTTAAGAAAGGCGACAACGCTCTCTTGAAGAACTACAGACCGATTTCCCTTCTGAGCCGCGTCTACGTGCTGTTTTCGAGAGTCATTACGAATCGTCTCGCACGCAGACTCGACGACTTCCAGCCTCCCGAACAAGCCGGTTTCCGAAAAGGCTTCAGTACCATAGACCACATACATACCCTTAGGCAGATTATACAGAAGACTGAAGAGTACAATCTGCCACTTTGCCTGGCGTATGTGAACTATGAGAAAGCCTTTGATTCCGTCCAAATTTGGGCGGTGCTACAGTCCCTTCAGCGGTGCCAAGTTGACTGTCGGTATATCGAAGTGCTGAAGTGTTTGTACAGTAGGGCTACGATGGTTATCCGAGTACAGAACCAGAGCTCGAAACCTATCCAACTGCAGAGAGGTGTAAGACAGGGTGACGTTATATCCCCGAAACTCTTCACCGCTGCAATGGAAGACGTTTTCAAGCTACTGGACTGGAAAGGTACTAACATCAATGGCGAGTACATCACTCACCTTCGATTTGCCGACGATATAGTCCTTATGGCAGAATCGCTGGAGGACTTAAGCACTATGCTCAATGACCTCAATAGTGCCTCCCAACGGATAGGTCTTAAGATGAACATGGACAAAACAAAGATCATGTTTAATGTCCATGTCACACCTATGCCGGTAGTTGTTGGGAGCACTATGCTCGAAGTTGTTGACGAGTACGTTTACCCGGGACAAATAGTCCGACTAGGTAAGTCCAACTTCGACCGAGAGGTCAATCGACGGATTCAACTCGGCTGGGCAGCGTTCGGGAAATTACGACATATCTTCTCGTCAGGTATACCTCAATCTCTAAAAACCAGATTGTACAACCAGTGCGTGTTGCCAGTGATGACTTACGGATCTGAGATGTGGTCCTTCACTGCTGGCCGTATGAGGACGCTCAAGGTCGCTCAGCGAGCTATGGAGAGGGCTATGCTCGGAGTTCCTCTGCGTGATAGACTCAGAAATGAGGATATCCGCAGTAAAACCAGAGTGACCGACATAGCCCAACGGATTAGTAAGCTGAAGTGGCAATGGGCCGGCCATATAGCTCGAAGAACCGATAACCGATGGGGAAGAAAGGTTCTTGAGTGGCAGCCTCGTACCGGTAGGCGTAGTGTAGGGCGACCCCCCACTAGATGGAGTGACGACCTGGTAAGATGTGCAGGAAGGCGATGGATGCAGGTGGCTCAGGACCGTGCTTTGTGACATTACTTGGGGGAGGCCTATGTTCAGCAGTGGACTTGTGAAGGGCTGTAATGATGATGATGATGATGAATGTCTATATATAGATACTCATTTTGGAGTATTGAATTCCTATTAATATCGATATATTTTAAAATGTTGTTTTAATCGACAAAACATTAAGCAACAAAAGTAGAGAGCTACGCAATTATTCATGTGCTGTTGTCGTTTTTTCAACGTCCAACCGTCCAGTATAAATACCATTTAGGGCCTTGTCCTACCACATCACGCATATATGACGATATGTCGATATTTATCACGTGATATATAATGATACTTTTAAAAATATCGATACGATATATTATATCGATATTTTTTTCACTTGCTCATCCATACCCTCGAGATAACATTGGATAGTGGATCTGGATTCTGTGACGATGCCACTACACGGCATACATTATTATCTTATTAACATATCTGTTGAGTAAATTGCAAAATTATCTTTAGAGATAGTCCTGTAATTTAGGTTTGTCCGTAATCTACTTCCTTTAAAAATGAGTGCAATCATCAAGTAATCGTCGTTCAAGTATCGTACAAAAGCAAAAAGTATAAGTGCTAATAGGTTAAAGGGAGTATCCGACCAAAGGTTGGAATTCGGCCACCATCGCCCAAATTAACCCTTTGGAGAAACCTTCGGCTTCAGCTAAGCGCCGACATTAAACGAACTGTCACGAATGAACGCTATATCTCTAGATCAACTTCTATTCTAGAGACATTTAAAATTACTTTTTATATTATACGGTAATTTAAAAACCTTTGATTTTAAAGTTTTGAAATCATCTAATTGAAATGAATTTCTTATGATTTTTAAGACTGTGGCTTCAGCCTTATATTGGCTTTGGATTCAGCCAGTATATTCATACTTGTTGATTCATGGATTATTTTCGTACGGACACTTTTTTATACAGAGTCTGTACTCCTTAACTCTACACTCCATAACATGCAGGAAGTCGATGGCTACAGGTTGCTCAGGGCTGTGTTTTGTGACATTCGTTGGGGGGATGTAGACTGGTGAATGGCGGTCATGAATGAATGAAGGAAAATTGTTTAAATTACTTTCGTAAAGCACAATGGCGTGATGTACGTGTGGGCGTGTTATACTTATAAAACAAAATTTTAGATGTAAACCATTTGTTGATGAAGTGTGTCCAGAACGAGAAAGAGAGACAGGATGTGCTGAAAGAATTTAACGCAAAGGTTTTGATGTCCATCTAACTAGTGCAAAGGATTTTATCAATTCCCAAATCAAGAACGTCAAGAGAGTTATTCCAGTTTGCTACTAGGACAGAATAATTATCTTCACATCTCCAGTATAAATGAGAGTTTCTATTTAGTTTAGTAATATTCTTAGTACTCATAATAGTACTTTCATATTTTGTTTTATAGTGTTAGCAGTAATTAGTATAAGTTATTATAGGATCGGCATATCGTTTCGATAAAAATTCTTAAATAAAAAATTAAGAGAAAAAAGGACAATGGCTTATCAATTTTAGAAGAGGCCTTAAGATGTTCGTACCGACAATGTAGAGTGATGACCTTTGGCCGGTTTTAGTGCTCGACCGACCGTCGGTGCGTACGTGGGTCGCGCTTGTCATTTGTATGAAAAAGTCGTGACAGTGCTCGACCGACCGTACGCACACGTATATTGCTATCAATTGCTATGCACTGCGTATGATGATCGTCAATCAAGCGCGTCCGCATGCGTGCCATCGGTCGACTGGCGCGCTGTGGAAACATATTAACGCGTTCAGTGCTACACCGATCGGTGTACCGACCGTACGGATGCGCGTATCATTGTCAAAAAATCGAACCTAATAGTTCAAAAGTTCAGTAATATTGTTTGATTTTATAGGTATTGTTACCTTTAATCGATTTAACTAATTTTGATCAAACATGGCATATATCGACACGGAACGCCTAATTACCGAAGTTCGTCTTCGTGAACTTCTGTGGGACAAAGGGCCACGTGTTATACTTCGTGCAATAATGAATATAAAGTAGTAAATTTTCCTTGAAGTGCTCTTTGGGCGACGATTGGGTATACGTAATATCTACGTCTTTTGTTCCTTATACGTTAACGAACATAGTACGCAGCAATTAAACAATTATTTGTAAACGCATCCATTTCGTATCCGTGTTTGTGACTGTACCAGTCCGACCAGTTTAGTTGGTCAGGAGAGCACTGAACGTTACAAACTGACGATTGGCTATGCGTTTCGTCAGGGACGATGTTACGCATCGACGGTCGGTCGAGAACTAGAACCGGCCTTATAAATAACGTCCTCCAGACCGCATTTGGGCACGGTGCGGCCAGTCTTTACAGAGACGAGTCATGTGATTATAGTGCACGAGTGTATGCGTAAGCACATAGTCCGAAGGGGCGGTATTCCGACACGACTGGACGAAAAGTTTATGTTTTCCAATGTGCGGGCTTGAAAGTGTTTAACTACTAATTAACTTTGTGCGGCTACTGAGATTTTCTTGAATGAAAAACCCAATAACTGATTTTGTCCAAACACGAAACGTACGCGGAACCACATGAACAGCACCACTAGACCAACGAGGTAGTTATGATGACCTCCTTTATATTCAGATATTGGACCGTAATTGCGATGTTAACGTTGACGACGATGATGCAACATCGTCATAGTTAAAGTGACACATTTTACTCTTAGTAGAGGTGGTTATAAAGAAAAGCATCGCGAACTATGGTTTCCGTCCCGATCCTTTACCGACTTTACGGTATAATTAGACGATAGAGTATTTGAGTTTTGAGCAGAAGTACAATTACAGCACTCTATTTTGTTTGACGACCTCGTGCCTTCTTACTAGGACTAGTATTAATAATAGTACATAAAAAGTCCGACTAGGTAAGTCCAACTTCGACCATGAGGTCAATCGACGGATTCAACTCGGCTGGGCAGCGTTCGGGAGATTACGACACATCTTCTCGTCAGGCTTACCTCAAAACTATAGGTTTTACAAGATTGTAGAATCAGTGCGTATTGCCAGTGATGACCTATGGATCTGAGACATAGTCCATCACTGCTGGCCATATAATGGTACTGAAGGTCGCTCAGCGAGCTATGGAGAGAGCTATGTTCGGAGATTCCCGCAGAAAGTCGATGGATACAGATGGTTTAGGACCGTGCTTTGTGGCATTCTTTGGAGGGGGCCTACGTTCAGCAGTGGTCTTCTCAAGGGCTGTAATGATAATGAAATAGTTTCATTTAATGTCCTCCTCTTCTATATGTATCCTCAAATTCACAGTCAAATCATTACGGCTACCACGGTTACCCATGTTACACTCATGAAGATTTGGAAGCTTAAATCGTGGTCGATATCAACTTGGCATACAACATTGGCTTCCTATTCATAAAATATAAATAAGCGTCTTCCTTTCGAAACATAATAATTAGCTTAAACAAAAGCTACTTTTGTATTAATTTTGCTGACTTACAAGTTATCACCCGTAGCCGCGCTCTGCTGTTTCAAAAAGTTTTTTGCAAGTACTAAATCGTTATTTAAGTCGGGCATAACATTTTCAGTCTCTGCTATAATATCTGGTTCCAATAAAAATGACTGTGACATTTTTCTTGGGATATTTATTTAGGTATGTAAGTGCTTATGTATTTAGACCTAGATCAACAATAGAAAAATTTATGTCATATGTCATCATCCAAAGAGGTTTTAATCACTGTGTTTTATTAACAGCAATACCAACAAAATAACACCCAGTAGTCGTGTAACGTATTTGAAAGGCTTTAAATTTTTTTAATGATCTAGGCGTGTAATGTATTAAGCTTTGTGATACAATAAAATATTATATTTTAAAGGGAGATTTAATGAAAGTATTCTCCGAAAATAGTTTTTTAATAGACAACAATAGGCATACACGAAAGCAAGTTATTAAAAACATGGCAAATTAATGTTTCAAAAATGAAAAGCATTCAAAAAATGTTATTGATTACTGCGCTGTTTTTAAAAAAGGTAAGATTCATAAAAATCAGTGATTTTATACTTTATGGCAATAAGCCTTACATCCAATGCAACGGTAAATAAAAAAAACATAAAATGTCAAATGTGGTCAAATGTCAATTGTATTTATTATTTTCGTTTTTTTCCAGGTTAATAATATGTTATGTATTTTTAACTGTTTTCATTCATTAACGAACGATTAAAGTCGTAGTATTTATTAAGAAACTTACAAAAATATGCTTAAATATTATAGAAACATTTTTACCTAATTTAATATTAATATTGTAAACTAAGTTATCCTTTAAACACACAAGAAAAAAAATCATAAAAACCGCAATGGCAGTGAGATTTGATGCTGCCGCTTACAGTTTTCGTAAGAAATGCCCTTACGTGAGTAAAGACTTACTTCGTTGGTTCCCAGGCCATATGAACAAGGGTTTAAAGCAAATGCAACGGAAACTGACATCAGTTGACTGTGTGATTGAAGTTCACGATGCCCGTATACCATTTACGGGTCGAAATCCCATATTTACAAATACATTAACTGGTGCCAAGCCACATATACTTGTCCTCAATAAAAAAGATCTGACAGTAAGGTCACTAATACCAAAGATTACAGAGCAGTTGAAAGCTCATGAAAACATACAAAATGTTATATTTACGAACAGTAAAGATCAAGATTGTCGTGGCCTTAAGGCTCTAAAACCGTTAATGGTAGAATTGATTAAAAATTCTAACAGATATAATAGAAGTGAAGAGTTAGATTACAATGTAATGATTATTGGTGTACCAAATGTAGGTAAATCTTCTTTAATCAATATGTTGCGATCAAGAAATATGAGTGTTAGGCATGCTTTGCCGGTTGGTGCTGTTGCAGGAGTAACACGAAGTCTCATGACAAAAATGAGAATCAATGAGGATCCAAAGATTTTCATGTTTGATACTCCAGGTTTGTATTGGTCTTAATGACATCCGCTTAATAAGTCACAATAAGTAAAATTGAGATGCCTATGACACCTGCATACAGTGCATCGAAAACCATCCTAGAATGAGTAAATATAATAAAAGCTATCTCTCTGTCTATGTCTATGTGTATGTCTCTGTCTATGTGTGTTTGTTTATATAACAAGCTACCAAATAATCCTAAATGTTGAGTACTATATTATAAAAATCAATATTACAGAAATACTTGGATAAAAGTAATTTCTACAGTAATAAGGGCTTTATTAATCATAAGTTGTAATGTAGAAAAACAAAAACTTGCATTCTAAGTATAACCGATAACTGTAGCAAAACATGTTGTTCGATTGTATATTTGTGACATCTCTGTCGTACCATCTTGTATGCAAATAAATATTACAGTATTATTATTGTTATAAATAAATCAGGCTTTGGTGATAGACCGATGGTATAAAATAGATCAAAAAAATTTCACAGAATGAAATTAATGTATGAGCAATTCTAAGCATTTCCATGTTGAGGGTATTGGCATAGACCAATGAAACTACCCAACATAAAAGTAATAAAGGAAAGGTACAGCCTATATACGTCCAACTACTGGGCATTTCTGTGAATGTAATGAGACCATTTTTTGGTGCTGCTCTAGTATGTGTCGAAGGACACTCATATGAGCTCAAATTATTTATTCCTCGGACATGCAGTTTTACTCACAATGTTTTCCTTCACCACTGCACACATGGTAAATCTGCATTTAAAATTGCATTTAACAATTTCATTCATACCAGTGGGGATTGAACTCTAGTTGCTCATGAACTAAGCTACCAGTTCTTATCCAAAATGTTATGGGTAAATTTCTTAAAGAAATTATTACCATTTGACAGACCAAAGTCCAGAGATATATTTAAAAGCTTTTTGATCAAGTGAGTCAAGTCAAACACATACTTCATATAAACTCATTTTTCAAAAAGAAAAAAGTGGTCACAGCCATATAATATACCATGTATTTTATTTATCTATCTAAACATCCAAGCTCACAATCACGTCATGCTAAAGTATCTTAGTTCTATGATTCAATATTTCACACCTATATGATAATGGGCTACACAAATTAATAGACAAGGTTAATAAACATTTTAGTTATTCATTCACAGTAATTATAGATGGATGGTTTATAGATGGAACTTTCATAGTGTTTTAGATGGTGAAAAGTTCTTTGTATTTGGATACTTACTTTATATACCATGTTTTTTTAAATACTTGTGTAACCATAGATATTTGAGTGGTAGGTATAGTAAAATAAAATGACTAACTAGGTTCATCTTGTCCTTCTGTTCACTAGTACAAAAGTTTAGCTTTATTGAGTTTAGGACAAGTGAAGAAGTTTGATACAGTATGTCTTATTTAGTTTTGCTATCTGTATTCTTTATTATTAATTTGATTAATTTTGTAATTTTTTCAGGTATCTTAGAGCCATCCGTAACAGATATAGAAATGGGTCTAAAGCTAGCACTTTGCGCATCCCTTCAAGATCATTTGGTGGGTGAGGAGGCTATTGCAGATTACCTGTTGTATTGGCTAAACAGTCATGCCAAGTTTAAATATGTCGAGTATATGGGTCTAGAGGAACCTTCTGATGATATACATAAGGTGATTAATAAACTTCATGTTGATAAAAGCATTACTGCACTGCAACACAGCTCTAGCAAGCTGTCTTGCTAAGTAACTTATCCTCAAAATATATTAAATTCGATTCCTTTATTCTTCTAATCTCAGTTGCGCTCTTGGCTACAAAATAAAATTATTAGGATTGCAGTATAGTTCCAATTCTGGTCCAATATAATATGTCAGTGAATCATTTTGATTTCACTGACAACTTGTATTTCTTTCACTGGTGGGGCCTATAAATGCAGTAGTAGATAGCTATAGGCAATCAAGAACCTACTCTAAGTTGCTTCATGCCTGGTTCGGTTTTACGCATCCTATTACTGCCTGGATGATGTTGTCATTAGAGTATATACATCATTCGTAAGATTCCACGGATTTCGATAGATATAGCAATCTTATATATGCCAGATGTAATATAACCAGACCAGCGATGATTTGATGATTTGACGACACCTGAGGATTATGATGAAAAGCATCATTGCCAGTAAAAAAAAGTCTCTGTTTCTCTACATTCACCATACAAATCACAGCAACTTTATTCTGCTTTTTCATGCTGGTATTGTGTGAGAGCATGGTCCTAACTAAATATTGAGCTTGTGGCTAATACGGACAGGATAAATTGATTTAAATAGAAATCGGTTTTTTAAAAGATTATAAATTAAATTTAATAAAAGTTTTTTTTTAATTCAATTTATCACTGGTTCAGACCTGTATAGGCTGTGAGAAAATTTAAAGCTTTCCTAAATGATGCACGGCCTATTTAAATCATTTTATGTTTTATTCATCATCAACAGTAATTGGAGCTGGCATTCATCCCTCCATCCATTACAGCTTATAAAAGTCCATTGTTAAACATAGGCCTCCCCCATAGATTGCCTCACAGAATATTTGCCGTAGTTGTAATGTTACTGTTGATTTAATAATTTCACCTCTCAGTGGGTCGTGTACTCCTGGTAGATTGTCTTCTATACATCCATTCATTACAGTTATTAAGTCTACTGCTGAACATATGCCTCCCCCATAGATTGCCTCATAGGGGATTTGCCATAGTTGTAATGTTACTGTTGATTTAATAATTTCACCTCTCAGTGGGACGTGTGCTCCTGGTAGATTATCTTCTATACATCCATTCATTACAGTTATTAAGTCCGCTGCTGAACATATGCCTCCTCCATAGATTGCCTCATAGGGGATTTGCCATAGTTGTAATGTTATTGTTGATTTAATAATTTCACCTCTCAGTGGGTCGTGTGCTCCTGGTAGATTATCTTCTATACATCCATTCATTACAGTCCACTGCTGAACATATGCCTCCCCCATAGATTGCCTCATAGGGGATTTGCCATAGTTGTAATGTTACTGTTGATTTAATAATTTAACCTCTCAGTGGGTCGTGTGCCTGGTAGATTATCTTCTATACATCCATTCATTACAGTTATTAAGTCCACTGCTGAACATATGCCTCCCCCATAGATTGCCTCATAGGGGATTTGCCATAGTTGTAATGTTACTGTTGATTTAATAATTTAACCTCTCAGTGGGTCGTGTGCCTGGTAGATTATCTTCTATACATCCATTCATTACAGTTATTAAGTCCAATGCTGAACATATGCCTCCCCCATAGATTGCCTCATAGGGGATTTGCCATAGTTGTAATGTTACTGTTGATTTAATAATTTAACCTCTCAGTGGGTCGTGTGCTCCTGGTAGATTATCTTCTATACATCCATTCATTACAGTTATTAAGTCCAATGCTGAACATATGCCTCCCCCATAGATTGCCTCATAGGGGATTTGCCATAGTTGTAATGTTACTGTTGATTTAATAATTTAACCTCTCAGTGGGTCGTGTGCTCCTGGTAGATTATCTTCTATACATCCATTCATTACAGTTATTAAGTCCACTGCTGAACATATGCCTCCCCCATAGATTGCCTCATAAGGGATTTGCCATAATTGTAATGTTACTGTTGATTTAATAATTTCACCTCTCAGTGGGTCGTGTGCTCCTGGTAGGTTATCTTCTATACATCCATTCATTACAGTTATTAAAGTCCACTGCTGAACATATGCCTCCCCCATAGATTGCCTCATAGGGGATTTGCCATAGTTGTAATGTTACTGTTGATTTAATAATTTCACCTCTCAGTGGGTCGTGTGCTCCTGGTAGATTATCTTCTATACATCCATTCATTACAGTTATTAAGTCCACTGCTGAACATATGCCTCCCCCATAGATTGCCTCATAGGGGATTTGCCATAGTTGTAATGTTACTGTTGATTTAATAATTTAACCTCTCAGTGGGTCGTGTGCTCCTGGTAGATTATCTTCTATACATCCATTCATTACAGTTATTAAAGTCCACTGCTGAACATATGCCTCCCCCATAGATTGCTTCACAGAGGGGATTTTGCCATAGTTGACACTAGTGTGTGGGTTGTCAACTGCAGTTTTTTTATTATTCTGAGTTGTTATCAGGAAGATGCTGTTAAACTGGTATTACATGACTTACATAATATTATTTGCATTGATTTAATATTAACAAGAATTTATTCTATATCAAGGTTCTCATAGCTGGAGCTGTCAAATTCAATAGAGTGAGGCGAGTTCGAGACTTTGATGGATCAATGAGGGAAGTTCCAGACCTATTAGAAGTTGCACGGACTATGATTAAAGCATTCAGGACTGGGGAGCTTGGCAAAATGTTGCTCGATATAGATCTGCTAAACTGCAGGAGCAAGGATCAAATACAACAGGAGTTATCAGTGGAGATGTGATCATGTGCGAGACCATGGACATCTGCAACCAGCTTCAAACAAAGAAGGCAAGGTCGCAGTTCTCAATCACACACATAAAAAAACAAAACAGTGAAGCATAAAAACAATTTTACTGCAATCAAGAAATGGAATAAAGTGGGTAGAAGTAAAATCATTAGTAAAGTAGAAATCCGACAAATCACTCAATATGGCTATGGGTGCTGAAATAACTTCAGTTAAAAATTTAAAAACCCCCGAAACAAAAAGAGCTGATATGAGCATGATGATGCTACTGACAGACAGATTATATACGTTAATGATTAGTTGTGTGAAAGATGGTTGCATGTACTTTGTCAGTCAACAAAATGGCGTAAGTACCGTAAAACCTGCCAACATTGGCCACATTTTGCACTTAATCAACTTTAAATCCAAAAAACTGTTAGTAAAGTATTAGTTTTTCATATTTGTTTAACACCAGAAACCTCAACTCTTGATGTTAATTCACGGAAATCGCGAAAATTAGGACAGTTTCTTACCTAAAAATATATTTTTTAGTCGGCCAAAATTACATCAGCTTTCTGTGAACATTAGCCACTTCTTATAACTCTTGAATTATAGTCTCAATGCCGTTTACTTTAAGAACTATGACAGGAAACTGGCCAAAGAAGACGTATAAAAGGCAATAATCAAAAAATGATTTCTTATATTTATGCGAACACTACACATTGATTAAAACTACTTTTACGGACTGTGACCATGGGTGCTGGAAAGCGCCCGAAACGTCGGGAATTAAAAATAAAAGTTATTAAAAGTAAAATAAACGCGATAAAATCCGTAAAAGTAGTTTTAATCAATAATCACAAAAAGTTAAATATTTTGGCTTACAGCGAGGTGGCCAAAGATACCCAACACTTTTTTTAAATTTCCATACAAAACAGTTTTAGACTCAGGGTTGTCAATTTTTTTAATTATTATATATTCGTTGGGTGTTATACAAAAAAAAACATGTTTTTAATCAATCGCATTTTATTATATGATATTTATTTGGTACAATATCAGCATATAAAATGTGGCACTTTTACTAAGCAAGTAGACAACAACATAGACTATCAAATTATATCAAGTATTAAATGGTTATGAGTAAGCATTTAAATTACTATCACGTATTTGTGAGATCAAAATTCTTAAAAAAAGATTCATTTTTCAATTTAGTAATCTCAAGACTACTTAAGCATCACGTTGAGGTGAAAGAGAAAACTCAAATTTATAAATAAAAATATATATAACAATAGGTACCAAGCAAAAGTGTTTATTTAGAACCTAGGTACCTACTGAAAACAAAAAAAAAATTGGTTGCCTGTAAAGTCGGTATACGGGCGAAAGTTTTACGTGACAACGACTTTGAGTGGTAAAATAATTTTAATGTGAATATTCATTCGTATAGTAGGAAGAAGGATGAAATAACACTTTTTATGTCTGTCTCTCTCGCTCTTAGGCGGGCTAACCATGCCCGAGTGGAAGGGACGCATGCCTCTCACTTGCTCTCATTGTGAGCGCATAACGTGAGCGGAGCGTAACGCAGTTTCTTGAAGTGTCACCCGGCAAACCAATTTATAAGACGTTGTCACGTCAAAATAATAAATGAAAAACATACTTTAGGAACTTTAGGAAATGAGCGTGTAAATGACACATTCTAGTAAATACCAAAGAAATACAGCAATATACTGTGTACTGTGATAACACAAGACATAATATCAAATTCTTAAAAGTACACAGAATCCTTATCACACGTTAATGCATATTCTTCAGGACTTTCATTGAATTGTAAAAGTTCTATAATTTTAACAGTAACACTCTTTCTGGTACGGCCATATCTCGATCCAAGAGCTTAGGTTTAAAAATTTAATATCATCCGAATCCTTTTTTTTATGCTTTTGTAATAAGATATATTAAAAGTTTTTGAATTGTCATTAACACTTTCAATTAATCCTACATAGTACTTCCATTTATTTGACTGATAGTATCTTACCAACATTTTTTCTCCTAATTCATAATACTCTTTTTTTCTTTGAATTCTTGTCAATTTGATGTATATCTTCTTTTATTATTTGTTTATCTATATTTATAGATTCATCAATATTTGTAGACTCTTCCATACTTATTTCAAAATTTGTAACATCACTAAGTGCTTCAATTATGTCAGAATCACTATGGGTGCTAATCCAATCTTCCTCAGTAGTTGTAGAACTATCTAGAGATTTTCTTGGTCTCTTAACTGGTTTGACGTTTTCCTTTTTGACAGTTTTTCTCAAACGACGTTTTTTCTTCTTTTTTTTTACTGCTAGTCTTCTCTCTGCTATTTGCAGAACAACTCACAACATCCCTAATATCCTCATTATCGTCACTACTTAAAACACCATGAACGTTAATATTAAGAGCAATATTATCTATTTTTCTTACCTTACCATCCGAATTTTCAGTATGTGGTTTTTCTATGATAATATTGCGTTCTGAAGGAAAAGTTTGTGATAAAATGTTAAAGCTGGTATCAATTTCTTTAAAGTATTTAGTTTTAGTTTTTGCGATAGGCTCAGTCTTATTATATATTCTGGTAAAATGATGTCGGATAGAATATTTATCTTTTTTGGCTTGTCTTGGTCCTTTATCGAAATCACGGGTAAATCAGTTTCAAATACTAAATCAGTGTTTTTTGTGGCTTCCATGAGACGCGTTTTTTCGTTTAAAATATAACTAATGCCATAATTGTAATTTTTATTAAAATTCTCGAGTGTGACACTTACGAGTGAGGCAGCAGGATCTACCTTCGTGAGTGTCGTAGTATTCTTGGATGACTTGACTTTGCCTCGTACATTCGATTTTGAGAGTTGGGAACTCAGCAGTAAATCATCGACTGTTACTGATTTTCCAGGTACAGTCATAACTTTCTTGTTTCTTTTTGTTATCATAGGATTTGGCTGCCTGATCTGCTTTAAGTAGTCTAGCAATGCATTGTCAATCCCATATGATGCCACATCTTCTTGATACTCTGGTACACGCTTCAGTACTTCTCTTGAGTTGAATGGGTAGATCCCCGTTGCTCTGAATCCGCTTTTGATATTTTTAGATGAATATATTTCAACTTGATCAACTAAAGAATGTAAAAGTTTTGGGAAATGATTCTTATTCAGAGTAGTTTGGTTGGGATTTTCCATTTTGTACTTGAGTAATATTGCTCGCCACACTTTTTTATGTGGTGCAAAAAAGCGACGTCAAGGGGTTGTGTTATGTGTGTCGAGCTAGATGGAATGAAAACAAACTGATTATTGTGACACTCACATAATTCGATAACACTCACATTTAAGTGGCTTGATAAATTATCGCATATAATGACCTTTTTACCAGGTAAAGACTTTGCCCAATCCATAATAGTTGTGTTAAAGTAATCTTCAAAAACAAAGGAATCAAACCACCCAGATCTTGTGCGGTTATACCTAGTACCACGCGGTCCGCCCTGTATCCATTCAGAATATAAATTCTCTGCCTTATAGACAACGTAAATAGGTAGCAAGCGTTCGCTGTAACTGAGAACATCAGCGAAATGGCTCCTTTAGTTGAATTGGGCACTCGCTCGGGATATTTTACTCCTCGCCTAAATATACATTTTGAAGATCCTGGATCATCTGTTAAATTTGTTTCGTCAAAATTGAGTATATTTGATGGAGCAACCTCTTTTAAAGTCTCTTTCCAAATTTCTAAAATGTTCCATGAACTCATCAACCCCTTTCTCAGCTCTATTTTTTTAATATTTTGCGCGCTACGAACTGACAAATCTGATGAATGTCTTGACAAAAAATTATCAAGCCATGCTTTTCCAGGAGGTCCTCCGTTAAATACATCTTCGCGGACATTCTTTTTCAAGTATTCAAACACGACGAGGCGAAGATCCAATTTACTAAGTGGGCATCCGAATTCCCCAGCAGCAATTAAAACTTTATTTAATATTGTCTGTTTAGGAATTGCGAATTGTCGCGCCGCCTCTCTTGCTGATATCTGTTTTTTTCTAACAAGATCTACAGCTATTTCAAGCATTTCATTTGAATAATTTTTATATTGCCGGGCACTAAGGCGCCTGCGACTTTTTCTTGCTTTTTTTTTCTTGATTTTGGCTTGGATGTATCCATTCTGTAAATATATATGGACATAAATAATAAGCAAATATACATATTTTAAACTGTATTCCAGGTATTACACCAAAACCAATTGTAAAACCAAGTTATAAGCAAAAAGTGCCATCAACTCATGAATAGGTAGGTACCGAATTCTAAAATTATCAGCGGGCAGCCCTAGTATTATTTTTCTGTGGCCAAAGTTAACGGCACATGTTTGCTACAAGTGATTGTAACATTGGCCATTTGAATTACTGATTAATAGAGGACTCATATTGGTTTGAGATGTACACCATATTAAAACCAAGATTTCACTTAATAACATATCAAAATTCCACTCACCTGGATTATTTTTCAAGCGCGAAAAAGCTTTATACTTGAGGAACAATTTGGGACCACCGGCAGAGACTCCTATTTGACAACTGTTGACAGCCAACTCAGTGAACTTAGTAACCGAACGTGTGATTGGTATTGCCAGAAATATATTCTATTTTCCACAATATGTTGTAAAATGTTGCTATATGAGATATATTTTTTACTACAGCAAATTTTTGTTATTTTTGTCAAGTGGCCAATGTTAGAATTAAAAACCAAAGTTGGCGGGTTTTACGGTATAGTATGTGTACTAGTATATGTTAAAAGCTACTAAGTGTCAGAAATCTGTAAATAACTTGTACAGTTTATAGTTTATTGAAATATTATGTAAATATATGCTAATTATTGTGAATTGATGTGACTTAATAAAGAAAATCCAAGGTTTCTTTTTTTTTTACAAAGTGTCAAATTTTGTATGAATTATATCAATTAAAACATGACTTCCTGCATATAATTGCTAAGTTTTTTGGTCGGACTGCACTTACATTTTTAAGATGGGGTTATCTAATAGATTAGAATAGAATAGAACATTTTTTTATTCATACACTTGCGAGCCGCCCTGGCTTTTCATTTCTGAATCTCGACAACAGCGCCAACCAATCGAGTTTTAAACTATCCAAGGACCCACTCAAATAAACAAGAAACTTCGTCAAATTCGGTGCCGTTTTCAAGTTTTAGCGAGACTAACGGACACCAATTGGTTTTTATATATAAATAATAAATAAATAATTTATATTTATTCCTCCAAAACCCTACTATACATACAATACGGCCGACGTATCTTGGCGAGTCTGAATATAGGCTCTGCGAAGTTTAGCGCATGAACACTCGTGAAGAAAACTGTTATTGTCATTTTTTTATATATACCAATGTACAAATAAAATTTCCCTAATACAGTGACCAAAAATATCAAAACACTTTGGAGACATTATAAATTAAAGATTCAATTTTGATACCTCACCTTTCGATAGGGGCAGATTTTATCACAAACACATACAATATTATTTACATTTAATACTTTTTATTTATTTACACTTATTATTATTTAATCACTGTCGCTGAGGGGGGAAATTCCTAACATAAAGTCGTCGGCCCCTTGTGTACCATGTGAGGTACTTGGCATAGGTTCATCTTCGTAATCGTCGCTCTCACTTTCAGACTCACTTTCTGAATCTGAAGCTGTATTAATGATGAATAATTGATCCGTCATTTCGTCAATAATATGGTCGCTCTTCCTATAGTCATGTTCGACCTCTTGCACTTTTCTGCATAAAGCACTCCATTCATTCTGACCCATTAAATTTACTTTTTCTTGTATGAGCTCCATTGTCCGGGTTACGTTCCAGTCGACGTTTTTAGCGGCTACGTGCCCTTTAATGGCAGCCCACACCATCTCGATGGGGTTTAAATCGGGATGATATGGGGGTAAACGAAGGACATCGTGGTTGTTTTGTTTAAACATTTCATCTATTACGTATTTTTTATTCACGTCTTTGTTTTTTTTTATTAGATCGTAAAGTTGTGGTTTACGCATGTCCTTTTCATATGGTATACCCTTTTCTAATAACCACGATTCCATTTTTGCCTTCTTGTCATTAGATGTAGGGGCAGGATCCATTAATTTGTTGTGGTACGGAGCATTATCGATAACCACCACCGAGTTAGGGCTCAAATTTGGAATCAGTTGGGTCCGTAACCATTTCTCATAATTTTTGAAATTCATGTCATCATGATAGTCTCCGGTTTTGCTGCCAGATTTGAACATTAGTAGCGCGTTCGGAACAAACCCTGCTTCTGACCCAGCGTGTACCATCACTATCCGCTGACCTTTTGATATCGGGCGCTTTAGTCCTTGAGCGGAACCATCTGACCACGCCTTACCTTTTGTATGTGATGAGTGGGCATACGACTCGTCAGTGAATACAATTGGTCGCCCTTCGTCCCTGTATTTTTTCATTGCCTTCAAGTACAAGATCCTTTTCAGGCGAATGTCGGTCTTCTCTATAAGAACCATTCTATTGGTTTCGGTCTTTCGCCACTTGAAACCCAAGTTTTTGATAATTGTCTTTAAGCTCGTTTTACCACCTTGAAAATTTATATCCCGTTTGAGTTTCGCTAGTAATTTGTTTATCGTCGGCATTTCTTTTTCAGTTTTGTGGAAGTTGTGTATGCATCTTTTTACTACTCCCTGGTCAAAATTATCCATATCAGTAATAGGTTTTGATCTAGACCTTTTTTTACCAGGCGTGCGGAATACTGAAAGTAAGCCCGAAATATTGCCTTCAGTTGCGATCCGCTGTACTGTGCGTTGGGACACACCAGTTGCGTTAGCAACTCTTAAATAAACTTTATCGACATCTTTTACGCCTTCTTCTTTTTCTTTTTTCATATATTGCGTTAAATCGTAAATAATTTTTCTCGCCTGGCGATTTAACACACTGTTATGTTTTGGTGGCATGTTTGGCGAATAATATAAGTGCTAACTGACACTTGCAAATAAAACAAATAAAACAAACAAAACAAACTTAACACTATTAATAAAAACAAACAACAATAACAACGAAAACTTTTGTAACCGACTGTGCTCAAGACAGAGATAGCGACACGAACACGACACCAATGCTAACGTGTGACTGAGAAATATTACCGTGTACCGAGCATTGCCGAATAAGCACGAAGCTTTACGAAGTAACCAGAAAGGGATGTCCAACACGCGTGCCTGAGGGTGTTGTTTAATCGATTTTTATTCAAATCGATTAAAATTAAGACATAAAAATATATTTATTTGCAATTTATAAGGAGGTTCTAAATTTTCTCAAATAGTCGTTACTCAAGAAGACGTTAATAGATAATTGATATTTAAGTACATTATGTCTTTCAGCTGAGAAAATAATATGTTTTTAGTTTTTTTTTTTATTTAAGTCGAAATCTTGTTTATTATCAACAAAATTCACTATATTTGTAAATCTATTTCGTTTAATATCTTATATAAACAAATTCAATAACTTCTAAATAAAACTAATCGATTGCGATATTTTATGACTAAAGGGTCGATTGTGTTTACTTATGGTCAATCTCTAGCCTAGACCACCGCCCCCCGTACGTCGCCTCATGCCACCATTTTGTTCCTTAAAAAAGCTATTGCGCAACCTTCTGCGCGAAGGTCGGACTCGCCAAGATACGTCGGCCGTATTGTACATACACATAACTATATGGTGTTGATGGGAGACTTCAACTCAAAACTAGGCACAAGAGAAAGCGGTAAGCTGAAGTTAGGGAAATCTGAAATAGGGCAACAGAACCTAAGGGGCCGGCAGCTGGCCGACATCATGGAGAAAGAGGGACTTTTTATGACGAAACTCTTTCTTCCGGATGCGGCCCCACAGGAAGTGGACCTGGTAGAGCCCCGACGGTTCGATAAAAATGAAATTGACTTCATTATGACGACCAGACGCCAACTGTTCGGTGATCGCGAGGGTAAAAACTGGCAGCGATCGTTGAATGTTTAGAGGCACATGAACCTAAACGTTAAGTTGGAGAGGTCTCGTCTAATGAAGTCAACGCTCCGTCCCCTCGTGCGCTAATCCGGGATCCCGAAAGTTTTCAGCACGAATTACAAAACTGTTTTCAGTCCCTAGAAGACTGCAATACAGTGGATGATATGAATGACAAGATCGTGGAAACTGTCCATGCGGTCGGAGCAAAGTTCTGCAAGCTCTTAGACGTTCTGCTCTTAGACGGGAAATGATGCTGCAGTCTTCAGCAGATTTGGCAGCATACAGCCAACAGAACAGACAGACTCCAAATACGTGCGGCGGGACTTACGCAACTTCAATACTGCTCGTATTGAAGAAGCGATTGAGCGAAACCAAAGCTCCAAAGTCTTTTCCAGAGATCTGTCTGTCAGAAAGAAACAACTGTCGAGGTTCTATGAGCAGCTGTACACGTCATCGTTGGAGCCACACGCAAGTGTTAGTAGCAATCCAAGAGCAAGTCTTATCTGACATTATTCCGATGATATACCGGACGTCAGTCTGAGCGAGATTAGAATGGCTCTCCAGCACCTTAAAAACGGCAGGTCCCCGGGCGAGGATGGAATTACAGCGGAACTTTTGATAGTGGGTGGAAAACTGATACTTGAAGTCCTTCAGAAGCTCTTTAATTCCGTCCTTCATGGTGACACTGCTCCCGAGGCGTGGAGCAGAAATTCGGTAGTCTTGTTCTTTAAGAAAGGCGACGACGCTCTCTTGAAGAACTGCAGACCGATATCCCTCCTAACCCGTGTCTACGTGCTGTTTTCGAGAGTCATTGCGAATCGTCTCGCACGCAGACTCTACGACTTCCAGTCACCCGAATAAACCGGTTTCCGAAAAGGCTTTAGCATCATAGACCACATACATACCCTTCAGCAAATTGTACAGAAGTCCGAAGAGTACAATCTGCCACTTTGCCTGGCGTATGTGGACTATGGGAAAGCCTTTGATTCCGTAGGAGTTTGGGCGGTGCTACATTCACCTCAGCGGTGCCAAGTTGACTGTCGGTATATCGAAGTGCAGAAGTGTTTGTACAGTAGGGCTACGATGGATATCCGAGTACAGAACCAGAGTATGAAACCTATCCAACTGCAGAGAAGTGTAAGACAGGGTGACGTTATATCCCTGAAGCTTAGATCTTAAGATGAACATGGACAAAACGAACGTTACGTGTAACGTCTATGTCACATATGCCGGTAGTTGCTGGCAGCACTAAGCTCGAAGTTCTTGACGAGTATGTTTACCTGGGACAAATAGTCCGACGAGGTAAGTCAAACTTCGGGCGAGAGGATTACGAGTTCGAGAAATTCCGACACATCTTCCCGTCAGCTATACCTCAAACCTGAAAACGAGACTGTACAACTTGTGCGTGTTGCCAGTGATGAACTATGGTACTGAGACGTGGTCCTTCACTGCTGGCCGTATGAGGACGCTCAAAGTCGCTCAGTGAGCTATGGAGAGGGCTATGCTCGGGGTTTCTCTGCGTGATAAAATCGGAAATGAGGATAAAATCTGAAGTGACAATGGGAAGAACCGACAACCTAAGGGGGAAAAATGTTCTCGAGTGGCAGCCTCGTACTGGTAGGCGAAGTGTAGGGCGACCCCCCACTAGATGGAGTGACGACCTGGTAAAGAAAGACATACAGGTGGCTTAGGACCGTGCTTTGTGGCATTCAATTTACTTCGATTGTATTACATATCAGTCAATTCAGTGAAAGATTATTATAAGTGTAAAAAGAGTAAAAAACACCTTGTATTAAAAAATATGAAACGTCATCATGACGAGTGTTGACGAGCAAATAAAAATTGTCAAATTTTGTTGAAATTGTTACTGAACACGTCCAAATGGATAAAATAAAAATTAAAACAGAAATATAAACACGCCGGAATGGATAATGCTCAATTACAGATGCCGTAAAATAGCTGTACCGGTTATAATACTCTTAAAATGAATCCATTGGAATATTTCTATAGTTTTGTGGATGGAATTCAAGAATTACGCTGGTTGGTAGACATCGCCGTTGATTCCTATCCTCTTATTATGATGTCAAAAATACATACAGCGTAATATATAATACGCAATTAATTAATGGAAGATAAATCTGTATATGAATATTCTATATTACCTATAACGGAATCATCAGAGTCTACATTCTACGGAATTCTCGAAGACTCCGCATTGACTTGTGAATTAAAAAGCTCTATCCCCGATACTCCAAGGTTATATAGTTCAGCCTGTGGCACTGAAAACAGTTCAGCTATATTGTCTTACAAACCATTTTCCCATTGCTCAAACAAAGAGATTTCAACTTCCTCTATTGAACCGAAATCTACAACTACGTGTAGTGTACCAAGTCCATCATTGAATTCCAGAAATAATACAATCAATTTATGCGACTCTAAATCTTTACCCTCTGGAAGCTTGAAGTTTAATTCGCCGATTATATTGCGGTCAAATATATCTGAAGCTTTATTCCCTCCCTCTGTAGAGTCCTACGCTTGTAATTGGTCTAGGAAAATGGTTCGAGTGAAATATCCTTGGAGTCCGCGTACAGAAGTTAGCAGCACAGATATATATCCAAGCTCATCAGAGACTTCAGTAAGGGGCAGTGTAAGTACGATAGGGGATAAGACAACAAACACTAGAAGGTTTCTAAGCCGTCAAAACTCCATTTTGCCCACGAAACGTAACGCAAACTCGTTAATCAACTGGATCGTTGTAAAAAAGAAGCTAATAAGAATGTTCAACGTGCCGAAATTTATTACTTCTAATGTACGTAAAAATATTTTTCAAGATGTTTATTAAGGACACAATAAAATTATTGCATTCGATATTTTACTTTAATTCATATTTTCGTTTTCTTTACTCATGTGCTTTCGTACCAATTATATTTATGAAAGTTTTTGCGGATATTTGAATAGTCCGTCCTCAATCACGCATAAACAGATTTGGATGAAAGTGACAGAAATAGACCATGTCAAGGAACACCGTGTAGAGGTGGTGTAAGATTATCCACTACCCAACATCATCCCGCGGGTGCCGTAAGAGGCGACAGAGGGAAACTGAACCAGGAGATGAACAACAGTGTCTTCCTAATAACAACCGAACAAAAAATAACAAACCACAAAAACAACCAACCGATTTCCAAGCGTGGTAGCTACGACAAGTAAGTAATCCTTTCTATGGGGGAGGCCTAAATCAGTGATCCTTTTATAGACTGTTATGGTAAAATATACCAGGATGGAGGATCCACCTGTAACTTTAGGGGTGTTGCACTTAAACGAGTAACTGCATTTAAGTACCTTGACCATGTAGTTACCGAAGATTTAAAATATAGTAAAGACATTTTAGAAGAAAGGAGGGCGCTGGCTGTCTGTTGCAATATGCTGGCCCGCCGCGTGTATTATCTCACCCATAATATAGGTATAAGTATTATCCTACGTATTTATACAATACTAACTTTTTACCCGCGGCTTCGCTTGCGTGGGCTTGAGTTTAGAAACATCGATAATACTATTTCGTACTAAAATTAGCAAAACTGGATCACTTGTGAGACAAGTCGGTATCTGTGTCTATATTGGGAATATTATAGGCTACAGAAACACATAAGTTAGTTCATCAGAATCGCATAATTATCATACGTCAAGCAACACTTTTTTATATCGTGCACGTCTTCCGATGTGTCTTTATTTACGGAAAATTGTCTTGGAATCGGAAATGCATTATTTACATAATATTCATTATTAAAGTTGATATAGTGTTGATAAAATAAGGTTTAATTTCATGATCTTTATTAATATTGGTCCCATTGAATATTGATTAGCACCACATGCCAGTACTTTTTTACGTTCGAGTAGACTTCAAAATTTCATAAATGCAGTTTTATTCACGGAGAACCTGTGAGAAGAACTAAATTCATGAAAAGGAGTAGAAATCTGCATAAGATGGGGCAGCAGTGTCTTTCTGATCAAAAAGCAAAATATTAAAAAAATATACAATTGGCAACTCGCATGCCAAGCGTGGCTACTATAGCAAATGTCCAACTTTATTAACTTTATTGACTATTGGAAATCCAATTGATGAACGAAAGTAGAAATAATTATATTAGCCATGTAGAGGTGGCGAAAAAGAAACTACCCCATTTTATCCCGTGGTTGCCTTAAGAGGGGACAAAGGGAAACTGAACTAGGAGACAGGTAGCATCTTCTTGATAACAGCTCGAAGTAATGAAGAGCTGCAGTTGCCAAGCGTGAATACTACTGCAAATAGCCGGTCTATTTGTCATACAATGGGGGAAGCCTGTGATCAGCAGTGGAAAGCTATTAAAAATAAAAAAGAGTAGCAGCCTAAATACATACCACTACTGAGCACAGGCCACAGCGAGTCAGAAAGATCGAAAAGGAGCGACTTCACCTAAAATACCTAAAAATGATTTCCGAGATATTTTTTTAACATCTCAGATATGCAGATTTCTTCACCACCGAGAACGATGTAAATCGAAACTTCAAATTGCAGTTAAAATATAAGTGGAGTCGGCGCGGTATTCTATCAGTGCAGTTCTACTCATAGTTACTCGTAAAATAAAAATGAAACCGTATTTAAATTTTGCTTCCTTTGATATTTATAGTACTTTTTCCGCAAGAACCTGTTCATTTACTCATGTGGGCTATGCAACCAGGACTGTCACTAAAATTTTAATAGTTATGTCTGAAAATATGAAAGCTACAAACCGCTTTATAAATCTCATAAAAGGTAAAAAAGGCTGCATCAACGGTATCACGAACTATTCCATCAATTATACATAAAAATGTCATATTGCATTTAATTTTCAATTACTTATATCGGACATGATACAAAAAGAAATTTGTGAAATATTGCTATGCCGATAGGCACACAACATAATATTGAACTAAAGACTTTCTCTCTTAATCAAAGTTTTGTGTACACATTTTTGTTAATAATTTTGCTAAAATTGAAAATTATGATAAAACATGCAAACGGTGGCTACAGGTATATTACCATTCGCATATCAATCGCACAACAAAGCCGCTAACATTTATATTAAGTGATCTAGAAATAAAAATTCTGTTTTTATCAAATATACTCAATCAGCGCCGCTAGGTGTGTAATGAAATTATTTTACAATTTGACAATAACATCTAGAAATAGCAATGTCGTGTTTAGTTGTTAATATCGCCAAGCAATCTCTATTCATTGATTTGGTCAAGCTATATCATGATGTAGGCAACAAACACTTAAATTTTATTAAATACCGCCATTTCACTTTCAATAATCGATTAATTTATGATAATATAAACTCTTAGATCTGACCAAACTCTTTTTATTTTAACTATAAGGATAATAAGAGTTTTGAACATACAATTGCAATTTTTATCAGTTTATTTATACATAAAAAAACTAATACATACCTACTATTACTTTTTTAAATAAATTAAAGTGGGGATGCTGTTGTCGCCCCGGTAGGTCGATCTTATGATTGAATACAAGGTTGTGAACTCAAGACTTCTCTGGATTCGCTTTAAACTGGGACTGACGAAGTTATTCCTTTTGGCTGTTTATGCGCCGGTAGCTTCATTGTCCAGGGTTGAGCTGGAGGAGTTTTGGGAGAATGTAAGAGAAGTTCTAGATTTGGTTAAGGGAAACGAAAGAACTGTTGTATGTGGTGATTTAAATGGATGGGTTGGTATCGCTCGACCAGGATACGAGTCGGTGCTTGGAAAGTTTGGCGATAAAAGGGTTAATGATGCTGGCAAGCTTATACTGGCTGTATGCAAGGAAAAGGGTCTTCTTGTGAGAAACACTATGTTTAATCACAGGAAAATCCTTTTGTACACTAGAGAAAGAAAGAATGAGAGAAGTATGATTGATTTGTTCCTGGTGGATGACCGACTTCGAAAACAGGTGATGGATACACGAGTGTTCAGGGGTGCTGACCTGGGAACGGATCATTATCTAGTAATTACTAGATATAGGGGTTTGTTCGCGGGTTGGCGCTACCGGACGGCAGTAACAGAACCACAGTCGGTCTGTCGCATCCGAAGCTGAAAGCTTCGGGAAGCGGATACTAGGGACAAATATCACACGAGGGTAGCCGAAAAGCTTGACATCATCGATGGCAGGAAAGAATGTGTGCAGAGAACATGGCAGAACCTTAGGGATGGAATGGTAAGTGCAGCGGAAGAAGTATGTGGAACGACAAAAAGTGGTAGTAGTAAAAGAAGAGATGCATGGTGGAATGATGAAGTGAGAGAAGCTGTAAAAAAGAAGAAAAAAGCATGGTTAGACTACTTGGCCTCTAGTAACGATAAGCATATGAGAGAGAAGATGAAAGAAAGATATAAGCTGCAGAAAGTTCATGCGAAAACATTGATTGAGGAAGTACATGAAAGGTGTAGAATAGAAGCGGACGAGAGGTTGTCGCACAGCTTTAGGGAAAACTCCAAACTCTTCTGGAAAGAGGTTGGAAGGTCCCGGAGTGGTGCGACAGCCTTAAGAATGAACAAAGTGCTTTCGAGAACCAATGACGTCCTCTCAGAAAAATCGGACGTCATGCAGCGATGGAGTGAATTTTATAGAGAAATGTATGCGTGTCATGATCTTAGTGAAGGATCTGGGGGTGACGCCGTGACTGGCACGCCAGACACGGACCTCGATGACACTGAGGTCATCAGCATGAAAGAGATTGAACGTGAGATTCGAAGTTTGAAATGTGGTAAGGCTGCGGGACTAGACAGAGTTACTGCTGAAATGGTCAAGTACGGTGGGCCACGCGTCTGGGACAGCTTTCATCTGCTGTGCAATTTGTGCTGGCGGACGGGAGATGTCCCGTATGATTGGCGATCCGCGGTCATTGTGCCTTTATATAAAGGTAAAGGTTCACATATTGACTGCGGGTGCTATCGGGCGATCAGCTTGACCAGTTTAGCAAGTAAAGTTTACTCGAAGGTTTTCAAACGTAGGATGCAAGAGAAATCGGAAAGATTCTTATGGGAGGCACAATGCAGATTTAGACCTGGAAGAGGATGTACGGATCAAATGTTTTCTCTCCGCATGATCACGGAAAAGCTTCTGAGTGTTAACCAGAAGATTTTCTGTGCTTTTGTGGATCTGGAGAAAGCATTTGATAAGGTTATAAGGAAGAAAATGTGGGAACTGTTGCCGGGATATGGTGTGGATGGTCGATTGTTAAGGGCTGTGCAGTCACTTTACTATGACTCTAAAGCCTGTGTGCAGGTAGGGCATGACCTGTCACCCATGTTTAGCGTCCAAGCGGGCGTAAAACAGGGTTGTGTCATGTCTTCCTGGCTGTTCATACTGTATCTCAACAGCTGTTTACAGAAGCTGAAAAATAGCTGTTTGGGTGTGAAATTGGGTGACATTAAAGTTAATTGTCTGCTGTATGCTGATGATGCAGTGCTTATTGTACCATCAGAAGCAGAACTGCAGGCGTTAGTCAAGTGTATGAAAGAGGAATGTGAAATTAAAGGTCTCCGTTTGAATGCTAATAAAACTAAGGTTCTGGTATTTGAAAAGGACGAAGAGAGAACGAAATGTGAAATATGGGTAAATCAGGAATGTCTAGAACAGGTAAATGAAATTGTATACATGGGGAGTGCTTTCAGCCTGGATAGAAGATGTGATTTAGATGTGGATAGGCGTGTCGCTGCCGGAAACAAAGTCAATGGTGCCCTGAATGCATTAGTCAAAAGGCAAGGCGTGGTGAAGAGTGCACGCCTTGCAATACATAACGCAGTGTTGGTACCGACTTTGTTATATGGCAGCGAAACCTGGGTATGCCAGAAGAAGCATAAAAGCAAGTTGAATGCAGTGGAGATGCGATCTCTTCTTAAAATGTGTGGCGTTACCATAGCCGACCGAAAGCGAAACGAAGAGATTCGCAATATGGCAGGATTGAAAGATGACCTTAACACAAAAATTGATAGGGGCGTACTCCAATGGTTTGGGCACGTTGAGCGAATGCGTGAAGATCGAATGGTGAAGAAAATATATAGAGCGAAAGTAAATATTAAAAGGTGTCGAGGTAGACCGAGACTAACTTTCGAAGACCATGAGAGCAAATTGCTCGAAGAGGGGAGGGTCAAGAGTACTCGGATACCTAGACGTGCATATATGAAGAAGTTAATGAACCTGAAAGAAGCGAAAGAGGTATGTAAGGATCGTGACACTTGGCGATCTGTTCTCTCTGGCTACCCCGTTAGGGATTGTGCGTGAAGATAAGTAAGTAAGTAAGCAAGTAAATAAATTAAATATCTCGAGAAATGAAATATCTCGATACCGGAGATGAACGCCAGCACGAGCTTGGAGATTATCAGCCAACAAAAACTGCTTGCTATACGAGAACAATTTTTTTTTCTCTTTATTAGGAATAACAAACAATTGTACAATATAATCTTATTATTAAACACAATACTATATTTAAGCTTAATAATCATACAATCAACACCGTTATCCACATATTACCACTGGGTCTATGTACGTAACAATTAAAAATTAAAATATAATGTTCTATTAAAAACGACCCGTTCACCAATAAATACAGAGAAAAACAAGCTAATTTGCATGTGCATATGTGTAAATTAGCTTGTTTTTCTCTGTATCTGTACATGTGCACGCATATACATACACACATATATACAAACATATTCATACACGCACATACACATATATAGATAATACACAGATGTGAAAAATTAAATTTAACCTAATTAAGCAATTACATTAACTTGCATCAAATTCAGATAGAACCTCATACACAGCTTTTTTATATCTAGAAGAAGAAGTTTAGCGGAAAGTTGCAAAGAAATTTATATTTTTATTTTTTATTATAATGGATTTCCGCAAAGTAACGCCTGATTCTATCAATTATCTAGAAGAAGTTAATCCAAAGATATCTATGTCATTAAATTTGTTGTTGTATAATTCCATTATAAGATTTAGAGGTGCACGTGCACCTGCATTTGTTTTACTTGGTTTTGGAGCGAAAAGATGTGAATGTAGCTCACGTGTACGATTCGAGCGACTAGGTATACGAATGTATATTTGATTGGTGAGTTCATTACAATCAAATTCGTTATGGCAGATTTTGTAAAGCAAAGTTTGATCCAAGAGCATCCTTCTCGATTCTAAAGAAATTTGAATCTCGATTTTAAAAAAATTGGATGTCATGAAACAGACTGAGCCGTTAGCAGCAGGTGTATCCTATCACGACATTCACCATTACACCGTTCTCTACCTGGTGATTATAACGGCTGGAGTATTCGGAGCATTCTACGTGTGGCGGCGCGTGCGGCGCGCGCGGAGGCGGGCGCGATCGCGTACAAAATAAGTGTAGTGAAGTGCAGTGTAATAGTGGAGTGCAATTTATTGATGTAGAGTTGCAAACACGTGCAGTGCAGTGTAACAGTGGTGACACTACCAGCGAATTAAATGGAAAATTAAATGAAAAACTCGCGTAAACAAAAACAAAACCGTGGCACCTCACCAGTGCTTCAATCGGTGTTTACTATCACGGACACGGGTGTCTAAATACACAGTTATTGTCTTTATTTGTATCAATCATTTGTAACTATTTTAAGCCAAAATGTTTATCACCTTGTAATTAGATTTAAATTCATCTCATCTTCATGACTCTCTATCTTTCAGCCCGGGAGCATGTACGGGCTGCAGCACGTACATTTTTGTGGCGTCGGCAGTTTACGCTATAACGCTACATTAATGCATTTTGAGTCAGTGCGCTAATTGAGCCCAGCAATATCGGTCACTCATGCTCGCAGTATCATTTCCCATCTATCATTAAATTAGATTTAGTTGGTTCTATCAATAAACTATCAATCATCAACTTCCCAGTATTGACTATCATTTACTATCAACTACTATCAACCGACCACGTGGGGGTCTTACGTAAAATACAAAAAGTGGTGAATTTTTGCCTCATTTGCATTTATAAGATTATTTAATTAAATTCACAATTGATTTGAAAATTCTAATGTATATTTTTTAGATTTTGTTATTTCATTTTAGTACATATAAATTTTTATATAAGATTGATTAAAACTACTTTTACGGATTTTTTCGCGTTTTATTTATTTTATTTTTAATACCCGACGTTTCGGGTGCTTTCCAGCACCCATGGTCACGGGAGACTGAGGTGACTGACGTCCATAAACTGATAAAAATTGCAATTGTATGTTCAAAACTCTTATTATCCTTATAGTTAAAATAAAAAGAGTTTGGTCAGATCTAAGAGTTTATATTATCATAAATTAATCGATTATTGAAAGTGAAATGGCGATATTTAATAAAATTTAAGTGTTTGTTGACAAGAACAAAAAAATGAAGTGTTGGGGATCATCCCAGGGACAAAAGTTTTTGACAGTTTGTCAAAGATCAAACAGGATCCAGAGTTTCATAAATTCATCAAAGAAATCGGCTATGATAAATTTTACACTACATTCTGGTCTCCCGAACAAATAAATGTGCATAACCAAATTCAGAAGCTGTTGCAACATCCCATATGTTTTGATGCAATAGCATCCGTAACTCTCAAATTTGATAGACCTGGTGGTGAAAGCAGTGATGTTTACTTATATGTCATAGTATGCCACGTGAACAATATGCTAGTTCCACTGACTCAGGCTATTTCTGAAAGAAATGATACCTACCAATTTTTTGACATTTTGGTTGACTGATTAGCGAAGGTTTGGAGCTAAACTACCATCGCAGGTAATTACAGACATGGGAAAGGCTCGTTTAATAACGTAACATTTACAACATACAATGACCTCTGTTTACTAATTTTATTGAAACAGGAAGATTTACATATTAAATTATTTAAACTGTGCTCTTATATTCGAACCGATGTAGCACATTTACAACATGCAGTATCTAAGTGGCCATGTTTTTCTAAATGTTCACCTCGAGTCAAGTACATCTATGCGTATTTTAATTTATATCTATATCCCAAATTCGTAGGCTGGGTAGCTGTAGCAGCTCGCGTGTTTCTCTGCGACGCCATACAAAATGGCCGATCTCCGGGAGTTGGCTGTCAAAATCGTGGCGTTCCGTTACGCGTGGAGTGAGCTGATTGTCGAATAGCGATTTATTCAAAAAGTAAAGATAAAGATGGAGTTGTTGTTTTTTTTAATCATCCGTCAGTCATATACGCCGAAGACTGCATCAAAAAAGTATTTTGTGTAAAAAGTAGAGTTGGCTGGTTTGCGGAAAATGTCATTTTGCAAACTCTACACGGGTGTAACCACGGGAAAAAGCTAGTCATATATTTTTTGTTTTAACATAATTAAGAAGTTGAACTAAGGCCAACACGTGCTGCCGCTGCTGCCAGTGTTGCCAACGGATGAAATAGCAATCCGCCAGACAAGGCACCAGACCTCAAACCACCAGAAAATCACTAACAAAAAGATGTCCCTCTCTGAAAACCACTAAAATTTCCACTAAGATATATGAATATGATTAAAGCAAAAAAAAAGTAAAAGTACGTTTATTATTAAAAATCTTATTGTTGTCAATATAATTTTTTTACTTTTAGTAATTAAAAAAATCAAGTTGCTTAAGATATTATTTACATTAATAAATCGTCTTCAGATGAATCTGCATTTTCATTTTCAGCCTTACTATTACCCTTATTAGACTGACACGACTCCTTCGTCCCAATTTGTTTTATAAGATTTAAAGGAATTTCATAATTGTTGCAGCACTTTCCCATTAACTGCATACCGCAGCGTATTTTTAGAATTGATTTCAAAAGAGTTAGCTTCATTCTGTTTCGCTGCTTGTTTTTTATAATATTCATGCTACTAAAAAGTCTTTCCACATCGGCATTCGAGTGTGGCAATACCAAAAGTGTAATCGCAAATTCTGCTAATTTTTGAAATCGAGCAACACCTTGTGCATCTTTGAATTTCAAGACTTGGCTCAAAATTTTTTTGTATCATTTGTTTCATTCCATATCAGTAAATGAATTTGCTGCCATTGATCGTCAATTTTTGCAATTAATTCTGTACTTGTTACGAACCGAGCCATTATATCAACCAGATTTTCTTTGTTGTGATGCAGGGCTTTTTCGACACTTATACGGAATATTTGTTTCATGAGAGTAATATTTTCCGGTAATCTGTTTTTTATTTCGTCAATCAGACAAACTATAAACTGTATGCACCTATTCCGCAATACTTCTTCCTCTTCCCGTGGAAAACCTTTCTCTTTCATTTCTTGAATCTGTTTTTCGAATCGGAATCCCAGGTAGCATCTTTGGTCCAAATAGTCACGAATATTTTGAGTAAAGATATCTATCTTATGTGTAGGCAACGTTACTTTGGTGAAAAGCGCATCAATCAAGTTTGTTAATTCACCGCACAATAAGGTGTGGTCCGTATTTTTTGACTCAAACATTTTATTAACTCTGTTTATATCAATCAAAATTGGATAAATAAATGATAGGTACATATGCATAGTTTATATCATTCGCATACATAGAGTGCAATAGCTCTGACGTGTGGCACCTTTCGTGAAACTTAGCAATCGAAAAATGAGTTTTAAGCTCCAGCCATTGCGTATAAATTCTCGACACAGCAGACTCTATGGATAACCATCTAGTCTGACAGGCTTGAACAATTTTAAGAGGCTTCTGTCCATCGTTGATGGATTTGTATAGCTCTTTATAGATAACTTGTCTGGAAGACGAGCGAGCAAACCAATCATATGTCTCTCTAATTAAAAATTCAAGATTTCGCGGAAGAAATTCCTTTGCTGCTGCTGAAACAGCCGGTTGCAAGGAGTGGCATGAACAACGTACCAAAACTAAGTGCGGTGTTTCTTGTTTCAATCGGGCAAAAAAAACTCCATTATTTACGCCAACCATCACCGAAGCATTATCTGTACCAATACCCATTAAGTTTTCGATTCGCAAGTCGAAATGTTGAAGTGTCCGCTTTATGGCAGAAACAATACCTTCAGCATTGCATGCGTCGAGTTCAGCAATGTCCAAATAAGTTGAAACTATTTTTTTATGTGTAGTGCTGTAATAACTTATAACTAAACCCAAATATTTTTGTACGGCAATATCTGTGGATTCATCTATTAATAAACTGTATGGTTGATCTTTAATGTCGTTTTTTATAAGTTCTGTAAAATGAGATGCTAAAATATTTTTTATTACATACGTGCACTTAGTTCGGTGCATCTGCATTTTATCTATTTCTTTTTCATGGCTATAGTTAATAACTTCTCCTAAATGATCAACTGTTCGTATACTTGTATGCATTGCTGTAAATAATGCAACTCTGGCTTCATCTTTCTATCTTTTTATTATCAGTAGACTCCTTTTTGAATGTCAACCTAGGTTGTTTGGTGATAACCTACAAACAAATAATGAAATATATAAGAAAAATTTAAACGCAACCTCTTTAATTGACCAAGTTCGAACCGTTATAAATAACAAAGACAAAGCTATAATTTACCTTTCTATTTTGCTGGTGCTTTTTCGAAAGAGCATGTGTTTTTAAATCTCCGTAGTGACTTCTTAATATCGTTCCACAAAACTTGCATTTTGCTACTTGGCCAGTGGTACTTTCAACTGCTTGAAGCCATTCTTTTAAATCGGGATCTTGAAGCCAAGAATCCCTAAATTTTTGGGAATATTGAGGTTTTGGCATAGCGTCGTATGAATAATATTTTCATTTAAAAATGTGTAATCGCAAAACGAAACAAAAACAAACAACAACGCAGTGAATCCGAGTGACCGTGCGTGACCGAGTTCAAAAACATTGGACTAAGTATTGTAAAATGCTGTCAAATAGAATAGAAAGCGGAAATTATATCCCTCTCAACTATTTAGTATTCCGGAGAGCGAGATACAGATAGATCTCGCCCTTGCATTCCATCGTTTTTTATTAGGCGCCTTATACTAAATATATTTAACGGGGAACCCCCGTGAATGCTTTCCAATCCAATGTCTATAGAAATGAATTGGTGTTGCCTGCGTAGTAAAATATATTCCTAAAAATATATAGGTTTATATTTTGAAAGTATAAAATATGGCTAAATAGACGTTTGAAACGACTATTTATATGAAACGACACGTTTCTTATAATTTATGATAAAATTCCTAATCCGCTAAAAAAACCAATAGCCACTAAAAGCAAAAATTTGCCACTAAAAGGGGGTTTCAAACCACCACATTTAGTGGAAAATCCACTGAGGTGGCAACACTGGCTGCTGCACAGCGCGGCTAACTAATTGCTCCCTCTCGGAAACAAGTGCTCTGGGCTCAGTAAAGTAAAGTATACAATATAGTGTAGTGTATATTAAAAATATCTATTTTTGTTGATAGTATTGTTGTGACAATAAAAAAAAATACAACATAAACTCGATATTTTGGGTCTTAATTACTTATTTGTTTTCAGTTCCTTCTATTCATTTGCATTTAAAAATTTGAAAAGTAGTTTTTCTGAATGTTTTTAACATTGTTTAATCTCATACGAAGACCGACTGACGTATTTTAAATTAAGTAGCCTGCAACAGCGGAGGCTTTTGCTGGATTTCATGTTGCTACACAAAATCGTCAACGGAACCGTAGACTGTCCATATCTACTAAGTGAAATAAATTTCAATGTACCTTTTAAGCTAGTGCGTGTTAGCCGATACGTCGAATTTTTATTTGAAGGCAGTAAAACTAATTTGGGTCACCACGCCACCATAAACAGGTTACAGAGGCAATATAACCATCTCTGCAAGACATGTGACGTTGATATCTTTGCTGATATGCCTCAAAAATTCAAACGAAAAATTATGCAGTCCTTTATTCCGTTAACTAATATTTAGACCTAATTTTTAAGTTTGTAATTGTAAGTTTTAAGAAACATATTAGTTGTCCACATTGCATGCCGTGGCAAGTTTTAATTAAGACGACACTTAGATATAAACCTTCCTGTAATTTGTAGTATTTACATTGTGTTCGTGTACGTCTTGTTGGTTGTCTTAAATAAATTAAAAAAAAAACTTGTTTTCAACTGTATTTTTAAAAAAATTGATAAAAAACAAAGTTTTATTTCAAACTGTTTTAAAACAACTTATTTTAATCACCCAAACCATGCCTATTTACTCGTATTTTTAAAAACTGCATTAACTGTACTTACTATATCATCATTTATATCTTTGAACTTAAGTTTAAAATTTGACTATACTCTTTGAAAAATAACCCCGTATAGAGCACAGGTTGGTTAGAACGTTTAACGGATAGCGGGTAGGTTACCTATTTGGATTTGGACCCTAAGTGGGAGGCAAAGACAAAATCCAGTAGTGAATTTCTACGAGCCATTTCTTTGGATCTTTAAGGACATTCGTTTTACTGCACATGATATATTATGTATTTTATTTCGATAAAAATGCTTTAGAAATCGGTAAGTAGGCTGTGCTTAAATTAATGTTCCGTACGACTATACTTATACGCTAGGTATTCGATTCGATTATAGTCTATGTCATACTGCTGGCTGCTGGGTATATAGGTCTCCTACTCCTCTCGTTTCTGAGAGGAAAGAGTTCGGAGGTTAGTAATGCACTGGGTGATTTTGATACGGCGAGGAATACCTAGCATATAGCTCTGAAATCCATAAATAGACCTAAGACCATAAACATTTAGTGAGCACATAAATACTTAATCTACATTTGCCCTGAACCTTTCCAGATGCAGAACACCTCAGACTAGCAAAGAAACAAAGACGGAGCGCTACGTACACTTCAAGTGACGCAAAAACCAAGCCAAAACCAAAAACCACGCTCAAACTATTGTTCACACACGCACGCGTAATCGACAGCATGTTTAATGTGCGTACAATGTTTTATATGTGTGTCTAACAGTTAACTTTTACGGAACGATAAATAAAGAAAGAACAAAGATGTGTGCGTGAGTGCGTGTCAAGAAGTTGAGCGCTTATTTATTCTCTGAGAGTACGGTTTACGGCATCACTTGAAATGTGTTCAGAGCTCCGTCCATCATCTTTTTTGGTCTAAGCCGAACTTATACTTTGCCTTATCTTGTACAACACGTAACAAAAACCCAGTTGTTCCCGGTAAGTGCGTTATCAGAATCAGAATCATACGTAATACCAGCGTAAAATAACAGCTTAATACTGCCGACTGCTGTGTTTCAAACAAGGCATTCCATCTTAGTCCTCAGGTGTGACATCTGCATTTTTATTCGTAATTGAGGATAGATGTAGATGTCTATGGACCACAGCAACCACTTACTATCAGATTGACTGTGCACTCGTAAGTCACCCTATACTATTAAAAAAAGAATCAGTAGGGTGAGTGGGGAGAAGATCGAACGGTTTTTTGATGAGATGAGCAGTGTTGTGTTTGACGTCTTGTAGAACTGTACATATTAACTTAAGCTAAAATTATACCTATAGTGAATAAAGTACAAAAAGCATATTTTTATGTCATATCGATAAATCTCTGTTATATTTATTCGAAAGCAAAAAAAAATTAATTGCAATGTTTTTATCGAAAGAAAAAAGCATGGGGAAAGATGAAAGGGTGATGGGGAAAGATCGAAGTAGTTTCTAAAATCGTTCAAATTAATGTCAGACGATATTGACGGTCAGTAGGCTACAACTTTAATTGTCCTGACACTTCAGAACTGTCTTTAGTATCAAAATACCTTCAAATAACACAGATAACCCAAATTATTTGTTTTTTATATTTCAATCTTGCCCCACCGGGAAAAGATTGAACTAGAGGTTCTCAAACTTTTCACTTTACTTAGATAAGATTATACAGAAAATGAAAGATATCAATCATATAAAATCTTTTATTGTAAATGCCAAGATAATTTTAAACACAATTACGTACATGTACCTTTTACCATTTTCGTCAACAAAATATGTAGCACAAAACGTAAAAAATTAAATATTTCAAAATCAAACAGCTAACCAATAAATAAAATCTTAGAAAAATTTTAGCAAAAAGTTCAGAAAATATCCTTTTAGGCACTTTAACACCTAGGGAGTCCCAAAAAAAAAAAACTTTTTTTTAAGTTCCTTATAAAAATATATTATTAATATATATATATATATATATATATATCTACATTAATAAAAAAATTGGGGATCCACGTCTACAGTTTACTATAACACATAAATGAGCAAGAACATCAGCATGAAGTGGTTAACTTCTTAGTGGCTGCCATGTTTCGCCTGGTGAGTGAGAGTTCCGGATGCCCGTTCCTTTTCCCCTTTTCTTAAGGCCACCCGAATGTTGACGTTTGCTAGATAAACCGATTTGACGTTGCATTGTTCTAGGAGCTGTGATGTTGCATTTACTAGCGAGTGTCTGTTGGTCTTTCCTCTTTCTTTAAATTCCTACTCCCATTCCTACAAATCCTATTCCTATAACTTATGAGAAGGCAATGCACAAGTAACACTCCGGTTGTTTCTTGTGTCTAGGGCAGCGGTGAAATCACTTAGCCATCAGGTGACCCCCTTGCTCTTTTTGCCTCTCTTATAATATACAAAAATAAAAATAAATACCTTTAGATAATATTAGATTAAATTGTGCCGCGACAATTTATATAATGTCTGCAACAGAAGAAAACATTTTTTTAGGTACACTTTGAGAACATGAGACCATTAGTATGACATTTGAAAACGGGGCTAGATGGAAACTTTTATATGTTTATCTTACCCCGTCGAATATTGGCGGGTAAAGACGGTACGTTACAATAAATCCTAAAATACGAAAAGTAGCTACATTTAGACATAGCAACATAATTAACAATTAAAAATAATAAGTATGTATACAAATAAAAAACTCGTACCTACCTCGTAAATGAAATTACACGACACGGGGTAAGATTAAAACACCCAACTTGCTCGCGTAAAATTCACAGCGTAGATATTCCCTTATAACACACAACCTATCCCACAAAACGACAAGTGCTGACTTAGGTGTGGGACGTAACAAAATGGCGTTCTTACGAATGTTGCCTGCATTGGATAAATTACACAAAATCTGTTTTTATTGATGCCTTTTTGTGTTACCCCGTTTTTCATCTTCCCCCCACTCACCCTATTCAAACGTATAGAAATAATTTTCTTCAAAAAACTCAACCATTAAAAATAATTTTAATTAAAAAAATGTAATTTCCAAATTGTATGCGATTTTATTACCTCTGCATCGCCGAACGAGTATGAGGATTGACAAAAACTCCGCTTCACCGATGATCGGGTAAGTTATAGGTAATTAAACCACGCACAATTCGCAAATTAAATTAAAAAAAATTATCGAGTTTCCTGAAAAAAAAAATTATTTCTATATGTGCGAATACTGATTCTGGTACCTAGTAACACACTTAACGAGTACCACAGGGTTTTGTTACATGTATTATATATACTTTGTTACTTTCCTTTAAAAACACCAATGAGTAAATGAGGACTAACTATTTTCCGCTCATCAGATGTCGCTAGTTGACATGGAGATCCGCGTAGTCTATATATATATATATATCCATAGGGTTATATATATATATATATCTATAGGGTCCTTACATTTATGAAACTTGCGTTTTGTCGTACTGACAACTTTGATCTGAAATATGTCCTCTTTATTTAAGAATTAGAAGTTCAAATTTATAAATTCATTTAGCTGGTACATTTGAGTTTTGAAAACAGTCATTCATTTGTTTTTCCTCATAATTTTTTTCTTTGGCGTCGCTTATTACCGCACAATTGAAAACATGAAATATCGGTATATTTACGAGTACGAGTTCTACCGTGGCACCAGTGCTGCAGAAACAGCTCGAAGGATTAATTATGTGTACGGCGCTGGTGTCGCAAATGAAAGCACGGTACAAATGTACGGTACGATGAAACCAAAAATTTCAACGTTTTCGTTCTGGATATTTCGACCTTCAGAACCAATCCCGTGGATGGCTGTAGAAAATGAAGAATTAAAGGCTATTGTGGAAGCAGATCCATCACAAATCCCTTCAGAGATAGCTGCAGGCTTTGGGGTAAGTGATAAAACTGTATTAATCTACTTGAAGCAAATCGGGAAAGTAAAAAAACTTGAACGATGGGTAACTCATGAATTTAGTGAATCAAACTTGCAAACACGCGTCGACTAATGTGTTACTTTGCTCAACCGAAACAAAAATCAAGGGATTTTAAATCGAATCATTACTTGTGATAAAAAGTGGATACTGTACGATAATTGCAAGCGCTCTTCGCAATGGCTGAACCCCGGGGACCCAGCCAAATCTTACTCTAAATGAAAATTAACTCAGAAAAAGTTACTTGTAGTAAAATAAGTGTTCGGTGGACTAGCGCCGGTGTCGTTCTCTACAGCTTTCTAAAATCTGGCCAAACGATTAGAGCAGATATCTTTCGTGAGCAACTGCAAACCATGAAGGAAGAACTAGCTGCTAAACAACCGAGATTGGTCAATCGCTCTAGTCCACTGCTGCTTCACGACAATGCAAGACCACACACTGCGCAACAAACAACCACTAAGTTAGATGAGCTGCAATTGGAATGTCTGCGACATCCACCGTACTCCCCGGACCTTGCTCCAACAGATAACCATTTCTTTTTTCGGAATTTGGACAACTACTTACAAGGAAAAAAATTCAACTCCGATACGGCAGTCCAAACCGCCTTCAAAGAGTTTATTGATTCTTGCCCCCATAGTTTTTCGTAAAGGGATCAATGAACTACCTATGAGATGGCAAAAGTGCATAGATAACAACGGTGCATACTTTGATTAATTAATATATTTTACAAAAAAATTTGATTTTAAATTCCTCCTTTGTACAAGACGCCAATTTCATATGTAAGGAGCTATGCTATTATTTTCTTTGACGGAGGTGAAGTTTTTTGTAAGGTACACCTTGTCATTTAATTGAGAAGATAATTTTAAATGAAAGTTTGTAGTAAGTAATAATAATAATAATTTATTAATGAAACTCTTATGAATAACTGTGGTTTGATTTATTTATTTTTAATCATCGAGCTATTATGTTCTACGTACTAGAGGCGACACTGCATTTAGTTACGCTATTCCATTCAATTGCGGTGTTAACACCGCACTTTACTCAGTCACTCGTGATCACTCGCTTGGCGCTAGCGAGTTGACACGTGTTGATTAAATATATTTAAAAAAATTATAAAATATGCCTTGGTGTGTTTTTAGATATTGCACTAATAATTCAAGTCTAAAAACGAATAAGTACTCCTAATTGCTCACAAAAGTGCCACGTTAAGGAAAAAAAATTGTACTTTTAATTATTGATTACTAATTAAATAATTGATAAATAATTTCAGCAATTAAGGATTTCTATTAGGCATTTTGTGAGAAACTAAGTGTACTAGTTTATTTTTAGAAAATTTCAATGGTTTTTAGTAAAATAGGCAAAAACAATTTTGGATTTTTAATTATTAATAACTAATAAAATAATTCATTTATAGTGTGAGCAAATGCGGATTTGAATTGAGCAATGATGAGTGGTTATACTTCCAAGCCAATTTCTTTATGGTGATGGTCGATCTCTCGATCTATCGAGAGAGATTCTCTGTGTAGTGCGCGAAAATGATAACGCCAAGTGGCCTGATGAAACCGACAATGATCTTGAACAACTGACTTGCTAGATGCTAATCCAGTTGTTAGTGTTGAAGAAAGTCTTACTAATCCGTGGTCCGAGGACAATGTACATTAAATATGTTCATATACTAGTACAATATATATTTTTCGCATGATTACACCATTCCTTTAATATTATTTTTATGCCAGTCAAATACAACCTGTAATCTTTCTGTCAAGACATTTTTATCATGGTCCTTAATTTCAGAATAAAACTAGATTATACTTTATAGGTACTAAAAGATACACGTGATTTTGAATAGAGAGGGGTTTTAATCTTAAACATGACCATGTATCACCAAGAGGGAGCAGGGTGTTAAAAATGCTGAAAAATCACGGCCCCTATACTCCATGATTCTACCTATAATTTCATACCTATGTTTATTCTATGATAAAAAACCAACCGCGTGAACACAGAGTAGCGCACATATTTTGTTTGAAATAGCTGTTGTAGTACGTAAGTACATATTACTTCAATGTTTTTACACTAATTTACACAATGTTTTTAATCTAAATTATACAAAATATAACTAATAGTAGAGAAAGAAACATTAACCTTTATCTACATCTTTAGAACAAATTAATTTCACAGGTAAAATCTGTCAAATATTACATTACACCTTAATTTTAACACGTTCGCTGCGGCAACTATTTGAGACATTATTCCCCCAGTGCGTTACCAGGTCTATAGGCGTTATACCTAAACTTTTCACCGGTGCGTCAATGGGTCAATAAACCTGGTAAGATAAGGGTCACTTCAAACTCAAATAACTCTGCGAAAACTTTTGATATTGAATATTTTTTTTAAACTAGGTTTTTGAGAAAATGTAAGCCTATCTTATACTAGCGTCGCAAATTGCTCCGATGGCTAATTTAGAAAATATACAGAAAAACAAACATAAGGCTTATCGACCCATTACCGCACCTAGGTAATGGTATAATTGGGATAATTTTAGTGATGGGAAATAACATAAGTACAAAAATATCGAGATCAACTTTTTTTATTATTAACTGTTATCTGTTATAGATGATTTTCGTAAAAACATATAGTGCAATATCCCTTGTTTCACTCAGCGCAATACGATTTAATTTTTTTGATTTTTCTTTGAGCATCTTTGCTATTTAACGTTGCACGAAGCTTATTGTAACAACTCGCACAGTTTCTTCTTTTTATTCCCTTGGTTTCGAAGGTATGATTCGTCTTTGGCATAGCAGCACATTCATTAGCTGTAATAAAAGAAACAAATTAAATAATAAACCAAGAGAGGAAACGCCGTGTGAGATTGTTGCTATTTTAAAGCTAACTTTATCTTAAAACTTAACAACTAATAAAAACTAGCTCGCTCCGAGAAAAAAATATAAGGTTATTGTATCAGTATTAAATTACAGTTAAGTATTTTATTATCAATTTTAGTTATTTTTTTTTCTCAGACAGAATATCTTTACCTAGTGCTAAATATTACGGAAAAATATATTACCTGTTTCTGTTAATATCGGCACCTGAGTCAAAGCTTCAATAATTGCTTCCATAAAATTCTTCTTTGGCATTTGAACTGGTTTTCCGTGATTGTATAATACCCAGCTGTTTATTATGACTGTTCCAAATAATATCTCCATCATTACTTTTCTGAACCATTCCACGCCTCTTTTCAAGCTAGAATAATATGAAGACATTTGGTCGTTAAAATCGATGCCTTTTTTATTCTCATTGTATGTTACGACGCATTGTGGTTTTTTAATTATGTTTCCAGTGATTCGGTTCGTCTTACCTGAAAATGAGATAAATACAAGTTAAAATATTGGTAGATACAGTGTATCTATAAATTTATTCAAATTAAATTTCTCAAAATTTGTAGATTTTATCGCGGGCGGATACTAGTTTATTTATAAAAAATACTCTTAATTTTTCAAATTTTTACCTAGTTATATTTTGTTTTTATTTTTGCGTCATATGTATTTTTAATTTTTTCATTTAAATAATTATGTAAATAGCTAGTTATAATGCTTTAGTGCCAACTGTAATGTTACTTCTATAAATAAATAAAACCGAAAAAATGAACTAACATCCTTATCTAAAATGACACATATGTAATACGTACCTGTAGATTTAAGAGTCAAATTGTGATTTCGGCACGTAGAAATCATATGAACCGGTCTCTTATCTGCCCACTTTATAACTCTTACCCCATTTGGGTTCATTTTTCCTACTATTTGACCTCGTTTCAATTTTATAGATATTATTTTCTTAGGATTTCCTTTCCGATTTGGTCTCAGAGTACCACACATGAATTTACGTATAAGTTTTTCCGCAAGATCAATGGAATTGTAGAAATTATCTGTTATTATTATTCGTCCATTATTTTCTAATCCTTTTATTAATCTTAATACTGTTTCCTTTCCATGATCAGTTTCTCAACCATTATCTCCTTTACCTGTATATATAATACAGTTTCTTGTGTATCCTTTTTTTTTGCGCCCGAAGCAATTAAAGGGCTACCCTATACGTAGGGAGGCGGAAAATGCATTACGCATACCACGATAGCCGGTCTATCGTGGTTATGAGGGACTCACCGTCCTACCGGGGACCCTAAGTGATACCCTCTAAAAACCGCCTTTGGGTACAGGCAACTGGCTGATTAAGCTGTATTGTGCCCTATCATGAGCGACCCTCTTTTGGGAAAAGAGGGCGCAGGCGGCTAAGAGCCGCTGAGGGAGTGCCTACGAAGGCAAAAAAATATTAGTTAATATAATAATAATTAATTTAATTAGAATTGGCCTGAGCCGCCAGGAGGCAGTTCAGGTCGTTTGTCAGTTTATTAGGCGGGTCCGAGAGAGAGTTTCTCGGCCTGCGGACTCGATAGCGAGAGGGGGGTGGGGCTGCATAAGTAGCTGCCTCACGAATTAAATGGTTTGGATGCGACTCTGAGGCTTTGAAGAAGTTCTCAGAGAGTTTTTTGAAAAATTGTTGAATTGTTGGGAGCTCTAGGTCCCGATGAAGGTTGGCATTACGGACGTACCAAGGTGCGTTCGCAGCTCGACGACAGAAAAGGTTTTGAACTATTTGGAGTTCATTAATAATTTTGGGGTTTGCGTGGGCAAAGACGGGGCCCGCGTAGGACATCGTGTATCCTTCTGGAGTGCAGAGCTTATATAGTTTCACTCCATATTTGTGGGACTTGTTTTTAATGTATTGGCGAAATTTCAACCTCCCTCGACACGGAATCATACTTTCATCTATGATAAGATACCGACCTGGCTCCAAAAGGGTTTGCATTTTTTCTAAAATCTTATTAAAAGTATCCCTTATCTTTTTCAATTTGTCTGTGTCGTTAGGTGACTCTTGACTAAAATGTCAAAATTTCAAAATTAGCAGAAATCGATCTCTTGTCATAACTGAACTAATGTATTTATTATTGTAGATGTTTCTTTTCCACCAGTAATCATTTAAATGTGGTATTCTTACAAGACCCATCGCCACTCCTAAAAATTTTTTCATCTTCTCTGGAGTTGTAGGAGTCCAGGCTCGCAAGCGTGATTTAGGCTTAAGATTACTTAGATTACTAATAAGATCTTGTGCGTAATTGTTTGTGTTTATTACCATTTGCTCAATAATTTCATCCGTTACAAATAGACTGTAAAAATCTGCTGGCGTTATAGTATTTTCCGGAATGTTTGGTCTACAATTATCTGTGAATTCATCGAAAGCAGGTTTTGTATCGTTAATGTCTTCCCACTCGTCAAAATTATTGTTTTCTGTACATTGAGTATTTTCAAGTATTTGAACTAATTCGGTTTCAGAACTGTTTTCATAGTAAGTTATTACGCTATCATCACCATCACTATCGTCGGAGTAAGAAGAATCAGTTTCTAGGTCAGACGAGTTGGGAGCATAACTATCATCAGATGAATCGGGTTCAAAATCTTTATCAGAATTTGCAGGAATATTCAAATATGTTTTCATTTTGTGTTTGAGCGTCATATATTGCACAGATTTTCTCGGAAGGGTTGGGAGTATAATTGTTATTAGATGCATCTGGATTTAAATCTTTACCATAAATTGTAGAAATATTCAAATTTGTCAATGAACTTTGATTATTCTGCGTTTGGGTGTCATATATTGCACAGATTTCCTCGTTGGATAGTGGGCATAATAAGGATTTTGCACATGAAATGTCACTAATAGAACTAGTCCTGTTTGTAAGATTTGATACGTTCGGAGTTACTGGGGTTTCTTTTCGTAAATTATAATATTTGCGGATAGGAGCTGCAAGTCCGTATTCAGCGTTTTCCAGTACATGAAGAGTATTGCCAGTACTAGGACTAACATAAACATCGTTTTCTGATTTTTGTATTTTCTTTCAGGGTTTTAGAATTTCTTAATGATGTTTTGACTTTCCTGCTTTAATAAAAATACCTATATAATTTTAATCAGTATCATTATGAAAATACAGTATTTGCTAATTTCTTCAATAAAATATAGATGTCGCTGTGATCTTCGTGCTTTCGTTTTGTCTGTGTAGAATTGACATAATATCCGTGAACAATTATATAATAAGACTGAAGACTGATAAATAACAAATTACAACCCATGTGAAGTCGGATCCGATTTATTTTTGGAAAGTGAGTCCGTATCGTTTGATATACCTCACTTATCTATTCGTTGATCGATTACGACCAGTCTCAATTTCATACAATCGGTTATTAATAATAGGTAGTTACCGAATGTAAACAGTTAAGTTTAAGCTATCTGTTGCTGTCGTCTCAATAACGTAATTAAACGTAATGATCGATAGCTTCCCCGAGGTAAAAGAAAGATAGCTCAAGATAACTTTGGTTAATGCGTCCCTCCTAAGCGTTTTGTTTTTCCTTCGATGTAAATTGCGTCATGTTTTGCAATAAAATATTATGATTTATTTAAAATATTATGATTATTATAAAATGTTTTAAATTATTTTAGTTATTAGTTTTAATATAATATTGACAATTATTCATTATACACATTTCTAAATTAAGGCTAGCATCAAATAATGACAAACTTTTATCTTCTATCTAAAGTCCGCGCCAAATGTAAGGCATCAATAAAACTTTGTTTCAGATGAAGGTAAGGACCCTTGGAAAGGCCGAAATACTCTTCCTGCTTGACTTGATTTCTAAGCAAAAGGTAATTACTACCAAGGCAACGAATCCTACAAATAACAAATTAAAAGTAGAGGCTTGGAAATCCATAGCGTAGGAGTTTAGTGCGATGGCGGGAGAATTACGGCGTCCTGAGCAACTACGCATAAAGTGGAAAAACTTAAAAAAGTCAGCAAGGAAACGCAATACATTAATAAGACAAAATAATTTAAAGGTTTGTAATAAGTACATACATCAAATATTTCGTAACATTTTGTGAGATATACCTAATCATCTTAGAACACTAATATGTATTATATCTTTTTAAATATTTTTGTTTCCAGATCGGTGGTGAAAAATGTACATCCCTCCCGATGAGGCACTGGACCGTATAACATCTATGTTAGGTGTAATGTGCACGGCGTTCACTGTGGAGTTTGGTGGTGACAGCGAAAAAGAAATGATGCCACCAGATGCGGTTATGGAACTCATTGATTTACAATCATTGCCGGATCATTCAGAAACTATTCATAGTGATTTGGTGATGGGAGGTGGTGGTAGTGCTGAGTGTGGTGGTGATAGTGAGTTTTCACACCAAAAAGATTTATTTTTAATAATCCCTACAAACCCTGTAAGCTATATTACCTAAGTTGTCAAGTGGTGTGAATGCTTTTTGCGGGTTTTTAACTATACTTTGTGTTTTTTTTCTGGTTCATCAGGAAATCTTAAGGCTGATCACCCAATTGTTTGCTGAACAGTAGTACATTTGGTTCTGTGTAATTTCTAATGTAGTTTGAATATTAGTAGTTACCAAAATGTTTTTATGCCGTCTCCTGTGCCTGATCTCTGTGGTCATCAGTCATCAAATCTATCAAACTAGGACAGTGTAAAATATGAGAATTTAACTATGTTTTTTATTTTCACAGTAAAGAAACGCCAAAAGCCCTCTGAAGAACTACAATGGGCTCAGACAAGAAAGGAGTTAGCCATGGCTGCTTATTTTGAATCCAAAACTGAAGTAGTTAAACTTGAAAAAATAAAACTACAGTTAGAAATAAAAAAATTAAATGAGTGACCTGTGATTAATATAGTACTAATGCTAAGATTGTGTAAATAGTGACTATAAGGTGTGTTCTTTAATAACTTGTTAATTTTAATTTTTATGAGATTTACTCTAAAATAAAATCTATTTTATAAATTGATTTTTATTAACCTTTTTGAAATAAAATATTTATTGAAATAAAGCACATTTACTCTAGTGTAATTTATCATTATTTACACACTAAAATTCTAATAGTGTTAAACATTTACACACTAACATTCTGATATAATTAAACATTTACACACTAAAATAATTATTAATTAGTTCTTGTCTGACACTGATTTTGATGACCTATCCCTTCAGTATAGGTAATGTCATCTGATTCATGTGGCATTGCAACTTCTGGATCCACATTCCTTATATTATTTAATCTGCAGATGTTGTGTAATACAGAGGTGGCAATAATAATGGCCTGTGTTGTCTGCATAGCTACACGGATTTTCAGAAAGAGTATAGGAAAGCGCCTTTTTCACACACCAAAACATCTGAAAAGTTCAAAGTATTTTACATTATATTCATGAAATTTTTGAAATAAATTATTAATAAATTTATATTAATATTTACCTTTCAATAGTATTTCTAGTCTTTATATGTGCTTCATTGTAATGTTGCAAGTCATAATTGATGTCCCTAGCGCCATCTAGTGTCGGGGAGCAGAGCAAGGAGAGCTTTCTAGAAAATGCCGTGCATGAACTTTCCACCAACAGCGCCGTCTAGTATCTAATAGAGGAATTAAGATTTCTAGAAAAGTCCACACTCGAATTTCCTACATCTAGTCGGTCGGGACCGCTATTTGTTGGAACATTCTAGATGTTTCGGTGGAAAAGGCTATAAGGCCATTCGGAGCCGCGACCGGGGCAGTATTGGATCGGCGAGACGAACGAAGCTTTCGGAGTGAACTAAAGTGTTAAGTGTAATTAATTATTAGTGTGTATTAGTTTTAATTGGTGTACGGAAATTAAAGTGTCAATTTTGGTAATTCAATCGGCATTTTTTACTCTCGAAAATAGACTCTGTCACGAACCTTAAGCTCGTAACAATTGGTGTCAGAAGTGGGATAAAATCATGCCGATTTTACCGAAGGATGACACGGAGGGTGTCCGTACACGAAGTCAACGCCAGCAGGAGACAGACCTGAGACGATTTGGTGGTGTAACGCCGCACCGTTGGAGGGCCAGCCGGAGCCTCGGACCCGTCAGCAGCTCCTACGTCTGTAGCACCTGACTTGACATACACACACACACACACACACACACACACACACATACGCACGCACACACGCACGCACGCACGCACGCACGCAAACACGTACGCGCGCACGCACGCACGCACGCACGCGCACACGCAAGTACGCGCGCACGCATGCACGCAAGCACGCACACACGCATACACGCACGCACGCACACACGCACGCACGCATTCACGCACACAGTTCAGCCTGTGGCACTGAAAACAGTTCAGCTATATTGTCTTACAAACCATTTTCCCATTGCTCAAACAAAGAGATTTCAACTTCCTCTATTGAACCGAAATCTACAACTACGTATAGTGTACTAAGTCCGCCATTGAATTCCAGAAATAATACAATCACTTTATGCGTCTCTAAATCTTTACCCTCTGGAAGCTTGAAGTTTAATTCGCCGATTATATTGCGGTCAAATATATCTGAAGCTTTATTCCCTCCCTCTGTAGAGTTCTACGCTAATTGGGATAGGAAAATAATTCGAGTGAAATATCCTTGGAATCCGCGTACAGAAGTTAGCAGCAGAGATATAGGGCGTAGTTGTATCGGTTGGCTCACAGAACACGGAATGTTTTCTATGGGATGGCTTAAGGCGCGTGCGATGGTCTTGGATATGGCGACGGTGTCGGTTTTTCCACCGCACATCAAAGGCAGTGGGCCAGCGATGGTGGTACGCATCTACACGTGGCCCATTCCACAGATTTGAGCGCTTGACGGTTGAGTGTGGACGTTCATATTTTGTTTATTAATTAACGAATTAAAAATGTCGAATATATGGCCTCATAATAAAGTTATAAAATTTTAATCATAGAGCTACTAAAATCAGAACATATACATAATTTGTTTTTATTTATTTTGAATAATTAATTAATAATTATTTATTAAATTATTAATTATAATTATTTCATTATTTGTGTTTATAGAAAACTAAGTTGACTTAGGACATATTTATTTCTATTGCGATGGATGGATAACATCTACCATCTTCATCTACGCCATTTCTTTTTGATAACTCTATTCTTGTGCACATGAAGAAAATAACAGTACGTGTTGTATAGATAAATTGCCGCAGTGGCTAATTCATCCACGTCCGTCTCGAAAAACGCTTCGATCATAGCTGAATAGACATGCGTCAATCATGAATGATTCGTTCGTTTGCGCTGGTACACTTAAAACTATTGATGGTTCATTTCATTCATCTGTTTTTGAATGTTCCGGTACAACCAATCACAAATAATAGAAAGAACCTTTTTAAGTCGTGATTGGTGTGAATTGTGAACGAGTCGAAAACCGACCGAATCCCGATTAATCTGAATGAATTGTTTTTAGTGTAGGGTACTGGTGCCCGAAATGATCCATTTGAATGATCGATCCGAATGTACTGGTAAAAAAAAGTAAATTTACAGCCTATATACGTCCCACTCTTGAGCACAGGCCTCCCCTCATTTCTGAGAGAGTTTTAGGGCAAGGAAGTGTCCGCCGTGCTGCCCCAATGCGTGTTGGCGAACTTCACATGTCTTCGAAATATTTTTTTCTTATTCCTCAGACATGCAGGTTTCCTCACGATGGTTTCCTTCACCGCCGAGCACGTGGTAAATAATGTACCGGTACCCGTGACGAAATGTACTGGAATGATTCGGTCACGAGAAATGAAAGAATGACATATGTCTATAATTGAATGTCGCCATCGTGTAGAAATGTAGTTGCGTTTCAGCCATCGCACGGCCATCGTGAAAAAAAATTGTGATGTTTATGGACCTAATGCAGTGTCATAACAATTCAATCAGAAACAATTGAAACGTAATGAAAACGTACTATTTTTTAAAGATTAATCACTGATGATGACAGTGGATCACCTACGACAAGATTGTGCGAAAGATCATGGTCGTAGGGTAGTCAAGACCACAGACCGTAGCGAAACTTGGATTAAAACGCAATGAGGTGATGCTGTGTCTATAGTGAGATTAGTAGGGCATCGCTTATTATGAGCTTTTACAGCTGGGTAAAATCATCGATTCGGATCTCTACTGGCAACAACTAGTAGGACTCAAGCAAGAAATGGACAAAAGACGACCGGAATTGATCAACAGAAAAGGAGTGGTCCTCCATCATGATAACGCCACAGATTTTACCCACAGACCACACAGATTTTAGCTACTCAGCAAAAATTGACAGAGCTTGGTTTGGTGTTAATGCATCCACCATGTAGTCCTGACCTTGCAATCTCAGATTTTCACCTGTTTCGGTCTCTTCAGAATTGTTTGGGTAGTGTTAGTTAGTTAACATCAAGAAAGCACTGTCAGAAACAGAAACAGAAACTTTTTTTATTCCATGTAGATTATAACAATACTTATTGAAAGTCACTTTTTTCGTTTACCACAGGTTCGCAAAAAAAAACCTCTGTCCTGCGAAGAACCAGCAAGAAACCCAGCGGGACTATTTTTTTTCCAATAATAGCTTACAATCATGTTTACAATAAACAACACGAGACAAATTAGAAATAGCTTGGTAACGAATAACGATCATCCTTCCCAGGGTTTATAATCCATAAATTAAATTCCTTAATATTATAATAATAAAAAATGACAAATTTTGTATATTTTCTGGGATTTTGTTTTGTAAAAGCGTATACGTCGCCCCAAGAATCAATTACTGACTCGGTGGAGTTGAGTAACTGGTACTACTAGCTTGTGTCTGTTCCTAGTATTTACAGAATTAAAAGCACTTATTTTTGCAAAACTACTTTTATTTTTGTGTAAATGTATTGAGAGGCCAGAGTTAATATATTAATTTCCTCAAATTTTTGTCTCAGTGACTCTTTTGGTTTTAAATTATAATATATTGCTCTAATGGCCCTCTTCTGTAAAATAAATATAATTTCAGTGTCAGTCGCATGTTCCCATAGCAAAATATCATACGACATAATGCTATGGAAATAACTAAACTATTCTAGCTGTTTTAACACTGGTAAGAGTTCTAATATTTTTACAGCATATGCTGCAGAACTAAGTCTTCTAGCTAGTTTTGATATATGGGGGAGCCATTGAAGCTTTGCGTCTAGTGTGATTCCAAGAAAAATGATGGTATCAACAAGACTCAGTTCCTCTCCATTTAAAATTACATTAGCACTAGCTTGTAAGGCAGACGTTGTTCTGCCCTTTTCGACTAACCTTTGTCATGCCCTATTAAAAATCCTTAAATTCGCAAAAAAAAATTGTGGGTCACTCACGGGCAAAAAAACTATCCTATCTCTCAAGTTGGATCAAACTGAACACGGTTTGCAAATTTTATTAAAATTTGTTAAGTAGTTTAGATTAATCGATTCACATAAAATCGGTCCAAAAGATAGCTTTCTCACAAATCAATCTTTTTTCGATTTGCTTTCATAGTTTATATATGCAATCAAAAGAACAGGTTACAAAGTAGCTTATTTTTTATTTCTCTAATCCATTAAAAAGAAACGAAAGAAACTGCAGTTTTGCGAGTTTTTAAATAGAAAAACTGTCATTCTTTACGAGTTTGGGTACATTCAACTAATTGTAAACCATTTTATAGTGCTTATAAAAACAGGAAAAGTTTCGATCTCGACTTTCTAGGCTGAAATATCGATCCACTGGGTCGATTCAGTACTATATATCGATTTAAAAAATCGATATTCTTGGCACGAGAAATCGATTCTTCGATTAATCGATCTCAGATTGCAATGCCTATTGAGCACGGTTTCGGCATCACTTGAAATGTATTCAGCTCTCCGTCCATCATCTTTTTTGGTCTAAGCCGAACTTATACTTTGCGTTATCTTATACGACATGTAACAAAAACCCTGTGATTCCCGTTAAGTGCGTTATCAGTATCAGTGCCATACATACTTAATACCTGCTTAAACACTGCTGTGTTTTGTACGGTGAGTGTAGAGAACCGGGGACAATGCATTCAATCTTAGTCCTCAGGGGTGACAACGTATCTGCATTTTGACTCTTAATGGAGGATAGATGTAGATTGTGATGTCTATGGGCATCAGCAACCACACCATCAGGTTGACTGTGTGCTCGTTTGTCACCAAAGACATTTTAAGTATATAGTACATAGTAATATATTTAAATCTCTTTGTTTGTCACCCTAACCTATAAAAAAAGGACCAATATTCAAACATATAGAAATAAGTTTCTTCAAAAAACTCAACCATTAAAAAATTAATTTTATTTAAAAAAAATGTAATTTCCAAATTGTACTTCTATGGTTTTATTACCTCTGCATTGTCCGAAGAGTATGAGTCTTGACAAAGACTCCGCTTTACCGATGCTCGGGTCAGTTAGAGGTAATAAAACAACATACAATTTGCAAATAAAAATTTATTTTAATTAAAATTAAAAATTGATCGTATTTTCTGAAAAAAAAAATCATAATTTCTATACGTTTGAATACTGATTCTGGTACCTAGTAACGCACTTAACGGGAACCGCGGGGTTTTGGTCACATGTTGTATAGTACGTACTTTGTTACTTTCCTAGCATCATTGTACCCATGAAGTATTCTTTACACTCCATAATTGTACCATATAATCAAATTTATGTAAAAAATACCAATGAGTAAATAAGGGCTAACAACGTTCCGCGCACCAGATGTCGCTAGTTGACACGGAGGTTCGCGTAGTGTATATCAATATCTATTTATCAATGGTGTATATTTTCTTTGACGAAGGTGAAGTTTTAGTTATTTTTTGTAAGGTTACACGTTGTCATTTAATTGCGAAGTTAGTTTTAAAGGAAAGTTTGTAGTAAAAATAATAATGTATTAGTAATACTTTTATGAATATCTGTGGTTTGGTTTATTTATTTTTAATCTAACTTATACACAATATAACTAATGGTACAGAAAGAAAACTTAACCTTCATCTACATTTTTAGAACAAATTAACTTCCCAGTTATGAAATTTGTCAAATATTACTAATTTTTAAGTGGCACCTACCTGGCGGCAGAAACAATAAATGCTGTACTCTGTAGAAAATATGACCAGAAAGTTCTTACGACTTCTCACAGATGGCGGTATAATTATTTCAGTAATGCCAGGTGAAAATAAATCAAACAGATGGCGGTATAATTATTTCATTAATGCCAGGTGAAAATAAATCAAAAATTTATTTTTACACAGACCGGCTACGGAGTACAACGTGCATTTGTTTATTGTAAGGTGATGGCCAATCGCGATAAGAATAAAGTTACACTTAAAGTTCCTTAAAAATTATGACCTCCCTTGTGACTTTGACCCAAGGTTCTTGTACTAGAACTAAATGTTTCGATGCTTAAAATACGTGCCACATAAGTTTGTCAATTCTATTAACGGTTTTAGAAATTTTTAATGATGTTTTGAGTTTCCTGCAATTCAAAAATACCTATATATATTTTTAGTCGGTATCAATATGAAAATACAGTGTCTGCTAATTCCTTAAATTAAATCTAGATGTCGCTGTTTGAGAAATCTTCGTGCTTTCGTTTTGTCTGTGTAGAATTAACTATTATATCCGTGAACGTTTCGGTGAATAGTGGTCACAACAATGCCACGGTCCTGAGTTCGAATCCTAGCTATTTTTGCATAGTGAGCTTGTATTAGTCGATACTCGATACAATCTCACTTAGGGATGGGTCATTGACGGATTTATAGTTAATGTAATTTAACTGTTAATCATTAATGGTCAACAGGTTTAAAAAGCTGTTAAATAATTAACAGGTTGTAAAACTTCATTTGTTAGCAGTTCTATTCAATTAATATTTCAATTTTCAACGCTTTCGATCAATAACAATTAACAATTTTGCGACAAATTAAGTTTAAGTTGATGATTATTGATTTAATAAGAATTTAGATTACTTTTATTTTTATTCAACTGGAGTGACCTTTCCTTCGTACTTTTTCCAGGCTTAGGACCAGCTGTGTAAAAATAGTACCCAGGCGTAATTAAAAGATCATCTGATCTGATTGTATTTACATTAATCATAATATTTTTTTCCTTTGTTCTATTTACAATTACCTACATATTAAATTTCATAGCCTGCAAAACGGTCTTCATCTAAGTTAACATTTAAAAATAGCAGTTTCTCTATTTTGCTAGTTGTTAGTCTAGTTCTCCTTTGATTGACAATCAGCCCCGATTTGGAGAACATTCTTTCGCATGGCACTGATGTTGCGACTATGTTTCTATGTAAATTTTGGCCAAGTTTGGATAAATAAAATTGTGAGTTCTCCACCATTCCAAAGAATTTTTCCAGTCACCAGAAGTATTTGTCCTTGGTAATAAGTCATCAGCCAAATAGGTGTCCACTTCTTTTATGGCTTTTGATAATGGAGTGCCTGTGATAGAAGGTGCCCCTATTATTTGATCAAAAATATCCCGCGGACTGCATTTGTTCCTAGTTCTTGTCGACTCACTTTGATTAGAAGTTTGGGCTAGTGTTGCAGCACCATTTTTGGATATTTCGTTGGCCACGAGTATATAGCTTCACGAGGATAATATTAAGGAATTAAGAGCCTCTTCCATTTTAGAGGGAGTATCTTGTCATTCCCATTAAAAAAAAGCATGGGAGTGTGTTGCGGGCCTATGTTCAGCAGAACCTTTAAAAATATGCACGAATGGGGGCCGGCTCGACCGGGGAAGGACGGGCTTCCACAAGCTCAACCTCATGAACACAGTGGGACACTGAAGGCTGCGACACATAAGTGTTGATATTTTTGCCGCATATTCTTTGGTAACTACCACTAGCAAGGAACGACAGTGCACATAATACCTGAAAAATATACCAATAATTACATGAAACATCTGTTTTTGTAAGCTAATAATATTATAGGGTCTCTCATTTAGATTGGTATAGTGGAGACCACTTGACTTCTGTGACGTCATAACTGCAGCCGCTTATCTAACCACAGCCACTTATACACAGTTATGCTTAAAGAAGTTGGATTTTTCTATAAAGTCTGTGTTTATTAAATACTCTAAATTCACGAAAGTTTTGACTATTGACGTGGTGGCGGACGCATAAATATAGTATATACCCAGTTTTGTATCAAATTTTTAAAAATTGATATCATATTACGGTCACTTTAGTTTCCTGTGAACGTGTTTTATCTAAATATAAAGCTAAGTACATAATAAATGATGGAATGACAAGACTAATCACAGCTAAAGTAGCACAAGTAATATTTCTGAACATTAATAAAATATAACTAATAATCATGTCCACATAGAATTATTACGTACATGTCTACATAATAAAGGAATAAAATAAAAACATATTAAAGGAAAAAATATAAAACATTTATATTAAATGTAAATACTAAATACACAATAATCACTGTAAGTAATAAACAATTTATTGTAAATCATAACATAATATAATGTAAATATTGAATTAATAAACCTTTAAAAAGCCTAGCTTAATAATATTTTAATACTAAAGAGTCCTGTAGCTATTAAAGTGAAGAAGCAATAAAATTAACACAACCGGTTAAAAGTATAAATTTACTACAACAGTAAGTAATATATTTAACTGTTAATTTAATCTCTTAAAAAATTAACAGTTAACTTTTAACAAATAAATAAATTTAACCATTAACGCCATGTCTACTCCGGCGTAACTAATAATATTTCCAAATGCGTTGAGGGCGTTGACGTAAATTGACGGCTAATACTATCAACCTATTTTTTCATTAATGATTAACAGTTAACACATTGACGAATGAAAAGCTGTTAAAAGAAACAGTTTATTGATTCAACGCCCACCTCTAATCTCACTTATCAATTGAATATTAACAAATAGTGTCTGATTACTGTCGCATTTGTATTACAAGAGTAAAAGCGAAGTGATAGGCTGTTAAGTTATGACTATAATTGACTATATTTGTTTAGTACATGTACGTGCTACGTGAATGAGCAGCACGAGAGCATACAGCATAGGCGGGGTTTAGAACTATAGAATATTACTATCGTAATTCGCTTCTGCAAGCGGCCTGCAAAATAACTTGTGGCAGTACTTGGAAAAGAGTTTACAATAGTACGAGCAATATTTTTGTTGTTTTAAATTCAGATAATTGAAATCAATCATCATGTCAAACTGTAGAAATATAGGTGCTGCTGCTATTAGTAGTCTTATTTAGTAGCATTAAAAATACTTAAACGGAAAAATAGAAGTGAGTTAAGAATAGGATATTAAGAAGAGATAACATTGGTAGCTACAATCATCTATTAAGAGAACTCAGGTGCGAAGAACCTACGCAGTTTAAGAATTTCATCAGAATGAAATGTTTAAAACTGCATAAACTTTTCGTATCCCATAACTCTCTGTATCGTTCATACCTACTTCTCTATTAGCTGCACAATATCATCCCGCGTCCAAAATTTTTTACCTGACATCTTGCTCAGCAACTTTAAGGGGATAGAGTAAGTCAGCTCAAATTCTAATTTCGTCCCCACTTGCCCGCGCGTCGTATGCTATGTACCGACATGTTTGTAATCACTAATACTGTAAGTAGAAAGGTTGTTAGACACTTATTTCATTAGGTTTATCATATTTATGCCTGTTTCTTAACGCCAAGCCAGTCGCTTCTTATTTTTATTACGGTTATGTCCCATTTTAATTTTACGTCGTCCTGTTGCGTAATGTATATTCTGATCGTAAGCGACACAACTTCTCCCTTCAAAAGCCGGAGCGATACTAACGGGGGTAACGGGCGGGGTGACAGGAATCAAGCTTACGCGCCGTTAGTTTAGGTAATTTCTTTTTACAGTGAAAATAATGGTATTTTAAAAAAAGTAAATAACATAAGCACTGCTTTATAGTTAGATCAGTTAGTATGCAAAGTTTCATGATCTTATTTAAAGTACTTTATGAATAACAGCGGTTTATTGTTTATTTTGGAGGTAACTTTGGATTTTTTTTTCTATCGAGAAAATTTTACGAAATCGTATTTTCGTCTAACATAATCCTTAACATTAATCCTCAACTTTACCATATATTTATTTCAAAATTAATGCTGCAATATTTTCGGCATAACGAAGGATCTTGCTAAGCCATTTGAGATTATATTTCCCCTTAAACTTTTATTTTCAAGCAAAATAAATCGCAAGTTACTACCAGAAGTTTCAAAATAGTGTTTATTACACTTGCGACTTGCGGCAACCCTACAAGTTACAAGAAATGTGGAAGTGAGCTTGACGTGATGGCTTGCAGAAGTCAAATTCTGCAAGTTTTGTAGCTAATCTAAATCTTGGTGTATAATATACAATTATCACATGAAGTTGATGTTGATTTAAACATCCATAACAATAACATAACAATCAATTTCCCAAAAGAATTTTGTAGGTATAAATAAAACATAGGTACCTAAGCGAACTAATATTATTTCACTCAACTTAAATTCCTATTGTTATTGTGTTACGTTTTTAATCTATTAGGTATTGTCAGTATTTATTTCTATTGATTGATAAATACATTTTATCTGACGATTGAATCGGCTCTAAATCCCTAAATATATTAATTTTGATCAGAGTTCTGAGTTTCAATATTTTCTACAATACCGTTATCCACGGCCACAGAAAACAAGCGTAGAACACAGGACTTGAAACGTACAAGATGGATAAAACATCGTCCCGTAATTCTACAATCCATAATTGTACCATATATATATATATATATATGTTTCACGTTATTCAATTCTGCTTGTTGTTCGTGCGTTATTGAATCTACGATAGTTTTTACACATTGCTTTGTTATTTTGATCTACCGTTGCATTTTCTTACGTGCGGTTATGTATATTATTACGAAAAAGCGCCATCTGTTGGACGCAATCAAAGCTACATATTCTTTAAAGCAACGCGTGGTTGGGGTTGTGTACAGCTTTACAGCAAGTCAATAAAAAAAAAAATTTACCGAGTAAAACCTCATGTGGTACCTGTAACTGTTGTTTTTAATTTGTTTTATTGTGTTTTTACCCTATGAAACTTTTACCTATCTGATGACTGGAAATTATAATTTATCTATAAGTCTTCAATCCGCGTCAAATAACTTGATATACGTTGAGACCTTCGCGGAATACAAATCTTTTACCGACCAACAATCCCACAGACTAACTACCTAAATAGTGGACACAGCTTAAAGACAATAAAGTAAATATTTGTGCGTACTATAAATATTAAGTAGACAACATAGCGTCGTAGCAATGAGACGCACGTCATCCATGTATAAAAGATCTACTAGTTTGAATGAATACAGACAAATATGTAAACGCGTTGTACTCGTCCATGAATAACTCGGGAATTTGTTCGCCATAACCTAAACGTGCCATAACAGTTTGGAAATTAATGTACTTGTGCAGAGTAACCATAGATATAATAAAGATATTTCTATGAGAGCAGCGGTGCGGTGAGGCTTTGAGGGGCAGAGGGCGCGCGACCTTGTGCCAGTGCACTACGCACTTCACTGAGTCTGCTATAACAATACATGGCAGATGGCAGTACACGAGCATGTTTTAAAGTATTGAAATAATTTTAAGTGCTGTTATCGTGAAATATTTTAAAATATATAAGTTTGACAAGTGACAACTACCATAATGGTGAATTACTGTTCTGTCTATGGATGTAATTCGACAACTAAAAAGAACAAGGATCTAAAATTTCATAGATTTCCTCGTGATGCGAAGGAAATTTCCAATTTTTTATAATACGTAACTAGCTACGTATCTACATGTTATCTTAGTTTGAAGTTGTTAAGAAAAAATAACTTAGGTTAAGTACCTACTTTGTTAATTCTCAGAAACCTTACAGTATACAAAAGCAAGCTACATATATATAGCGCACGTATCTCTCATTCATTTAATTTTAATATATTTTTCAAGGGCATCATTCGTTTTGAAAATTTACTTACATAAATATCTGCCGAAGCTACTTTTTGATCGCTTTAAAATACAAGTGTAATCATACTTCCTTACGTTCTGGTATTGTATCTCTAATGTAGTGTAGTGCTCCCACGTTAATATACTTTAGTGTTAAGTTAGAATAATGAGGCAGTCTAATTAAAGTTTTAGTACCAACCACACGTCTCCTTCATTGACTCACCTTTCCTATATGGCTAGTATATAGTCAGTAATCTATGCTATAATTACACTAACTATAACCACAGTTTAAATTTAAAGACAGTCTTACAGCTGAGAAAAAAATATGCACTTGTGCAGAGCTAAGCTTGGGTAAAAATTCGCTTGGTCCGAATTTATATATATATATTTCTTTTTACTTATTTTTAGTTAAGCGGTTTTGAGAAAATCCTGAAATTATTCAGAAAGGTGTATAATAATACCCTTTATAACATAAAATATTTGTAAAACAAAGTTTTAACTCAAATTTATTTATTTCTATTAAATTGAATTCGGGGGTTCCATTACTATTATCCATATATTTTTTGTGAAATTTGTTGCAATTAGTAATTATTTTAGCGTTAGCATTTATTTTCACATTAATAATTTAATTATTATGTTTCAAAAAAAAATAAAATCTATTATATTACCTTGTTTCTTAAACTTTTAAAACTAGTTCAAAGATAATACCGATTGAAAACCAAAATATCGTTATGAAAGGTCTTTATTGTTTCGTACAAATTATATAACTCGTGGTAATCTTAAGAATCATTACAATAACCAAATTTTTTGACACCAAGTCTCTCTGTATTATTAATATTTTGTCGTGATTGACATTGGTAGAGTAACTAATAGGAATCAGTTAAACAATACCATTAATCTTATTTTATATAACAAAGATTATCGAAAACTATGAGAAAAAAAAACTACAAAATTAAATGGTTATTATAAAATAAACTCTTCATAATTGACATTAGTTAGTACCTACAATAACAGGAATCAGTGCAATATGCTTTGCATCATTAATCTTATCCTAAAATAACGAATACCAAACAAATAAAACATAACTACCACGTAAAATAATTATTATAAACTCAACATTATTTAACTCTTCATAATCACAAAAAAACGCTGTTAACAGTCTTTTACAGTAGAATATGGATTATCTTCAAAATTAGCTTGCAATATGATTCATTCAAAATATTTGGCATTATGATTAAAGTCTTTTAGGTAAAAATAACATTAAAAATATACCCGTCTAACCATAAAATGGCTTTGTTACTTCTTAGCTTATCTATGAAGAAATGAGAGTAATGTTAACCAGTACAAAAACAACGAAGAAAGTAATAGGTAAGCAATAATTATCAATAAATATTACAGAGTTTCATAAAAAGTTCTGTAATATTGAGGAATAATATTTTTGTCAATTAAATTTAGGAAACTTTGTTTTTTTTGTTCAGGTATTTTAATTTTTTCTGTATACAGCTGCTGAAGTTCAATGTTCTTTAAATTTGGTTGGTTGCGACGCCTTATATTGACCAATTTAACCTCTTTAAAATCTGTATCCAAATAGGATGTCTTGTATAATTGAGTCTTTATTTTCACTTGACAATTTAATGATCTTCATTACTGTTATTTTAACAAGTTCATTGGTAGTATTTTTTAATGGCAATGCTTTACTTATCTGGTCAGACATAGCTTTAATGTCGAAAAATGAGTTGTATGACAATTCGTTTAAGACGAAGGGCTTGCCACTTACTTTTGCCGAACGTATCAAATAATAATATTGATCTGGTGAATAAATTGCAGCAGATTTTAGTGATGCCTTTATTCTTCTTTCAATAAGAGACTGGGCACTGTCGCCTTCGTTAGCGCTATGACCCTTTATCAAAAATTTATGACTTATTGACAATAATTTAGGAAACTTACTTAAAGCTAGCAGATAGGTGTGCAACATGAATTTATTGTTCTGCTGCCCACAACAATTGTCACTATAAAAAACGATATGAAATGGTTCTGTCGAATTATTGACAAGTTTTTCTAGATACTTCCAGATACAAGAAGCAATTTCATTCACTCTCCTGTGGCCATCTCCTTCGTGCCACGCATAGCATTCTACTTCTTTAGTTTTTAAATTATATATTGTGAAATTAAAAACGTTTAATTTAGATAAATAATAGAAGGTAGAAACATCACCACGGGGACAAGGCAAAACCGCCTGTAAATCATAAACCGCTACAATAACGGTATTTACACTGTTTTTGTCAGCCTCTTTTTCTTTTCTGGACATATCTTTTTGAGCATGATGTTTTTCGTATTCGGATCGTAAATTTTCTTTGGCTTCACCTGTGGCATTATCAAAGGCAACACATGTATCGCACAAATCTTTTTTTGGCGAGTGAAATGCAATATTAAATTCATTATTAAAGATACCATTTTTTACCATGGTAAGCTAAGTAATTGCCAAACGGCTTGTTTTGATTTTTACAACTGTCCACATAATCGCGGTAGTATTGCGCTAGAGACCGCCCTCCATCAATGTATTTTTTTTGTGTAGTACTACGACAATAGTGACTTTCTATTGTAGGTATAGAATTTATATGCTCGCGTATTTCAAATTTAACCGATTCTGGTAATTTAAGGTGATTTCCATGTTTACCTCTTAAGTCACTTGTAACCACGTTGCTTGTATTAGGGTCTTTCTTTTTCAGTGCTGTTTTTATGACTTTGTCATTGATACTAAGTGTTGACTTAAAAAATTGTTTGCAAACGCGAATCATCTTTCCTTCAATTATGAAATGATACGCATAATTGTTTTGACGAGGCGTAGCGGCGTTTGTATAGCGATATTTAGGTTTGACAATATCGATACAATTAACTATAAATTGCCTTTGCCTATCTAAATCAGAGAGTCGATAAAAGTTTTGGAAAATACTAATTCTCATTTCTTCTCGTATTTTAGACAAACATTTTTGACGACATTTTTCGGTACAAGGAGGTCCAATCTTCTTTGCCGGCTTCACTTTGTTGGTTTTTGTAACATAAGATTTCCCAGAATTTCTGAGTCTTTTTGCCTTAACACGTAACCAATTTTTTTTCATTTCTTTGTCTTTTACGAGTGTTTTTTGGCAATTGCACCCCTTCAAGTAACGATGGTGAAGTCACAGGAGAAGTATGTATATTATCATTAGATTCCGAGTCACTACATGAAGTATCTGAAGATGAAGAAAAATCCGGATCCTTAACGCTGTCATCAGAGTTAACTCCAGGAAATATGGGATCTACGAAAAAACGAATAAATATTGTATTATAATTATATACTCTTAAGGTTTAAAAATATATGATGCATTTAGTTTGCAAATTAAAACCGTTGTAAGGTAGCAATAAAATAAAAAAATTACCTTGGTTTTCATTAGATTCACTTGAAGATGTAGATGAACTTGATGAGGATGAGCATGAGGAGTCAGTGCGGCCTCGGTCAGTAACATCTTTATCTAGAAAACCAAACGATTAGTAGTTGCAATCAATAATAATACCTAGTACCAACATAATGATTATTTCGGTACCTTCGGCTGATTCTACAACGTTGTCAGGATAGTAAGAATTTGTTGCCAATGGTTCTTCAACATTGGGTTTTGTGACATTATTTTTATCGGAATTTTCTTTATTTGTCACTATAATAAAGATACATTTTAAATTAATACCATTCTAAATCAATTAATTTGTTAAACCAGTGCCTAATTAATTGCAATCAATAATAAAACTTTTCAAATAATTTCGGTACCTTCAGCTGATTCTTCAAAATTGTCACTACTGTTAGAATTTGTAGCCAATGGCTCTTCAGCATTGGATTGAGTGACAGACAGTATGTCAGTACAATAAGAAGTTATCGCCCTTGGCTCTTCAACATTGGATTGAGTAACAGACAGCATATCAGTACAATTAGATTGTGTAGCCACTGACTCTTCAGGATTGGGTTGAGTGACTTACAGTATGTCATTTTTAATAACTAAACTTTCTTGGTTTATCACTGAACAATTTTCTTTATCTAAAAATTTACGAGTAAAAAAATAAAAATTTGACTCTCACAAAAATAGAACAATTCTTAATATTAATAGATAAATATTTCACAAATAATGACGTAAAATGACTACTATAATTAATTCGATTACACACAAATTTTGAACAATAAAACTTACCTTCTTTAGACAGATTCAGTATTTCTTTGTTAGAAACAGCATCTGATTCTCTCTGATCTCTTGAATCAGGTGGTTTATTAAAATTCCTTATTTTCAATAGCCGTTGTGGCATCATTCTACAAGATAACATTGAATCAGTAACTTCTATTATACAAAGCTAATTTAAGTTAAAACAGAAACAATTTACCAAATCATTATGTTGAAAATAACACTTTAGTTTACCTAAAAAGCCCTAAAGTTATACTTTTTTCTAAACAATAACGAAACATTAGCAATAATTGCCGAATAAAACCTACTACAAAACTAACCAATACAAAAGTTATTTTAACATTAAAATAATTCATGCTTTTTAATTAAAAAGGAATAAAAAATTATTAAGTGTATAAAACTTTGAATAACAATACCTGTATCTCAAATACGTACCTACCTAAACAATTCAATCAAAACTACCGTAAAAAAACAGTATTATCTCATGATTATCTCGAAATTTGCCATTGTTTTAGAAATAAATAACAACTAATTCGATAAAACTTTGAGCAACTTAATAGTATCTAAAATAAGTTCCATAAACTCTATAAACACCAATAATAATTACATTAAAAACTATCCTAAGAGGGTATTATCTTGAAATTCGCCTTTGTTTTAGAAATAAATAACCACTAATTCTATTAATCTTTGAGCAACATAATAGTATCTCAAATAAGTACCCTATACTGTAAAATAACCATAATAATTTAATAAAAAATTGTCGTCGTCTTTATTTTATAAACAAATATTTTAAAAATAAACTTACCTTATAATTAACACAACACTTTTTGGTTTTAATACCGTGTTCACGAAACGAACAGCGACCTTCCTCTCTAGCTTCACGCGTAAGACCGAATAAGACTATCTTGGTCAAAGCTTAAGGCCTAAATGCGCAAAAAAGACGGATATACTACCATTCCCCCCGCGCCGTTTTACCTCCGATCGTTGTAAGACCTTGTTCGTTAGAAAGATCTCGATTTTTTTATTAAGACTGTGTATATAAGTCAAAAGTCGAAATTTTTGAGTTGATACCCTGTTCATCCAAGTCAACGATATATATATTTATATATATATTTATTTTTTCACTTGCCCATCCCTATGAAGATCAGCGCTGAAGGCCTTGCGGGGCAGGGGGCGGGCTGACCTTGTGCTAGCACACTCCACCGAGTCGGCTTCTGCTATAACTATACAAGGGAGTGTACACGAGCGCGTTATGAAGTATTAAAGTAATTTTAAGTGCTGTTATTTTAAATTATATTCTTATATTCGTTTCACAACTATCATAATGGTGCAGTACTGTTCTGTCTATGGATGTAATTCGACAACAAGACAAAAGAACAAGGATCTAAAATTTCATAGATTTCCCCGTGATGCGAGGTAAGTTTCCTTTTTTTTTAATACGCGCTACCTATCATGTTATCTTAGTTTGAAGTAATTGTGATGAGAATAACTTTGCTACTTTGTTCTTAGAAACCTTACAGTATACATAAGCAAACTATATAGAACACGCGTATCGTGTAATACTAGGGCCGCATCTGCGTGTATCGCCATTCGCCACAAAGCGACACGATACACGCAGATGTGACCGGGCGCAATGAGGGCATCCACGACTTTTTCTGCCATCAGAGTGGCGCCACTTACAATTAAAGTGTAGTAACATTTGACATTGGGGAACTCAATTTGTTCGAAAAATGTAAAGGTTAATGTTTATTTATATACTATTAGTTATATTTTATATTAATTAGATTAAAAATAAATAAATCAAATCAAAGATATTCATGCAGGTAGAAAATTAAAAAAAAGAGTTAAAAATGTGCAAAAAATTCAAGAGCAAACCCCTGAGGCATTGTTCTGTAATTGAGTTCTCAATTAAATTAAATTGTGTAACAAAAAACTTCACCTCATTGTCTACTAGCGACATCTGATGAGCGGAAGATTATTAGCCCTCATTGCGCTAACTTAGTTCACAGCGCTATGTGCCCTTCCATACCCATAAAAATTCCATGCATATATTTAGAGACTACTTTTCTGTAAACAAGTTTGGCATTATAAAATCCGAAAGTGACCGACATAGCCCAACGGATTGGTAAGCTGAAGTGGCAATGGGCCGGCCATATAGCTCGAAGAACCGACAACCGTTGGGGAAAAAAGGTTCTCGAGTGGCAGCCTCGTACCGGTAGACGAAGTGTAGGGCGACCCCCCACTAGATGGACTGACGACCTGGTAAGATATGCAGGAAGTCGATGGATGCAGGTGGCTCAGGACCGTGCTTTGTGGCATACCTTGGGGGAGGTCTAAGTTCAGCGGTGGACTTGTAAAGGGTTGTAATGATGATGATGATGACGATGATTTACGTAAAAAGATAGATTATGTTCACAAGAAAACTTTCATCCAATTTTATAATAAAGCACTATACTAAAATACTAATAAAACACTAGAAAAATCCAAAAATCAACATAATAACATTCATCAACACAATAACATTCACACGAGAATGGCGTACGAAATGAACGTAGATTCTAAATAAATATCCATAGACTAACTGACTTTTTATACCACTAGAGGATAGAAAATTTAATATTGATTCTCTAATGCCAAACTTATTCATAGAAAGTAGTCTCTAAAAATAAATATTTATGGGTTAAAGGGCTGTGGGAGGGTGCGGTCACATTTGACCTCTTGAATTTTGACGGAATATCGCCGCAATCAAATTTGGACGCTTGGTAGCTAAGATGTTAACTCACTTGTTCAAAATGTGTTGGCACACAGCGCAGTACAGGGAAATTCAAAAGGTGTCAGGAATCCTGATGTGATCCCTGATGTGATGTTGTAATAAAATAACAACATCCAGACTCAGAATTTTGTTATTTTATATTATTTGTTATAAACTGCAACCCCGTGAAATGTAAAAGGTGTGATACACAGTACATAAGTAGGTAATCTTTATTATCTACATTTTATTTTACTTATTGGCTACACGGTTTTATTTTGATGGCTGAGTTAACACAATGAGCCGGTGCCTGAGCTACTGAGTCAATGCAAGGAATTTCGCTGAGTTACCCATACCATATCTACGAAAGAAAAGAAATATCACTATTTTTGCACACATCGAACGCGAAGCGAAAATGTACCTCGTACTCTATTGTCACCAAATCAAAAAATCGCGATCCACTCAACTTAATTCCACCAGCTTTATATTACAATTTTATAATAAAAAAGTACAACAATAGCAAGAGATTTAAATTACTTAATACTTCTGACTTAGTTGTTAGATTATTTATTTCGATTATTATTAAAAAAAGTTAATTAAAAATAATTTCACTTGGACGTCATCGGTCGGTATGGATGTGAACAAGATATATTTTGAAAGACGGAACTTCAAGAAATCACGGAAATCACTTTGACTATTTATTAGCTTTAGATTTTAATCCTTAAGAAGTCTTTTAAATTTCACTATCGTAAATCGTACAGTTCATTAATTATGTCTTTTTTTCGGTAACAAAATACGAATCACCGGTATCAAGCAGTAAGAGAATTCGTGTTAATTAAACAAAAAGATTTTTTTGTAGCTTTAAGCGATAAACGTGCTTCGGTATTTATTTAAAACATTACATAAGCGTTCGCGGTGTGCATTTTTGGATTTTCCAAAATTTTCAGTTTACTTGCGTGAATCGTCTTTACAGCTTGTGACCTACTGTACATTTAACTATTGTCACTTAAAATACAATTTTTTCTTTGAATTTTTAAGTCAATAACTCCTTTGGTTCACTTTGCTGCTTACAGTCCTACCCCTAAGCGTATACTCCATTGATTATTCATTATGCCCCTAAGATGGCTCCCGTGCCGAAAATTGCGAGAGCAAATATTTAAAGTGTACTTATTTATTGAATATTTTTTATTTATAGGTGCCAATTTTGGATAAACGCATGTCAAAGACCCGACTTGAGAGATAAAAACATAGAACAATTACATAACATGTACGTATGTAGTTTACACTTTGAAGATTGGATGTATAAGAAACAGCAATTACAAAGCGCTGCTGTTCCCATATCAAACTTACCGCCTGCTTCAATGAACGCCATTAATACACAAATTGAACCTCCAAAAACGGAAATTTTAAAAGATTTGCTTAGCAGAGGTATTCAAAAACAGATCGACACAAATTCAATGGCATCCAATAGTGACGAAACATCGCAGATCCCAAAAACTATGACACATTATACCCCAAGAAAGAGAAAACTTCAAAAACAAATTGTAAGCTGTGTGAAAAAGATGAAGTTTATGGAAGATACTAAGCCAACGGACATCAGTCGCCAGCAGTTCTTACGTGGGTGTGACAAGTTTTTATCACCGAATCTAAGCAAAGTTGTCAAAGCACAGACCAATTTAAAACCTCATTGTAAAAATAACAGATATTCTAAAGATTTTAAATTATTTTGTTTAAGTATTTATTACTCAAGTCCACATGCGTATAAGTTTTTATCAAAAACCTTGCGTTTGCCATCTAAACGTAATTTGGCTACCGTGGCCATACCAGTAAGCACCAGAATTAGTGACTATGTATGGGAAGTTCTATCTCAGGCTATTAAACACTTGGCACCTTTTGAAAGGGAATGTATAATGTGTATGGACAAAATAAGCTTAAAATATTCCCTTTTTTATGACACACACAGGGATAAAGTAATAGGTTTACACGAAATTGATGACATTCAAAGCACATATGCAGCTGGATATGCTTTAACAATCATGCTCAGAGGGATATCAGGTGAGTGGAAGCAAGTAATCGGCTATGCACTTATTTCAAGTAATAAAATCGACAAAGCATTGGAGGAATGGATAATCAATACCGTTAAACAATTGTTGGAATTGGGCTTTAAAATAAGAGCCGTTGTTTCAAACCAGGGTTCGGATTTTATAAAGTTTTCAAAATCAATGGGAATCTTAAAAGAACACACATATTTTGAAATAGATGGGAAAAGAATTTACTACATGTTTGACGTCCCTCATCTCATAAAATGCGTTCGGAATAATTTGATGAACTACGACTTCGAGTTCAATGGTAAAATCGCAAGTTGGGACGATATCTATAAATGTTATGAGGTAGATAAACAAAAAGATTTACGGTGTGCTCCCAAATTAATGGAATCCCATATATCACCAAACAGTTTCCAAAAACAAAAAGTGCACCTAGCAGCACAGGTGCTTAGCAATTCTGTTAAGGCAGCAGTGGAAACGTATGCCAAATCAGGTGATTTAAATCCATGTAATGGCACTGTTGAGTTTATCGATACTATGGATAAACTATTTGATCTGTTAAATTCTAGCAACCTCTATGCTTCAAAGCCTTATAATAAGCCTTATCGTGCGAACGAATTGCAGCGAAATTTATTGCTTAAAGCCCAAAATTTGCTAGCTAATATTGTAGTGAGAAATAAAAATACTGGAAGCGATGTTACAACATCCATAAAGTTTATCAATGCTTTTTCTATTACAATAAATTCCATTGGATCCTTCAGTTGTATGACGATTTAAAGAATGAGTCAAGCACCAAGGACTTTTACTTGCTGACGCGTAGGCTGAATAATGATGGCCTAGAAATTTTTTTTGCACTAATACGTCAAGCTGGTGGGAATTGTTGGGAACCAACCTGTATGCAGTTCGAGCGAGCATTCCGAAAATATTTTCTGTATCAAACTTTCAAATTATATAATGATTCAAATTGTGTAGATGATTTTGATAACATCTTATCACAATATGATGCTTTTATACAGAATAAATCTCAATCACAACAAAATAAAATTGTGTGCGGCGGTCTACGCCCATCCGCTCACAACATTTAACAAATTTCGATATTCCTGAGTGGAATTGTTTTCTGTACGTTTGTGATTATTTATTGCGGCGTTGTGCGTAAATTATGGATGTCGCTGCCGGAGGACCCGAAAAAAGGCAACGTGACTTTATAAATTTATTTAAAAGTAAAATATTGCAATTAAAATAACTAATTTTAATTAAGTCTACACTGGTTCGATGTTGGAAACGACGCGGCGTGCAATTCTTGAATTTCCGGTAATACTTTTTTATAGGATAAGATGACAAACGAGCACACAGTTCACCTGATATTAAGTGGTTGCTATGGCCCATGGACATCTACATCTATCGTCGATTACGAATCCAAATGCAGATGCGATGTCACCCGTGAGGACTAAGATGGAATGCCTCGTTTCCAGTAAAAAGAGTCTCCGGATCTTTATATTTTTCTACACTTACCGTACTAAACACAGTAGCGTTAAGCTGCTATTTTACGCTTGTATTATGTGAGGGCATGGTCCTTCCCCGGTTGAGCCGACGCATTCGTACTACAACTATACCAGTAGTATAGCAGCGTGGCTCTACCAGGTAAAGCTGTGCTGTGTCGTCGGTGTGCCATTGTGAATCCACGGGGGCCGCATTTCCCATGAAGTCAGCAAAACTGCCTCGTTGAAATAATGTTGCAATATTGTGTGGAAATATGAGGTTGCCGTTGAACCGATTTGAAAAATTCTTTCACCATTAGAATCCTACATTATTCCTGATGAACATAGGCGATAGAACGTTTTAGAAAAATTTAGGGATCCGTATGAAAACTTCGTTAATGTAACCCAAGGTGTGAAAAAAATACCAAAAAAAACCTTATATCGCGTACGCTGCGGAAACTATTGACAATAGAGCAAAGTGATGTGCTACAGTTTTATGGAGGACATCAATATCTACATAAAAGTCTGCAGTACCATATGTCTAACTATTACAGTTATCTCACAATAACTACTTTTCCATGTTAAAATATTCAATAGTAACGTCAAAAAATCCTTATATCGCGTACACTGCCAGTGCCAGCACCATGCACCAGTGCACCGCGCACCGATGCGGGTGGCACTGGGGTGTGGGAGGGGAGTCTATGTCAAAAAATAAATTGCCGCGCGGCCCACTGATATACGCGGGTGAAACCGCGGGGTACAGCTAGTTTTTGATAAAATTGTTAATTCGTATATCTACGAACAATCAAAAACAATCGAAAACTAAAAACTTCTAAAGTGCTACGAAAATATTTGACGGTGACAAAACCTGTAAAGAAAAACTCGTGTGGCACTCGGGGACTGCCGCGGTAAAGCTATTGCATAGCATTTTGTATCAACTTATGCAATTATAATTATTTATTTATTTTATTTATGCAGTATTTCTTTTTCTTTGATATTAATTCAAATTACACTTTTTGAGCGTGGTGACCGATAAGAAAACAATTTTTTTTCTTTTATTAAATAAATAAATAATAAATGCACTTTGTTCATTCATATTCAAAACACTTTATACACAAATTTTACAAGTACAGTTATTCACTGTTGTACATAAATACCTATACACCTATATACTTTCTCATAAACAGCTGCTTATGTATTCGTCCGATTTCGGAGCAGCTCGTCTCGATTCGTGCGAGCTTCGTGGAGTCGTACAATACGTCTAGTTGCACGCACACAAACACCGTGTCGAAGACTGCCGAAAAGAAACGACGTTAGACAATGCACGGCCTTCAAGCGCCGCGCAAGTGATTCTCGTCCTCGTCAGGGTAAATGTATTCTGTGTTCTCGTCCCACCTGTCCGCGCAGTAACTTTTTTTTACGACCGCGCGAGACCGTCGCAACAAAAACGATTACTACTGAAAACTAATATAGGTACCTACCTAACATTCAAAAAGAAATATTCTCAAAAAGCTCAACGAATTCAGAATTTAATTTTATTAAAAGAAAATTGGTCAAATAAAAAATAAAGGATGAAAATAAAGCATATGGGAATATAAAAATAAATCGTATTTATTTTTTATTTCGAGTTTTACAAGAAAAGTATAATATTTACTGGAGACAATTATTTTATTATTATAATAGTACACGATATTCCCTTTAAAATGACACCAATATGAATAATATCTTATATCTATATTTACAAATAAGTAAAATTGAAGTGTCTGTTTGTAATGTTAAAACAACAGCTTTTTATTAAATGCATATGAAAGTACTAGTAACAAAAACACAATTTTTAAAATTTTTATCTGTCTGTCGGTCTGTCTGTCTGTCTGTCTGTTTGTTCCAGCTAATCTCCGAAACAGCTGGATCTATTTTGACGGGACTTTCACTGGCAGATAGCTGATGATATAAGGAACAACTTGAACTACTTTTGTTTTAGAAAAAGAATTAGGGTTCCGCGCAAAAAAATTAAAACCCATGAAATCCATATTCCACGCGGGCGAGATCGCGGGGAACAACTATTACTCAATATAGATAAATGTATACTTATTTTTATTTATTTATTATTTTAATAAATAAATAAAAATAAGTATTAACAATTTCTAGACCCATCTCAACAGATATTTCGTTAATAAATTGCTATCAATACTGAAGCATTCTTTTATATTTAGCATCCATTTAACACAAAAAACTGATAAGAATACTTTTTAAACAACATATAATCAATAAACGATAATCGCGTATAGTGAATTTCGAAGTAAATTATTATATGTAAACGTTTTTGAATCGTCGTAATGATACATATTTCCTAAAGAAAATATCTTCACAATTAATTTGATGTAAAATAACATTAGAAATAACGTATAAAACGGAGAAATTATCAAAGTTTTAATCGAGTTCCTAACCAGTACACAAACAAAAATGGCGAGTAGTCATTTTCACATTTTTTTAGAAATAACGTATAAAAACAGAAAAATTATCAAATTTTTGATCGAGTTCCTAACCAGTACACAAACAAAAATGGCGAAATGTCATTTTCACATTTTTTTTTCTATATAGTTATTTGTTACAGAGTACACAGATAAAATTCACTCTCATAGATGACAAATTTCACTTCGGTTCATTTTCGCACGCTTTCTCGAGAGCGACGCGTCGTGATTTGTTTACGCATTTACTTCAAATACCCCGCCCGCACACCGCAGGAAACATATACCTACGAAAAAAAACGTAACAAACTTCTGCCAGATAAGGCTTGATATGATCTTTGGTGTTTTTGCACCATAGCCTGACTCTGGTAAATTTTAAATATGACTAGATAGATAAGAACAGTTGGTTTAATATGATTGTTGAAAACACATAATGACCTTTAATTGTAATGAAAAATACTTGAGGTTAATGAATGTTGAATCAAAAACATTAATTTTTTATTTAATTTACGGACTCCTATCCAGATGTTTACTAGGAGAATACAAAGTTTATTTCATTTTTGTAATATGGCTAATTATTAATTAGGCAGGGATTTCTAAGATTAACAACTAATTAACTAAGATTAAGGTTAAGAACTAAGATTAAGATTAATGATAAGATAGGAACTGATTTAATATAAGGTTTACATTTACAATGTTTCGAAATAAATAAATAAATAATTGACCATGAGTGAGTAAAAATAATATCTTTTATTTTACAGTATCTAATGTTGTAAATATATAAGGTGCTTCTAAAATATATGCTACGGTTGTTTGTATGGAGACTTGGCCAACCAGCTGACCGATTTCCATACAAAGTGCAATTTTTTTTGAGAATTGACTATGGGTTCCTTGGGGAAAGTGGTACAGTATCATGAATAGAACCACCAGTTGCAGCCATGGCATATTGTAGTTTAGAAGCACCTTATATTTCAGTTAAAATAAGTGCAAGTAGGTATTATTTTTCTTGTACCGAATTTCGGCCCATCTCTAATATATATATATATATATATATATATATATATATATATATATATATATATATATATATATATCTAAATTGAGAATTTAAACTATACGCGTGTGTGTGTTTGTGTGTATATAAAGAGGTCTACTTTTAATATCGCTCATTTTAATATCAAAAATTTAGGTTATCTTTATAGCAGTATTATATTTTCAATTCAAAATTAGTACTGCATTTGTGATAATAATAAAATGTATGTATATAGAGTACTCACTCATTTTCTTTCACTATTATTTCGTGACTTTCTTCATTAATAATAAATGCACTTTGTTCATTCATATTCAAAACACTTTATACACAAACACCGCGTCGAAGACCGAAAAGAAACGACGTTAGACAATGCACGGCCTTCAAGCCACACCTCCGTGCCCGTCGGAGTGGGGAGCGTGAGGTTTTTTCGTTACGGCGGAATAAATTTCTGGATTCGGTCCCCGCGCTCAAGGCCCGCGATAGAAGCTATGCAACAGCTTAAAAACAAGAAGAACAAACAACACCTGTAAATGTATTATGTTCTTGTTCGATGAATGTTTTTATCTTTTATATAAGCTTAGAATGTTAATAAATGATTATGAGGATAATAATACCCGAAATAATTTTATTGCCATCTTATAAAACCTACTACTAATAAGTAGTAGGGATGGGAGATATGATAAGGATATAGAACGACGAGTCAACGCAGGAAATGGAGTAAATGGGGCCCTACACGCTATTGTGAACAGTCTAAATGTGTCAAAAAAGGCACGTATGGCAATTCACAATACTGTGTTGGTCCCTACTTTAACGTATGGTAGTAAAAATTGGGTGTGGCAGAAGAAGCACGAGAGCAGAATAAATGCAGTAGAAATGTGGTCGTTAAGGAGTATGTTAGGGCTGAATTTGAATGACAGGGTGAGAAATTGTGTGATAAGAGAAGAGTGTGGTTTGCAACATGATGTTTGGACCAGGATTAAGAAAGGAATGTTTCGGTGGTTTGGTTACGTGGAAAGAATGAATGAGGAAAGAGTGACAAAAAAAAATTATGTTGCAGAAGTGAATGGCAGAGTCGGAAAGGGATGTCCTAGGATGTGATGGAGAAGGGATGTCGAAAATTTATCGACCAAATTAACGGTTTATTGAAAACGGGCCAAATTAGGAGTACTCTTAACCGACGAGCATGTATGCGTAGGTATATGAACATAAAGGAGGCGAGAGAGGTGTGTCAGGATCGTGCCAAATGGAGGTCTGTAGTTTCTAGACCCCTCTGGGTGACAGGCGTGAGTATTTATGTATTTACCTACATATTTGCGCAGGACAGCGTAAATAGTAAATATTGTGGAGGGTAAAGACCCGTGATATTTCACAGTATGCCAGCAACCCGGGTTCGATCCCCGTCGGTGCAAATGAAATTGTTAATTTTAATTTTAAGTGTTGATGTACCACGTGCTCGGCGGTGAAAGAAAACATCGTGAGGAACCCTGCATGTCTGAGAAATGCGAAAAAAATATTTCAGACATGTGAAGCTCGCCAACAAGCATTGGGGCAGCGCGGCTGACATTTCCTTGCACTAAAACCCTATCAGAAATGAGAAGAGGCCAGTTCCCAGCAGTGGGACGTAAATAGGCTATAACTTTGTTTAAAAGGTAAACACCTTTGTGGGTGGCGACCGACGGCGTCACCTTACATCAAAGGCGTTTCACAATTGTTGTTTGTTTTTCAATTGTCACAGACTCTTTTTAAACTGTGATTTTACCGTATGTGCCACCTGCCCCTCACGCCCTCATCACCTCAGTGGGAACTGTTAATACTGCAGGCAGCAATCAATAGTTTACACTGTAGATACTGCCCGCCTCCAGAGCGACATCAGTCACGGCGGCTCGTGACAGAGTCTTGCCATCTCCGCAGAACAGGATCGGTGCCGCAATGTGTGCGTGAGCACAGGTGCAATCTTCTCAACTTTCTAACTCTGGCCTGCAAAAAAATTTCTTAACTGAAAAACTTAATTACACTTTTTTTGGCTCGACCCTGAATTTGAACCCGAAACCTTTTGTTTAGCAGCCGCGGTGACGTCCACTAGACTCACGTGGCAGTCACATTGTATATTTTAATGAGAAGTCAATGCGCTCTGAAGTCATGCAAGCCAGTCAGGTCAAAAGTCAATTTTTGAGTGTAGTAGGTAAAATTGCCGTTTTGTGTAGGAAAATTGATTTTTTTTTATTACAAATAAAATACAAAAATATATAAAATCAGTTCTCCGCTCTACCTTTATTAAATGCCTGTGATGACTTATGGGAATCTGAGACGTGGTCCTTCACTGCTGGCCGCATGAGGAAGCTCAAGGTCGTTCAGCGAGCTATGGAGAGGACTATGCTCGGGGTTTCCCTGCGTGATAAACTTAGAAATGATAAACCGATGGGGAAGAAAGGTTTTCGAGTGGCAGCCTCGTACCGGTAGACGAAGTGAAGGGCAACCTCCCACTAGATGGAGTGTCGACCTGGTAAGACATGCAGGAAGTCGATAGACGCAGGTGGCTGTATGGCATTCCTTGGGGAAGGCCTATATTCGGCAGTGGACTTGTGAAGGGCTGTAATGATGATGATGATGATGAATGATGATATTTATTTCAATATCATATGCAAACTTTGCAAGACATTTTAAGATACCATCACCATTTTTTACTCTAAGCCCCGGGCCGCACCAATAAAGCTACTCGTGTTACGAGTACCAATGGTTCCGAAGTAAGACCTGAGTGACGGTTTTAACTAGTGGATTTAGTGTTTCACAAAAAAGTACATTAGTCACTACCCACTTTTTTAAAGAATATACGTGACATACGAGGTCATAGTCCACCTGATGGTAAGGAGACGCTGTGGCCTAAAGATCTTGATCGATGTAGTGCAGAAATTTAGTACGTTATTAAAAATAAACGTCAAGTTTTCTTCTAACGTTTCATCGCCGGGGCACTGGCGAAGCCATATAAGAATGGTATGTCGTAAAGAAGTTTCACTTTGTACGTGTGTACACATTTAAACGTACAATTTTTTTATACGCAGATTCGCTTTAACACTGAGGATTAACATGGATTCAGTAAAAATGGTCTCCGGTTCTCTACAATCTACATACGAAACACCCCAACCACGGTCGAGCACACATTCGTGCTACAACCATAATATTAGGTGCAGCGTGGCTCCACCACGTATGAAACTCTTCTTTATATACCTAAGGAATTCAATGCAGTTCGTTCGCCTTTTATCCAGTGCTAGTCGTTTTGGGTATAATCACGTTTTTAAAACTTAAACCTTTTTTTTCAACCCACCTGACACGTGACGATTATATTTTTTAATATTTTTTAAACAGTAGGGTTTACTCCCGAACTGTGATAGTGTTTTATGTGCACATATAAAGCACAGACACAAACACGGATAAATACTTGAAAATTTTATTTGTAGGCCCCATACAATCCTGTTTATCGTGCAGATTTCGAATCTATAACTCCGATTCGCCACAGTCAGTGTTTAGCTAAAATAAAGAGGACGTATCCAGCGTTAACAGGTGGAAAATGAAGAAAAATGTACATCCGGCGATATATAAGGAAAAATAAAACATTTTCATTTGTTACATAATAGACTTTTTATTTCAAATTCTACAGTACACGTAAAGAATAAATACAATTATACATGAGGTATTTAACCGTTCCCATAATACTTTTGAAAAAATAATTGGCAGCATTTAGGACTTACTTTAGTGTTTTTCCTAGTAATACAGCTAGATCAATAATTAAAAAAAAGTAGTTTTAGCGCCAATGTTAGAAAAATGTATAACTAATACAATAAAATAATTTTGGCAAGCCTATTTGCTACTAAATAACAAATAACTATTCAAAGTTAATAACTTCTTTTTATTGTCATGATAACCATGGCTTCCACATCCGGCCAAACATACTATATAATACTTTTTTAAGCATAACTGGTCGCATAAAAGGCTTCCTTTTGTGTTTTTTTTTAGAAATATTGTTAGATAAAAAAGAAAAAAGTTAAAAAAAATTTGCGCTAATCTAAGCAAAATGTAAAATTAAAGAACATATTAACTGCAATTGCAATGAATGTCCATTCGCAACTAAATAATGAATATTTAGATTTAATAACTTGTTTCTTTTGTCATGTTAGCCATTGCTTTCACATCCGGAAAAACATATTAACATACTATAATATGTATACAGGATTCTTATTTGTTACCTATTGGTCAGTACTCAGGCACAACAAGGCGAACACGGGCGTATTTAACATTTTTTAATTTATTAAAATATATAATTTACATAGATATACTGTTAGGAGCAATTCTTAGTTTTAGATGTTGTAAAATTAATACATATACATACCTTTGTTCAACTTAAAATTAAGGCAAAAAACTGATATAAAACATGAATTATTTAATTTCCCGCCATTTTTTTAATATGAAGTTTTAAACATCTGAGACATGCATTTCTTTTTATATAACTTAGTATTAAGAGCGAAGCCACATGATCACTTAAATTCTAATTTAAATTGCGCCCTACGACCACTTACTTCAAAATTGAATAGCACTTGATTAAATAAATAAAGTACAATGTAGTTTCTGGCGCGAAATTTATTAATGTTAAGTCGGCAGTATTGAACTTTTTTTATATAATTAGGGTGGCAAACGAGCACACAGTCCTCCTGATGGATCCAGTGGCCCGTAGACATTCACATCTATCCTTGATTAAGAATCAAAATGCAAATGCGTGAGATGTTAGTTAATTCCCACACTTGTGATCACCTCCGTGTGATTTCATCTTTCTCATCAGCGCTCGCCACAGCTATAGATGCAAGTAGAACGCAAGTACATCGAAAGGCAGAGACAAAGTTTGTTCAATAACAATGACAGACCCCAGGATTTAGGACGTTTGGCAACCCTACTGACCGACAAGAGATAAACCCTTACACGAGTGAAGGACTAAAGAGTGTAATATAATCACTACTATACTTATGAAACAGGCCGATATACATTTTGGCTGTAAATTAAAAAGTACCTACAAACGTCTGGCGCTAGCAGAGCTAAGATGTCGCACTGTTCCATGTAGATTATTAGACCGACCGGCAATTTGTGAATTTGTTGCAACAAAAACTGTGCACCGGGGTGGATCGTGCAGGCGCGGTCGTTTGGCTGCCACGGAAAATTTGTCATGCAGTTGTATTTTCATTTACGAAGTTATTGTTATTAAGCAAATACGTAAGAAAGTTACGCACTTATCTGACATAAACTTAAAATCACTTTGACAAAGTGCGTACATACATAATGCCAGCGTTTTCTAAGTCTGCTTAGATCCGTCAAACTACAGGCCTATCGCCATCCCCTCCTTGTCCTTCAAAACAATGGAGTCCATTGTAAACTGCCAGCTCATGATGTACCTTGAGGATCACCAGCTGATTAGTGATCGCCAATACGGTTTTCGTCGTGGTCGATCATCTGGTGATCTTCTGGTCTACTTGACTCATAGTTGGGCGGAGGCAATAGAGCCCAAGGGGGAAAGCATTGGCCTTTAGTTTGGACATTGCAAAGGCCTTCGATCGGGTTTAGCACAAAACGTTTCTTTCCGTCTTCCCGAGAAATTGTGCAAATAGTTCACCAGCCTTCTTGCAGCAAGTCGGAGCATCAAGGTCGCTGTAGATGGTGCAAGATCCGATTACAAGCCTTAATGATGGCGTTCCACAAGGCTGCGTGCTATCACCATCGCTGTTTCTTCTGCATATCAATGATATGTTGCAAACCGGTAACATTCATTGCTATGCAGATGACAGCACTGATGATGATAATGAATTAAACGTCTCAGAGTACCGGGACAAACTTGTGTCTGAAGTCGAGTCTTTGCTGAACAAAGTCTCGGATTGGGGGCGACTAAATCTAGTCCAGTTTAACCTTCAGAAGACACAAGTTTGCGCGTTAACAACTTAAAAGAACCCCTTTGTCATATCTCCTCATTTTCAAGGTACTCCCCTTGTTGCCTCAGCCAGTATCGGAATCCTAGGCGTCGACATATCGAGTGACGTGCAGTTCCGTGGTCACTTGGAAGAGAAGGCCAAATTGGCCTCTAAAAAGCTTGGCGTGCTTAGCAGAGCAGGGCAGTATTTCATGCCGGCACACCGCCTGCAACAAAGGCGCAGGTTCGGCCAGTATGGAATACTGTTCCCATCTCTGGTCTGGGGCTACCCAGTGTCAGCTCCTTGCACTTGACCGCATCCAGCGCAGAGCGGCTCGAATCGTCGATGACCGAGTGCTTTCCGATCGGCTCGATTCACTGGCACTGCGAAGAGATGTTGCATCTCTTTGCATTTTCTTTCGCATATACCACGGGGAGTCCTCTGAGGAATTGTTCAGATTAATCTCAGCCGCCAAATTTCATGAACGCACTACGCCGCAAACCTCCCGAAACCATCCACACCATCTGAATGCTTGGCGGTCCACCACTGTACTTTTTCCTGACCGATACGACTTAGGGACCTTCAAGAAAAGAACTTACTCCTTTCTAAAAGGCTGGCAACGCACCTGCAATTCCCCTGGTGTTGCAGTTGTTTATGGGCGGCGGTAGTCACTTAACATCAGGTAAACCGTATGCTCGTTTGCCCCCTCTTCTATAAAAAAGTTACATGAAACAAAATGAGAGTAAGGCCGCGAACGTTGTTTTTAATAGGGGTGGGCGTTGCGACGACGAACCGTTTACAAACACCGTTTTGTGTTCTGCGACGGTCCAACCGTTTTACGTCCTGGGCAGTCTTCAAACAGTCTTCGTATTACAAACCAGTCTCCGATTTACTTGGTGCGATTTTTTATTCTACGCCTATAAAAATGCAGTCGAGAGCGCAATTATTCAACTAGCTATCTCACTCGTCGCGTCGTCGTACTTAATGATCCGCGTTATATAGCAGTCTTTGGTTCCGCGTTCGTTTACAAACGTAGACAGGAAATAAACTGTCCTTACAATAAAAAGTGAACTTTTTGTCAACGAAATACAGTCGCTAATGTTCATGGTAATGCTAATTCTGTCCCAGCCAGTCCTAAGCCTGGAAAAGTATGACGGGAAGTTCATTTCATCGTTAAGTAAAGTCGATCGATAAAACGAATTATTTATTATGCCATTTCATTCATTTCAAATCTTTCGCAGTCGGGAAAACGGTTGCTTTTTTATTTTATTAACTGGCTTTACGGCTCTGGGTACCTTCTCTGAACCTATCATTTCTTTCGAAATCTTCATTTTTATATTCCTTTTCTTCACAATATGCTGATGCGTCACATTGCAAAGCCCTTGGGAGATTTTGACAACAGCCCAACCTAGCGGACAGTTGGTGACGATAGCCACTCAAGTTCACAAGGCGCCAAAGCGATTAAAATAACTTGAGGTTTATGTCGACACCAAAGCACTTGTTTCGTCGTTTTCTCTAATAGTTCACACACGCGGACACTTAATTCACAAAATCGCATCACTTTTACAAATCAAAATCTACTTTAAACCATTATTCAAGCGACAAAAGAGTAGTGACAATCCGCCTACGGCCAAGTTCCCACCAAAACAAAAAAAAAACAACGGTTGTGTTTCGTCCGTCAAAAATTTCGTCAACGACCCACCACTAGTTTTGAACGCCGCTCGTAGTCGACTTAAGAGTTACGAGCAATTGACCGTAGCTTAGTGCGCAATGTATTAGTACCGCCCAGTGTAGTAGTGCCCGTCTAGCAGTACCCCATACATAGAAGTCTTTGACTACATACATTATATATATATATATATATATAACACCACCACCGTACGAACTACAAACCGTGTGACCTCACTCTAATTATTATATAGTATGTAATATATTTTGAGCTATTCTTATTTCTGCACCAACAGTGAGTTATCTATCTAACGTAATATCGAAAATCACAACCCTATTGCTTTGGTACATTGCACAACCCAATGACCGACTGGTAGTATTTAGATTCGAAAACAGCGTCAACCATAAACGCGCCGAGGTCCCACTTGGAGATTGTTCTGCCGGGTGACTTCTGAGGGTTAATCTCAACGATGATTTCACGGCTGGGGTCCTCTGCGAACAAAATTGACAACTAAATTATATATTATTATAAGTACGCGAGCATTTTGTAAACGATAATGCCGCAAATGTTTTTTTTCATTTAATAGAATAAGGGTGACAAACGAGCTGACAGTACACCTGATGGTAGGTGGATGCTGGCCTATAGACATCTTTATTTATATCCAATTAAGAATTCTCTGAGGACTAAGATAGAATGCTTCGTTTCCAGTAAAAAGGTTCTTCGGTTCTCTACACTCACTATACGAAACACAGCAGTATTAAACTGCTATTTTGCGCTGGTATTCTGTTATACTTTGTCCTTCCCACGTCGAGCCGACACACATTCGTGCTACTGCAACAAGCTATTATAGATGCAACAGGATCCTCTTCTGTACCGTGAAGGCGTTTTAGTTTTGGGTGAATCTTTACTGGAGTCCACAAATGTCTAATCTATTTTATTTATTTATTTTTATTTATTATTTACTTGGAAAACTTACAGCTAATTTACAAAAATAATATAATTATAACAAAAATGAAGGCCATTTACAAGTTTTCACTTACATAATACTTTATAATAAACAAGATTGTGTCAAAACAGATATATACAAGTATATGGCAAGTAACAGTACACTATCGAGAAGAAAAGAAATTGTTAGAAAGTGATCGCCTAAATTGGGGAACGCTGGAATGAAATAAGTCAATATCCACGTTGTGAATATGTGCTGTAGCATTAAAAGATTTGCATGATCGAATAATAAAAGAGTTTTGTCTATAATTACTTTTCACGCATGGTACCGAAAAAAGTATAGGTTTCCATAAGTTAGATGATGAGGTACGTAAACCTATTTTACCCAGTAGTTCAGGGCAATCAACAACACCATTAACAATTTTAGAGAGGAAAGAGAGATCTGCAATATTTCTTCGCTCATATAAAGGTAAGATATGAAATTTTTTACATCCAAGAGTATCATTATCATCATCATTACAGCCCTTCACAAGTCCACTGCTGAACATAGGCCTCCACCAAGTAATGCCACAAAGCACGGTCCTGAGTCACCTGCATCCATCGACTTCCTGCATGTCTTACCAGGTCGTCACTCCACCTAATGGGGGGTCGCCCTACACTACGCCTGCCGGTACGAGGCTGCCACTCGAGAACCTTTCTTCCCCATCGGTTATCGGTTCTTCGAGCTATATGGCCGGCTCATTGCCACTTCAGCTTACTAATCCGTTGGGCTATGTCGGTCATTGGTTTTACTGCGGATATCCTCATTTCTGAGTCTATCACGCAGAGAAACTCCGAGCATAGCCCTCTCCATAGCTCGCTGAGCGACCTTGAGCGTCCTCATACGGTCACCAGTGAAGGACCACGTGGTCCTTCTAAGAGTATAGTTGGGTATAAACTGTTTTGATTTAAATTGAAGAAAACGCAAAAATCTTTTTTGTATGCGCTCTATCCTATCAACGTATACATTATATTTAGGATTCCAAATTTCAGAGGCATATTCCAAGTGGCTGCGTACAAAAGCGCAATAAAGAATTTTGAAAGTTTTTATACTTTTAAAATCTGCCGATAATCTTAATATAAAACCTAGCGCTTTGTTAGCCTTTGTAACAATATCATCAACGTACAATCACGTCAAAGCAATTGTGAGTCAAGGGTAACACCTAGATCTCTGATAGTGCTGGTTCTATTTAGAGAGGTTTGGTGAAATTTATAATTATATATTAGATCAAGTTTATTGTTAAAACAATACGCTTCTAAATTATAGAGATCCTTTTGAAGGCTAGAACAACTTTCCAAATCTGTAATAGGACATAAGATTTTCATATCGTCAGCGTAAAGAATAATTTTGGAACTTTTAAAACACGTATCGATATCATTGATAAAAATTAAGAAGAGCAACTCTCATCTAGCAAGTAAATTTATTTCTGCAGCATATGCTCTAAAAATGATTAGAAGCCCTTGTGTTATAACAGCTAGATTAGTTAATTTTAGTTATTGGCATAACATCTTATAGAATCTTGCTATGTACTTTGGCTTCTCAATATATTTACAAAAACTTAATGTACGTACATAAAACAGAAACAGTTTTATTAAGAAAAGCGATAAAATACATTTACATTTTATAAATATTTACTCGACTCAAAAGAGCCAGTTATTCTTTTATGTGGGAAAGATTATCTATCAAGAATTAAAAAAATTTATAAAACCTAAGCTATATAAAGAATAGATGTTTGGAGTGACGCCCTGGCAAGAGATCAGGAAGTCGATAGATGCTGGGCTAATAGGACCATGCTAGGTGGCGTTCCTTGTTTGATGATGATAACATCATCATCATCAAGGAATTAGTGGTAAAAGCTTACAATGTCTCTCAATAAGTGTTACTCATACATAATCTACACTACATTGTATAAATTTATTCAACTCTAATCTATTAATTTCATTGGAATGCAAATATGATACGTGTACGAGGTCATTGAAATAAACACGCGTACCTACATATTTCTTAGAAGACTGCATCCCAGTCCGTTGACGAATCATATCTGATTAGGTAGGTATTTATTAAATGAAATGAAATGTTCAGATGTTTCAAAATGGGCCAGGTCTATGCACACTACCTCAAAAAAAAAAAGAGAAAAATCTGTAGAATTTGGGAAAAATATAGAAAATTCATTTAAAGCTATCCTGCCATGGTAAACAATTGATTTTTATCGATTGTTTTTATCTACTTTCAACATGGCGTCTCACCGTAGACAGAGAAACTTATAGACAAATTGACGCCTTCTTTCGCATTCGCACACGAAAAAGATAGATTTATGCATACGTCTTGCATAGAAATGAGATAGAGTGGTGTGGTTGTTTGTCCCTTTCTCCGTGCTGGTTTTTTTGTTTAGCAAACTCTACAGTTTGCTAAACAACTTTGACAGCGTAGCCATTTAAGGAGTTTACAAGTTGGTTTAAGTGAGAAAAAAGTGTTTTGTGAGCTTAAGATTGGTGAATCTTGTTCAGTTCAGTTCTTAGAAGAATTAAAATTTTTATCTAAATGTGTTTAAAAGTCATAAAGATTATTCTGTAACCTAAAAATTCGTTATCGTTCTTTCTCACTTGAGGCCACGCCGATCATTAGTCTATAGGTTTCTCTGTCTACGCGTCTCACCGATTTAGTTACTCTGTGCTTATAAACAATGACAGTAAACCATAAAGCGGCCAATGAGCATAGAAAGAGAACTCAGTCAGTTGTCTCAACAGTATCAAAATACGTAAAATAAATATGTCAAACGTCATTAATCAATAAAAATGACGGCTTACCGCCATGACGGCTTTTTGTTGTGTGTTGCAATTTCATGTGTAATTTCCTGTGCTTTACCAGCAAACAAAGCCATTATAAAATAACTGGACAGTTGAGAACCGTTCAAAATGCGTTTTCCTATTTTTGAATATAGTGTACAAGGACCTGGTCCCAGGCTCCATACATTTTGGAACATTTCATTTCATAGAAATTGTGTCGTGACGACGAGTTACTTTTACTGGAATTTAAACAACAATAATGTCCTCCACACCCGAATGGCGGTCACGGCGTACAGTTTCAACATGTGTGCAAAGTGTATGCGCAAGCACACACTTAGCACTTTACTCTCTGATGGGACGGTAATCTGGACCGGACTGATACGGACAGAGATCAGGCGCAGAATCAACGGCTTTACTGGCTTTTGTGAGGCACTAGTGTGAAACACTTGCAACTTCCTCATTCCGGGCTGCTACTCAGAATTTCTTGACAAAAAAAAACACAATAACTGGTTACTAGACCAACGAGGCATTTATATTCATATCCTTGGATATTTATAATAAGTAACTCACCTGAAATGTGAGGAGGGAATACGGCAACCCAATTCAGGCCACTCTCTTTCAACGCTTCGTACATCCTCCTATGGTCGTCGGTCAACGGGATGAACTTTTCAGGCACTTTGTCCGGTTCGTAAAAGAGAAAAGCAGACATGCATACGGCTATATTCTTAACATTCTTGGCCCTCATTGCATCTAGAATGTTCTTAAGGCCTTCGGATAGATCGGAGGTCGGCTCCAAGGAACTCCTTGTGCCCAAGGTGACAACGACGCCGTCGTTGCCCTCCACTGCGTTGGCGACGGAATCGGGCTCGAGGACATCGCCTTTGAAAATCTCTACCTTGTCCTTGAGGTGATCGGAGAGCTTGGCCGGGTCGCGGAGGAATGCACATACTTGTAGGCCTGTTGAAAAATTATTTTATATTGGAATTACAATTATATATGGAGATGTACACTGCGAGTTAGTGTCAATCCTATCACCACCATCATTACAGCCCACTTTACAAGGAATGCCACAAAGCGCGGTCCTGAGCGACCACCAACCAGGTCGTCACTCCATCCGGTGGAGGACCACCCTATCCTTCACTTAGCGGTATGAAGTTGCCACTCGAGAACCTATTTCAGCCCCATCTATGTCGGTTCTTCGCCAGCCGGATTGACGACTGCAGTACCACCAGACATTTAGCTACTTAAAAGTGTCTATTCTAGTATCCAATAACTAGCTGCTCTCCGCGATTTCATCCGCGTGGAATTGATTACGATTGAATTACATGGATTTTAATTTTTTACGTGGAACCTTAATTTAACAAAAAGTTTAAAAATGGTTGTAGCATCACTTCACTTCAATTATATTTATATGTACAGATTAATTAAATAAAAATGGATAAATCACCCCGGATATTCCTAAAAGTAAAAAAAAAAACTGAATTGTACCACTGAGGCAGTGTTTTGTGTACATATACACTAGAAACCGTAAAAGTTTTATTCGAAACGTAATTTTTTCCGTATGTTGATACCGCAAAAAACCTTAAACCCATGCTGCCTTATTAACAAAAATTGCTTATTCCAAGCTTAATTCGAAGTTACACTTGGACTAGCTAATCTCAGAGTAACTGACTATTTACTTCGTTATTACAATGTTATTAATAAACATGGAGTAAACTCGGACTAACAATACATTCCTTACGCCGGGATTAACTCTTGCGCTATGGCAACCCACTTATTTTAAAAGTAAAAAGAGGGAGTCAGTGAACGATTAGTGAATGAATTCAATGCTTGATGATGACATTAATGACAGTGACAGGCAATATTTTGAGTTTGACAAGAGATAAGTAAGTGTTATGTGTTGTTCCTTGTTCTTCGTGTTGTTTTCGGACTCGGTGGAAGAACTAAGTCCTTTTAGTTTTAATTTTTAATATTATTTGTAACGAAATTTTATAATTAAGAAAAGAGCGTGAAGGGCAAAATTAATTAAATAACCAATTTTGTTTTAATTTTTGGGAATAAATAAAATCTTTTGTACATGTAATTATTGTATTTCTTTTAAAAAATCGTTAATAAATGCGGCCGAACAGAATTTCCTCTAACGGAGTTATTTACTAATCGTGTGACTGATATATTTTCATCATCTCCTTATACTACATCCTCAAGCAGATCTTGCTTTTGCATTGCAATATATATAGTTTTGTATGTTCTTATTTAGTATTTAGTCCTTTCAGTAAACACCGAAACATTTGCTTCCTACCAAAGCATTGTTCTACAGTGTAACGGGACCAAATGTGCGACCGGTTGTACATTTCTTCCTTTTGTTTATTAGGACGCAAGATAGGAATGAATAAATAAGGAGTACAAAGCATAACCAGAATCTCCGAGAAGTCTGCCTTTAAATTCTGACTGCTCAAACGTTTGTTTTCATGGAACTTTCATTAAATATTCTTGAGTCATGTGTGCTGCCTTGCCAATGTGCCACTGTATACATGAACTCTAAATTTGCATTTGACACAACCTGGAACAAAGCACTCATAACTTCTTTAATATGAAATAATAGATTGTATTGAATCTAAGAAAATAACTAAGTACCTATATGGCAAAGATGGGCTAGCTAGGTGCTATAAAACTTACTTGTACATTTATTTTATTTTATTTTATTCAAAGTGGAACAGCTAACAACTACATTATATATAATTACATATAGATAGTACAGTAACTTAATATACGCAATAATGCTGCCCACAGTGCTGTTCACAGATTACCTCTTGGGATAGATAATTAAGACGCTAGGAGACCTGCAGCTGTACAGAAGGTATTATACAAATGTCAAAGTATGGTCAACAGTGATATTATAATGTGACTAAGATAACAAAATTATTACCTATGTGAAAAGTGTCTTGTATAAAAGACCACGAAACTTTTCCTTTGAGCATGTAAAAGTGTCTATATGCTCGAAGGTCTCATTATATGTGGTAACAATACGTCGAATCGGTGAACGAATACCGGTATTGGATCGACAGGTACTTACGGCAAAGAGTTTACCCGCACGCACCCGTCGTATATGGACAGTTCTGGGAACTACATAACATAACAGATTGTTTAACTCAATACAGTCAAATTTGCATCTTACAATATGAAACAATGTCATAGACTCCAATTGCTTACGTCTGGAGTGGAGGGTTAGAAGTTTGTATCTACTGAGTAACTATTTATTGAACTGTATCCTTTCCTGTTTATGTAGTATCGTCCGATGTTTCCAGCGACTTTCGGGATTAGAATATGTAGCAATCAATAGCCCCAATCACTTGTCTAAATCCACATAATGAATAAAAACCTGCAATCACTTTGTTCTGCTCCACATCACTTCTTGGCATTTTAATCCATTAGGCTGTTTTTGTTACTAGTGCTTACAACTTATGAATTTAACACGGGTAACAACGGGCGTAAACGTTAAGTTTTACAAAATGTCAAAATACGCGACTAGTCTATGCTTACTCAGTCGTTAAACTAGGTATAGCCAAGGATTAACTTTTATTACGAGAGTAGATTCGGATTAGTTTACTCCCTTACTCTATGTTTATTAATACTAAAATTAGATATTTTAAGCTTTAAACTAGGAGTAAAGTTAATCTTGCTCAAGTCTGTGTTTATTAATATGGCTTATGAAATCCAATCGTTACAAATTCCACGCGGGCGAAGTCACGGAGATCAGCCAAGTAGTATAAAATAAAAACGAGATGGTTACACCGCTACAACAAAGAATTGTGCAGAGACATTAGAACGTTACTGAATGCGAATGAACCGTCACGAGCGAAATTACTTTCTCTCGTATCAAAGAAATTTTCTTTGCAATAAAAAAATGATAGCATAGTTTTAAAACCGGCTGTTTTATTCGAGACTTTGTCGTATTTATTGGCAGCAGTTTAATTTGAATACCCTATGTACAGGAAGATGTTTCAAAAAGGTCCTGCAATTTACTGAGTTTTTATCCTAGAAAATTTAAACTTCCTAAAATTATTATATTACTTTCTCTAGATAGTATGTCGTTATACGTACATGCATGCATGCATGACAGCAGGAATGTTTATATGTATAATTATTAATTATATTCAGAAAATTGCATAGAAATCGGTCCAGCTGTTTAGGAGTTCAGTCACATACACACGAACAGAAGAATTAGAAAAGAAAATATATATATATTGGGTCCTTACATATGACAGTTTTTTGATCTGAAATATCTCCTCTTGGGTTAAGAATTCTAAATTGAAAGTTATAAATTCATTTAGCTGGTACATTTGAGTTTTGGAAACAGTCATTCATTTGTTTTTTTCTCATTATTTTTTTCTTTGGCGTCGCTTATTACCGCACAATTGAAAACATGAAGTATCGGTATATTTACGAGTACGAGTTCTACCGTGGCACCGGTGCTGCAGAAACAACTCGAAGGATATTAATCCTTCCTAATGTGTACGGCGCTGGTGTCGCAAAACAAAACACGGTACGTTTTTAGTTTCAACGTTTTCGTAATGGAAATTTCGATCTTCAGAATCAACCCCGTGGACGGCCGGAGAACGAAATGGAAAATGAAGAATTAAAGGCTATTGTGGAAGCGGATCCATCACAAAGCTAGAAAGATAGCTACAGGCTTCGGGGTAAGTGATAAAACTGTATTAATCCACTTGAAGTAAATCGGGAAGTAAAAAAACTTGAACGATAGGTACCTCATGAGTTGAGTGAATCGAGTTTGCAAACACGCGTCGAATGCTGTTACTTTGCTCAACCGACACAAAAATCAAGGGATTTTAAATCGAATCATTACTTGTGATGAAAAGTGGATACTGTACGATAATCGGAAGCGCTCGTCGCCATGGCTGAACCCTGAAGACCTAGCCACATCCTGTCCTAAACGAAAATTGAAATTAAAGAAAAAGTTACTTGTGAGTGTTTGGCGGACTTGCGCCGGTGTCGTTCACTACAGCTTTCTAAAATCTGGCTAAACAATTACAGCAGATACCTATTGTCAGCAACTGCACAACATGAAGGAATAACTAGCTGCTGAACGACCGAGATTGGTCAATCGCTCTGGGCGACTGCTGCTTCACGACAACACAAGACCCACACACTGCACAACAAACAACCACTAAGTTAGATGAGCTTCAATTGGAATGTCTGCGACATTCACCGTACTCCCCGGACCTTGCTCCAACAGATTACCATTTTTTCCGGAATTTGGACAACTTCTTACAAGGAAAAAAATTCAACTCCGATGCGGTAGTCCAAACCGCCTTCAAAGAGTTTATTGGTTCTCGCCTTCATGGTTTTTTTTTTTAGTAAAGGGTTCAATGAACTACTTACGAGGTCGTAAAAGTGCATAGATAACAACGATGCATACTTTGATTAATTAAATATACTTAACAAAAAAAATGATTTTATATTCCTCCCGTACAAAACGCCAATTTCATATGTAAAGACCTATTATAAAAATCCGATCCGAGACCGATACGAGACGAGATAGGGAGACCGATTTCTACGAAATTTTGTGTGTGTGTAATAAGTTGATTCCAGAATGGTTTAGATTCACAATTGGGCCCGGTAGGTGGCGCTGTTATCGAGATCTAAAAATCACCCGCGCGAAGCCGCGGCAGATCGCTAGTATTATAACAAGAAGCATTCTGGAACATTGTCTTTAAGAGGGCATATGCTATTTGCGTCGAAAACTTTATGTTTTAGGGATTTTTCCCTTTTAATATGAAATTGTTATTTAGATAAATTATCTTTACGTTATGGAACAGAATAAATGTATATCGAACGAAGTCTATTTTATATAATACATATTTTTCAATTCGAACATATATTACATACCCCTTTCTAGTTCTTAACTAACTAGGCGTTGTGAGATTCCTTAGTCTACTTACTCAATAGAGTAAAAAAGAAAAGTCGACTTCAATTTTTTACAAGAATAATAATTTATACATATTAGCTTCCGATGTTAGTCCTGACATCGGAAGCTAATCGGATCGGATATTAATTCTCATATACACTATGTCTTAGCTACGACCTCATAAGCTATTATGTGGAAATTATTTTATTCTTTTAGTTCCAATAGTATCAAGATGATTCGTGCTAGATACAAAAATCTTAGGATACAACTATTATAGCACTGACTTAGAAGTATACGGACTGGGCATACCTACAAAATTAGCGTGACTACCTACAAAAATCTGGCGCATAAAATGGCCGCCTTTTATAGGGTTGTAACTCTGCAATATGCGCAGCTGATATCGATATTTTAACTAATATGATTTTTTTTCTCACTTTATATAATTGGATTTATTGCTTAATTTACTTTATTCCGTAGGTATTTACATAGATACAGGGCTGAATTTTCAATCGTCAAATAACTAATCTGGCGAATAAATGTAACTGACTGATTTATGGATTTTGTGTAGATAGAAATTAAACCCTTCTTTTGTGTTGAAATTATTACTGGAATGGTGATCCCAGATCCCATATTATTAATGTAAAATAATAATGATTAGTTGAGTAAAAATGAAATAAACTGTTTTAAAAATCAATACTTATTTATTATTATCATCACAAATAGTAAGTTATACAAGCAAGTTGTATATCATATTTTATTTATTCATTCGGATTTTAAATGAAAAATATTATCAAATTTCGAAAAATTCGAAAATCTGGCATGATCACGAAATATGATATGCAGGATAACATCCTGGATATCATATTTCATCCACCGTTTCATGATCATGATAGATTTTTATATAAACTAATATTATTATTATTATTTGTTCATTTCTGAAAAAATATTTTTTAATAAAATTTCTATAAGACAGTTTGTCACTGCTTCTTCTTGCATGGTATCTGAACCTTTTTCTGCCACAAATCCCGCAATATATTCTAATACAGCAATTGATAAGGTTTTTTTAATAATTTATATAAAAACTCTAGACTCTAATAGAGGCAGGCAAAAAACAAAAACTTTCAGGAGTCGTCTTCAGACGACTCCTGAAAGTTTTTGTTTTTTCTCCCGCAACTAGTAGCGACAAACGTACATATACTGTGATTTTTAATAATTACAAAACTTCTTAGCAGTTTTTTATTGGCTAAATAAATTACAAAATTATGCATCTTATATAAAGTAATAATTAAAAAATACATTCCTACCATAACACTTGAAATAAACTGTAAGACACTTATTTGACATAATAAAATATAAATAGAAGAAAAACACCTACTATAAGATAAGATGAAGCACTACACAACAAAAAACCTTTTAGCATTCAACAGTTTGACAGCAGATCTAACACAAAACTCAGCGCTTAACATGGCGACGCAGTCACGCATGGATGAGCTAATGACGTCACACGAAAGTGTTGTCAAAATAAGCAATTGACAAACTGTTGTTGTCTCCCTTTTCTAATGAAGCTACTGCTTTGTTAAAAAGAAACAAAAGTATTTTTGACAAGTGTGTGTCCGATATTATAGATATTTGTATAACTATTATTTCTATAGTAGAATACGCCGCCTCCATAGGTATTATATCTCTATGTATTTATTTATTACTATAATAGTAACCTTGCGCTCTCCCCACCTCGAGCAGTTACGCACGCAGAGAACATTGTAGTGTGCAACGACTGCACAGCCCGAATAGATGCCTAATGTATGTATTTCTGCATCCAAACTAATGGTGGTTAATATAGCGCATAGCGCCATATTATAGCGCGTTACTTCTTCGTAAGGCATAGCGCGTGCCATGTACGTAGTCGCCATGGCGCTACGACGCTATTATACTTCGGCGCTAGTCATATCAAGTGGCAATTAGTTCTAGCAGCAGCGCTGTTGGGAGCAGACGTGTGACGCAAATTTAATCTAGCAAGATGCTATTCATCGCGCGCGAACTAATTTAGTGTTAGACGTTATTTTGTTAGTGTATACTGTATAGTGATCAAAGGACACAGTTGTCTGCTACAAAAGAAGCCTAACTAATGTTTTTAAATGTAAATAAAATATAGATAGAAAAGTGTATATAATAGTGTTTGTAAATAGTTGATTTTTGTATATACAATTAATAAACTTTTAAATACACCTTTGATTTATAATTTATAATAAGGTTAAAATAACGTTTACGACAATTATAATAAAAAATGATAAATTTTATTTTGTTTTAAAAAGTACAGCCCTTAAAAATATTTTTAGGATAATAAAAAGTCTGATAAGTATGAAAGAGCGTTCTTTAATTTTTCTTTACCACTTTATTTTATTTTAATCTAAAATGCGACTTGTGAATGTTCTTATATAGCACGCGGTCTATCCAATGAACGACATGAAATTAATGTAGCGTGCTCCGAGATAAAGCGCGTTAACGCGCTTGCCGGCTTCCTACTCCTACACACTTTATTATAAATAGCGCGCTATAACATAGCGTATTTAATAGCGCGCTAGAAAATTTCTAGTTTATAGTCCGTAGCGTTATATTCTTTTTTGTTTATAGTCGTTTTGAACAACTTTAATCCAAACATGTCTGTCAAAACTCTGAGGTAAGCGGTACGGGTGAGGTGGGTTGAAATGCACGCTAATTGGTTTAAATCAAGGTTGCGACACTTGCTAATAAGCAAATAGTGATGGGAACTTTAACTAATAAATTTGGTACCAAGTCTACTTAATCCGTACCAGAATTATATTCTACTATAAATTAGTACAAAATAAAAAAGCAAAAGAAGTTTTATTTAAGTAGGTATCGTATTTAGTAAAATACCTATAATTTTTGTTTTAGACAATATTTTTTATTAAAACAAGCTTTCTTTACAATATTGAAATAATAATAGAATACTATTAATAATAAAATAGCAACAGTTATATAATACTGTCAAGTTTACTTCCGTTTCCTACTTGTCTTGACATGGCGTCTTAGCAGTAAAGAGAGCGGAGTGCCGTCTATTAAAAATTATATCAATTTTAGTATGAATTATTTTAAGAATTTTTGAATAATTTTATTTAATTATTAAATCAATTAATTCAAATATGGATTAACGTACATTCACTAAAAAAATTCAGCTTACACCTATGTCGCTTATAGTATAAGTCTGTAAAACATTCACGATAACATGCATAATATTTACTTGCACCAATATTATAGTTTAACTGGTACAGCACTAGTTACACGTGCCGGTAATTAAAGAAAAGTATAGCAACAATGAACTGCATTGAAAAGAAAGGGATGCATAGTCCGAAAATATCCGAAGATGTCCGAATAAATTAACGCGAGTTGCTTGTGACAAATATAGGTTGAGCTCTGATTTAATTTTAATTAATGAATTTGGAAATTAAAATTCATTATCTATGAAAAGTGATGCCATTTTTATAATTACGCATTTGGCTACTATTTCCGCACTATTTTATTGTACAGGGAACCATGTTGCGCGTCTGTTGTATTTTATTTTGTTGAAAATTCACGAGTCACATGCAAGATGTTCACGGGTCTGGGAAGTGGTCTCTACTAAAGTAGATCACGCGATCGTTTTCTTATGTAAGACGTATTTGTCTGACGTGTTGACAGAAAGTGGTCGCCTTTCATGAGGCGTCTATTCGGGCTGTGTACTCGTTGGTAGTGTGCTTCTATATTACGCCGTTCTGGAGCGATTTTTACTTGCGCAAATTTGAATATACGCTCATAAATCTAGATCTATTTAACGAACATCAAAAGAACTGCAAAAGAAATAATACTATAGGGATTTCAATCTTTTTTAGGGTTCCGTAGTCAACTAGGAACCCTTATAGTTTCGCCATGTCTGTCTGTCCGTCTGTCCGTCCTCGCTTAATCTCTGTGATCGTTGGCACTAGAAAGCTGAAATTTGGTACTAATATGTGTATCAATCACGCCGACAAAGTGGTAAAATAAAAATTGGAAAAAAATGTTTTATTGGGGTAACCTAACCCCCCTATATGTAAAGTGGGAAGTGATTTTTTTTTTAAATTTCAACCCTAACGTGTGATATATTGTTGGAAAGGTATTTAAAAATGAATAGGGGTTTACTAAAATCATTTTTTGATAATGTCAATAATTTCGGAAATAATCGCTCTAAAAGTAAAAAACAATGTGTCCCCCCCCCCCTCTAACTTTTGAACCATAAGTTTAAAAAATATGAAAAAAATTTGAAAAGTAGAACTTTATAAGGACTTTCTAGGAAAATCATTTTGAACTTGGATGGAAACAACAGTACCCACTACCGGGAGCAGTTGCAGGAGCGCAGAGCGCTGCTGGAGCGCGAACATAATGGATACCCACCTTTAAACTCCTAAGTGGGAACACTTATTGTGACGGACGGGAAACTACGGAACCCTACACTGAGCGTGGCCCGACACGCTCTTGGCCGGTTTTTATTTATTGTTAAAAAACTAATGATAATAATCTTTAATATTCGAAAATGGCAACACTTAGCAATAGAAAACAGTTTCCTTACACTAATTATTTCATTTTATACGCGGTAGAGCTACGCTGCAGCTATATTATGGTCTTAGCACGAATGGGTCGACTCGACCGGGGAAGTGCACGCTCTCACAGAATATCAGTGTAAAATAGCAGCATAATGCAGCATTACGCATACGAAACAAAGCAACATTACGTTGCTATTACTGGGATTCTGTGAGAGCGTGGTCTTGCGCCGGTCGAGCCGACCCATTCGTGCTACAACTACACTACTAATATAGCTGCAGCGTGGTGCTGCCACGTTAAAGACTTTTAACTAACTTTAGGCATTTAATGCCTTATTCATAAAAATACATCAATATAAGTAATGATTAAAGTTGCTCTCTACTCTCTCTCTTTCTCTCACACTAAATAATAATAGAAAAAGACAGATATATAGTTAATGAATACTTAGGTTTAGTAAGCAATAATCAACTACTTTATCTAAGACAAGTTATTCATAATCCGTAACTGTAGCAAATTAGCTTTCACAATTACGTTCACAAATTTCACAAAACTAGTCTTGTATGTTACCATATTACCACATACACGATGCAGCTATAATATTATGGTTGTAGCACGAATGGGTCGGCTCGAACGAGGCAGGGCTACGCTCTCACAGAATAACAGCTTAATGCTGCTGTGTTTCGTATGGTGAGTGTAGAGAACCGGAGACGCTTTTTACTGGAAACGAGACGTTCCTTCTTAGTCCTCAGTAGTGACAACGAATTGCATTTTTTTTATTTGAAGATAAATATAGAAGTCTATGGTTCTGAGCATCCACTTACCATCACGTGGACTGTGTGCTCTTTTGTCAACCTATTCTATAAAAAGGTACTTTTTCAGTTCACTAATTATTGTACGTTGCTCATAAAAAATCTAAATTAAAGGTTATTATGAATTTTTAACAATAACAATAAAATAATGTAAAGTAAATACTGGTCTCCACTGCCGAGGGCTTCCATTTTGTAAGCCTTGTGTATGTAATAAGGGCCGATTTTTCAATCCTCAGATAAGAGTTATAAATAGGATAAAATACAAATAAAAAAAACATGTGCGCAGTTCACACGCGGTAGAAGTGAAACCTTTAAAAAACTAAACTTCGAGAAAATTAAACGATACAGAGAGGGATATCAAGAGTAGGATAATTGTAGGATTTACGTAATGTCTATGTCGCAGCCAACTAGCTTAATTAGCCGTTCAATCAACTGTCTAGCCTCTTTACTAAACAGCGCCGTTCAACTAGCGGCCTGAATGATATTCAGTCCATGCGTTTCAGCCGATGCGTGTAATGCAACAGTTCATGCCTAATTATGCACTATGCGCTATATTGTACAAGTATACGCGGCTTTGCAGCCTAACCTACTGTCGCTGATATTACAAGATAGTTGTTATGTTGTAGTAAACGCAGCAGCTGTGCCTTAATTCCTTTTTCCTTCATATTACGTTTGCTAGTCCTATAGGTGCCGTGAGGTGTACAATGCCGACGAGCGAGGTTGTTTTTAGACGTTATCGAGATTATGAAATAAATCTCGATAACGATAATCGATAACGATTTATTTCATAGTTGTACGCACAACTGGTGTTATATAATTAGGGGCAAGCACAAGCACCTCTTGCTTGCGCCATTACTGGTTCTCGCTCCATCTGGCCACGGTTATGCAGCTCGAATTTCATGTCATAAATGGTATGAGAACGTGTAAAAATGTTCAAAATATAATAAATAAAAATTATATTAAAATAAAATATTGCTGAGTTTCTTTACGGTTCTTCCCAGAATAGAGATTATTTCTTAGAGTATACATAATAATAATAATAAATATTTAATTTTATTTCTAATTACACATGTTTACATACAGGAATGAATATGATTACAATTAAATAAAGTAACAATAAGTCTAACAAAAATAACATACTACATATGATAAAATTAAAACTATGTGTAGCTTAATAATGTAGAATATACAAAAGAAAAATAAAAAAGTCAAGTTTATAAAATTAGCTACCTGCCTGAACCAGGTTGAGTACCTGTGTTTCAGACATCACTTACACAATGGGTTTAATCACGTAGGACACTAGATATTTAAATAATTAAACTATATTATATAATAAATAAAATATAATAAAATAACAATTAATTGTTACCTACAATTAATACAAACTATTTTAGAATTTCTAACAACTTCTCTGTGTCTTCGTAATTTAATTTATTTAGAAATTCCCTTACACTTATATTACAGTTCTTATAACTTAGACTATATACCTTTAGTGACTTGTTGAGCTTGTTATATAGAACGGGTCCTAAAAATATGTAAAATTTGTTCACAAATGCGTGTTTGGTTTGAGGGTTTACACCAAAGACTATATAACCACTTGACTGCGCATACAATGCCCCGACGCTCGAAAACTATTAGTATTTTGTCGCCTATGCATCGCCTATGGTACTATTAACCATTTTAGTATTGTCCAAGTGTTAGACCTGTGTGTACGCTAAATTAATGCAAATTTTTATAAATTTTATGCAATTATAATGCATCAAAATGCCTTCATGCGCGGTGAAGTGGTGTGGGAAACATTCCAGGACAGATTTCGAAAAAGAATGGAGTAACTTTTCATTGCTAAGTTTACTTATATATTTTTTAAAATATGAAAATTATTGTTGATTGATTCAGATTATGAGCCACCGCAGGGGTCTATCTAAAACGGTGGCCGGGTAAATAACGACATGGTTGAGTCGCGCGTTGATGTCTTTTGGAAAAGTCTCGTTCTATTATTAGACAATTCTAATGCTTCTATCTCTTTCTTTCCCTTTGTACGTTTATCGTAAACATTAGTACTTACTGTTACCTTTAATAGCTGAAAGACGATATCGAAAATTATAAAATTAAAATTAATAAAAAGATTATTCAATTCACTCACTGTGAAAAAATTAATACTTTTAACCGTCTTCAGAAAAAAGAGGAGGTTATCAGTTTGTCGGTATTTTTTCCTAGTTAAAATTTATAGTTACCTAGTTAAATTACTGTTAATATATTACTGTACACTCCTCGACATTTTATGATAAATCTTTTGCTGTTCTAGGAGTAAGACTCTGGAACTCTCTCTCACTCCTTACCCCAGTCCATTAAAAGTGCTCAATCTTTAAATGTGTTCAAGAAACAAATTAAGGAACACTATTTGTCTCTTTAACCCCTCTCTCTTCCTCTTCTTAGTTACGGTCACTAATATACCTTAAGTATGTTGTCACTTTATAGTATAGTACCCGGTTGACCGAGCTTTGCTCGGTATTTTTCGCTCGATTTTTTTAATTCGTGTGTTTTGGAAATTATATTTAGATACAAATTACATACTGATGAATTATAAATAATATTTTTTGATCTTAGCGACATAACAGAAAAAACTGAACTGGTTATTTGAATAAAAAATCATGAGTGCAATTATTTTTATTTAAATTTTCGTGTTTTTAAAAAATACTAAAAAAAGGGCTCGAAAAAAATATATTTTCTCAAAAAAGAAAGAAACTTGAAAAAAAAATAAAAAAGTCGGTCGGTCGGTCGGTCTGAGCTCGAACCGGGGTTTTACGATTTTGTGACCGCCCATTATACCAATAAGCTATTTATAATCATTACCAAACTGTCAAAATTTACCTTCTTATTCTAACTATATTGTAGCAGTTTTTAATTGCCTAAAAACACGGACAAAAAGACATTTTCTAAAAATAAATCTTAGCTAGATCGATTTATTATCCCCGAAACTCCCTGGACACTAAATTTTATGAAAATCGTTGGAGCCGTTTCCGAGATCCCGATTATATATATATATATACATATATACAAGAATTGCTCGTTTAATAGTATAGGATAAGTTGTATTTTTTTGTCTAATTTAGTGCACCCTACCCGTTAATCTTATTTTTATTTTTATTAATTTCCTCTTCTGGGTTGTCTGGAAGAGATTGCTATCTAGCAATAAGACAAAACATACTCTGTACACAAACAATAAAGATTGCTGGTGAATCTCAGACAATTCAGACCATGAAGAGATGCCCGCAGGGTGGGGTTCTTTCACCTCTCCTGTGGAACATGGTCATTAATGAACTCATCAGCAAACGCCTTTTGTTTTTCTCCCATTGTTTGTTCATTATTTGTTATATTTATGTTTTGTTGGTGTACAATAAAGAGTATTGTATTGTTAAATTATTTAGATTGGTGTACCGAATCAGAACGGCTTACAATTGCAAAAGGACACTAAAGACAAGTTATTGTACGGATCTACTACAATAATAGATATTTGTCGTCGTTGTAAAATTTTTAATAAGAGGGCGATCAATGAGAAGAGTGGTTCAAAAGTGCTGTCTCCAAAATATAATACTAATTATTTTATGAGAACGGTTTTAAAATCTCTGATTAGGTATTATTGATTCCCGTACATTCATTTTCATCAATTTGAAATAGAATCAACAAATCATTTGATTGAATTAGCAAGATGCATAATTTACAAATATTGTTACGAGCTCGAGGTTCGTGACAATAAAAATTGCCGATAGAATTACCTAAATTAACACTTTAATTTACTTTACACAAATTAAAGTTAAAAACACTAATAATTAAACACACTAATTCACTTAATTCCGCTCCGAAGCTTCGCTTGTGTCGCTGAGTTCAACTCTCTTCGATCGCATCTTGCAGCGCCTATTTATTTAAATTAGCAAAGAAACATCCCGAATATTCAGGTAAATGCGCGCAAAGCGACGAGTGCTCGAGTATAGATTTTCTAGAAACTTAGTTCTTCGGATGGCGCTGTCGGTTGAGAGATCTGTGATGTCATTCTTTACACGCTCTACTCGCTCTCGTTCCTGACACTAGATGGCGCTAGTATATCGTCGACTGGAGCGCGTAACAATATGTAGACGCTTGTTTATATTTTTTTACAAAGAACAATCAGGACCCTTAAACTTTAATTCGAAATAAATATAACAAATTAATTCATTTCAAAAATCAATAATAATAAAGATAGCCATAACAACGCAACTTGACCATTCGCAGCCACGCGTTCTTCATCGCCCCCCGGCCCGCAGTAGTGAGTCGTGTGTTTAGAAGAAATCTGCCTATACGCTCTCTAGTGGTTATATTCTCTATGGTTTACACAAACTAAGTCCATTATTCTCCTGTCTATGGATTTTAAGTTAAACGGAAGTTCAGTATGCTGTTTTAATATGATGTTCAGGATAAACAACTGACGGACAGTTAGTACACTACATGCCAAGTAAAGTTGATGTGTAGGAAACATGAAAGGACGGAAAGTGGCTACTTTTAAAACTGCTCTCTGAGCACTTTCTAATGGGAGCAATATTGTTTTAGAAGCTCCACCCCAGGAAGTAATGCCATAAGTGAGTATGGATTGACACAAAGCTAAATAGACCTGTCTTATCAATTTGAAGTCAGCGATGTTACGAAGATATTTAAAAATATATATTAATTTACGAACTCTAGCACAAAGTAAATCGATGTGCTTGCGGAAATTTAAATTTGTGTCAAGCGTGATACCTAGATATTTTATATTGTCTGTTTTTGTTAATGCAGAACATGCACGTGCAGTGTCATTATACGAGTTACAATTATGAGCGTAAATATTTAGGTGAGTAGGTATGTTATTATTTCTCATTACAAATAACATATATTGTGTTTTATCAGCGTTTAAACGTAGGAGATTACTAAGAAGCCAGTTAGATACTATGTTAAAGCCTTGCTGAGCGTATTTATAAACCTCATCTCGTGATTTAGCTGAGAATAACAGGGCTGTGTCGTCTGCATACGACATAATGACACCATTTTGAAGTTGAAGATTGCATAAGTCATTTATATAAATTAGGAACAATGTAGGCCCCAGAATACTGCCCTGTGGGATTCCATAAGAGCTGTTAATAATAAATAAGCAAAGTTATTAATGGTTATTCTGAATCAGAGGTAAAAGCTTTGATTATATTATATATAATCAAAGGGTAAAAGCATAAATAACTGACCATGCATGTTAGATAAGTGAAACGGATTGTTTTTACAATATTTCTGTAAATCAACCGCTGGAAGAATCAAAATCATTTATACAGCTTGGTACATCTTGCGAACCGGTATCAAAAAAAAAAATTAAACGTGAAAAACAGTCTGAAATTACAGGTTATATTGCAAAAAAGTCTTTGCCTGAAATTATTTCCCGCTTGGCAGCAGAGGATGGACTTACTTATAAGGGCAATCACAAAGAGTAAATTCATTCGTGAGAGTATTACCCAGCGAGGATACAAAATGCCTAAGAACGAGACTGATATCATGAAAATCATCTTGAATTATTATGAAGAAAAAAAAGAAGAAATGATTCAGAATTTAAAAGATATTGTCGCTTCTGGTGCACGTTTCAGCCTTTCAGTTGACGAATGGACCAGCGTCGGAAACCGAAGGTACTTTAATTTGTGTTTCCATGGTAAGGATGGAGAAGTTTTCAATTTGGGATTAATCTATATATCAGGTAAATGTGGTGCCGAAGAGACCAGGAAAATAGTAGAAATTACATTAATAAGATTTAAATTGGTTTTTGAAAAACATATTGTGGCCACCACCAGCGATAGCCCAAACGTAATGAAGAAGTTTGGTAGGGAAAGCCCCAGCGAGATGATTTTATGTATGAACCACGCAATCCATCTAGGAGTCGTAGATACATTTTATAAAAAGAGAGAGGCTTCTACCACATCCACAGTTTTTAACTGCGAAGATAGTGAGGATTAATTCATGGAGAACTCTACTGATGATTAAACGGACTACGAAACAAACTACCAACCAATAGATGAAATTAAAAGAGTGCTTGATGAAACAAGGTTTTTAGTGAAATTATTTAGAAAAAGTCCACTGAAAAACAGCCAATTACAGAATTATGTGAAATGTGAATTTGGGAAAGAACTCAGTTTACTACTGGATGTTAAAACAAGGTGGAATTACATCATTGTGATGGCGGAACGGTTTCTGAAGCTCAAAAATTGCGTGAAGAAAGCGTTAATTGATATAAATATGTTAGATAAGTGGAATGAAGACAATCTTCTTCTTTTGCAGTCAATTGTTGATTTGTTGCAGCCAGTTAAGATAGCTGTGGAAGCCTTAGGTCGACAAAACGCTTCATTACTTACAGCCGAAGCAATAATTGACGTGTTACTTAAAAAATTCAATCGACAATGACTAATAATAATTTGGCTAAGCGGTTCTTCGAAACTTTGAAAGCTCGCCTAGAAGAGAGAAGACCACAACGAGTTGTATGCTTGTTGAAATATTTGCACACTGGCCACCACACCTCACAGTCTCAAAACACGGTATTTTTCAACTCGAATATAAGTAAAACTGCACTAATTGGCTTTGCGGAAGAACTGTATTGTAGGCCTTTTGAAAATGTCCCTAGTATACGGACACTAGACCCGGAAATAATAGGCGCTGAACCTAGTAACAGCAGCTCTAAAGTACACAACGAGCCTAACGATGACGAGTCCTTTGTAAATCGAATGGAACAAGCAATAAAAAATATTCAGGAAAGTGTACCCGAGATTCTGGAAAAGAAAACAAGAGCAACGTTAAAAAAGGAGTTTCAGTTGTTTGAAGCAACCGGAAAATGTACAGAAAGTTTGGAACTACTGTATAAAGCCTTAAACACAATAAAACCGACATCTGTTGAAAATGAGAGAGTTTTTTCCTTGTCCGGTGGCGTTATTACAAAAATCAGAAACAGACTGTCGGACAAAGCTGTTGACGCTCTGATTTTTTTAAAAGCCAATTTTATTAAATCAGCAAAGAAATCGAGTTATTGTGTTAGTTGAATATTTAAAAGACTGATTTGTAAGTTGTTTTAGTATTTATACTTATATTATTTAATTATTAAACAAATCTGTGATTATGATAATTAATAATGGTGTGATTATGACCAATGACTAGATACTAGAAGTACTCGATAATAGTAGTTATTAAGAATTAGTATGATTTTCAACTAAGTTCGCGTTTTATAACTATAGCTTAAAAGTGAATTTGTATGTGATTGAAAGAAGTAAACAAAGTAATTATTAAACTGTATATGTTTATTAAATGTTGACTTTTACACTAAATTGCCTTTTTTCCTCTTAAAATTAAAAAAAAATTGCCTCTTAAAATAAAAAACAAAAAAAATTCATAAAAGTCTCGAAGTCCCGGGAATTCCCGACACTTTGATTTTAGGCTGTCTCGTGTCCCGGGAATTCGAAATTGTCGGGAATTCCCAAACCCTATCGTAAATCCTAGAAGAGTTCAGAATATTTTCGATTCTATCGCGATATCATTAAATAGAATATTGTAGCTGAGGAGAAGGATCATTGGAAGCATGGCATATTCTATTTACACAAGCATTATACAGTCCACCTGGTGGAAAGTGGATTCCGAGGCCCATAGACATCTGTAATTGATTTTGTACGTGGTAGAACCACACTCTAGCTATCTGCGTAAATATATATATATATATATATATATATATATATATATATATATAATCACTATCAGTATCACTAGACTCAATGGAAGAATAAAACACATGTGGATGTCTATGGGCCACTGCGTCCACTTACAATCAGATGTACGGTATGGTCATTTTTCTCTTTACTCTAAACAATAAATATTGATTATGAATCAAAATTCAGATGTGTTTTCACCCCTAAAGAAAATAATGGAAAGCCTCGGTACCAGTAGTGTCTCCGGGTCTCTACTTCTACTACTTCTTTACACTGACCATACGAAACACAGCAGTGTTAAGCTGCATTTTGCGCTGGTTGTCATACGTGGTAGAGCCACGCTGCAACTATATTATGGTTGTAGCACGAAAGGGTCGGCTCAATCGGGGAAGGACCAAGCACTCACAGAATACCAGCGTAAAATAGCAGCTTGATGCTGCTGTGTCTCGTATGATGAGTGTAGAGAACTGGAGACCCGTTTTATTGGAATTGGGGCATTCCATCGAAGTCCTTAGGGGTGACAACGCATTTGCATTTTGATCCTTTATCGAGGATAAATGTAGATGTCTATGGGGCACAGGATCCACTTACCATCAGGTGGACTGTGTGCTCGTTTGTCACCCTAATTCTATAATAAAAAATGGTATTTTGTGAGAGCGTTGTTTAACCCCAGTGGTGGCGAACCATTCGTGCTGCAACCATAATACAGCTGCAGCGTGGCTTATCATGAACGTAGCGTAAAAATTAGAGCCGTAAAGTGGCGGTATAAGAATATCCACTAATCTACATTCCGCAAGAGGCGACGGAGTTGTAACAGGAGATGTGTAGCAGCATCTTCCTGATATCAACTAAAAATAATAAAAACTGACAAGCGTGGTGTCTCTACAGCAAAATCTCCCCTTTGAAGCAAACTTTGAGAGATTAGAACCGGATACTGACAATTTGTTAAACAAGGCCGGACGCATTGAACAAGACACTGATTGCCTGATAATACAATAACTTTGCCCCCGACAAATACGAGTAGGTAAAGCAAGAATGAAAACCGGTTATCCGTAGTGTACACAACAAAGTATATTATATGCATAAGAGTAATAAAATAAAAAAAGATAAAACACACACCTACATAGATAAAACAGTGATAGTTTGGAAAAAACTGAAGAGCACACCAATGTTAATCTCGCTACACTGTTAATTGAAAGGGCGAGGCTCTGCTACTCGAAACCGATAATCTATAAGATTATTATCATCTCATAGTGTGTACAGTAAAGAATGAATAATAAAGCATACCAAAAAACAATTATTAAAATTTTTGTCAGTCTGTTTGTTTCGGCTTATTTCCGAAATGGCCTGACCGATTTTGACGGGTCACTGATGGGACTTTCACTGGCAGGTAGCTGATGTGATATAGAGATTAACTTAGATTACGTTTATTTTAAAAAAATAATTAGGGTTCCGCGCAAAGTAAAAAACAAAATCCAATCGTAATTATTACTATTCAATAAGTGGTGTGCTAAACATAAGACTCAGTATCAGCTACTAATAAATCTAATTGATTTGCCTCGACATCAGTAGGTTTGAACATTCCTTGATTCTCGCAAGTGAGCGCTAACATCGCTCTAGGCTTGGAGATCATCAACATAAATGATGCTGGTACAGTGGGTATCACTCATCATTCTCTAAACCATTTCCCATTATCTGGGGTCGGCGCAGTAAACCTTCTTGTTCCATTCCTCTCTATCAGCCGTCATTTCCATACTTACTCCTTTCATTCTCATATCACTCTTCACACAATCGATCCATCTTTTATTCGGCCTTCCTCTGCCCGTGTGTCCCTCCACATTCATGTTCAACACTCGTTTTGTGACATGACTTTCATTCCTCCGCATCACATGCCCAAACCATGCCAATCTGCTTCCTCTCACCTTTTCTACCACAAGCGCTACTTTCAGGCTTCCTCTTATATACTCATTCCTTATCTTATCCATCCTGGTCACACCACACATCCATCGTAACATTCTCATTTTATTCGCATGCAGTCTATTTTCATCCTTCTTCTTGACGGCCCAGCATTCACTTCCATACATGACGACAGGTCGGATGATCGATTTGTAAATTTTCCCCTTCAGCCTTATTGGCATTCGGGGATCGCACGTTGTGGCTGTGACCTGTCGCCATTTCATCCACCCTGGTATCACTACTAATCGATTTAAGAGTACTTAGGTAACTAAGCCTAACGCAATCAATATGCACATTTAATTCTGGCATTAATGAACTAGTTTATAATACATATGACTATGCACCTTAGTGAGTACTTTTTACGTGGTAATCACACGGCAGCTAAGTACATATATAATAAAAAGTACTTCTTTGCTTTATGGTAGCTATAGTACTTTGAAGGCCTGGAGTCGCGTTCAGATAGACCAACCATAACTCACATAACTCGTCCTCGTTCCCATTAAAATGTGTTATCTTTAATCTCTATATATCTCTGTGTACAAGTGTTACAGCTCCAAATCAACCAACTTAGGAAAACATCATGATGCAACATTGAAATTGGATGCGTTAACACATTTTTTTTCAATCGATTTCAAAAAAGGAATTGGACTGTATTTTTGTGTGTGTGTTATCTCAGAACTTTTTTTTCGGTGAACCGATTTGGATGGTTTTTTTTATCTGAAAACTGGTGCTTTTCATGTTTTTGAGTTATCCCAAATAATGCGTATTTAATTGACTTCGACTATATTGATGATGTTCTCATTTTATTTTAAAGTCGGGTTTTAGTTTTATCACTTGTTTAATTGACAAACTAGCTAGCCCACAGTCCAGATGACGGTAAATGCATGCTCTGAAGTCTGAACCATAAACGTCTTAAATGGAATGCGCAATTCGTCGATAATTGTTTTCTACGTCGACGCAACACAAAACCTGTTATTTAATCAAATTAGTAAACTAGTTTTGCGCAATCCAAATTTTCGAGATATTACTACTAAATTCCGTCATACTCACATCGATATTCCATATATCATATTTATCCTGGAGGTATTTTTTATAGGAGAGGGGGCAAATGCTGGATACGGCTCATCTAATGGTAAGCGATTACCGCCGCCCATGAACAACTGCAACACCAGGGGAAAATTGCAGATGCGTTGCCGACCTTTTAAAAAGGAGTAGGCTCATATCTTGAATGCCCTAAGTCGTATCGGTCCGGAAAAATCTCTGATGATAATCGATTCCACAAGGAAGTTGTGCGAGGAAGTAAAATTCTTTTAAATCTCACAGTGGTGAACCGTCAGTCGTCTAGATAGTATGGATGGTATCGCGACTTTGCTTGCCTTGTTAACAGTAAAAAAAGTCTCCGGTTCTCTACACTAACCATACAACATGCAATTACCTTCATAGGTAATTGTCACATTTATAACGCCGCGAGTTTTTATGGCTATTTTTATAGCAATATTGAAAAAACAACAGCCATTCATCAATTATGAAATAAAATACTGTTATTATTTTAACTCGCCTTCACTTCGCTACTTCAATGCCAACAAGTCTTAGCATAAATTATTATAATATTGATCAAAACATCTTAGTTACACACACCATACTTTTTGCATAAATTGTTAATATAATTCTATATTTTTCTAACAACAGGTATTCTACACATTCTCACTGACTGATCAGTGATCAGTTATCAAACTAAAGTATTTATTTAATCAAGTTGGTTAATGATAAAAACATTTTGTACAATACGAAATGTTTTTATCATTAACCTACTTAAAATTGATAATATGGTAAAGTACTAAGTATATGTAAAAGAAAACAATATAATTTTGTTCATCCAAACGGTAGATGTACTAATGAAGTAGTAGATGGTAGATGTACTGAATCCAAAACATTTTGCAACATCACTAATTTTTCTCCCTTTTCCATTGCGCAAATTAATGACACTTTTCGTTAATACACAATTTTTTCCTTTACTGGCCATTTTTAATAGCATTGGGTGACAAACGAGCACACAGTCCACCTGATGGTAAGTGGATGCTGTGATAAAATAAGTGCTAGATATCTACATTTATCCTCAATTAAAAATCAAAATGCAGATGCGTTGTCACCTCTGACGACTAAGATGGAATACCTCGATTCCAGTAAAAAGGGTTTCCGGTTCTTTACACTCACCATACGAAACATAGCAGCATTACGCTGCTACTTTACGCTGGTATTCTGTAAGAGCGTGGTCCTACCTCGGTCGAGCCGACCGATTCATGCTAGAGCTACAATATACCTACAGTGGCCACACTGCTCTAACACGTAACACGTATATGTATACAGTACAAAAATTTGAAAACAACTAAGAAAAGATACACAACTGATAAAGACATGTGTTAGGTAATTACGACAAACAAATTAACATATTGTTACGAGCTTGAGGTTCGTGACAATAAAAATTGCCGATAGAATTACCTAAATTAACACTTTAATTTACTTTATACAAATTAAAGTTAAAAACACTAATAATTAAACACACTAATTCACTTAATTCCGCTCCGAAGCTTCGCTTTGTCGCCGAGTACAACTCTGTCTCGATCGCATCTTGCGCCACCTATTTATTTAAATTAGCAAAATATCCGGAATGTTCAAGTAAACACGCGCAAGGTACCGAGATTTCGAGTATAGATTTTCTAGAGACTTAGTTCTTCGGGTGGCGCTGTCGGTTGAGAGTGTGATGTCATTCTCTGCAGAGCTCCCCTCGCTCTCGTTCCTGACACTAGATGGCGCTAGTTGACTTATTCACACAACAATATTTCTAAAAATTCCATTGCATGTACAAAATATTTACTCTACTGACTTTATATCAGTCATGTTTAAAGGTCCGTATAATTAACGTTTATTAGGGTCTTAATAATGATAATTGTTTCGCTATAGAGTGGTTGCTACGCTATAAAGACTGTTCCAATATAAAGGTAACAATGTAAACCAAACAAACCTTAGCAAATTCTACGTTTTAAGGAGTTTTTCAATAAATAGAAGTTCGCAATACAGTTGACCCGCGGTGATACGACTAACGTTTTGCAAGGCGGCGTCGGATTATCGAATTTGCCGGACTATAGAGTACTGCCACAGCCCCCTGGTAGTCCAGAACTTTTTGAAAAAGAGTCATCTTGTAATCTGACAGATTACATATAAAATGTGTAATCTGTCGGAAATAAGAAAAATGAAAATGATGAATGAATACCTAAACAATAAAATAATGAATGCCCGCTAGGCCGCTACCATAGGCACATTGACATTAACAGAGACAATATGCGTCAACCTAGATTAGTGGTGGTGCTATCTAATTGCAACCTGTTTGTCCACGTATTCAAGAAGCACCCCCCCCCCCCCGGGCGAATATATAGCGTGATTTGAACCTACCTACAAGTAAAAGACATGTCGGATTACATGGGGGACGGTTTAGCCAGGGGTCGGATTATAGGGGCTCCACTGTATAGTTTACACTGTATATACTCTCCATAAATATAGGTAAATAAAACTGTAAGAGCCCATCTAATATCGAAATAACAGCCTTTGCGTGACATTAAGACATGAATAACCATTTTTAATTTTTTGTCTGTATGTTTGTCTGTCGAATTCGAGCTTCGGAATGGCTGAACCAATTGTCATAAATCATAAAAAATTGATATATTAAATGCTTGTTCTTTTAAGATTCATCATCTTTAAATCTAAATACCACCACATTAAAAAAGTAAAAAAGTTCTTTATTTGCCACAAATCTTTTAACTAATGGAATACTGGCCACTAAGCTAGTTGTAAAAACTGTATCTTAACAGCCAGTGTCTTCCCTCTTAGTGGTTAAACTACAATTGATGGTTTATTCCACTTTTTCCCCACCAATTGTCCCACGAGTGGGACAAAGTGGACTCTTTAAAATGTGTTTATCTAGTTTTCCCCACTAATTGTTTATTGATCGGACAAACAACACTGGTAATGGTAAAACAACAATGGTAATTTGAAAAAAAACAAATAAAAAAAATAACTGGTAAAACAACAACGGTAATTTTTCCCACTAGGACTGGCATAAGCAAATTCTAAGATCTTGAAGTATTTTTCAAGTAAATCAAGAATGATTATTACAACAATATTAATGTCCTGGAACCATTATCAATAACACATGGTAGAGCCCTGCTGCAGCTATGTTATGGTTGTAGCACAAATGGGTCAGCTTGCACAGAGACGGACCACACTTTCACAGAATACTAGTGTAAAATAGCAGCTTTTGCTGTTTTTTGTATGGTGAATGTTAGAACCTGGAACAAGGCCTTGTAGCAACTGGAACTATGGCATTCCATCTTATTCCTCAAGGGAGGCAATGCATATGAATTTTGATTCCTAATTTAAAAAAGATGTAGATGTCTAGAGGCCACAGCATCCATTTACCATCAGGTGGACTGTGTGCTCGTTTGTCACCACTTATACTATAAAAAAATCAAAAACAGTACATATTGATTAATATGGCAAGTTAAAAATTGGATAGAAATTTACGTAAGGCCATATTCACAAACATTACTTGCACAAGTATAGGAGCCAAAATATGATAAGTAAGATGTCACTCACTGCTTTCATGGCAAGCTATAGATAGCTTATACAATACTCTAAAAGGTATTTCTTGTGCATATGCTTAACATTGATTTAGACACTGGGATTCCGTTTTGATGTGGCTCACTTCATAATCCATGTTTTTGGTATGCCAGAAATGAAAGAAATTGTATGTATTTAATACTGACATAGCAGTAGCCCATGGCTCTGATGGGCATTTTGGGAAAGAAGTCCATTTTTTTAACTTAAAATGATACTTTAATAAAAACTTTCTTACCACTGCTTTGAAAAAACCTATCCTGTGAAGAACCAGTAAGAAACCCAAAACTTCTTAAATATTAATTACCAAACATATTACATTATATATAACAATCAATTGCTGTCTATTATTCTTGCAAAAACTCAAAAATGGCTAAACTGATTTTGATGAATTTTTTATGTGTATTTGAGTGGATCCCTGGATGGTTTAAAAACTATATTAAACCCTGTAGGTGGCGCTGTTGTCGAGATTTAGAAATTACCCGAGCAAAGCCATTGTATGTAAGTTATACAATTAATAACAATTCCAATTCCAGTAATATTATATTTAGAAGAATGTACATTCTTTAATTTAAAAATCAAACATATCTTCTTATAACAAGTTATTAAATGTATGAGTATTATGGTCAAGGTTTTTTATTAAATATATGTAATGATGGATTCGGATTAAATTTTAAGCAAAAGAATATACCTATAATTTGAATAGAACCACATAATACATAATTAAATTCTTTTAATGATTACCGATTGTTTGAATAATAAACTTTAATTACCATTTATATGTATCCAATACTAACTATAACTGTACAATTTAAAATAACATTTATTTGTAATGAAAAATTATTAATTATTTTTTGGATAATTATTTTAGTAAAAATTGACAATATTCGTTTACTTTAACCATACTATGGGTTAGTCTATGGACGCCAAGAATGGTAGACGATAGTGCATATACCATACATAATATAGCAGCTATTAAGAAGCGAAGTGTCTGGTAGTACTGAAATCATTACATGTGGTAGAGCCACAATGCAGCTATATTATGGTTGTAGCATGAATGGGCCGGCTCGAACTGAGAAAGACCACACTCTCACAGAATATCAACTTAAAATAGCAGTTTGATGCTGCTGTTTCGTGGGGTGAGTTTAGAGAACCGGAAACCCCTTTTACCGGAAACGAGGCATTCCATCTTGGTCCTCAGGGGTGACAACGAATCTCCATTCTGATTATTTGAGAATAAATGATCAGGTGGACTGTGTGCTCATTTGTCACCCTTATTCCAATTTAAAAAAAGGCTATATAAAAATGAAAAAAAAAAGATGAGTTTTAAAATAAGTAGCTAGAAAAATTGGTTCAAACACATTGCACAAACAGAATAAGAGCAAAGAATATCTATTTCAGAAAATTATCTGCATATTGTGATTTTTCATTTATGTTTATCACCCACGTGGACATATTTTATGGATAAGAGTTATGAAAAAATTATATTAGAAATAAGCAATTTACCTTTTTTAACAGCTGCTTCAACTGCGCAAAGGCCGGTCACGCCAGTAGAACCAAAAATTACAATTTTCTTCATTTTCCTAGAAGAAACAAACAAGCAAAAGGGATATACAGAATTGAATAGTGAATTTGTAAAAAAAAATTGGAATTGATGAAAGTAGTTGTCACATGAAAGTTGTAACTCTCGAGAAATGTTTTCAGTAACAACTGTTAAAAAAATAATCTCGTTCTTACCTGGAACCCAGTAATGCACGAAGATAAAAACGTTTAGACCACGGAGCTTAGACTTGATATAAACAGAAAGCACAAAACTTCTGGGGTTTTAACTTAGGAAGCACGATAAATAAATAAAAAATATAATTGCTCCAACCTCCAACTATCAATACAACAACATTCTCTGTCTACGAACAAAACGTTTAGCGTTTACTTTACTCCATAGATAAATAGATATGTAATAATTATCAGTAATTATATAATTTAGGGATGTTCGATGATCATCGAACGAAGTTAAAAATTAAAACATCGATGTTGCCACCAGTTGCCACATGCTAAACATCGTAACATCGATGATACCACATGTCAAACATCGAAACATCGATGTCAATGAGCCAATATTTGATTAAAAAGAACTTGTGAACAATGCGAACCCGCGAAATCAATATCAACTAAATATTAATTCATCTCCTATTAAAGGTTTAAAATAATCACCTGAAAAATATTATCATTATGTTGTGTCAAACTCAATCTCAAGTGTGAACCGTAATGTCATAGTTGCTTTCGCTTTGTTGTTCTGTGGTATCATTGTCGCCTAATAACTATTCTACATAAATTGATATACAACTAATGTTTTTTCTCTTGCTGTCTATACACATATAATTTTGAAACAATATGAATATACACAATTTAATTATATTTAGCTGTTTTTTGAGCTAATGAGTTTATTGTTTGCTTGAAGTTTATGAAAATAAATCACTGGGCGATTGTGAGCATAGAAAATTTCACTGCATAGTGCATTTTACAGTGCATTTTATAAACGGCTGTGGATACTTACTGTTTGGGCTGTCTGAAAAAAAAATAGTGAACAAAGGTGACAGAAAAGTCTGATATTTTGTTTTTGTGAAGTTTGCTAATTCGCCCTCTATAATCATATTTTTTTTGCGATAGGAGTGGTTAATATAGAACCTACGACTAAATCGTAAATTAGGTCTCATAGTAAATTTTTCGTAGATTTTTGGTTGTGTAGGAACATTTGAAGATCAAAATAATAACATTAAGCATTATCGGCAGAAAATATAACAAATAAACTAAGCATTTGTTAACTTTTGCCCCTTTTTAAATTACTATTTAACAATAAATGTTTTATATAAATGTCTTTCATTTCATAAATAATAAACTATAAACTACACTATTAATTTTTTGTTCATCTAATTTTAACCTACTAATTAGGTACATATGCAATAACATCGATAATGGCCAACATCGATGTTTTAAGTTGGATAAACATCGAACATAAAAGAAGCTATCGATATCAACATCGATGTCATCATCGTTGTTTCTACAACATCGAGCATCCCTAATCTAATTTAAATAGCAAGCTATATTGTAGTTTACTCTTTGTTCAATGATTGAAACTAGGGATGTTCGATGATCATCGATGGTAAAAATTAAAATATCAATGTTTTACCATCGATGCTGCCACATATCATACACCGATTATAATCATAATTGATAGCGTCCGTGTACGGCTTAAAGATCTCTCGTCAGATTAGTAAGCCAATCCATAAAGGTGGGGTTTTGTGGGAAAAGTCTCTACACAACAAAAGTATAAAATTACCGATATTCAAATTAATTGTATTTTCCCTTGCTGTCTATACCCACATAATTTTGAAACAATATGTATCTACACAATTCATTTATATTTAGCTGTTTTTTGAGCTTGGTATAACGAGTTTATTGTTTGCTTAAAGTTTGTGAAAATAAATCACTGGGCGATCGTGAGCATAAACAATTTCACTGCATAGTGCATTCGACTGTGCATTTTATAATGTTGTTGGTGTTATGTTACAGCCTATAAACGTCCCACTGCTGGGCACAGGCCTCCCCTCATTTCTGAGAGGGTATTTAGGGCAATGAAGTGTCCACCGCACTGCCCCAATGCGTGTTGGCGAACTTCACATGTCTTCGAAATATTTTTTCTTATTCCTCAGACGTGCAGGTTTCCTCACGATATTTTCCTTCACCGCCGAGCACGTGGTAAACCAGCATTTAAAATTGCAATTAACAGTTTCATTGGTCCCGGCGGGGATCGAACCTGGGTTATCCACGTTCTGTTATATTTACAGCGAGCGTTAACCATCTGAGCTACCACGGCTCTGAGCATTTTATAAACAGCTGTAGAAACTTACTGCTTGGGCTGCCTGATTAAAAATTGAACAAAGGTGACGGAGGAGTCGAAAAAAGTCGAGAAAAGTATTTTATTTTTGTAGAGTTTTTTTTTTGATTTTTCCTCTATTATCATATTTTTATTTCGCAATAGGAGTAGTTGATAGAAAACCTACGTCTAAGTCGTAAATTAGAACCCATAGTAAATTTTTCATATTGGATTTATGATTGTATGACGGCAAAAATATAATCAATGAACTAGATATATGTTAACTTTTCCCATTTTATTAATTACTGTTCGACACCATTTTTAAGCAGAAACATCGATAGCAACAACGATGTTTCTGCTCAGCGATCATTCCTAATTGAAACAACTACAGATTGGGCATGTCGATCTGAGATCTGAGATATTAATTGAAGAATCGATTTCTTTTGCCAAAAATATCGATATGTTCATCGATATATGGTACTGAATCGATCCAGTGAATCGATGTTTCACCCTAGAAAACCGATATCGAATCTTTTTCTGTTTTCATAAGAATTATACAATTATTTACAATTAGTTTAGTGTACCCAAACTTGTAAAGAACGACAGTTTTTCTATTCAAAAACAAGCAAAACTGCTGTGTGCTTAGTTTCTTTCACCTCTTCTTAATAAATTAAAGAAACAAAACAAAGTAACATTTGTAATCTGTATTTTGTACACTGATTTCATATGTTTAGAAGCACAGGTCACAAGCACAGATCCATAGGTCGTCACTGGCAACACGCATTGATTGTACAATCACGTTTTCAAGTTTTGAGGTACGTAGGAGGTAGGAGGAGCTGACGAGAAGATGTGTCGTAATTTCCCGAACGCTGCCCAGCCGAGTTGAATCCGTCGATTGACCTCTCGGTCTGAGTGGGACTTTCCTTACATAGTCAAACTATTTGTCACAGGTAAACATACCTACTCGTCAACAACTTCGAGCTTAGTGCTCCCAACTACCGCCATAGGTGTGACATAGATTTTTCACACGACTTTGGTTTTGTCCATGATCATCTTAAGACCTATCCGTTGGGAGACACTATTGAGGTCATTAATCCTAGTGTTTAAATCCTCCAGCGAATCTGCCATAAGGATTATATCGTCAGCAAATCGAAGGTGAGTGATGTACTCGCCATTGATGTTGATACCGTATCCTTTCCAGTCCAACAGCTTGAAAACGTCCTCCAATGCAATGGTGAATAGTTTCGGGGATATAACGTTGCTCTGTCTTACACCTCTCTGCAGTTGGATAGGTTTCGAACTCTGGTTCTGTACTCGTAGCCCTACTGTACAAACACTTCAGCACTTCGATATACCGACAGTCAACTTGGCACCGCTGAAGAGACTGTAGCACCGCCCAAATTTCGACGGAATCAAAGGCTTTCTCATAGTCCACATACGCCAGGTAAAGTGGCAGATTGTACTCTTCGGTATTCTGTACAATCTGTCGCGGGGTATGTATGTGGTCAATGGTACTGAAGCCTTTTCGGAAACCGGCTTGTTTGGGAGGCTGGAAGTCGTCGAGTCTGCGTGCGAGGCGATTCGCAATTACTCTCGAATACAGCACGTAGACGCGGCTCAGAAGGGAAATCGGTCTGTAGTTCTTCAAGAGAGCGTTGTCGCCTTTCTTGAAGAACAAGACCACCACACTTTTGCTTCACGCTTCCGGAGTAGTGCCACCATGGAGGACGAAATTGAAGAACTTCTGAAGGACTTTAAGTACCGATGTTCCACCCGCTTTCAGAAGCTCCGCTGTTATTCCATTCTCGCCTGGGGCCCTGCCGTTCTTAAGGTGCTGGAGAGCCATTCTAATCTCGCTCAGACTGACGTCCGGGATATCATCGGAATAGTGTCGGATAAGACTTGATCTTGGATCGTTACTCACACTTGCGTGTGGCTCCAACGATGATGTGTACAGCTGCCCATAGAACCTCTCAATCTCACTCAAAATCTCAGGTGTCCCGGAAATGCTGCCACACTCAGTCTTCTTGACAGTTGGCTCTTTCTGGCAGACAGATCTCTGGCAAAGACTTTGGAGCCCTGGTTCCGCTCGATCGCTTCTTTAACACGAGCAGTATTAAAGTTGCGTAAGTCTCGTCGCATGCATTTGGAGATCTGTCTGTTCAGGTGCCTGTACGCTGTCAAATCTGTTGACGATTACAGCTTCATCTCCCGTCTAACAGCCATGAGATTAAGAGTATGATCGGAGAGTTTTTGTGTTCTTCTGCGGCGGGTCTTACAGAACTTAACTCCGACCGCATGGAGAGTTTCCACGAGCTTGTCATTCATATCGTTCACTGCATTGCAATGTTCTAGGCACCGGAAGCGGTTACGTAACTCGAGCTGAAAGGTTTCGGGATTCTGGATTAGAGCACGAACATCTCTACCAGGTACCATATCTGACGAGACGTTCTGGATGAACGTCTCATCAAATATAGTACCTCAAAATTTGAAAAAGAGATTGTACAACCAGTGCGTGCTGCCAGTGACGACTTGAGGATCTGAGACGTTGTCCTTCACTGCTGGCCGTATGAGGATGCTCAAGGTCGCTTTGCGAGTTATGGAGAGGGCATAGCCCAACGGATTAGTAAACTGAAGTGGCAATGGGCCGACTATATAGCTCGAAGAACCGACAACCGATGGGAAAAAAGGTTCTCGAGTGGCAGCCTTGTATCGGTAGGCGTTATGTAGGGCGACCACCCACTAGATGGAGCGACGACCTGGTAAGATATGCAGTAAGTCGATGGATGCAGGTAGCTCAGGACCGTGCTTTTTGGCATTACTTGGAGGAGGCCTATGTTCAGCAGTGGACTTGTGAAGGGCTGTAATGATGATGATGATGATTATGATTTTTACATTTTTCATACAGTCCTTTCTTTTTCCTACTCAACATTATCCGATATATTTTGAGATGTTTGTGACCGTTTTTCTTAATGTTGTCCAAAAAGTTGCATGTCCATAACCATGGATTCTTTATAGCACTTTAATGTAAATATAGTACTGGTAGTTAAAAAAAAACTTCTTCATCCCTTGAATCCATCCAAGTAAGTCAAGGTTAGAAGAAAGAAAGTTGTGCGGGCGGCACGCGAGATGTAACTTAGAGATGTGTCCATAAATCGTACGCGTAAATATGGGAGACTATGAAAACGAAACGTAATTATAAACAAATGTATGATGCGTAAAATAGACCGTTTAATACATGTAAGGTTCTTTAAAATATATACATGTATTTTACATGTCATTTACAATGCTAATCGCTTACCATAAATCCGTTAAGAGCGGAATGTGCCTAAGAAATACACAAACATAATACATACTCTCGAAAACCGTGACTTTGCTTCAGCCTCGGCCGCGACAGTCAGGTGAAAATATCTACATTAGGTAAAATTAACGAAATATTAAAATGTAAGTGAAAATTACCATTATTTTTTTTTATTAATTAGGGATTGCAGAACTGTAATTTGGATTTCAAATTATAATTACATATAGATTAATATACAAAAATATAATAGAATGACTGTTTGTCTATACAAAAAATAATAACATAATAAATAGTCGATAAACTTGCATCGATACTTTTAAGGGCATTTCTACTTAAACGTGCCGCCTGCAGCCCCTATGATTAATAGACAGAGACGCTACTATGATACTGCGTGCTTGATAAGGACAGCTTCAGAACTACGACCAGAACACGTTAAACCCTCACGGTTTTAGTATTTTACGATTATTAAATGTTGCATTTACCGATGAAACGTGACTTTATCCTTCTTTAAATTACGTTTCCTGCTATCACTACCACACCACTTTACTGCGCAAGTAGACATGTTTTAATTTTAAAGAATTGTAGAGCTAAGAACGCAGTACACAGGCCTGTTGTCTGGTCACTACTAAATAGGGTAGCGTTCATGTTCAACTATATAGGCTCTGCTTGAGCAGATAAGTAATGGAATTTGTCGCCTTTCGTTACATGTCTCGTAAGCTAGGTGGTCTGTGCTGCTCAATGAATTGAAAAAATTAGACTTAATCGCAAAGAAAACTAACTAATTTACGTTTCTAATTAAGTTTACTTCATTTGTAGTATTGCTGAAAATAATCTGCGAAATTATATTAAGCATAATGCACAGAAAAACAGTTCAGAGAAAGAGCTGTCTCTCGAAATTATGGCCAAACTTATTGGTCGTTCTCTATTTCCTATAGTAGAAGAGCACATCAATTAGCAACATCATGACACAAATCTGGCGCGGCTTCTTGTAGAACGTAATGTAAGAGTTCGATTCTTATATGAATCCAAAAAAGATAATATTTCGCGGATAGCGTCATTAAAGTGGCAGTTATTTAGAAAACAGTTGCAGATGCAGGGTTATTAAGTAAGAGACGTTTAGTTTAAGTACTTGCGTATATAGTTATTTAATTATATGTATTTTAGTTTCGTGTTTTATTTGAATAGTTTTTCTCCTTCCGAATCTTATTTTGTTTTAATACAAGACGCCTATTCAAAAAAAGTAATCATATTTATATATAAATATATAATACTATATACTTATATAAATATATCTCTTCTAACAGAATAATATAATGACATAATAGATTTGTGAATATTATTATAGCACAAGATATTACGTATATAAATAATTTTAATAACATATTAGTTAACAAATATAAGTAATTTTATATTTCTCTCTTTGTAAATTATTAATAAATAATTCTAAACGCAACCTAAATATTAATTTTACGACTATGTCTCCTATTGGGCGGGGGTTAGTCTACTCCTAACTTTTGATAATATAAATAGGACTAGATTAACACCTATTCCGCTCTCCTGTCCGGCGAGCAGTTTGGCGTACGGCTCTGGGGGAGAGCGCGGGTCTTGTTGATCCCCAGGGCAAGTCTGAGGAGTTCTCCTTCACGTGGTTGCCGCCTGTTATTTGGTCTGGTTCAATAGGAAACAGACAGAACAGAAACACTCGGACGATCCTCTTTTTCTTTTCTTTTATCCCTCCCCCTTTTTCCTATCCCAACCCAATCCAAGGTGTCAAGCGTACCGTGCCGATGGATGCGTGGCTGGAGAGAGTCCAGTCGCAAACGGTGCCTACCCGAGACCAGGGCAATTCGGGTAGTATTTTAGCCCTTCCCTCGGCATGCGGGGCTCTGCCGGGGGTGACCAAGTATTTCCCTAGCTACTCGTGGGAACAAAATGGATGAAAACCGACATTTTGTTAAAGACAGTGAGAAGTCTCCTTTAATGGAATTAGCTGCAGGTTTGGAAGAGGCTCTTTTAGCCTCACCAATACCCTGCAACAGTGCGCCCCAACCTGGGACGAGCCGTGAAGTGGAGGGCACGTTTGCAGCCGAACCACAATCGGAAACGAACCAGGGAGGGGATAAGAAAAAGTTCGCTAGGCCTTATAAGCTTAGTGGGGCTGCGAGGAAAAGGTACCGAAGGCTGATAGCAGCTGAGATTGGAGCCGAAGAGGCCCTCTCTCTCTGCCAGAAGCCTTGGGACGAAATTCCTCTGCCCAAGCCTCCCCCAGTTCCGAAGGCGAAAAAACGCAGTCGGCCTGAGGAAGAGTACCCCAAAGACCAGCCCAGGAAGACTGTGAAGCTGGCAACAGAGGAGAAGAAGCTCAGCTTCAGTGCCGTAGCTGGCTCCGCGCGTATAGGAGTTCACAATTCGAATCCTATGAGTGTGGAGCAGATGCGGCTGGTACAACAAGCCAAGTTGGATTCTGGTAACGAGCCTGAATAAGGCAAGCCAGGACTGGATTGTGGGTGAAATCGGAAAACTAAAGCCCTGGCCGGAGGCAGAGCTCTTGGTAATACCCGAGGGCGAACTGCCTAAGCCTACACTGGGCATTACCTACTTGCCCCGCAGCGAAGCCGACTCTCCAGAGGAGGCGGCTGTGCTGTTGAGGGCACAAAATGAAGGGCTCCATACTGAGCTCTGGAGAATCCTCCACCGTAGGGACGAGGAGAATGGGTTCCTAGTAACCTTTTCTCTGGACGACCCATCGGCGGAGGCTCTTCGGAAGGCAGGCGGCAGAGTCATCCTTGGCTTTAAGATGATAACTTTTAAAGTCAGGGGAGGCTCTGACGCGGCAATGGAGCCCGAACCGCCCCAACCCCAACCCCAATCCCCTCAGCCCTCCACCTCACGGGATGAGGCTGAAACGCTACCGGTGAGAGTGACGAAGACCCAAGGCGCAGATTTCGCCTCGGTCCGACGGCCTCCGCTGGTGTCGTCCAGGCGGGGGGGGGGAGGGGAGGTGGGAGCGGTTCGAAGAAAGGTAAGGCGGGGGTCAAGTTCGCAGGAAAAGGACGTCCTCGTCCTCAACAGGCGGAAAAGACCCCTGCCCCCCCACGCCCATAAATGGCTAAACCCAAGGGTAAGACGGGGGTCCTCCAAGCAAATCTTCACCATGCAGCAGCTGCTTCTGCCGTGGTGGAGGTTTGCTTTGCAGAGGACAACATTGACCTCGCCCTTATACAAGAGCCTTGGGTTGCCAACGGTCAAGTTCTGGGATTGGCGGCTGCTGGTAAGATTCTTGTCAATACCAAAGGCAGTAGACCCAGAGCTTGTATAATTTATAATAGAAATATTGAAGTTTTAGCTGTTCCAGAGTACTGCAACGATGACCTGGTTACAACCTTCATAAATCTCAAGGGATGCACAGGGGCCAGAGTAATCATTTGCGCAGCCTATCTTCCCGGCGAGAACGCAGATCCTACTATCGAGTTAGAGCGAGTGGCGGAGTTCACCCGAAACCACAACGCCGAACTTGTGGTGGGTTGTGATGCTAATGCTCACCACACAGCCTGGGGGAGCACCAACATCAACGAAAGAGGTGAGTTACTTTATGATTTTCTCATCTCCAACCGCCTGGTAAGCCTAAACTTAGGTTGTACACCAACCTTTGTAACGCCTGCTAGGCAAGAAGTGTTAGACATAACCTTTGCTACCAATAACATGTCCAGTCGGATAAATGACTGGCATGTTAGTAGCGAAAACTCGATGTCTGATCACAAGCATATTAAGTTTGTGATTGGAGCATCACCATCCTTTGAACCCGTTACTTTTAGGGATCCGAAAGCGTCCTCCTGGGATATCTATAGAGATAGCCTAAGGAGGAATTTGGAAACGTTTCCTAAAAGCATCAAAACAATTGAAGGTCTGGAGTTAGCGACGGAGACAGTAACCGTAGGTATCTGTGAAGCCTTCGAGGACAGTTGTCCCGTCAAAACCAAGACCTCAACACGAAAAATTTCTTGGTGGAATTCTAAGCTGAAAGACCTTAGGGAAACGACCAGGAAACTATTTAATAGGGCTAAGAAAACCAAAGAGTGGGATATTTATAGTGCAGCCCTAACTGAATATAATAAAGAAATTAGGAAAGCCAAGAGAGCATCGTGGAGGAAGCTATGCGAGGAAGTTGAGTCTTTGCCTCGCAGTGCAAGACTACACAAGATGCTATCGAAAGCTAAACCTAATCAGATCGGGCTTCTTAAAAAGCCGGATGGTAACTTCACTAATAGTGAAACAGAAACATTGGAGTTACTAGCGTCAACCCATTTCCCAGGGTCATACAAGACTTCAGCCTTGAACTCTTTCAGAGCCCTAAGAAGGCCTTGCAATGAGGACTGGCGTAGGGCTGCAAAGATAATAAGGCCAAACCTGGTGCAGTGGGCTGTTGACTCCTTTGAACCATTTAAATCAAGCGGGGAGGATGGAATAATTCCATCCAACTACAGGGGGGTATCGACATCCTTCTTCCTTATCTGGTGAAAATCTTCAGAGCAAGTTTTGCATGGGGATATATTCCAGAACGATGGACAATTGTCAAGGTTCTATTTATACCTAAGGCTGGTAGAAAGGACTACGCTTTACCAAAGTCCTTTAGACCTATAAGCCTATCTTCCTTTCTTCTTAAGACATTGGAAAAGGTTATAGATAGATATATAAGGGATGTAGCTCTAGCTAAGAGGCCCATACATTACAACCAGCATGCTTACCGTAGAGGCAAATCTACGGAAACAGCCCTGATCAGTGTCATTGACAGGGTCGAAAAAGCACTGGAGGATAAAGAAATAGCTCTTTGTGCCTTTCTAGATATTGAGGGCGCCTTCGATAGTAGCCCCACATCACTGCTGATTGGGGGCCTAACATCTAAAAATGTTGACCCCACAACCATCAGATGGGTGAAGTCGATGCTCTCAAACAGAAAGGCAAAAATAGCGCTGTTTCAAACTTCGATTGAGGTTGCAACCACAAGAGGCTGCCCACAAGGAGGTGTTTTGTCACCCCTTCTTTGGACTCTTGCGGTTGACCAACTATTGTACAAAATGGCAGACCTACGCATTGACACATTCGGTTATGCTGATGACCTTGTGATCATTGCAAGGGGCTTTTGCCAAAGTACTTTATCGTCAATAATACATAGAGCCCTAAACACCATAAATAACTGGTGTAGGGATAACAGTTCATCAGTTAATGCTGATAAAACTGTTATAATACCCTTTACCAAAAAGAGACGGTTGGACAAATTAGTCCAACCAAAACTTAATGGTAAAGAAGTACCATTTTCCACGGAAGTTAAGTACTTGGGCGTAACAATCGACCAAAATCTAACGTGGAACTCTCACCTTAGCAACGTATGCCATAAGGCAAAAATTGCTTTAGGTACGTGCATTCGTTTGGTCGGGAACAACTGGGGCTTGCGTCCCAATATGGTCCTATGGCTGTACAGCAGCATAGTGAGGCCGATTCTCACCTACGCCTCCATTATCTGGTGTAACAAGGCCAACCAAAAGACGACTGCGGATAGACTAAATAGTCTACAAAGGACTACCTGCCTAATGGCAACTGGAGCTATGCGATCATCGCCTGGAGCGGCTCTTAATGCACTTCTATGCCTAACGCCCCAAGACAAGGAGGCGAGGGCTAGTTTGTATAGGATTAACGCCCAGGGCGGTCTGAGCTTGCTCTCCTACAGATTGAGATCCATGCTCGACTCAATTAAGGAATCACCGGTCTTATGCATGATCTCAAATATCATGCGTCCACTATACACTTTTGATAAAAAGTATATAGTGGAAATACCCTTCAGAGAAGGCTGGCTGAATGGCCAGGTTATCTGTGAGGTCGGTAGCCTCATATGGTATACCGATGGGTCTAAAATGGGCCTCGACGTAGGCTTTGGAATTTACGGGGAACGCCCCAAATTCAAACTTAGTATGAATTTGAGTAGATACACCTCTATTTTTCAGGCAGAAATTTTCGCCATACTTCGGTGTGCGGAAATCAATCTGCAAAAACACTACGACAACCAAAAAATTTACATAAACCCTGATAGGACTCCTAGCGCTGAGATCAAACTTAGTGAACTCAAAGCTAGTTGGAGACTGCGTGAACCGCTTAAACGCCCTGGGTTGTAAAAACAGGGTCGTTTTAAGATGGGTTCCGGGTCACGAGGGTATTGTAGGCAACAAATTTGCCGACAAACAAGCACGGGAGGGCTCAAAGTGCACACAATTTGGACCCGAGCCATTTTGTGGAATCTCAAGAAGCCTAGCCCGATTGACCCTTGAAACTCTTTATCACAATAAATCACTTAAGATCTGGTCTGATACACCAGGCTTAAAACATTCTAAATCCTTAATCCGGGCTTTTGATCGTAAATTCGCTTCAGAAGCCCTGGGATTAAGTAAAAATAAATTACGCATTCTGGCAAGAGCCCTAACTGGACACTGTTGTCTTAAAAAGCGCATGTCCCTCCTGGGACTAAGCAACTCAAGGATGTGTCGGTTCTGTTCCGTAACGGAAGAAACGCCTCTACACATCCTAACCGTTTGCGGACCCTTAATGCATAAACGTAACACTCATCTGGGACACTATCTACTCCACCCAGATGAAGTGAAATTGCTCAAGGCTAAGCAACTCCTTCGATTCATTGAAGACATAGGGCTTAGCAGTGAACTATAGCCATAGCAGCGATCACAATAGATCTTATAGGTCGCAGTGATACTGGTCTCCTTAACTAGATCTGCATAGCTGCTCGCACATAATAATAAAAAAATGTCTACTATTACACTTTGCCCATTTTTTGGGGGAAATCGTCATTGCATACATTACTCATTTGCTTGTGTGCGTGCGGGCAAACGTAATTACAGGTGGCTTATGCACACACTCATTCTGTTGTTGCTTCAACTTTGAACGGATTTCCGAATGACACTATCACTCTAAAGATCGATTTACACTTCGACAAGTACAGTAGCGAGTTAACTTGCGAACCTCGCGATTTAAGTTTGAACCTCGTTTGAACGGCAATAAGCGAGTTAAGTAGCAAGTTAACAATTAAGTTGAACGGTATAACCGGCCGAGCTATTTTTCGGCGAGTTAAGTGCGAAGTGCTGCCCTCCCGCGCGTCTCCCGCCACCCGCAACTAAACTCGCCGTTCGTGCAAACGAGCGAGTTTAGTTCAGTGCATAAGTTGACAGGACGCAATGTTTGCGCGCCAAAACGTACAATTGTACACTTCTATAATTAAACTCGCCACAAAGTTTGTACGACACTGTTTATTGAATATTTATACGATTTTATTGAGTTTTAATAATAAAATGGATGGAAGATATCACATATAAATTTGTACAGGAGTATTTAGAAAACGAATGTTTATATAATAGTAGAAGTTCAAATTGTAAAATTAAATCTGCTCGAGATGATGCACTCATGAAAATTCTTAAAAACTTCTTTAACAACAACCATTAATACTTCTCTGACTGGATCATATAATTCTTCACGTAATCCTAGAACCATCTTAAACGAAAACCAGAAAAATTCTCTAGTCGTGAAACGTCATACTCCAACGAACTCTATGAACTAATTCTCTCTCGCTCGCTCGCCTCGCCACGAAGACATTGTTTGAACGCTACTACCCACTTAACCGTTTACTGTCAACTGACCTGTAACTAAACTCGCTACTGTACTTGTCGAAGTGTTAATCTGTCTTTAGTGTAATTACTCTATGGACGATAATTCATCCAACGGTACGCCGATCGTAATAAATATGGCCGCCGCATTGTGATTTAAATTCTATAGAAACTGATTTTTCTCTCGAGTGAGTTATTTTCAAAATTACATTGTTTTACACAGCTGTTACATACTCATATTCCCAGTTTAAATTTTTCTGTTAAATTATCCGACACTAAAAATATACTCATACTAATGTTGAACTATTGTAGTTCTTCTTAACATAAACTTAAACACTTAGCTTACACCTGTAAATAGAGAGGTAGGCTCTAGACAGAGAGTACGAACTTTCATTTGGATTTGGTACGATCCGGACACCTAGCTTGCTACATATTCATTTATCTACTAGCTGTTCCCCGTGACTTCACCCGTGTGTAATTTAGGAATTTAACTTTTTTGCGCGACCCTAATCCTTTTTCTAAAGGTAAAATAGCCTGAGTTACTCCTTATAATATAAGCTATCTGCCAGTGCCAGTGGAAGTCACGTCAAACTCGATCCAGTCGTTTCGTGGATTAGCCAGAACAAACAGACAAGTAGACGGGCAGACAACATGTAGCGTAAAATAGCAGCATAATGTTGCTGTGTTTCGTATGGTGAGACCCCAGAGCTGACAAGGCATTTGCATATTGATTCTTGATTGACGATAAATGTGGATTTCTATGGGCCACAACATCCGCTTACTATCAGGTGGACTGTGTGTTCGTTTGTCACCCAATGCTATAAAAAGGACAAAAAATTTAAAAATTGTGTTTATGTTATAAAAGTACCGTATATACTTTCATATGCATTTCAAAAAAAGCTGTTATTTTGACATTACAAACAGACACTTCAGTTTTATTTATATGTATAGATTAGGGTTGCCATCCGTTCTATAATATATATATATATATATATATATATATATATATATATATATATATATATATATATATATATATATATACTAGCTTGCCATGCAGAGGTTGTTCTGCCCTTTTCGACGACCCTTTGTCATGTCCTATTAAAAATTCTTAAATTAGCAAAAAAATTGTGACTCACTCATGGGCAAAAAAAACTATCCTATCTCTCAAGTTGGACGAAACTGCACACGGTGTGAAAATTTGATTAAAATCGGTTAAGCAGTTTAGGAGTCCAACGCGGACAAACAACGTGACACGTAATCTATACTAATATTATAAAGAGGAAAGATTTGTTTGTTTGAATTGAATAGGCTCTGAAACTACTGAACCGATTTGAAAAATTCACCATTAGAATCTTCTTTGGTTAAGCTTCTTTGGCTAATTTTTTAGCTAAAATGATTGAACTAAATGAGCGAGGTGTCATATCATGTCGCGCGGCAGAGACGCTTGATATACGCGGGTGAAACCGCGGGGTACAGCTAGTTTATATATATTAAGATATATATAAATTACGTGTCACGTTGTTATATATATATCTTAATATATATATACTCAGACACCCTCGGACACCCCAACTAGTATATTACGTTATAATCATAATACATATAGTGAATTTTTAGTTAAACATTTTTATGCATTGCACTGATTATTTATCAAATTAGTTATACTAATTCCGGAAGAAAATTGTGGTCACAGTACAAATCCACGAACGCAAAGACTTTAACGTGCCTGAAATAAAGTTCATTTTTCTTTATTTTTATTGAATGACAGAATTAGTAATAATACAAATAAAACTGCACTCTTAAAAGCCTTATTGCCTTAGGTTACGGTCCATTTCAGTTTGTTTTGACTGTACAGATTTAGTGTGACTGTAATTTACGTAGTTTTAACTATTTTTGGGATAAAAAATTACCTATATTAAAAATGATAGGAAATGATTCAGTAAACGATTCTGAACAAACTACTTTCTCAAAGTAGTTTTACAGAAAGAATTTTTTCCCCTATGAATGTAAAATTGAAAGAAGACAGAAAAAGAGCATGTATTAATTTAATTTAAAATTAATTGTTAATTTATTTAAATATGACTCTAAATTTCAGAGACTGCTATAATTATTTTAAAGGTAATGTAGAAGGTAAGGTGGTTAGATCATTGACGGCCAAAGCAAAGAGCAATAACAAATATGGATGGGAAAATACATAAATTAAAAATAAATGTGTACTTGTTTTCTTCTGAATTTCTCAAAAAACTACATTTTCGCAAATTTTTTCGAAAAAATACTATATCTGTTCAAAAAAAGGTGGCAACCCTAGTATAGATGGACACACATCTCGCCTCCTTCACGTCCAATTTACGCCTATAAGCCATATACATACGCTCACATGCTCGTCGGTTAATAAGGGTACTCATAACTTGGCCCATTATCAATATACATAATATGTATGTATTACCGCTATGTTATCGCAAATTTGTTCGGTAAACTTCTGTCTCGGGCGTCCCTATCCGACTCTGCCACCTACACAATAAATTTGCTTTGTCACTTTTTTTCTCATTATTCTTTCCACATGACCCACCCTCTTAACAAACCACACTTTTCTCTTATCACACAATTTCTCACCCTGTCCTTCTGAGCCACCACTAACATAAGCTTTAATGGCAGCATTCATTCTACTCTAGTGCTTCTTCTATCTTGAATGGCACAATGTAAGGATGGAGTGCTGTCGGGCCGATCTATTCGCGCTACAACTGTATTATAGCTACATCATGGCTCTACAACGTATCATTATACTGGTGACCTTTTTTACCGCCTGGAAAAAATAGGGTGTAACATGTGAACGGCGTAGAAGCCTGAACTGATATTTTACAAAATAGTTTTTGTAATTAAATAAATAAATTAATTAATATCTATCGAAATTCAATCATATCCACCATACTTTACGGACGGCAATAAAACAATAAATTTAGTAGGCATCTTTGACCATGTCACTTCTTAGGGCCACAGGCTAGGGTGGTAGGTGGTATGATTTGAATTTCGATAGATTTAATTTAATTTATTTATTTAATTAAAATTTTATTTTAATTTTTTGTAAAATATCAATGCCATAGGCCTCTACTTCGTTCACATGTTACACCCTATTTTTTCTAGACGGTAAAAAAGTCATTCATATTTTTAACACAATATATTAATAACGTAATTTAGCGAGTCACTACTCACTAGTAATCATCATCATCATCATCATTACAGCCCTTTACAAGTCCACTGCTGAACATAGGCCTCCCCCAGGGTATGCCACAAAGCACGGTACTGAGCCACCTGCATCCATCGACTTCCTGCATATCTTACCAGGTCATCACTCCATCTAGTGGGGGGTCACCCCACACTTCGTCTACCGGTACGAGGCTGCCACTCGAGAACCTTTTTTCCCCAACGGTTGTCGGTTCTTCGAGCTATATGGCCGGCCCATTGCCACTTCAGCTTACTAATCCGTTGGGCTATGTCGGTCACTCTCTGGTTCTACTGCGGATATCCTCATTTCTAAGTTTATCACGCAGAGAAACTCCGAGCATAGCCCTCTCCATAGCTCACTGAGCGACTTTGAGCGTCCTCATACGGCCAGCAGTGAAGGACCATATGTCATCACTGGCAACACGCACTGGTTGTACAACTTAGTTTTCAGGTTTTGAGGTATACCTGACGAGAAGATGCGTTGTAACTTCCCGAACGCTGCCCAGCCGAGTTGAATCCGTCGATTGACCTCTCGGTCGAAGTTGGACTTACCTAGCCGGACTATTCGTCCCAAGTAAACGTACTCGTCAACAACTTCGAGCTTAGTGCTCCCAACAACTACCGGCATAGGTGTGACATGGACAATAAACATGATCTTTGTTTTGTCCATGTTCATCTTAAGACCTGTCCGTTGGGAGGCACTATTGAGGTCATTGAGCATAGTGCTTAAGTCCTCCAGCGATTCTGCCATAAGGACTATATCGTCGGCAAATCGAAGGTGAGTGATGTACTCGCCATTGATGTTAATACCGTATTCTTTCCAGTCCAGTAGCTTGAAAACGTCTTCTAATGCAGCGCTGAAGAGTTTCGGGGAAATAACGTCACCCTGTCTTACACCTCTCTGCAGTTGGATAGGTTTCGTACTCTGGTTCTGTACTCGGATAGCCATCGTAGCCCTACTGTACAAACACTTCAGCACTTCAACACTACAACAAACAGGCACCGCTGCAGAGACTGTAGCACCGCCCAAATGTCGACGGTATCAAAGGCTTTCTCATAGTCCACATACGCCAGGCAAAGTGGCAGATTGTACTCTTCGGACTTCTGTATAATTTGCCGAAGGGTATGTATGTGGTCTATGGTACTAAAGCCCTTTCGGAAACCTGCTTGTTCGGGAGGCTGGAAGTCGTCGAGTCTGCGTACGAGACGATTCGTAATGACTCTCGAAAACAGCACGTAGACGCGGCTCAGAAGGGATATCGGTCTGTAGTTCTTCAAGAGGGCATTGTCACCTTTCTTGAAGAACAAGACCACCGCACTTCTGCTCCTCGCCTCCGGAGTAGTACCACCATGGAGGACGGAATTAAAGAGCCTCTGAAGGACTTCAAGTACCGGTTTTCCACCTGCTTTCAGAAGCTTCGCTGTAATTCCATCCTCTCCCGGGGACTTGCCGTTTTTAAGGTGCTGGAGAGCCATTCTAATCTCGCTCAGACTGACGTCCGGGATATCGGAATAGTGTCGGATAAGACCCACTCTTGGATCGTTACTCACACTTGCGTGTGGCTCCAACGATGATGTGTACAGCTGCCCATAGAACCTCTCAATCTCACTCAAGATCTCAGGTGTCCCGGAAACGATGCTGCCACACTCAGTCTTCAGCTTTGACAGTTGGCTCTTACTGGCAGACAGATCTCTGGCAAAGACTTTGGAGCCCTGGTTCCGCTCAATCGCTTCTTCAATACGAGCAGTATTACATTTGCGTAAGTCTCGCCGCATGCATTTGAAGATCTGTCTGTTCAGTTGCCTGTATGCTGTCAAATCTGTTGACGATTGTAGCCTCATCTCCCGTCTAACAGCCATGAGATTAAGAGTGTGATCGGAGAGCTTTTGTGTTCTTATGCGGCCGGTCTTGCAGAACTTAGCTCCGACCGCATGGACAGTTTCCACGAGCTTGTCATTCATATCGTCCACTGCATTACAATCTTCTAGGCACTGAAATCGGTTACGTAACTCGAGCTGAAAGGTTTCGGGTTTATGGATTAGAGCACGAGGGGGACGGAGCGTTGACTTCATTAGACGAGACCTCTCCAACTTAACGTTTAGGTTCAGTGTGCCTCTAACCATTCGGTGATCGCTGCCAGTTTTCACCCTTGCGATCACTGAGACATCACTGAACAGTTGGCGTCTGGTCGTCATAATGAAGTCAATCTCATTTTTTGTCGAACCGTCGGGGCTCGACCAGGTCCATTTCCTGTGGGGCCGCTTCTGGAAGAAAGAGTTCATCATAAAGAGACCCTCTTTCTCCATAAAGTCGGCCAGCTGCTGGCCCCTACGGTTCCGTTGTCTACTCCAAATTACCTACCTTCAGCTCACCGCTTTCTCTTGTGCCTAGTTTTGTGTTGAAGTCTCCCATCAACACCGTGTAGTGGGTTTTGGACGAATGCATGGCTCTGGAAATATCCTCATACATTTCCTCCACCTCCTCATCGGGATGTGCCGAGGTTGGTGCGTAAACCCGTATGACCTTCAGCGAATATCGTTTGGTGATTCAGAGTATCAGTTACGCGACCCTCGTCGACACACTCCCAATCTTTACAACGTTGTTGACGAGAGACTTGTGGACGATAAATCCGACACCTCCTTGGGACAGATCATAGATATAAGAAATAAGGAGATATGCTCAGTAGTTGAAAATGTATCGGAACCCGGTGTCTCCAGTAGGCCCCTACCACTCGCCAACTACTACACTTGCAGATCAGTAAAAGCTATAGATACACAGTCGCGCACACACTCGCATTTTATATATCAGAACGTACTACATAATCAATTATAAACCATATATTTGAAAGCACAACGTGCATTTACCATTCACCGTGCTACTTACTCACACAAAAATATCGGTCACTATCGTTGTGCCGTAAAAAAGCCATTTATTTTACATATTCGTTAGTGATTGACTAAATTGGAAAGTTAACGATTGTTTCATTTATACAAACATTTTACTAATATTTTTTTGGGTCCTGAACTCCTGAATATAAAATAAATAAAATATCATATATTCAGAGAATAGTGTAATACAAGTAATTAATATGTAGGTAAAAATATAATAATAACCTAAAATTTAATCAACTTACTTTACGACTGTTGGTTACGCATTCAGCGTAGTAGTTGCTGTAAAATAATCAAAATAAGTAAAAAACATTATGTCTATGGTCTTCCTATGGGGTTGAAACGGTTGACAAATTGGAGAATAAACTATAATAGCAATTCGCCAATCCGCATTATTGTCGATAGTGGATCTGCACACGCACATTACTAGCTCGTCACAAGATACAGCGGCCGTACTACGCAATATATCCACATAAATAAAGTATTGTTTTGTGATATTTACATTGCTTGTTGAGTCACTTGGTGTCATACTTAGGTAGTGGTTATGGAGCAATGTATTTACTACAAAAGTATTATAGTGGCTGTGATATTTGAAAACAAAAATAACGTAGTAAGAGTAAGAAATATTTTACGATTTGTTGTTTAGTATTATTTTAAAGATAAATACTAGTCGTTCACTTCAAGAATGCCGTTACCTCCCGCCGCGCCCCCTCATTCCGCGCCTCAAGCGTCGCCCTTTTAGTACCGATAGCAACGTCGATGTGTACTTACGTCCGTTTTTTATGCTCCCGTACGTTCTCTAGTTTGTTACTGTTTTTGCTGTTGTTTTTGTTACTGTTGATTTTTTGTTTTTGTTTCTGTTGATATTCGTTAATTTGTTCTGTTACAATGAGTAAAAGAGGAAAATCTTTAATTTGATACATTTAAAATGAAAAATAAAACTATAAAAAATATTTTATTTTATCGAACACGTTATTAATTCATCATCATCATCATTCAAAAAATATTTTATTTCATCGAACACGTTATTATTTAACTTTATTGAAAATATGAATACTAAAAAACATAAACATGATGACTTTTTCCGTCTACGGTACCGTCAGCTGTGACGTCGTAACGGTCTACGACGGCAAACTCGAAATGAACGCGTAGTATAATGACATACTTGTACTTAGGTATGGTATGTGATTCCATGCTTAACAAAGTTTTTGTTTTGGCCTCGGTTTTTACAAGAAACCACTGAACAACATGGCATTCTGATAATATTTCACGATGACGGTCGCAAGCGTACTAATTCGCAGAAACGGCCATTTGTATAGAAGCTGAGCATTTTGATCATAGCGAGCGGACACAGACACGTCCCCTTGCCACTTCTCCTGTTTTTAATATTTCTATGGGACAGATGGTCGCCCTCCCGGTGATAGAACAAGTAGCCGGAATCAAGGATTACCGTGTCCTCCCCCTCTCTTCGGACCTCGGATAACCCAATAATATGCCAGCGCAACTTGTCTACCTCTTCTTCCAACTCCAGTATCTTCTCGTCAGTCCTCAGGGTGCGTGCGTTATATGTTGCCAGGTCGAGTCGTCGTAGGTGGCAACCGAACCTCCACCGGAGATTCTTAGCACCCCCTGCCCCGCCGTTACCATGGTCGCCACCGTAGCCAGGAATAGCGGGGCTGCCGGGGACAGGGGGCCGTTTGTTTGCGTCGTTGTTCATGGGGGGATATTTGCCATAGATGCCACGCTTGGCGAGCGGGTTGGCAACCGCAGTTTTTTATTATATCATTGCTGTTATCAGGAAGATGCTGCTGCCCATCTCCTGCCTGTCTCCCTCTGTCGCCTCTTACGACACCCACGGGAAGATATGGGGTAGTGGATATTCTCAACCGCCACTACACTAGTAATCATATTAACTTGAATTTGTGAATGTGTGTATGGTTTCGCGATCACCTGTCAGGAATACATTCCGGCAATCTGAACAATTAATGTGTTTGAATTTTTAAAAATGAAAAAAAAAAACAGATATGGGTATGCACGAACTATAACCTTTCAATAACATTACTTTCTTAGGAAGCAGGATCTGATATACTTTATCTTTATCAGATATTACATACATGTAATAACTCACCTTATTCATTGTAAAAGCCCCAAATGAGGACTATGTGCGGTAAGATTTGTGGAGTATTTCTTTCTACAACGACGTCCTGTCTCCATTAACTTCATTAAAAAGCTCATCAAACATTTTGATGATGTTAATGTTGCTTTTGCATAAGCTTCAACTGAAAATCACTAGAAAAAAATTATATCATAATTTTTTCTCTTCTTTTTCATGCTTCTTTTAAAAATATTTCACGTAATGTTGTATAAAACATATTAAATTATAACTAAAAGATTACACACATTATTAAAAAATATAGTAAAGAAAAACTAAAAATAAGAATTTAAATTATCATACAGTCCTACTCCCCGTGGTATCGTGCCAAGAACGCTGGCTGTGTTTCCTCGCTGAATGGCTGTACTTAGCCTTTGAGCGAGAAAATAACCAGCCCTCTTACCACCAGCAGCGACGACCAGTCGCGGATACAGTTCCTTTAGGAACGTCACCGCACGTGGACCCCACGGACCGATAGTCTCTACAGCAAATGACAAATAGGTATGTAGTCATCTCTCAGACACTTTTTCAACATTAACCGATACAACATTTATATAGACAAGAGCTCTTCGGATAACATCGTTCAAAGAACCGTCACGGGAAAACCTACCTGCACTTTTCCCCAAGAAAGTCCGTAGAACCCAAACTTGTCGACGCTGCTGCCACTGGGACTACGGTAAATTTTTTAAACATCAACTTAACGTTTAGGTTCAGTGTGCCTCTCAGCATTGTGTGATCGCTGCCAGTTTTCACTAAGACATCACTGAACAGTTGTCGTCTGGTCGTCATAATGAATTCAAGCTTCTGGAAGAAAGAGTTCATTATAAAGAGTCCCACTATTTCCATAAAGTCGCCCAGCTGCTGCTCTATTCCAATTTTTTTTTGGTGTGCAAGTGCATGGCCTGGTTCCTCATACATTTTCTCCACCTTCATGGGGATGTGCCAAGGTAAGCCTGTAGGACCTTCAGCGAAGACCGTTTGGTGATTCTAAGCATAAGGTACGCAACCTTCGTCGAACCACATTTGAACAGTGCAGTACGCGTGTAACATTAAGGAAGAATTTAAATTCGACAAAACATACGAGTATTAATGGATGGATGGACAGTAGGATGATTGCTTGGCGTTTTTCATTTTAAGGGTATTGAATCCCATTAAATATTGATGTCTGCCAGTAGACCTACTTGTACATAGTTTCATGTTATATATAGCTGCCCATAACAATCTACTATGGGAAATGGGTATTTCTTAATTGACATTTGTACTACCAGATTTTTTCTATTTTCTTTCGTCACTAACTGCCACCAATTTCTCACTAAATAATGGCATAATAAACGGGAGGGTTCTGGTTTGCGGGACGCCTATTTTCACATTTGAAACGAGTCTGTCGCCGCCCTCATGCATACATTATGATCAACAATTTCATTTATTACTATAGTACCAGTAAGTACCTAATTCTTATTACTGTAAGTTATTTATTCCGTCGTTTAAATTCATTGTTACAGTAAGTAGGTACTTAATGATATAGAGAACTTCTTTGCCATAAAATAAGAAATAGCGTATTTATTACATTGGCAGTCGCTTGCGTTGATCAACGTGTTTAAATATCGCAGCTGTATAAATTGAATGAAATAGGGAATATTTTTTTTAAAAGTGTTTCCAAATTTAAAACTATAATCGAAGTTTAAGCTTTCTTTGTTTTTTTTATAAAGTTTGTAGTGTTATCTTCGTATAATACAGGTAAGAGTGTACATACAATTCAATTTCAAGTGACGACGAAAATTTTTAGATACGTATTTGTGAATGAGTGGCTGTTTTGTTTTTACAATAAGTTGAGCATGGTTTGGGCGACGTTTGAAATTTAGGCAGCGCTCTTGGGAGTTAGAACTTTTAGTTTATTTACATAAACTCTTTAAAGTTACATTTACAGTAACAGTCTATTAAAGTCCACTGTTAAAAATAGGCCTTCCCCATATATTGCCTCAAAGGGGACATATTTGCCATAGTTGTAACGTTACTGTTAATTTAATAATTTCACCTCTCAGTGGATCATGTGCTCCTGGTATATATCCATCCATTACAGCCTATTAAAGTCCACTGCTGAACATATGCCTCTCCTAGATTTCCTCATAGGGGACATACATATTTGTTAAAGAGGCGAGAGAGGTGTGTCAGGATCACGCCAAATGGAAGTCTGTAGTCTCTGCCCACCCCTCTGGGTGACAGGCGTGAATGCTTATGTATGTATGTACAGTCCGTACGGATAAAGAACGCGATTAGAAATAGCGGCTGATCGAGCTCGTACCGTCAACATACACAGTAGCAATAGCGTAAGCCCGCTAATAAAAGTGTATCGTTACAACGTTATATTATTCGTGTCCGGATTAAACATACACACCAATAAACATATTATAAAAATGTAAATTGTTAAGCTTTAGATAATTATTTTCAGTTATTATTATATTTAGTTTATTGTTCCTCGGTGACGACTAGATGGCGTTGTTAGATTTATGCAACTTTTTGAATCGCGCTGTGGTTTCGTTAGGCTGTAAATTATAAGGCATTTAAAAATTATTATTTTTGTATGAATCGTCTTACGAGTAAATAGTTGCTTATATTGTACAAAGTGTTTTATTTTTTGCATAAGTAGCCTGCCGGAAATTTATTCATGGTCCTTCGAGCAGGATAGGCTAGGCGTGTTTTTTGTGTTATTGCTGCGTCAGTGGTACAGTAGTACCACCCGTGTCGTCACTACTGGCAGTGGATTGCTGTCCAGAACATCCCCTCAGCGAGGCGCCACGAGCGGCGCCAAGGCAGTGGAGGAGCTGGGTGTCTACAACCCGGAGGAGCGACGGACGGGAAGCGGCAAGCAGCAGCGGTGGAGGTTGCGGAGCGCTAGAGGGCGCCACAGGTGCATTATAGCGAAGACAAGTGAGTGAGTGTGTGCGGTGATAAATTGTGAGTACATTTTTAAATATTATAATAGAAGAAATTAACTAGAAAATTAAACCTTATTTTAAAGATTAGTGGAACTTAGAAAAATTTAAGATAGTGAAGTAACTTAGAATAATTTCAATAATTTAGAACTTGTGATAGTTTTAAGTAAATATTGGTTGAGACGGCGAATCCACGCCCGATTTTAGTTAGAATTTAAAGTTAAAAAGACTTGTAAAATTTTGCTCATCTGTTTCTTGGACTTAGAAAAAATAGGATTGTAAAAATATTGACTTAGAAAAATAATTCAGTTGTTTAGAGTTTAACTTTGTCAATTAGAATAAATTCTGTTCTGTTCTATATTGATAAGAATTATAAGTGATTAAATTGTCAAATAAAAAAAAAAAAAAAAAAAAATTTAAAATGGAGTCGTTTAATGACCTGCAGGAAGACATAAGGGCTAAAATGCTAAAAGTTAAGACTAATTTTAAAAAGTCTCCTAAGGATCGTTTGACGGTTGCTTATATTGAAACAAGGCTAGATAACTTGGAACAACAGTGGACTTTGTTTACAGACACTCATACTAAAATTATTAGTCAGGTTAAGCGAACTGATTTGTATAGTTCGGATTATCACAAAAATAGTGTGTATGATGAGGTAGAAGAATTATATGTTCAATTCAAGACTGAGTTAAAAGAAATGTTGTATAAATTAAAAACACTTGAGTCAGAAGTAAAGTCAAGTTCAAATAGTCAATGTGAGAGTTTAGAAAGACGTTTCAAGTTGCCTGAAATAAAAATACCTACCTTTTCCGGTAAGTACACAGAGTGGCAGACATTCAGAGATTTGTTTTTAGGGCTTGTGCATGAAAACAAGTCACTGGATGATGCCCAAAGATTTTATTATTTAAGGGGACATTTAACCGGGGAAGCCGAGCAACTATTACGCAACATTAAGGTGACGTCGGATAGTTATCAAGTTGCGTGGGAGAAATTAGATAGTATGTATAATAATAAAAGGTTTTTGGCGAACGGCATCTTGAAGCGTCTACTAAGTCAAAAAAGTTTGTCGTCTGAATCAGCATCTGAAATTAAAAACTTAATTAGTACAACTTCAGATTGTTTAGACTCAATAAAAAATATTGGTGTGGATGTTTCATCTTGGGATATCCTGATTATCCACATTATAAGCGCTAAATTAGATAAAGATACGCGAAAGGCATGGGAGTTAAAGGTATCTTCAGATCCAAGTGACGAATTACCCACGTTTCAACAATTTTCCAATTTTTTAATAGGGCGTTTTAGAGGTCTAGAAAATATCGATTCTAAGGTACATCACAGTGAGAAAAAATTTACTAAATCGTTTCATGTTGTTAAAAATAAACCGATTATATCGTGTGCGTATTGCAGTGCGGATCATAAAATAACTGCGTGCAAAAAATTCGGAAAAGAAAGTAATGAGAAACGACGTGAGTTCGTGTTAGATAAAAACTTATGTTTTATTTGTTTAAATAGCAACCATTCCGCTAAAATGTGTAAAAATATTGTCCGATGCCAAGTGTGTAAACGTCGACATCATTCTTTATTACATCCCAGTGGTGATTCTGGTTCTGGTAGTGCTGAAGTTGAGACGATTCATCAAACAACCTCGTCGACCAGTCGAAGGTCAACTGAGGAGGATACTGCTGCAAGCAGTAATAAGTTCTCTGTGCAAGCAGAAAGTTTAGATAAACAACTTGTGTCTTGTTTTTCGACCGGGAACTGTTCTAAAATGGTTTTATTAACTACAGCTGTGGTGCAAGCTGAGTCGAGAGACGGTACTTATTTCCCAGTTAGGGCCTTATTAGATCAGAGGTCGCAAGGTTCTTTTATTACCGAGGCTATGGTGCAGCAATTAGGTTTAAAAAGGCTTGCGGCCAAAAATACCGTAGTTGGTGTAGGTGGGGATAAAAGTGTGACTTCCAAGTCCACAGTGAAAATTAATTTAAGGTCGAGAGTTGATCCTAGGTTTCAAGTTAAGGTTAATGCACATGTCCTGAAGTCGGTTACGTCTCTTCTCCCAGTTGCGAAGACAACTAGGGTAAGATGGGAAAACCTGACTCTGGATGATCTGGCTGACCCTGAGTATCATACGCCTAATAAGATTGACATCTTATTAGGTGCGGAGATATACAGTCAAATTATTCAGGAAGGCATTAAAAGAAACCTCAACGGATCTCTCTTGGCGCAGGATACTGCTTTCGGTTGGATAATATCTGGGGTCTGTGAGGTAGATAGCACGTCAAATATCCATTCTCACATAACTGTGATGCATTCGTATCTGGAAGTGGACAATATGCTGAAGAGGTTTTGGGAACTCGAAGCCGAACCACCTGTAACAAAAAAAATGCTCACAGATGATGAAATTAAATGTGAGAAATTATTTGAGGATACTACGAAACGGGATGGAGACGGTCGGTTCATCGTAAGACTGCCGTTTCGTATGGCCAATCCGGACTGCATGCGTGGTGAGTTCAGGAAAATAGCTGAAAAAAGATTGAGAAATTTAGAATTAAAATTGCAAAAGAACATTAAGTTAAAAGAGGATTACACACAAGTTATAAGGGAGTATTTAAACTTAAATCATATGGTAAAGGTTACAGAGAAGGATAAATTTAAGGAAACAGCTATTTACTTACCACACCACGCAGTAGTCCGGGAAGATAAGGATACTACCAAGGTCCGAGTAGTGTTTGATGCCTCCTGTAAGGGAAGCAATGGGAAGTCATTGAATGATGATTTATTGATTGGGCCGCCACTGCAAGCCGAACTACGTCACATAATTATGCGCTGGAGACAATATAAAATATGTTTGGTGGCGGATGTGGTGAAAATGTACCGCCAAGTGTTGGTAAATCGGGAAGATACCCCATTTCAGAGGATTCTTTGGAGACATAGTCCTGAAAAGGAGCTTCAAGAGTTTGAATTACTTACCGTAACCTTTGGCACCGCATGTGCTCCATATTTAGCTGTGCGGTCACTGCAAGAATTAGCCTATAAGGAGTGTCAGAATAAGCCAGGAATTGCTAAAATTATTTTAAATGATTTTTACATGGATGATGTGATGACCGGGGCGGACAACCTAGAAGATGCTTATAAAATATATAAAGAGTTAACCGAAGTGTTAGCGAAAGGAGGGTTTCCGTTGCAAAAATGGAAAAGCAATTCTAAGGAAATATTAGCTAAAATATGGAAAGCAAAGGGTAATAAGGATGAGGAATTAAGGATTAAGATAGATGATACAACTAAGATTTTAGGACTTACCTGGGATCCGCGTGGTGACTTCTTCCGGTACTCTGTAGATCTTGCACCGCAGGAGGAACCTGTAACAAAAAGGAGAATCATATCTGATATATCCCGATTATTTGACCCACTCGGATGGTTAGCTCCTTGCATTATAGCAGCAAAAATACTCATACAGAAGCTGTGGTTAGCTGGTATTGGGTGGGATGAGCAAGTTCCTACTAATTTAATAAGTGAATGGATTACTTACCGTAAAAATTTAACTGCCTTACAGAATATTAAAATTCCACGCTGGATACACACGTGCAATAAATATCAGCGCGAGTTGTACGGATTTTCCGACGCTTCGAAGGTGGCTTATGCGGCTGTCGTGTATCTGCGAGTGGTAGATGAAGTGGGAAATGTTTACGTCTCGTTAGTTACAGCTAAAACAAAGGTAGCTCCCATAAAACAGGTGTCTATCCCTAGACTTGAGCTTTGTGGGGCCGTACTTTTGGCTAAGTTGATGGTTGAGGTAGCAGAAGTCATGAAGGTTGAAAGGGATCAGTTACATGCATTCACTGACAGTGAGGTGGTTTTAGCCTGGCTTAACAATCACCCAAGCCGGTGGAAGACCTTCGTGGCTAACCGAGTTTCTGAAATCCTACAGATTTTGGATACACATCACTGGTTCCATGTAGCCACTAAGAATAACCCTGCGGATTGTGCATCACGAGGTATTTCTCCGGTGGAACTATCAGAAATGGTTGTATGGTTTGAAGGCCCAGAGTTTCTAAAAAATAAGGTAATTATTTTTACAAAACCAAAACACCTGGTTACAAATCTTGAGCAGGTTAAAGTTCATACAGCGGTCGTTAACACAAGCTTGTGGCAAAGGTTTTCTTCATTCTCGAAGCTTGTTCGTGTGGTTGCTTATTGTCGACGTTGGTTAAGAATAAGAAAAGGTTCAAGTAGTAGGCCAAGTTCAGAAGCATTAGAGCGACAGGAAATTGAGGATTCGATAAGGGTCTGTATTAAAAAATGTCAAGAAGAAGGATTCTGGAAAGAGTTGGAAGAATTGCGAAAACACGGCATAATAGATAAGAAAAAGAAAAAGTTAAAGACATTAAATATATTTTTAGATTTAAAAGGTTTGTCGCAAGACGAGGTAGGTGTGCTGAGTTATACAGCGATAATGGTACAAATTTTGTAGGCGCTGCTCGAGAGTTACTGTGTCTGTTCAACGAAGAAAAAACTAAATTTAAACCTGAACTGGCAGAGTATCTCGCGACCAATGGAACACAATGGAATTTTATTCCTCCTCGCGCTCCGAATTTCGGTGGACTATGGGAGGCAGGAATAAAGTCCACAAAGTTCCACCTCAAACGAGTAGTTGGAAACTCGACGTTGACGTATGAAGAGATGGCCACAGTATTATCTCAGATAGAGGCATGTCTTAATTCGAGGCCATTGTCTCGTGTAGGGGATCAAACCGAGGTCGTAGTTTTGACTCCTGGTCATTTCTTGGTGGGGGAACCACTCATAGTAGTTCCTGATGTAAATTATGAGTCGTCAAATATGTATACTTTGCGAAGATGGCAACTCCACCAGCGAATGATGCAGGACTTTTGGCGTCGATGGTCCCAGGATTACCTTCATCAGTTCCTTCAAAGGCATAAATGGGAATATCAGAACCCAGAACCATCAGTGGGTGATGTGGTTTTAGTAAAGGAGGACGATCTACCCCCGGCGCGATGGTTGCTAGGTAAGATCGAGCAAAAACATCCGGGACCCGATAAAATCACGCGAGTCGTCACAATACGTACCAAAAGTTCTTTAATTAAAAGACCTACTTCTAAGATAGCAATTTTACCTGTAACTAAATAAATTATTAGTTGCTGATTCGTTACAGTTTGGACAGTTGCATGGTGGGCGGTTTGAAGGACATTTCTCATTATGTCCTTGGTGGGCGGTATGTCCGGATTAAACATACACACCAATAAACATATTATAAAAATGTAAATTGTTAAGCTTTAGATAATTATTTTCAGTTATTATTATATTTAGTTTATTGTTCCTCGGTGACGACTAGATGGCGTTGTTAGATTTATGCAACTTTTTGAATCGCGCTGTGGTTTCGTTAGGCTGTAAATTATAAGGCATTTAAAAATTATTATTTTTGTATGAATCGTCTTACGAGTAAATAGTTGCTTATATTGTACAAAGTGTTTTATTTCTTGCATAAGTAGCCTGCCGGAAATTTACTCAATTCGGATAATTGGAAAATTTCTATTAATGAAAAAATACTTGAAAAAATTGTACACGCAAGTGGGTACATTAGTTTTAAAATAACATTTAACTAACGAACTAAATTAATTTATATTCATTAAAGATTTTTTTATCTTATCCAATATTTATCTATCATAATGTTACGAGCTTGAGGTTCGTGACAATAAAAATTGCCGATAAAATTACCTAAATTAACACTTTAATTTACTTTACACAAATTGAAACTTAAAACACTAATAATTAAACACACTAATTCACTTAATTCCGCTCCGAAGCTTCGCTTGTGTCGCCGAGTTCAACTCTACCTCGATCGCATCTTGCAGCGCCTATTTATTTAAATTAGCAAAGAAACATCCCGAATATTCAAGTAAATGCGCGCAAAGGGACGAGTGTGCGAGTATAGACTTTCCAGAAACTTAGTTCTTCGGATGGCCCTGTCGGTTGAGAGACTTGTGATGTCATTCTCTGCAAAGCTCCCCTCGCTCTCGTTCCTGACACTAGATGGCGCTAGTGTGTCATCGACTTGTGCGCGTAACACTGCCCCCTCCTAAGACAAGCTCGTCCCGAGCATTATCGGCCCCATAATAACGCGAAAAGCGATCCACATGGATGACCTTAGGAGTCCCCTTTGCGCCTTTCTGTAACGGCTCCGCAATGTCAAGGGATGTCCTATCCCGTGGTGCACCAACATTGTACAATTTCGATGCTCCTCTACTCCGTGTCTGAGGTCCCCTCACAGCCGCACAACTTGTACATGTACGACACCAATCCTCGACATCGTCACGATAATGGACCCAGTAAAACTGTTCTCGGACCTTCAGTAGAGTTCGTTTAACTCCCAGATGGACTCTTGAACGACCATTATGGCACAGTTGTAGAACATTCGGCACTTTAGCTTTAGGGACAACCATTTGCAGACGACAGCTGTCTCCTCGACCATTGTCCCATTTACGGCACAGGACTCCATCCTGAAGCAGCAAGCTGTCCCATTGGGCCCAATAGCTTTTCGTGGTTGAACTCATCGCTGAGACGTCCCTCCACTTAGGCTTGGTAGCACGGGCCTTCATCCATCCCAGAATCGGCTTGATGTCCGGATCTTCCTGCTGTGCATGTCGTAGGCTGTCCTTCCACCCGTTGCTGAGGTGGTCTGTTCTGAGCGTCCTCACGGATACCACTTCCTTACCTTGCCTACTACAATGGTTGCCATCTTCAGGACAAGGTCTTCTTGACAATGCATCTGCGTTGCCGTGAGATTTCCCGCTGCAGTGTCGGATAGTAAAGTCGTATTCCTGCTGCTGCTGGGCGGTGCTGTTAGCCGCACTTCCTTTCTGAGACCGTTCGCCTTCCCTTCCTAGGGTGTGCTTAGGGCAGCTGGACCGAAGATGGCCCCTTTCCCCACAGCCATAGCACCTCGGACTGTATCTTTTATTGTGTTCGCGAACCGTAACTGCTGTAACCTCCCTAGCGTGAGGTGAACGATGATCCTGTCGCCGCCAGGCAGTGCCGTTAGCTGCACTACCCTCTCGAGATAGATCAACTCTCCTTTCCATGGTTCGCTTAGGGCAGCTGGATCGTAGATGGCCCTTTTCCCCACAGCCATAGCACCTAGGGCTGTATCCTCTGTTGCGGTCGCGAACTGTAGCTGCTGCAACCTCACTGACGCGATGGGAACGATGATCCTGCCGCACGGCTTCCACTTCCAGTGCATGGGCCAAGGCGTCCTTAAGCGTCTCGTGGTGCCCGAGCCTCACAGCAGCTCTGACTTCCAGGTCGCGGATGCCGTCGATGAATGTCTGCACCAGGTTCCCTTCAATGAGCGCAGGTACAGACCGGTATGCTTTTCGCACCAGCTTCTCCACTTCTAGAGCCCACTGCTGCAGGTTTTCGTTTATGCGCTGCACACGATCTTTAAGCTGCGCACGAAAGACGTGTTCCAGGTGAGCGTCGCCATATCTCGCCTCCAATGCCTCAAGGAGTTGCTCATAAGTCACTTTCTTACCGAGAGCTTCCAGAACTGTTAAGGCCTGGTCGCGCAGGCCTAGTGTGAGAGCAGTCATGGCCTGACTTTTGTTCCAGCCGTTCGCCTTCATAACAGCCTCGAACTGGATTTTGTAGGCTGACCAGGAAGAGGTACCGTCGAACGGTGGCACCTTGAACCCACGTAGCGAAGGTGTTGTAGCTACTACGGGGGCTGTAGCTCTATCTCCATGTTTGAGTTCGTCCAGCGTTTTCTTCACGTCAGCCATTACGTTGTCAACCCGATTGTTTACTTGGTCGATTCGGGTTTCAGCCTCCAACAGGCGGTTGTCATGTTGAGCAACATTATCCTTCACCTCCCGTATCTCTTTTCCGAAGATAGCGTGAAGGTCCTTCATGAGGAGCATCTGCTCTTCCTTATCGCGTTGGAGTTGCTCTTCTAAACGACGGGCCTGTTCCTCCTGTCGGCGGACCTGTTCCTCCTGTCCGCCCCGCAGCTGCTCTTCCAATCGGCGTGCTTGTTCCGCCTGCTGGCGAGCCTGTTCCTCCTGCTGCTCTTTCAACCAACGGTCCTGTTCCTCCTGTCGGTGAGCCTGCTCCTGCAGCATCACCATCAGAGCACCTAAGTCAGGTGCTGCAAATGTAGGGGCTACTGACGGGCCTGCAGCCGGTGGCTGGCCCTCCGACGTCTGCGGCGTTGCACCACCAAATCTTCTTTGGTCCGTCTCCTGCTGACGTTGACTGCGGGTACGGACACCCTCCGTTTCCTCCTTAGGTAAAATCGGCATGATTTTATCCCACTTCTGACACCAATTGTTAGAGCTTGAGGTTCGTGACAATAAAAATTGCCGATAAAATTACCTAAATTAACACTTTAAATTACTTTACACAAATTGAAACTTAAAACACTAATAATTAAACACACTAATTCACTTAATTCCGCTCCGAAGCTTCGCTTGTGTCGCCGAGTTCAACTCTACCTCGATCGCATCTTGCAGCGCCTATTTATTTAAATTAGCAAAGAAACACCCCGAATATTCAAGTAAATGCGCGCAAAGGGACGAGTGTGCGAGTATAGACTTTCCAGAAACTTAGTTCTTCGGATGGCGCTGTCGGTTGAGAGACTTGTGATGTCATTCTCTGCAAAGCTCCCCTCGCTCTCGTTCCTAACACTAGATGGCGCTAGTGTGTCGTCGACTTGTGCGCGTAACAATAATAAATTCTCTAAATTTTTCTATTATATATAAGATAAAATTTAATCCAGATCACTCTTGATTCTCTCTATTTGTTCTCTGGCACTATTTGGTGGTGAAGTTTCATTAAAATCGGTTCAGCCATTTAGAAGGTAAGCTTGGACAGACAGATAAACTAAAATATTCAGCATGTAAATAATTTATACAAAAATATTAACAAACAAAATCAACATTAGCGAAACCGGACTGAATTTTTTGTAGTTTATAGCATTTTGTTATCTTTGATTTCAAATTGATCTGAAGTTATTGAACGTACAAAAACGAATACCGCAACGTAATTTTTTTGTAATCTTTACCGGTGGGTGTGAATATAGATAGCGACAGTGTGAGAGCGAGAGGTGAATAAAGGTGACGCCATTTTTAATCCCATTCTTTAACAGCACGGGTAGTATGTATTGTAAAGACCCGTATACATGGCAACTTTGCGCCCTCCTTTCTGCCAGGGAGGGTCACGTCCGTATACGGCTTAGAGATCTCTAGTTAGACCGTTAAGCCAGTCCCTAAAAGGTGGGGTTTAGTGGGTAAAAGTCTCCACATAATCACGCAGCCGGCTGTGTGGTATGTTATGAGCATTCCCCACCTCCCTCCCCCGCTTTCCGGAGGGTTGCCCACATTTGCTTCGGGCGCAAAAAAAACATGGCAACGATAAAACTGCGCGTACGAACTGCATAGTTCATTTGCGCAGTTTACCGAACGTTGGTAGTGCGTCCACACATCTACTATACCTGCGTCGATCGTCAGCTCTCGGCAGAAACTCAGAAGAAAAACACGTCATTCGTTATGGCAGACGATGAAGCGCTTGCGTTAGCCTGGCTTGTTTTGTGCAAAAAGAAAAGAAAATCACGTAGTGTGTGGTGTAGGGATTGGCTTCTTAAAAGAAAGTTATACTCTCACATAAATTTATTAAACAAGTTGAAATTTTCCCTAAAAGACTGGCACAATTATTTGACGACGAATGAAGAGACTTACTTACACCTCCTGTTTTTACTTACACCGCTCATACAAAAAAGCAATACCATGATAAGAGAAGCAATAGGTTCTCATGAAAGATTGTTGCAACTCTGAGGTTTTTAGCTACAGGTCGCTCGTACGAATGTATGAAGTTTTCTTCGTTGGTATCAAAACAGGCTCTCAGTCAAATCATTTCTGAAACGAACGAACATGCGAACGAGCTGAATGATTAGTCCGAATTCCGTACATACACTACATGTCGACAACGATTTATCGAATAGATTTTAAACCTTGCTCCGATGGCTTGCACCAACCATAAAATCTGCGCCGATTTTTGTACACACGTTCAATAAAACTGCACAAATGGTCCGCGCAGTCAGTTTGCAACGATAAATCGTTGTCGTATGTACCGACCAGTATGTTACTGTTGATTTAGTAATTTCACCTCTCAGTGGGTCATGTGCTCCTGGTAGATTATCTTCTATGCATCCATCCATTACAGCTTAGTCCACTGTTGTTTTCCAGGCCTGTCCAGGCCATATATTGCCTCACAGGGGGACATTTGCCATAATTGCCACGCTTTGCAAGTTGACAACCGCAGCTTTTTATTTGTAGTTGTTATTAGGATGACGCTGCTACCCATCTCCTCATTTGTTTCCCTCTGTCGCCTCTTACGACACCCACGGGATGGGGTAGTGGATGTTCTTACACCGCCACTACACGGTTTATCTTCTAGTGAAGGCTAGTATTATTTTTCTTCACTTTATCTTTGTTACAGCATGGTTTTATCCTATATCTTATACTATTAAACGAGCAATTCTTGTATATATATAATCGGGATCTCGGAAACGGCTCCAACGATTTTCATAAAATTTTGTGTCCAGGGAGTTTCGGGGATAATAAATCGATCTAGCTAGGATTTATTTTTAGAAAATGTCTTTTTGTCAGTGTTTTTAGGCAATGAAAAACTGCTACAATATCGTTAGAATAAGAAGGTAAATTTTGACAGATTGTTAATGATTATAAATAGCTTAATTGGTATAATGGGCGGTCCCAGAATCGTAAAACTCCGGTTCGAGCCCAGACCGACCGACCGACTTTTTTTAATGTTTTTTTTCAAGTTCCTTTCTTTTTTGAGAAAATCTATTTTTTCGAGCCCTTTATTTAGTATTTTTTAAAAACACGAAAATTTAAATTAAAATAATTGCACTCATGATTTTTTATTCAAATAACCAGTTCCGTTTTTTCTGTTATGTCGCTAAGATCAAAAAATATTATTTATATTTCATCAGTATGTAATTTGTATCTAAATATAATTTCCAAAACACACGAATTAAAAAAAAATCGAGCGAAAAATACCGAGCAAAGCTCGGTCAACCAGGTACTAAATACTTTATAACACCTTTTCTCGTTTTTCCTCAGAAAATGAAGAAGATTGTAATTTTTGGTTCTACTGGCATGACTGGCCTGTGCGCAATTGAAGCAGCCGTTAAGAAAGGTATTTATCTATAAAACGTTAATTGTTAATATTAAATTCCTATAATTATTCGCCTTCAATATTTCCATGTAGGTAGGTATAAATGGCAATATAAAAATAACTTTCGGACATACAGAAGTAACCTGTCATTTTCTGAGGTTGAAGGGCAAGGAAGTGTCCAGTCTTCCCCCCGTGCCGTCTAATGAGTGTATGTGGACTTCACATGTTTTTCAATTTTTTTTTGGAAATGGCCATGGTTAACTATGACATTGGGGTATGGAACATTTAACCAACCCCCCCCCCCCCCACCGCCCGTAATTATTGCTTTACATATTATAATTTCCTTTACTAGATTGTATTGTATTTTATTGGTACTAGACTGGTATTAGACTGCAAAAATCAGGGAAAAGTAGTTTTGACTAAGGATACTGGTCAAACTACATTTAACTGCAAAACTATTGGTAAATAGTAATTGTGGCCAAATTATATCGGTTAAAAGTGGTATTGACTAAGAATGTTCATCAAAGGTACCTTTGACTTATTATACTTTTTAAATTTTTAATAATTTAAAAGTTCAATTCTTTCAATATTATATTTTATATGATTACAATGTACGCGAATTGTCTTTAGGATGGCCCAAGGGCCATCCCAGCCGCACCTTTGTCACGCTTATTCTATAAAAAAAAAATACTTCATATCTTTATAATGTTGTTAACGAGAGACTTGCGGACAATAAATCTAACACCTCTTTATCTCCTTATGATTTGGTCACTCTCTCGGTGATAGAACAAGTTGCTAGATTCGAGGATTACCGCGTCTTCTTCCTCTCTTTGGACCTCAAAATATAATTCCAGCACAACTTCTATCTCTTCTTGCAGCACCTGGATCATTTCGTCAGTCCTCACGATGCATGCGTTAATGGTTTCCAAATCAAGTCTTTTATTTATTTCTATTTATTGATTTATTATAATTGTGCTCTTTTTCATTAGTTAGTTGCTTAAGTTGGCGTCTAAACCTCCACCGGAAGTTCTTAGTACCTCCTGCCCACCGTTACCGTTGTCGCCACGGTAGCCAGGAATATCGGGACCAGCGGGGCCAGGGGTTTTGTCTCTTTGAACTTTTATTTATAGGGTGTGTATTGCCATATTTGCCACGATTGGCAGATGGGTTGGCAGCCGCAGTTTTTTTATCATTGTTTAGTTATTAGAAAGATTTTGCTGTAAATCGCCTGGGTTGTTTCCCTATATGATATGGGGTAGTGGATATTTGATATATAGGATACACTATCATTAGTCGGTATAAAATTGAACGTTTCAAGTATATTATATCCTATTTAATAATAAATAACCAATATTTAAAATACGTGCACAATTAACAAAAATACGAGTATTGTGTAATTACAAAAAAAAAAGAAAGTATATTCGAATTCAGAACCTTCTTTTCTTGAAATCGGCTAATAATTACGTATAAAGTATATGAGGGTAATATGGTCAGCTTAAGCTTTGCCGCCCTATAAAACCAAAACTAGGAGGAGGACAGAGACAAAAATACGAAGTCGTACACTATAACTAATATATTAAGTTAAAAAAATTGCAAACAAGCTTCGGCGATAATTAGGAACACTTAAAAACTACTTAAAAAAACTACATTACATCATACTAAAATCGACTAAAATATTTACTTTAATATTAACTGTCAAAATGACGTAGATAAAGCATCGCTCTTTTGGCCCTTTAATACTTGATTGAGTGATGAAGAGCTATCGTATTACAAAGCCATCTAGTGCAAACAAGGCTGTAGTTTTTAGTTGTAAGTAAGTGAACATATTAACCGCATGACCATATTACCTTCACGTACTATAGATTATAAATAATATTATACAGCACGCGCCCTGTTCACTTTATTTAATGGAAATCAATGTACGTCAAACAGGTCACGCATATATTATGTATTTAAATATTTTACGTAACACATTTTTAATTTCATTGAAACTATTTCGTTGGGAGCAAACATAGCATAGAGTAAAATAACCATTAGACAAGAAATATATAAGTCAATGCTTTTACTTAAATAGTAGATCATTATTATATGTTCCGCATCCCAGAAGACATAGGCCATTATTTTTCCAGCTGACGTAGAAACCTTAGAAACACACTACATACCGATTTGTCCGCAAAATTTTGAACGGAGGCTGCAAAATTTCGAACGGAAAACTACCGTAGGTGTGTGACGGGTCCTCTATTTTATATGGACTTGCTGCGTTCGGAATCCTGAATCGGAATTCCAAAACGGAATATCGGAACGGTATTTCGTATGTACGTGGCGGACCTGAATCTCCTGGCTGGGGAAGACGATCTTTTCCATACCTTGCTTTGGTTTTTCGTCTCCGGGTCTAAATAGTGTACCCTAAAACGTGGGTACGGTTACGAAACGAGCGCAAGAAGAATCTGGATGTACTTCAATTATGGCTAAATCTAGCTTTTAAATGGCAACTCTTGTTTTCTTTTGGGGCGTCTGTTAACATTCGAGGAATCCAGGACACGGCCACCTCTTTGAATTTTAAAGTATAGTTTAAAATAAACCGAATTGATCCCAAACGAATGCTTTAGAATCTCAGTTAAATTACGGATGGTCACACGTCAATCTACCTTAACAATTTCTTCGATTTTATAAAGTTTTCTTGCGTAGCGGGTGTTTTATAACGTTTTCTTGCGTAGCGGCTATTTTATAACGTTTTCTTGCGTAGCGGCTATTTTATAACGTTTTCTTACGTAGCGGCTATTTTATAACGTTTTCTTGCGTAGCGGCTATTTTATAACGTTTTCTTTCGTAGCGGCTATTTTATAACGTTTTCTTGCGTAGCGGCTATTTTATAACGTTTTCTTGCGTAGCGGATGTTTTTGGCCACACGATGCGAGTGTCGTCATTGCCGGCGGTTCTGCGGAGTTTAAATTCAGCGCACCAGTACGCCACTGTAAAATAAGACGGAGCATTTTCTGCTTAAATAGATTGAAGCTCTACAAAAATATATTTGGTAGAAAAAAAATTCAGGCAGAAATATTTAATAACCGCACGAAGTTCGTGTTTCTCTATTTTGCATACGAATCAAATTCCCGCCAAATAAGAAGATTGAAAAGAAATTGGGTGTAGTTTTTAAATTAAATTTTTTTCTGGCCTTGGCTACCTTTGGCTAATAACGAATATAAGATTTAAAAAAAAATAGAACGCATTCTTATAACTCATTCATAAGTGTCCTATTCCGAGAACTTATTGATCAACCTAACAGTACCGCCATGTGGTCGCTGATAGCTTGTAGATGAAGATATTATACTGGTATCATGTCGGCTAAAAAGAAAAGTAAAAAAGAAAAATCTAAAAGGTGTAAGTCGCATTTTAAGACTTCTGATTGAGACAGAATCGGCGACGATATACCTACTTAAATAAATTTAAATACAATACAAACTTTTACAGGTGATTACAAATGCAAATTTATTGATTCAGTATAGTTACTGAATGGATACATATCAAGTCAATGTGTATAAAAAATTGTCTGCAGTTTACACGCTGTAGAGGTGAAACCTTAAAATAAAATGAAATAGAAAATACAAAATCTTGCACAGCTAATGATTTTTTATTTGGTCTTTTTCAACTACAAGTGTGGCATAAAATATAAGATGAGAGTTTAATTTTATAGCAAATAAATGTTACAATCGTTATTCTAAGACTAAATTTTGGTGTAATAAATCAAAAGAATATTTTCATTCGAGTAACATTGCCTTGTAATAGCGCCATCTTTTTTTTATAGAAGAGGGGGCTAACGAGCATACAGTTCATCTGATGTTAAGTGACTACCGCCGCCCATGAACATCCCCAACACCAGAAGAATTGCAGATGCGTTGCTGGCCCTTAAGAAAGGAGTAAACTATTTCTTGAAGGTCCCCAGGTCGTATCGGTCCAAAAAAATCGCCGGTGGTTGAGTATTCCACAAAGAGGTCTTACGCGGCAGAGAACTCCTAGTGAAACGTACAGCTTTGAAACGCCAAGCATCCAGATGGTGTGGATGGTATCTGGAGGTTTGCCGCGTAGTGCATTTATAAAATTTGGCAGCTGGGATTAATCCGAACAATTCCTCAGAGCACTCCCCGTGATTGATGCGATAAAATACGCAAAGAGATGCAACATCTCTTCGCAGCGCCAGTGAATCGAGCCGATCGGAAAACACGTGATCGTCGACGATTTGAGCCGCTCTGCGCTGGATGCGGTCAAGTGGAAGGAGCTGGCACCTATTAGAGTAGTACCTTAGAGTAGATAGTTCGACATTGGTAAATTTTGAAACTCCTGAACTATTTTTAAATTCTATTAAAGATGATATTTTATTTTTAATACAAGAGTGTATTCATCAACACATAATTTTTAAAGTAAACTTCATATTGCATGCTGATTTTGTTCAACAAACTAAAGATATTCATGATACGTTCGATTTTCAAACGCTTAACTATATTATTTGTCAAGGAGATGACTTAAATATTTTTTTTTCATCTTTAAATGATACAATTACTACTAAAATTAGTGCATTTGAAAAAAAAGATAGTGGATGGAGTCTAAAAAACATAAAATCTATAGACATGAATGTTAATAAATTTAACCCCCTACGCGGTACTTCATACATAGATCTTCCTCGTGACATAAAATTAAAAAAGGCTGTTATAAATGTAAAAAGCAAGGATTATTTTTGTTTTAAATGGGCGTTACTCTCAGCGTTATATCCCGTAAACAAAGACGTGGATCGTGTGTCATCGTACGTTAAACATGCAAATAAACTTAAATTTGATGGTATTTCCTTTCCAGTTAAAATTTCTGACATAGCAAAAGTAGAGAAATTAAATGATATTAGTATTAATGTTTTTGGGTTAGAATATAATAAAGAAAAACGATGTAATTCTATAGTAGGTCCATTATTTTTAACAAAGTGTCGTAAAGATAGACATATCAATTTATTATTTTTTTCCAAGGATACAAAAAATCATTATTGTTACATAAAAAATTTATCGCGGTTAGTTAGTAAACAAATTTCAAAAGACGGTCACATCATGTACATTTGCGAAGCATGTCTACTTCACTTTCCATCTAAGGAAAGTTTAAATAACCATGAACAATACGATTGTGCCCACATTTGTACAGAATTACCAAACAGTGAGACTTTTAAAAAAAAAGAATTGGTTTGGTCAACCTATTTCAAATGATAAAATTAAATTTAATAGTTATGAAAAAAAGTTGAAGATACCATTCGTAGTTTATGCTGATTTTGAAGCATTTTTAAAACCAATAGAATCATGTTCTAACGATCCTTCCAAACCTTTCACACACAATATTCAGAAACATGAAGTACATAGTTTTGGTTATTATATAAAATGTTCCTATGATGATAAATTATCAAAATATGTAACGTATTGCGGACCCAACTGTGCACAAGTGTTTATGGAAAGTTTATCTAACAATCTCAAAGAAATAAATAGACTTCAAAAATATCCTCCACTTCCGCTAACAAATGAAGACAAAAACCAAATTTCAAATGCAACCATTTGTCATATTTGTGAAACAGAGTTAGCAGAACATTTTTATGATTTTGATTGGTACACCGGTAGTTTTATAGGTGTTGCTCACGAATCATGTAGCTCGAAGTTCAGAAAACCTCGTTATATACCAATATTTTTACACAACCTTAGTCACTATGATGCTCATTTTATTGTTCACGCGTTAAACTTTTGTGATGGTGAAGTCGAAGTTATCCCTCAAAATAAAGAAAAATATATATCCTTTTCCAAAAAATTAAAAATGAATAACCACAAAACTTAAATGAATCTATGATCTTAATATAATTAGATTCATAGATTCATTTAAGTTTTTATCATGTAAATTAGAAGAATTGGCCAAAAATCTCAGTAATGATCAATTTCAAGATTTACGTAGAAATTATCCTAATGATGAAGATTTCTTTCGTTTAAAACGGAAAGGCGTTTATCCATATGAACTTATGACTAATTATGATAGTTTAAGCCTAACATCGCTCCCCGAACAAAAATTTTTTTATAGCTCGCTCACAGATTCCCATATTTCAAATGATGATTACAATCATGCTAAAGATGTTTGGGAACACTTTGGGTGTTGTAATATGCTAGATTATTCAAACCTGTATTTAAAAACAGACGTTTTACTTTTAACCGATGTATTTGAAAACTTTAGAAAGTTATGTATTAATACTTATGATTTAGACCCTGCCCATTATTACACAGCACCCGGTTTAAGTTGGGATGCAATGTTAAAATATACAAAAATAGAATTAGAACTTTTAACAGATTATGAGAAAATTGCATTTATTAGATCAGGTATCAGGGGTGGTGTATCTCAATGTAGTAATCGTTATGCTAGAGCTAATAACAAATATATGGGGGATTACGATGCAGGGAAACCAAATTCATATATCACATATTTTGATGCGAACAATTTATATGGTTGGGCTATGTCTCAATGTCTTCCTACTGGTGGATTCGAATGGGTAAATCCGAATACAGAATTTAATGTGTCTGAGACATCGAACTTCGGTTTTATTTTAGAAGTTGATTTGGAATATCCAGATGAACTTCATGATTTACATTCGGACTTTCCTTTATGCCCCGAAAACATTTGTGCAGGCAATATTAATGAAAATAAACTAGTCCCAAATTTAAATAATAAAGATAAATATGTAATTCATTACAGAAATTTAAAGCAGTGCATAGAAATGGGGGTTAAATTAACTAAAATTCATAGAGTTTTAAAATTTAAACAGTCTCGCTGGTTGAAGATGTACATAGATCTAAACACAAAATTAAGAACGTTAGCAAAATCAGATTTCGAAAAAGATTTTTATAAATTAATGAATAATTCAGTCTTCGGAAAGACTATGGAGAATATTGAAAAAAGGGTTAACATAAAATTAGTTACACACTGGGAGAACCAGGGCAAAGCTTTAGGTGCTCAAGATCTAATCGCTAAACCACAATTTCATAGTCTTTCAGTATTTTCGGAAAACCTAGTTGCGGTTCAGTTGCGAAAAACAAAGTTAATATATAACAAACCAATTTATTTAGGGTTTTGCATTTTAGATATTTCAAAAACATTAATGTATGATTTTCATTATAACTATATGGTTAAAAAGTTTAGTAAAATCAAATTATTGTATACAGATACGGATAGTTTAATATATCATATATTTACAGATGATTTTTACTCTGATATAAAACCTGACCTTTCATCATACTTTGATACCTCAGCTTATGATGCAAATAATATTTTTGAATATCCAAAATTAAATAAAAAGAAATTAGGTTTTTTTAAAGATGAAAATAATGGTAAAATCATGAAAGAATTTGTGGGTTTACGATCCAAAATGTACGCTTTTAACTTAGAGAATAAGACTATAGCCAAGGCAAAAGGGGTAAATAAATGTATCACTAAAAAGATGACCATGGATAATTATAAGTCTTCTCTATTTAATAAAAAAGTGCAATATTATAGTATGCTTAAATTTAAATCAATTAAACACACAATTTTTACACAAAAATTAAATAAGATTGGTTTATCATATAATGACACAAAGAGGCATATTTTAGATAATAATATTGAAACATTAGCTTGGGGTCATTATAAACTGCGTTAAGTGTTGATAGTTTTTAATTTTATGTCTGCATGTAAATAAAATTTGTATTGATTGTAAAAGAATGATAATAGTATAATATGACGTAGAGTTTATTACATATTTAATCGTTGTTTTATTGTAAATAATTTAAGTTAATTGTTGTTTATATTTGCGTGTGTGTGTGCATTTATTTGAGGTTGAGTTGATTGTAAAATTATGATGTACTAATTGTGTTAGAAATAGTATACAGATCATTCTGTTTTATATAATGTTTGCAATATATATTAATTGTTAACACCATCACTTTCATTTTTTATTTCACCCCTTACAACTTTAGACGTGTGTAATGTTTCACTTTATCCATCCGTTTACTGCTATTGTGGCGGGGCCAAGTGGATGTGGGAAATCAAATTTTGTAACAAATTTCATAAAATCAGTTACAGAAATATGTAATTGTGATTTTAATCAGATCACATGGTGCTTTGATGAAATGCAACCATTATATAATTTACCAAATGTTAACTACCATCAAGGAATTCCAAATGTTAATATGTTTGACGGTGAAAACCCACATCTTGTTATTATTGATGATCTAATGAGAGAGTCCGATGGAAGAATTGTGGATATATTTACAAAAGGTAGTCATCACAGGAATCTTAGTGTATTTTATTTAACACAAAATTTATTTCATCAGGGTAAAGGGCAAAGAGACATATCCTTAAACTCAAGTTATATAATATATTTTAAAAACCCTCGAGATAAAACTCAAATAAGATATTTAGCACGACAAGTGTCACCAGATAACCCAAAATTTATTGAAGATGCCTACAGGGATGAAACTCTAGAGGCGCATGGATATTTAATGGTAGATTTAAAACAGAATACCAATGATTTTTGTCGTATCAAGACAAATGTCTTCCCATTTAATGGTTTCTGCACAGTCTACGTCCCCACAAAAGAGTTTAAATACACCAAGAATCAAACATTTCAAATCATTGCTAAATGATGCATCGTCGACTCACAACGCATAAACATTTGCTAAACGCTTTGCATACGCTTAAACCAAAATATCAAAGAGCATTACTTAAAACGTGTGATGAAGAAGAAATTAACTGTATTTGTGAGTGTATTCATAACGTTTTACAAGGAAAAGTACCTCTTAAAGATCAAGATAAACAAAAATTGAATAAACACAAAAATATACTCCGTCAACTAGTGCGTAAGTGTAAACATAAACTAAGAAAAAATATAATTATACAAAAAGGAGGGGCTTTCTTACCAATAATATTAGGTGCAATATTGAGTGGATTAGTGAGTGGACTAGCCAGTTAACATGGAAAATGCAAAGAAAATGATACTTATTGAACCTGGATTGATTGAAAAATTAAAACAAGAAAATAAGGTTAATACGAGTAGTAGTTTATCTCGATTAGATATTGAAATGCAAAATATTATGAATAGTAAGACAGAAGACCGAAAGAAATGGATGTTATATTTACAAACACTGCAAAGATACCTTCATTTTACCGAAGAGGATCGTCAACCACTCAGATTACCAATTTATTCTGATACATCTAATGAAGATTCAAACGAGTCTAAAATTGGTTTTAAAAATAAAGATAGAGATGTAAAAACTTCAGTTGATGCTGAATCTTTGTTGGAGGAGAATCGATCCATCAAAAGTAAAGAAAATGTTGAAAATCCACTTTACACACCAGCTCAAATACTCAGTTTAATACCAAAAACTTATAATAAAAAAGGACAGTTATTATTAAACTTAATTGAAACAAGTAAAGGTAAAATACATTGGGATAATGAAGGTACAGTCATAATTGATAATGAAAAAATTTCTGGAAGTAATATTGTTGATTTAATAAATGATTCACTAAGACCCTTAAAAAGAAGTGATCCAGTAGGGTGGGATAGATTTGCTGAAGCATTAAAAGATATTAAAGTACCACTTACTTATATTGGAAATCCAAAGAGATGTGAGTTTATTAACCAACTTCAAGCAAAAGATCTGAACAAACCCTCTGAGATTGAATTTCAAGAGTTTTCTACACCGAGCAGTAGAGATAAAAAGTCTACAACTAAAATACGTAAAAGGCTTGAGTGGGAAAAATGGACCCCGTACTAGAAGAAATTAACAGGATTTATTATGATCCATCTAATCCCGCTGGTTTTGGTAGTATTGATAAATTATCAAAAGCCATGAAGGGTAAAATGAATAAAAAGCAAGTAAAGGAATGGTTAAAATCACAAGAAACATACACATTACATAAACCCATTCGAAAAAAATTCCCGCGTAATAGGTACATTCTATCAAATATTAATGAACTGTGGCAAGCTGATTTAAGTGATATGCGAACTTATTCTCAATATAATGATGGTTTCAAGTATATACTTTGTGTTATTGATGTATTTAGTAAATATGCTTTTGCAAGACCAATGAAAAAGAAAAACTCAGAAACAACTAAAGAATGTTTTGAAAGTATATTTACTGAAAGTAATTTAACACCTACTCACATACAATCTGATAAAGGTACAGAATTTGTTTCAAAAGATGTACAAAAATACTTTAAATCCAAAAAGATTAATTACTATACCACTAACAATCCTGACATTAAGGCCAGTATTGTTGAACGATTTCAAAGAACACTAAAAATGAAAATGTGGCGTTATTTCACTCATAATAATACTTATAGATATATAGATGTTTTACAAGATTTAATATACTCTTACAATCACAGCTTTCACTCTAGTATTAAGATGTGCCCATGTGATGTAAATTCCAACAATATTATGACAGTTTGGACTAATCTTTATGATAGACGGTCAAACAAACTTTCTTTAGAAAATCCTAAACCAAATTTCAATGTGGGTGATTATGTTCGAATAACTAAATATAAACATGCTTTCCAAAAAGGATATGAATCAAATTGGAGTGATGAAATATTTATTATATCTTCAATAATTGATAGATCTCCATGGGTTGTTTATACAATAACAGATTTACAAAATGAACCAATAGTTGGTACTTTTTATGAAAGAGAATTACAGAAAATCACTTACAACCCCACCTCACAATATAAAATAGATAATATAATTGACACTCGTTACTCAGGTAACAGAAAAGAAGTATTAGTGAAGTGGAAAGGTTATCCAGATAAATTTAACAGTTGGATTTTAGCTTCTAGTTTAAAAGAAATATGAATAAAGAAAGTTTTTATTTAACTTTGCTCAGCAATAGTTCAATGGAATACTTTCCTGATAACAAGACCACAAATTTTTCAACGAAATTACCGAAAGCTATTAAATTAGAAGGTGAATGGTCGGTTGGAGTTGTCGAGTTTCAATATCCATGTACCATGTTTACTGTTCAAGATCATGAAAATGTTATATACATTACAAAATCTATGTTAATGCCTAATGAAGATAAACCATCCACAGTGTACTACAAAAAACATATTCCAGCCTACCAACTATGATAACGTTGAGCATATTTTAAGAGTGTTAAATGGTATCGGAGAGAACTTGAAATTTCGCTATGATGAAATAACAAAATTTGTGTCTATTTCTGTTTTGGATAAAAATATAACATCCGTAACATTATCACCCAAATTAAGTTTACAACTAGGTTATGAACCAAATAAAAATCTCCTAGAGAGAAATTTTGGAAAGTGTCCTGCTAATTTACACTTAGGGTTACCATCTCAACTCTTTCTATATTGTGACATTATCGATCCTCAGATTGTGGGTGATGTTATGACTCCTTTACTAAGAGTCATTTCATTAGATCCTACAAAATACATTTATGGTGCAAATAAAATGCACGTTTTCTCTCAACCTCACTACTTACCTGTTATGCGAAGAGAGTTCGATACGCTGGAAATAGTTATAAGATCGAGCACAGGACAAAAAATACCATTCCAGTTTGGAACCGTGTGTATTAAACTACATTTCCGAAAATTATTATAATGAATTCTCTTCGTGATCATCATAAATGTCCATATGAAAATTATTATACACATCAAGCTGGGTCAGGAGTTGGAGTAATTTATAAGGGTGCACCATACCAATGCGGTCATGGTATTGGGAGCTTCTTAGGGGGGTTATTTAGATCAGTTTTACCTTTACTTTCAAGTGGTGCTCGAGTGATTGGTAAGGAGGCATTAAGCGCTGGAGTAGGACTTTTATCGGATATGGTTCAAGCGCGTCCTATGGAAGCCTCAATAAAAGATCGTCTAAAGCAAGTTAGTACGAATTTAAAACGAAAGGCTGATGAGAAAATTGATCAATTTAACATGACAGGATCTGGGTATAAAACTAAAAGAAAACGATTGACCTCGTTCATTCCACCATTAACTGCTAAAGTGAAAGCTGCGAAAAAACTTGGTCTAAAACCAAAAAATAACAAAGATATATTTTCAAATTAAATATGTCTTTCCTTCATAATCATTCTTGCGAGTGCGTTAAGTCAGAATTGGATTTGTTTGCACTACCGTCTACACAAACTAGCATTGAAAATGGATTGTGGATTCATTATAAACCAATTTCATCTCTTGGTGATGATGGACCTATCGAGTTTCAAGTTCCTGGGACAGGCGATGACTACATAGATTTGTCTCATACATTACTCCACATAAAGGCAAAAGTATTAAATCAAGATTCAACTAACTTGATATCTACTACAATAGTAGCACCTGTAAATAATTGGCTGCATTCACTTTTTAGTCAACTTGATGTTTATTTAAACCAAAAACTTGTATCACCACCTAATAATACCTATGCATATCGAGCATACATGGAAACCCTTTTAAACTATGCTCCTGCTGCTAAACAATCTCATCTTACTTGTAGTCTTTGGTATGATGATACAGCAGGAAAAATGGATTCTACGGATGGTAAAAACATAGGATTTGTTAAAAGACAGGAATTGATTAGTGAAAGTAAGGAAATAGAAATGATTGGTCATCTTCACGGTGACATTTTCAACCAAGATAAATTTTTAATTAATGGTGTTGAAATGAGTGTTAAATTGGTTCGATCGAGAGAGAGCTTTAATTTAATTGCTGGGTCAAACGATGTAAAGTTTAAAGATTGCATTACGGACGCAACTCTTATTGTTCGACGAGCACGAATTAATCCAAGTGTATTACTCGCACATCAAAAAGTTTTAGCTTCTACCACTGCTAAATATCCTATTACTCGAGCTGAAGTAAAAGTTTTAACAATTCCATCGGGTGGTCAAGGAAAAACTCTTGATAATATATTTTTAGGGCAGGTACCCAAAAGATGTATAATTGGATTTGTGAACAATTCTGCATTTAATGGTTCCCTTACTAAAAATCCATTTAACTTTGAAAACTATGGTATTAATTCTTTCAGCTTATATATTGATGGTCAACAAATACCTTCAAAAGCTTTGCAACCATCTTTTAATAATAGCATATTTACATCAGCATATCATACTCTATTCTCGGGAACTGGTATTCACTTTCTTAATGAAGGAAATGGAATCTCTTGTGAACAGTATGCCAAAGGTTACTGTCTATTAGCATTTGACTTAACTCCTGATTTATCAGCCAACTCATCAGCTCATTGGAATCTCATAAAGCATGGTAGTGTAAGATTAGAAGTACGATTTGAATCCTCACTAATACAAACAATTAACTGTATAGTTTATGCTGAGTTTGATAATATTATTGAGATAGATAAAAACAGAAATGTTACTGTAGACTATAGTAGTTAAGGTTATAATATGTGTTGTGTGTTAGATTTTATGAGTTATGTGTAATGCATTTTGTGTGTATGTAACTATGTGAAACATTATAAAATTAAATAAAACAAATTGTATGCAATATATTATTTTTTATTTCTTTATAAATATTTTATTTAATCTAATACAAAACTCTGTTCGAGTTTAAATTTTACATAAGCACACTGACTAAACCACTGAACATGCTGCTGCCAAGGATCATCATCATCTTTCCAATCTTTTAAGCCACCACCACGATGGAAACACTTGGTCCTGTCTGCATGGCCAGTATAAAAGAAACCGGCTTCTGCAAGATCTTCAGGTTTCTGTCGCATAACGAGAGGCCAGTTTTCGAAACTGAGCAACCGGCTAGATTTTGAACTGAAGAATGGATATTCCGCTCTTGAGTACTGCATATTCTTCTCGTTTTCATCTCCACTCAGTGTTGTAGTTTTGTTCTTCAATGATGTGTTCTGTACACGTATGCCACAGTCATCTCTTTCTTCTGCTCTTGTCTTCCTGTAATTTAAGTAAACAGAATCACATTCACTAATGATCAGCTAATGACTGTCATTGTTAAAAAAGTATTTTTTAACTTTTTCACTTTCTGCTATTGTCTTTGTAATATTGTATACGAGGGCGTTTGTGTTGTCATAGATGCTATCCTTATTAGTTTTTACGTAATATTTAATCCTCGTGGAAGCATGTTTCCAATGATCAGTAGTTGGAATCTTGGATAGCTTCTTCATATCGTACATTTCAATTTTGATGAGATGCGTCGCTTGGTCTCCGTCGTCAGAATTAGTAGAAATGTATGATACACCATCTCTAGCGGCTCGTGCTACGGTTGATAATAACAGCTTCCTCTTTTTTATTTTTGATTCAGCTTCAAAAAAATGATCAATCAATTGCGATTTTCTTTTTCCACCATCGCATGTGTTATTATTAATGACGATGTCATCACTCTCTTCTTGAGGGGAGAGTGGCGAGTAGTAATACTGTTTATAGGTATTTTCATCGAAGCTCAATGATTTCTGCAACAACACAGTTATCATGTTAATATCAATTTGTTAACACTTAATCATAAAAGTTAAAAAAGCTAAAGTTACAACCTATTAAAGTCCACTGCTGAACATAGGCCTCCTCTCATTTCTGAGAGGGTTTTAGGGCTAGGAAATGTTCGCTGCGATACCTCAATGCGTGTTGGAAAACTTCACATGCCTTCGAAATTTTCTCAGACATGCATTCCTCACGATGTTTTCCTTCACCGCTGAGCACGTGGTAAATCAGCACTTAAAATTGTAATTAACAATTTAATTGGTGCCGGCGGGGATCGAACCCGGGTCGCGTACTGTGAATTTTACATTTTGCGCTAACCATCTGAGCTACCACGGCTTAACCATATACACACACATAATATTTAAATATAATTTGTTAACACTAAATCATACACACGTAAGAAAATAACAGAAAGAAAAGTAAGTTTGTCAATAGAATAAACACTTACATCCATGGCCTTAGATGCGTTGAAGTAACACAAACGTAGTACTGATAGATCCACTGCGTTCAAACGACCATACACTAACTCCATGACTGCAGTTGCTTGGTCTTATATAGTGCCAGTGAGTAATAATTCTAATCTAAAGAATTTCTGCAGTAGAATTGATAGTATCTTTATGCGTCAACAAGCTTACCTTACATTCTGTTGCTTATCTCTACATTCCTACGTCCTTCCTGTCGTGTCTTGTTCAGTGTATTGGTGACTCAAATACGATTTTTATAACACAAAGAATGCAATTTAATATTTAGAAATCACTATAATTGATCACTCCTATATTAGTCATTGAGTAGATTGGTACTGTAATAATCTACTAATAGCAGTAATAATATGGATACACTAGATGTACAACAACATCTGAAAAAGATTCACCCCACTCTAGAAAATAATGTTTATGCTGCCAATAAACTACCCATGTACACCCACGTACCAACGTATATAATATGCAATTTGGATACAGATGATAAACCAGGGTTACATTGGGTAGCTTTATATATCGATACGAATGACGTCGGTCAATATTTTGATTCATTCGGACGGGCACCTGTACGATATCATCTAGAGTTTTTTAAAAGAAATTGTAAAAGATGGAACTGGAATGTTGATAGGATTCAGAATGAGTGGACTTCAGTTTGTGGCGAATATTGCTTAATGTATTTGCTATATAAGTTTCAGGGATGTTCAATGCATAGTTTTACGAGTATATTTACAGGGAACACATTGTACAACGATATTTTAGTGGATGAGATGTTTCGCTCCTATTTTATAGATAATAAGTAATAAGATTTTGTATTTTATAAATAAAAATTTTAACAAAATTGGGTAATGTGTTTTATTATTGAGTCCGATTAGTGTAGATAGGAACAAAGGAGTATAATACAATAGCATAAGCCGACCCACACGCTGACGAATAATAGATAATGACGGTAGTCAATCAACAATAGATAAGTAGATAAGGACAATGGAGCGCTAATGACGGTTGAGGCTCGCAGCGGATATCAATTAGATAAGAGTTAATTGATCTGCACATCTCCGGAACCGTGCATCCTACGCAAAAATGGACCGCAGATTCGTGATCAGAGCATGCCAAAACCTTTTTTTTTTTTTTTTTAGGATCGTGAGTCGACGAACATCGTACTTGTACCCCTTCTGACTCAGTGCGCCAGAACTGGTACAACCTTTCTACAAGTGCGCCAGAACTGGTACAACCTAACTACTTATATGCCATGGCAAAATTATGAACAGATCTATCTCCCCGCATGATCGCTAGAACGTGAAGCAAGCCATTTGGCGTGGTGGGCGTTAAAATCGCCAAGGATCGTGATCTCTGCGCAGGGGATCTGCTGTAGCAACGAATCTGTAGCCATTTGGACTTGGTCGAAGAGTCGGTCTCTTTCGGCATTACCGCTATGGGACCTATAGAGGCACCCGTAGACGCGCGGATGGTCGTCGCTGTTTACGAGTAGCCAAAGGATGGACAGGTCCGAACCTTCAGGACTGTCGAGGCGTCTAAAACAGATGTCCTCTCTGACGTATACGCAAACTCCAGCCCGGGGCACAAAGGAGTGTTCCAGTTTGTACCCCGGGTAGGAGAGATACGAAGCATCAGCCGGGGAGGACACCTGCGTCTCGGTCAGAAAGAAGCAGAGCCCTCGCCGTCTCGTGATGGTACTGAACGGCTTTTAGGTTAGAATGAAGTCCCCTGATATTGCAGAAATTCACGGATAGCGTGGCAGGGGTCGCATTGGTCTTGGTGGTTAAGGGCGGTCTCTCAGTGTCCAGATCAAGTTTCTACGGGCGCAGTAGCTCTGCTGCTGTTCTACTCTGCTCTGCCATCCTCCATCCTCATTCACTCTAACTGTTATGACTTATGAGTCATTCAGTCTGCATCAGATTTAACCTTTTGGATTTAAATTTTTCATGGTTCAAGATAAACCAAATCTAATTTCATTTAGTACATTTGTAATAACGAGAGATTAATTTCTATTTTGTATAACTAGTAACATGTATCTTTTTCCATAATAAAACGTAACTTTTTGTCAGGAGTTCAGTAACCGATGTCCTCTCCGCGGTGATGCTCTAGGGCAGAGCCTAGTATGCCTTATTATAAATCCATCACTTCATTCAGTAAATAACCGACTATAATCGTTGCGTTTACCTTGATGATTATCGCTTACAATGGTGTTGACATTTTAAACCTTCCGCTTTCGCAATTTTCGTGAAAAACTAAAGAGGAAAACAATTTTAATTTATAACTAGTGGTCAATTAGTGATCGAAATTCCATCGTAATTCATAACATTTTTAGATATTTATCATTGGCATATGTATGAAGTATGAACGTATACAATGTACGTTTCTTTTTATTTTATTAATATTCAAATACAACATTATTTACAACAATATTTGTAACACATATCTATCTACCTATTAAATATAAATTTTAGCTCTCTGCACTTGTTATCCATATAAACTTAATCTCGCACTCCTACGTGCGTGCAATATGCTTAAAAACGAGTATCTACAAAATTTTTGGAATATTCCGTTTACCCACACAAAGAAATCCAACCTGAGATGATATACTACCTTATTTCGCTAGTAATAAAATATATGTTTAACTTATTTTACTTCAGGGTGGCTGTTAGAGGGTGAATAAACAGAATAACCCAAGTTTTCTTTTCACGTATTAATTTAATGATATAATAATAATGATATAATATAATAATATTACGTAACTGTTAAATAAATTTCCGAAACAACTCTAACGGTCGCCACACACGGTCTGTTCAACTGATCATTCCAACTGATCAGTTCAAACTAAAACCTGTTGATAATTTTTAAAATATTTGATTTTCGGTATATCGATAAATACACTTACGTATAAAACTCCGATATCGATATACCTACTTATAATTATCAATATAGCGAAAATTCAATATTTTAAAAATTATCAACAGTTTTAGTTTGAACTGATCAGTTGAAATGATCAGTTGAACTGACCGTGTGTGGCGTCCATAAGTGTTGTAATTCAAAGCTGTAGAATTTTGAAATAAATGAATGAAAAAAAATACAACCTTTCAACTAAATTCCGGTAGGTTGACCTGAGAGTGAAGAAAATAATAAATCTTGAGCCAACTCATAGAAACATATATTAGATTAGCTTATACATATATATATATATATATATATTAGGATTGCCAGAAGAGAATTCATAACATTATATCGCTTAGTCGGTTTCTTAGCGCCTCTTAAACTTAGGGACTGAAACTTAACTGAAATGAAAGTTCTGAAATTGTTGGTATTACAATCTCATTTTTTGCATCAGATGTAAAATATCTAATAGTTATTGAACATCAGCTTTGAAGGAGCGAAATGTCTGTTGGACTGCAGTTATCAGTGCGCTTGGTAATATTAGTGATTATGGCAACACTTCCATAAGAGAAACGCTGCTGAGTTGTAAACATCTCTGCATATTTGTTATTATCATTATTTTTCAACAGGTCTACAAGTGCGTGCATTCCTCCGCGACCCGGCCAAGCTCTCCGATCACCTCAAAGATAAGGTAGAGGTTTTCAGTGGCGATATTCTCGAGCCCGATTCCGTCGCCAACGCGGTAGAGGGCACCGACGGCGTTGTTGTTACCTTAGGCACCCGCGAGTCCATGGAGTCGACCTCCGATCTATCCGAAGGCCTTAAAAACATACTAGATGCAATGAGAGCCAAGAATGTGAAAAATGTAACCGTATGCTTATCTGATTTACTCATTTGCGAGCCGAAAGAAGTACCTAAAGAGTATGGTGCGTTGACCGATGAACATAGGAGGATGTATCAAGTGTTGAAAGACAATGGCCAGAACTGGGTTGCCGTATTCCCTCCTCAAATTTTAGGTGAGTTACTTATTACACATTTAAATATCACAAGACAATAAGGCCAGTTTTTACGTATTTCAGTGGGTATATTAAGTTATTTTTTAAGTTAATGTTCGTGATAACATCCGTAAAATCTATTTTTTATTGTTTTTATAGTTAATGTGTAGTTTTGGCTTAAATATAATGTAAAGTAAAAAATCTTGCACGGCTAATGATTTTAATATGGTTATTTTCTACCACAAGTGCGGCATAAAATAAATAAAAGTTTAATTTTGTAGCAAATAAATGCTACAATCCTGATTGTTACAAACGATAACACAGTCCACCTGACGATAATTGATTGCTGTGGCCCATAGATATCTACATCTATCCTTATTACGAATCAAAACTTAGATGCGTTGTCATCCGTGGGGACTAAAATGGAATGCCTCGTCTCCAGTAAAAAGGATCTTCGGTTCTCTACGCTCATCATACGAAACACTTTTACGCTGGTATTCTGTGAGAGCGTGGCCCTTCCCCGGTCGAACCGACCCATTCCTGCTACAAATATACTACTAATATAGCTACAGCATGGCAATCGTAACATGCGCCGTAATACAGGTGGCGTCCATAATATTACGATTGTGATAGTGACCGGCATAATACTTACGATATTGTAGAATTATAATTGCGCTATACTAAATGTGTAGTGCACTTCGCTATTTTATTGCTACTAATAGTTGCAAGCAAGTTGAACATCCGTTCTCACGTTATATTATTTTTTAAATATAACCTCTTGACGTGTTCATAACAAACAGCTCTTTACTTAAGTATTTTTTAAATACTTAAGTAAAGAGCTGTTTTGTTGTTATTTTCTTAACAGTGGTAGAGCCACGCGGCAGCTTTGCTGTTGCACGTATGGGCCGGCTCAAACCGGGGTGGTACCACGACCTCACAGAATACCGGCGTGAAGTGGAGGCTCTGCTTCCGCGTTTCGTCTGGTGAGTGCAGGTGGCCGGAGGCCCAAACCCCCCCCCCCCCCATCAACATGGTAGCGGAATTAAATAATGATAGACTACCCCAGGAGGGTACCAGCACCCCTGGAGAATCCCTCGCTGAGCATCCACGACCATGTTTCTCCACTTCTGAGCGTGGGTGCTCAGGCTGCCCCGCGTATTCTGGGGGGGGGGGGGGGGGCAAAATTCCGCTCAAGACTACAACTGCTCGGGGCAAACGGAGCAACAAAACCAAGGCGACTCCTGCCACGCTGTCCGTGAATTTCTGCAATATCAGGGGACTTCACTCTAACCTAAACGCCGTCCACTACCATCTCGAGACGGCGAGGCCGGCTCTGCTCTTTCTGACCGAGACGCAGGTGTCCTCTCCGGCTGATGTCTCGTATCTCTCCTACCCGGGGTACAAACTGGAACACTCCTTTGTGCCTCGGGCTGGAGTTTGCGTTTACGTCAGAGAGGACATCTGTTCTCGACGCCTCGGCAGACTTGAAGGTTCGGACCTGTCCATCCTTTGGCTACGCGTAGACAGCGACGACCATCCGCGCGTCTACGGGTGCCTCTATAGGTCCCATAGCGGTAATGCCGAAACAGACCGACTCTTCGACCACGTCCAAATGGCTGCAGATTCGTTGCTACAGCAGATCCCCTCCGCAGAGATCGTGATCCTCGGCGACTTTAACGCCCATCACGCCGAATGGCTTGGTTCACGTTTAACCGATCATGCGGGGAGATCTGTTCATGGTCTGACACAACTGGTTACTTCGCCTACGCGGATTCCAGATGTGGAGGATCATGCACCTTCCCTGTTGGACCTTCTGCTGACCTCTCACCCGGACGGATATCAGATTTCCGTCGACGCCCCTTTAGGCTCCTCGGACCATTGTCTGGTCCGGAGTGTTGTGCCACTCACGCTGAAATCGCGGTTGCATTCTGCAGGCTGCCGCCGTGTTTGGCACTATAGGTCAGCCGATTGGGATGGGATGCGGTCTTTCTTTGCATCCTACCCTTGGGGGCGGGTTTGCTTCTCGCCGGATGATCCCAACGTTGTTGCGGATTCTGTTACTGATGTGGTACTTCAGGGTATGGAACTTTTTATTCCTTCCTCTGTGGTGCCCATTGGAGGCAAATCTCAGCCATGGTTTGGTCGCTCCTGTAAAATAGCATCATGCTATAAGCAGGAGTGCTACCAAGCCTGGGTTGATGCATCAGCGTCCCGGGATGTAAACACCAGCGCTCTAAAAAAGAAGTATAATTCCGCCTCTAGGTCCTTCAAAAGAGTCATTGCCAAGGCAAAGTCAGAGCACATAGGCAGAATTGGCGAGAAACTAGTTCGCCTTCCTTCTGGAACCCGTGCATTCTGGTCTCTCGCCAAGGCTGTCCAGGGGAATTTCTGTCAGCCATCTCTTCCATCTCTGCACAGGGAGGACGACTCACTGGCCCATACTGCAAAGGAGAAAGCCGATCTTCTAGGCTCTTTCTTTGCGTCTAACTCGACTCTCGATGACGGGGGGAGTACGCCGCCGACCATCCCGCGGTGTGAGTGCTCCATGCCGGAAGTGCAGTTCACACAGCGCTCGGTTCGCAAAGCACTCCTCTCCCTGGACATCCACAAGTCGAGTGGGCCTGACGGAATCCCCCCAATTGTGCTGAGGACGTGTCCTCCAGAGTTGGCACCGGTTTTAACGCGTCTTTTCCGGTACTCCTCCTCCCTAGGCGTAGTCCCAAAATCATGGAAGACGGCTTTCGTTCACCCGATCCCTAAAAAAGGCGACCGCTCAGACCCGTCCAACTACCAGCCAATCGCCATCACCTCCTTGTTCTCCAAAACAATGGAGTCCATTGTAAACTGCCAGCTCATGAGGTATCTTGAGGATCACCAGCTGATTAGTGACCGCCAATACGGTTTTCGCCGTGGTCGGTCAGCTGGTGATCTTCTGGTCTACCTCACTCACAGATGGGCGGAGGCAGTAGAGTTCAAGGGGGAGGCATTGGCCGTTAGTTTGGACATTGCGAAGGCCTTCGATCGGGTTTGGCACAAAGCGCTTCTTTCGAAGCTCCCTTCCTATGGGCTTCCCGAGAAATTATGCGATTGGATCACCAGCTTTCTTGCAGATCGGAGCATCAAGGTCGTTGTAGACGGTGCAAGCTCCGATTGCAAGCCTATTAATGCTGGTGTTCCACAGGGCTGCGTGCTATCGCCAACGCTGTTTCTTCTGCATATCAATGATATGTTGCATACCCGTAACATTCATTAACTCTGCACTCCGTCCTCCACCTTAATTTTAACCAGCAGTTAATGAACCTGAAAGAAGCGAAAGAGGTATGTAAGGATCGTGACACTTGGCGATCTGTTCTCTCTGGCTACCCCGTTAGGGATTGTGCGTGACGATAAGTAAGTAAGTAAGTAAGTAAGTAACATTCATTGCTATGCGGATGACAGCACTGGTGATGCTCTTTACACCGGCCGAGCCAATATTTCTCGGGAAAACGTCTCCGAGTGCCGGGACAAACTTGTGTCTGAAGTCGAGTCTTTGCTGAACAGAGTCTCGGATTGGGGACGACTAAATCTAGTCCAGTTTAACCCCCAGAAGACACAAGTTTGCGCGTTAACCGCTAAAAAGAACCCCTTTGTCGTATCCCCTCAGTTTCAAGGCACTCCCCTTGTTGCCTCAGCCAGTATCGGAATCCTCGGCGTCGACATATCGAGTGGCGTGCAGTTTCATGGTCACTTGGAAGGGAAGGCCAAATTGGCCTCTAAAAAGCTTGGCGTGCTCAGCAGAGCGGGACAGTATTTCATGCCGGCACACCGCCTGCAACTTTACAAGGCGCAGGTTCGGCCGCACATGGAATACTGTTCCCATCTCTGGGCTGGGGCTCCCCAGTACCAGCTCCTTCCACTTGACCGCATCCAGCGCAGAGCGGCTCGAATCGTCGACGACCGAGTGCTTTCCGATCGGCTCGATTCACTGGCGCTGCGAAGAGATGTTGCATCTCTTTGCGTATTTTATCGCATCTATCACGGGGAGTGCTCTGAGGAATTGTTCGGATTAATCCCAGCCGCCAAATTTCGTGGACGCACTACACGGCAAACGTCCCGATACCATCCACACCATCTGGATGCTTGGCGGTCCACCACTGTACGTTTCACAAGGAGTTTTCTTCCACGTACAACCTCTCTGTGGAATAGTTTACCACCGGCGATTTTTCCGGACCGATACGACCTGGGGACCTTCAAGAAAAGAGCTTACTCCTTTCTAAAGGGCCGGCAACGCACCCGCCATTCTCCTGGTGTTGCGGTTAATCATGGGCGGCGGTAGTCACTTAACATCAGGTGAGCCGCATGCTCGTTTGCCCCCTATTCTATAAAAAAAAAAAAAAAAATTCTCATCATATTTTGAAATCTAAACTAGATCTGCAAATGCTGTTGCCAAAAAAACGGATTAAAATAAAAAATCACGTTTTTTATTTCTTATAGAATCATGATTTATATCAAAGCTAATAATCTATGTGAAGTATCAGCCATCTTTTGCTAAGCGGTAATTTATTGTTTTGTTTTTTATTTACAGAGTACCCCAGCCGTGAAATCATCGTGGAGATTAATCCACGGAAGTCACCCGGTGGGACCATCTCCAAGTGGGACCTCGGTGCATTCATGGTTGACGCTCTTTTCGAGTCTAAGTACAGCAGAACCAATGTTTCGTTGTGCAATGTACCTAAACAATAATGTTGTGGTTATGTTACGGTAGATAAAAATTTCACTCTCGGCGCTGTAAAGAGAATAACACAAAATATATTACAGGTTATATTTACCAATTTAATATTCAAATTTAAAATATTTATTGTAAGTTAAGTGTTATGCATTTGTTGTTAATTTTTAATACTACGTGTCTTACAATTTGACAACCCTTTTCGGGTATTACAATACTTGTTATATTTATAGGCCTTTTTATTTTTATGCTTGTCATGTGTTAGGTACATGTCAAATAAAGTTTTTATATTAGATTTAAACAATTAATTAAAAACAAAAATACTTGTAATTATGCAATAAAAATACATAATTGGATTTATTGTGGAGTATTTTAATTTTTTAGTTATTCTTCGAAATTGTAAAAACAGCTTTGTATAAAATATTTTATATATCTTATCAAATGGTCGATATTTGTTTTAATTTCTTATATCCGATATATTGTATAGGTACTATATACCAGTTCGTATGGACGTGGGATTCTATAAAAAAATTTATTGCATTTCTACATAAAGCCAAAAGGTATTAGGACCCGTCTCAAGAGCGAAGTTTCATTTTTAATATATAGCATGTTTGTTGGTCTATGATTTAGTGAATTTATAATATGATTACCATACGACCCTATGTATCACACTCTCACAGAATATCAGCGTAAAATAGCAGCAGTGTTACGTGTGGTAAGTGTAAACCGGAGACGCTTTTGACTGGAAACTCAGGGTTGGCAACGCATCCGCATTTTGATTTTTAATCGGGGATAGATGTAAGATGTTTATGGGCCACGACATCCACATACCATCAGGTCAACTGTGTGCTCGTTTGTCATCCTAATTTAAAAAAAATCATTATTAAACTGCGTCCCGAAAAAGACCTAAATATGACCCAAAGCTACCTTTAAAAATTTACGAATTTGCTTATAATCTCAAATGTGAGTAGAATCTAGTAAGTTTAAGTGACATTATTAGTTATTTAAAAGAAAAAAACAGATGAAGGTATATACTTGAAAAAGACTAGTATGCAAAAAAAAACCGGCCAAGAGCATGTCGGGCCACGCTCAGTGTAGGGTTCCGTAGTTTCCCGTCCGTCACAATAAGTGTTCCCACTTATGAGTTTAAAGGTGGGTATCTATTATGTTCGCGCTCCAGCAGCGCTCCGCGCTCCTGCAACTGCTCCCGGTAGTGGGTACTGTTGTTTCCATCCAAGTTCAAAATGATTTTCCTAGAAAGTCCTTATAAAGTTCTACTTTTCAGATTTTTTTCATATTTTCTAAACTTTATGGTTCAAAAGTTAGAGGGGGGGGGACACATTGTTTTTTACTTTTGGAGTGATTATTTCCGAAATTATTGACATTGACAACCCCTATTCATTTTTAAATACCTTTCCAACAATATATCACACGTTAGGGTTGAAATTAAAAAAAAATCACTTCCCACTTTACATATAGGGGGTGAAAAGGAAACAGGTTCGGAAGGACCAATTTAAAACGAACCAGACGGGCTGGAACGTTCGATAAAGAAACAGAAGGGAGGAATCGAGGCTTCTCTCGATCCGGCCTCCTATAACGCCTACGTTGGGTTCGGGAACAACGTATGTGATCTCCGCAACGGAGTAACACACTAGGGCGATAACCTCTTTCTTTTTCAGCAAGTAGGTTCAGACGGGGATTACGGGTCTTCCGAAGTCGTCCCGGTCCCGACAACCGACAACCTGAAATGTTTTACAAGTCATTTTTACATAAATTGCTGAAATTACAAACATTTTAAATTTTTACATATTCGGCCTCCTAAGGGCGTGGCCGGCGTGCTTCCGTGAACTCACACTATTTGAACAACTAACTTTGCACGGCTCTCGGCTATCAGAAAAAATGAAAGTCTGAAATACACTAATTTTAACAATATTAGATAAATAAGTGCTTCTACATAATTTTCAAACAGTAGGAAACTATCTCTGATAAGATTCTTATCAGTTATCATGTTTCTTATCAGATAACAATACAAGCGAATGTTTTCATTAATTAATCATAACAAATAGGCATTTGTTTTCGTACAAACATATCAAACTTATACAAGACAATACTTATGCAATTAACTTCCGTTAATTCTGTTTGTGCACAGAGTGATCATCTCGACCGGGGAACAAATCCGATCTCTAACTTCACTTTAATATTCCTTAGAATTTACATCGTTGGAAAGACGATTTCAACCGGGGAACAAATCCGGTAACATAATTTATATCATAAAATTCCCTATATGAATTTATTGAAAGATATTACTTAGAAAACAGTAAACTAGTCCGGCCTGGGAGTCGAACCCAAGACCTTCATATCATTAATTCGACATTTCTTTAAGATTTAACTAAGCATTTTCTTATCAGAACATTTCTATTGGACAATGAGTCTTTGAAAAGTTATTCGTCATCGGTTGACTTAACAAACTGAAACATTCTTATAGGCGCGTCGCCAACAATCTCCCCCCCCGTGCGTTAGCACCTTCATTTGGGAGGCGTCGCGGGTACCAGGACTATTATTCTGGATGTAGGTCTCCTCAAGATACCTGTGCTAGTAATGACGTCAACCACTCTGGTGTGACCGTCTGGTCCCGGTAACGTTCTACCAATTTTGCCTTTCGGCCACGTATTTCGTGGCAACGAATGATCTATTATCAAAACAATATCGCCTTCTTTAGGTTCCATGAACTTTCCGTTATTACCTGTTCGCGGTATTAAGGTAGGCATGTATTCCTTCAGCCACCTTGTCCAAAAATGGTCGGCTAACCTCTGTGCAGCTTTCCAATTGAGTTGACCCGTCAGATGCTGCTCTAGAAATAATCCAGGTGGTCGATCACCACATGAGCGTCCCAGGAGAAAATGATTGGGTGTCAAACCCTCTCCAGGACTATCCATACTGAATGCTACCAGAGGCCCGGAATTCACTGTGTGCTCTGCTTCTAAAAGCAACGTATGCAGAATCTCCTCTCGTGGGCTCCTTTCTCTGAGCGCAGCGGTCAACGCAATTTTAATCGATCTTACTAACCTCTCCCAGGCGCAACCCATGTGCGGTGCTCCCGGAGGTATAAATTTCCATTTAATATATTTCTTAAATGACTCAATTTTCATGCTCTCATGGCATTCTTCGCATGCTTTCAATAATTCTTTATTCGCAGCTTTGAAATTTGTCCCGTTATCGCTGTATATAACGGCTGGTTTTCCTCTTCTGGCGATAAATCGCCTCAACGCCATTATCATTGACGCTGGTGTCAACGAGGCTGCTAATTCCAGATGTACTGCTCTGGTAGTCACGTTCCAATCACGTTCCAAATCCACGTGAATAAAACACCCCAACGTTTTTCGTGTCGCCTTCCTATAGTCACACTCATAGGACCGAAATAATCCACAGCTGAGCATGTAAAAGGTGGTTCATGATGAGCTATTCTCTCCAGAGGAATATTTCCTTGTGGTACGTTCTGCGGTTTTGACCTGTATGTCCTGCACCACTGACAATGATGTGACACACTACGTACTACATTACGTAAGTTCAAGACATAAAATTTCTGGTTCACCTCATTCATCACCGTCTGGTGATTGGCATGTCCAAAATGATGATGAACTTCTCTAATCATCATTTTAACGATTTCGTGTTTACCGTCCAATATGACAGGTTTTCTACTTTCCTCGGTCAAATTAGACTTGAAAGGTAAACGTCCATTTAAACGGAGTAAGTTATCTTCTCCTATTTCCATAGATAATTTACTTAAGCGTGAACTTCTTTCAACACTTTTGCCTGTTTTTAAGCATTTTATTTCCGAATAAAAACACTCGTCTTGAACGAACTTCCAAATTAATAATTCCGCTTTTTTCAAGAGCGCTATTTCCAACGCGCCATCGGGTCCTTTAACCGACTTTGCTAAAACTTTGTTGGAACACATAACCGACTTTTCGGCTGCGTCGTCGGGTCCTTTAACCGACTTTCTTAAACTCTTGAATTTTTCTACCGCTTGTAAGGTGCGTGTAGTTGCCCCAAGGAATTTCTTAAAGCTGCTAAATCGTCCGTAGTCGGGTAGACTTAACGGTTCTTGCTTTCTTAACGCATTTACGCCCTTTGGCGATTTTAACAGGCGACTTTCAACCTGCGCTCTATTCGACGGCATGCACTCATTGTCTGTGCGCCATAACAAAGCAGTCTCGTACCTATTATTAGGTATACGACGTACCGTTTTGTTCAAAATACTTAAAGCTCGTTCTTCTGGGTCGTTCGCGGGCTTTCTAGCCGACACTCCCAGAGATTCCAAACTAAAATAATCCTTGATCAATTTATCCATATCTTCCTCCTTCTTGGCGGAAATGTGGTTAACGATCTTGATCGGTTTAATACCACCCGATATGTGACCATGTAAAACCCATCCAAGTTCGGTGAGCGATGCTACAGGTAGGTTCTTACCTCCTGAAATTAATTCACGAGTAACTATGAGATGCCAATTGTCCTGACCAATTAATATGGTAGGTTTGGACCTCTCATACATCAACTCATCCTTAATCGGTGTCAAATGAGAACACCGTTGCAATAATTCTCGGCTTACCGACTGAGGAGAAAGGTTAAGTGACTTAATTGTTTGTACACTTATCTCTTCTAAGTCGCTCGAGTAAATGCCTTTTATCTTAACGTTTAAGCGATACGAACTGTCGTCGTTAATTCGCTTACCTCCCACGGCTTCGATACGTAATCCCTCTTTACGTCCGCGAGGCGCTAATTTCTGAGCCATCCACTCCTCTATGAGTGTCATGGTCGTTCCCTCATCCAGAAGAGCTGTTGTCTTGACCTTTCCTCTAGGTCCATACAACTCGACCGGTATAATCTTTAAGTATGCACATGCCAGTGCATTCACTGTACTAACAGTTGTAATCTGAGCATCTTTACCCCCCTCGTCCCCTTGTGGCGAGGTTTTCTCATTGGGGTATCGGTGTAGCATTCGATGATGTGACATTCTACATCCCTCTACACCACATTTTTTCGCTTTGCACTCTAACCTCCTATGGTTAGGTGACAAACATTGGAAACATACTTTCGCTTTTTTGACCGCTTCCCATTTCTCGCGAATATTCATGTCCTTAAACTTGTAACAACTCACTATAGAGTGCTCCTTGTTGCATATAACACACTTATGTGTTACCCGACTTGCAGGCTTATCCTGGGTTGTCATAACCACTTGTCGGTTGTGCCCTTTACTATTTCGGCGTTCTAGACGCTCGCTCGAATTACTTCGGCGCATATAGCGCTCGCTCACGGCACAGCTGCGTACACCTCCTTTTGCAGTGTGTACAGTTTGCTTCCTGAATTCAGGACGCTTCCTTTTTTCAGGCGCATTTTCATTGTTTAAGGACGCTCCAAATTGTTCACTCAATAAATTTAAAAACTTGGCCATCTTCTGTAACTCTGGCTCCAAAGGATACTGAGCTCGATATTCAAACCATTTAAATTTAATCATAGTTCCGAGTTTCTCCACTATGCGGCTCACTAACTCCGGTGAGTACAAATACTGTGGTTGATTCAACGCTTGTATCGTGGCAACCACGTTCGTAATACGACTTGCAAAAGATCCTATATTCCGGCAATCTTCTGCCAATCATGGCATACGCTTTACATTCTCGATTTCGGCTAGAATGAGCATCTCAACCCTACCGAATCTTCTTTCGAGAGCGTTCATTATTTCTTCCGGTTCACACAAAGTAAATAACAGCGACTTTACCGCCTCTTTAGCGGTGCCCTTTAATGCCCTCCTAAGGCGTGCAACATTTTGCACCCCTGAAAATTGGCTTCTCGTGTCTTCAAACACCGTTTTGAAAATTATCCATTCACCCGGGTCTCCATCGAACACCGGTAATTCCTGGAGGAAATGAAGCTGGGAAGACTTATCTTTACCAGCTATTTTTATTGCACTCACAATCGCTTCGGTCAATTCTGACACCTCACTCGCGTGTGTTTTCTGTGCATTTCCTTGGTTGCGCTCGATCTCCGCCCCTTTGCGGCGTGATCCTTTACACGCTTCCTTATCAGTAATATCGGGTTGTGCTACACTGACCGGCGCGCTCATTATGGTCTGCTGAACCCAACTCCTTACGAAAGGTTCCACCTGAGTATTCCGCTCTTCATCATCCTCACTCGAGTCGATCTCTTCTTCTCGGTTGAGTCGTGCCAACTCCAATTGAGACTTGGCTAAGGCAGCAGCTGCCTGTGCTCGTTCGAGCTCTGAGCGTTCGAATTTAATCCGCGCCTCTAATTCGGCTTTCAGCCTCGCCGATCGCGATGACCTACTACCTCTCTGTGACCCTTTATCACTAGTGTGCCCGATTACTGTCCTTGACGATGCCGCTTCTTCGGTCCTTTGACCTACTTTTTCGACCACCGTTTCACTCCTGGATATAACGGATTGTTGTGCGGTGCTGGCCTGCGTACCACTGGTGTCCGTCCTGTTGCTTGTCGTTGCCATGGACGTCCCTGAGTCCCACGTGCATGTGGACGTGTCGGTGGTGGCTCCACTTGAAGGAGTTGCTCCATTTGACGCAGTAGCTGTGGTCGCTCCAGATGGTTCCGCTTCTTTAGCTTTTCTTGAGAGCCCTGTCCTTGTCCTGCTCCCTTCGCTTCTCCCTGTCTGGTCTTGTGCCTTCTTCATCTTGCAGGAAGGTGATTGTTGGCCTACGGTCCCTAACTGTCCCTACGGTCCCTACAACCCCTTACCTACAACCCTTCTACACCCCAACCTAACACCACTATCCCTCCCCCCCTTATCTCCCAACCCTACAATCCTACTACCATCCTAACAGCCCTATCAGCCCTATCAATCCTGGACGGGGCCTACCGAGGTGAGCCGTCCAGGGATGGAGTGTGCAGGAATGGAATGGAGGAAAGGTTTAGGAACTGTCCCGCCAAGGAATATGACGAAACAGTCGAGCGGTAGTGCAAGCGCAGTCTCGCTCGAGAGAACTGCTCCACCCGAAGGTGTTGTGCCAGAGCCCAACCGTTTGGCACCGTTAGGTGGTCGGGATGTATACTGTGCTCGCCGCCCAGTTGCCGGTGACGCCTCGTCTGAGCGCCCTCCTCCGGCCGCGATGCAGTCAGGTGCCCACGCGCACCCTCGCCTGGCAGCAACAGCGGTGGATGCTTCTTCTTGCACCCTGATGACCCGACAGGAAAATGCCGCACACGGTCGTCCGACAGGAAATGCCAGACACGGTCGTCCGACAGGAAATGCCGAGCACGCTTGTCCGACAGGAAAAATGCCAAGCCCTGCTTGGCCACGATGAGTGCCTTCACAAGACACCTGCGCCCGGCTGCGATACGTGCCCCATGCGAGCACACGCCCCAGGCCGCAATCCCGGTTTTCTTTCTTCCGGTAGTTCCAGGTCCAGTCCTTCAGCGCTGACGTCCTGGTCTTCTGGCCTTTGGTCCTATTGCTTCAGCTCAAACCTCCGGCTTCCTTCGGTTGCTGATCTTCACTCGGCTCCGAAGGTCTTCTTTTTCCACAACCAGCAGTCCACAGCTGGTTCCTTGATCCAGCTGGCGGGGTTCGGGTGGTCCTTTTAATCCGGCTCCGAAGGTCCAATTGAAAAGGAAACAGGTTCGGAAGGACCAATTTAAAACGAACCAGACGGGCTGGAACGTTCGATAAAGAAACAGAAGGGAGGAATCGAGGCTTCTCTCGATCCGGCCTCCTATAACGCCTACGTTGGGTTCGGGAACAACGTATGTGATCTCCGCAACGGAGTAACACACTAGGGCGATAACCTCTTTCTTTTTCAGCAAGTAGGTTCAGACGGGGATTACGGGTCTTCCGAAGTCGTCCCGGTCCCGACGCCTTAATTCTTCGATGTGGACTGTATAACTTTAGGGATGAATTACTTGGGAATAAAACAGCAATTATCTTCAAACCGTTCCGTGAGAGAGTAATCACTTTTCCCTATCACTTCCCTACACTTTTTCTTCTTATTGACTGCTGGTTTTTCACTTTTCCCGAAGGATTTTCTTATTTTTGACGTCGACTGCGCCACGGAGACGTCTTTGACGACTCCGTGGCGCAGTGGCTTAGCAATGAGTGGCTGCGCTGGGGGTCGCGGGTTCGAATCCCGCACGGAACAAGTATTTGTATGGCCTACAGATAGTTGTTCCGGGTCTGGATGTTTGTCCTTGTGCAATTTATGTTTGTAAACTGCCCCCACGATACAAGAGAAAATCTTAGTGTAGGGGTAACGTTTTTTAAAACTAAAAACTAATAATAATATTTTTCCGAACTAATTCCCCGAACGAATTGCAATAAAACCCGTTCACTAAGCTACCCCCAGAGCTATACGCGAAAGTGAGCCGCGCCATTCGCGTGCCTGCGCAACTTAATTACAAGAATTTGTACTATTACTCTCTCACGTTTCACTTAATTTCTTTATTCACATAAGTCATACACAATTACAAGTTATCTATTTAGATAGCACAAAACAATATCTAAACCATGATATACATTATATTTTCGTATCACAAAAATCCTTTAATTTATAAAACAAAATATGCCTATTTTAATCACAAATTCAAAGTTCAAACTTCTTAGATATTTAACACAGAAAGTTAAATCAATGTTTCCCACTTGAATTTATACATATGTTAACTAATACAATAGTTTAATTTACATTTTCTCTATTTATTTCACTGTTTAAAACACTTTTAAATTTCTTATACAAAACTATCATAGAAAAGTACAAAGATAAATATACTTTAAATTAAATCTAACCCATAAATTTATAAACATTATTTCTAATACTAAAAACCTTAAAAATATATATTATAATAACTAAATTAAATTATTAAAAAAGAGGTCCTTTAGGCAAGGTTCCGAAGATACTGGCAGCGTTTCCCCGTTGAATAGCTAGACTAATTCTTTGTCCGAGGTAACTGCCAGCTCTTCGGTCTCCTGTGACGTCGATTAACCTTTTTGCTATTTCCTTAAAAAGGCTTATAGCGCTAGGACCCCACGGACCAAGGGTCTCGACACCGAAAGGGACAAAAATATATTCGGAGCCTAGACCCCTGTATTTGCAAACTTTAGCCTTTTCTGCCGCTTCACAAGCCGCACCAGCTCTGTTGTTGGTTCCACGTAGATGGGAAGGGGCCAGCGTGTCTGAACAGGTTGCATCCCATACCAGCACACGGCCCATCCTCCATGGAATCAAACTCATACCGTCCGGTCTCTTACCATCGTCTCTTGCAATACCAGACGGCTCAAGTAGACTTGGCACGTTGACGGTGGCAAGAGACCGGCGTATGATATCGTTAAGTGCTGCATGTCTCGAGAAGCGACCTGCACTTTTTTGGCATGATAGCCCGTGATATCCTAGCTTGTCGACGTCACTGCCACACGGACATTTATGAGGAGCGCAGACCGGAACCCCAAGCCGTAGACAGGTTGCGATTCGGAGCGTGTCAGGCTCAAGAAATGTTCCTGTATTTGACGAAGGATACGCGTGAAGCCAGTAGCCGGCCTCATGCGTACCCACGGCCAAAAGCCTAGCACGCGCCGAACCTGTACTAAAGCTCAAAAGATTGTCATAAGTCAATTTGCAGTTTATGTCGTCCCAGCTCCTCTGTGAATTTAGAGGAAATTGAAAATTTTGACCAGGGCATGTAATTAAGAAAGCGTTTCTAGCTTCTTCCAGGCCAGCAATCTCAAAGTTTGAAGGGGATGCCCTTAAAATTTTACTTATGAGATTTGCTGAACTGTGGACAGAAGATAGGAAGGCTGGTAAAGAGACACTGGAAATTTTGCGAATTCCTAAACCACCATAACGGATGGGTAGGGATGCTTGGGTCCAAGATTGCTCGCTCATGTGTATATTAAGAATCGATTCTAAACTTATTTTGATTAAGTTGTCCACTTGTGTCAAAAGGTCTGGGTGATTCCAAAAGGAGCAGCAACGGAGCACATACGTAAATTTCGGGACAAAAAGGCAAGATTTTAAAATGCAAAGTGCATAATGTGGACTAATTTCAAGGAGACGGTCAGCAGAATTTTGAAATTTAGCAATTGAATTATTAATATATTCAGAAATAGATTCGTTAAAAATTGGAGAACCTAAAAGGTAAAGGGAATTACTGTTAACTATTTTAATATTTGGTGCCAAAGTATTAAATTTGTGTTTTACGTCATTTAAATTTAAGTTGCAGTTATTTATAAAAAGTTCGCATTTGCCAAAGTTAAGCTCCAAACCAATGGCTTCAAATTTATTTTTGATTGAAAAAAGGTCAGAAAATACAGTTTCCATATCACCTCCTAAGGTTCCGTCATCCAGATACCAAATATTGAATTTAGAATTTAAACTTTTGATTATGGGATTTATAGCCAAACTAAAAATTGCTGGTCCAAGGGGATCACCTTGTTGACAACCTACTTCCGAGGATAATTCATTAGATCGATATAACAATTTTGTTGGGTCAGCGTAACTGAGTAGAAGATAATTGTATATTTCGGGTATATGATGATTTATTTCACTCAGTAGGGTCCCCCTATTTACCGAATTGAAAGCATTTTTGACATCAATTTTGAGCAACACGTCAGGATGTCCATATGTTAGGAAAGAACGTAGGGCATGGACGGCTGCCTCACACCCTCCTTTTACACCGAAGCCTAACTGTACGGGTTCAAATTCCGAATTTAATTTCTGTAAAATATGTCGAACAGCAATTTTGGAGGCCAGGCGTCGTAGTGTTGATCCAACAGCAATTGGTCTCACCCCTCCGTCCTTTTTGGTGAGAGCAATGAGGTTCGCGCCGAAAAGAATTGGAACAATTTCTGGATTGACATTACCGGAATACATAAAGTTAATTAATTTAGTGATCGAATTTACAAGTTGCTCACCTGCATCACCCACAGAATGCGATGTTAAATCTTTCAAATGTTGCGGTGAGATTCCATCCAAACCTGCAGCCGAACCTGGTTTAAAAGATAAAATGGCATCCGTTACATCTTTGTTTTGAATTTGAAGGCATGCTTGCCCTACTGTTGGTCGGTCGAAAAAATATGGGTTTACTGGAGCTAGAGGATGTTTTGACCGTAAGGCCTGAAGGGTGTCAGGGGTATCTGGTGAAAGTACCTCGTTTGAGAACAAAAGGCGAGCGGCACCTTTGAGATCTCCGTCACAGATTTTGTTTTCGATTAATTTGTTGCGATTACGAGGGGCATCATGTTTGATTAGAGGTGCGGGAGAAGGTGAGGAGCTGACAGTACAGTTATTTTTAATCTTTTGTGTCAAGGATAAATTTGGTTTATCAGTTTTTGTTATATGTAGTGTGCTGTATGAAAATAAAAATAGGTTCTGCCAGTCTTGAGTACAATTGCTTATGTAACATTTCTGGATTAATTGTGACAAATGTGTAGCAACGGTTATTCGAGCTCCTCGAGGGATTCTTTTAACTGTCTGAATACTATTTTTCAAATGGCTAAGATATGTGTGGAAAGGAGTTGGAAAGTTGGCTGCAAAAGTAGGCGTATTTGGAATAAAAGGGTGTATGTCTAAAGGTGAACTGTTTTGGCTAATACATTTCCTGTGTGTTTTTGTAGTGTGTATGTTGAGGCCTTTTAAAGATTTGAATGACTTGTTGCACTGTGTACATATAAGTGTTGCGTTTGCCGTATCATCACTAGATTGGGTTACGGACTGCATTCACAACAGTTAAATACAATAACAAAAAAGAATAACTTAAAACAAATTAAAAAAAAAACACAATAAAGTAACTTAACAATTACACTGAAGATATAAAAAAGTCAAAGTCAAAATATGAAGGCTGCTTGTCTTGGTAACAAGACGCATGCGTCGTTACGTAGGTGCGTCACAGGACGGTTCTGCAATTGGAAGCTGCAGTGTAAGAGATCCACGGACGTATGGCGTCGCTAGAACAAACGATGGCGGCCTTAGCAACCGTGTCTTGAAGTTATCATACGCGGACTAGAACTTTTCAAATACTGAACAGGTACTGTAGTGGGAACAAAAACAAAATCCCCATGCGCAAATATGAAAAATATCCCGACAAACTCTTATGTGGCTTTGCGATACGATAGCTCTTCATCGGTCAATCAAATATATAATATTTCAGAAATCCTTTGTTGCGAATTGTTTTGTTACATTTGGCATATTATGTCACAATCTTGAAAAATTTTTATGTCTCGTAGTTAATTTCAGATATTATATAAACCACTGTTATACTATTTAAATCTATGACAACAATAAAAATTTCCTTTGTGCACTAAAATTTTACAATTAAAATGTATAGTTATTTTTATTAAAATATTTAGACAAAATAAACATAGTTGACACCTGTCTATTTTCTAAAAAATAATCTAACTAAATTAAACTATCATTATTTCACTTATAGACAGGAATTTTCACATAAAAATAACACAGAATTCACCTTTTTAGCACGTACAATCAACCTGAAATGTTTTACAAGTCATTTTTACATAAATTGCTGAAATTACAAACATTTTAAATTTTTACATATTCGGCCTCCTAAGGGCGTGGCCAGCGTGCTTCCGTGAACTCACACTATTTGAACAACTAACTTTGCACGGCTCTCGGCTATCAGAAAAAATGAAAGTCTGAAATACACTAATTTTAACAATATTAGATAAATAAGTGCTTCTACATAATTTTCAAACAGTAGGAAACTATCTCTGATAAGATTCTTATCAGTTATCATGTTTCTTATCAGATAACAATACAAGTGAATGTTTTCATTAATCAATCATAACAAATAGGCATTTGTTTTCGTACAAACATATCAAACTTATACAAGACAATACTTATGCAATTAACTTCCGTTAATTCTGTTTGTGCACAGAGTGATCATCTCGACCGGGGAACAAATCCGATCTCTAACTTCACTTTAATATTCCTTAGAATTTACATCGTTGGAAAGACGATTTCAACCGGGGAACAAATCCGGTAACATAATTTATATCATAAAATTCCCTATATGAATTTATTGAAAGATATTACTTAGAAAACAGTAAACTAGTCCGGCCTGGGAGTCGAACCCAAGACCTTCATATCATTAATTCGACATTTCTTTAAGATTTAACTAAGCATTTTCTTATCAGAACATTTCTATTGGACAATGAGTCCTTGAAAAGTTATTCGTCATCGGTTGACTTAACAAACTGAAACATTCTTATAGGCGCGTCGCCAACAGGGGGGCTATCCTAATAAAACATTTTTTCCAATTTTTATTTTACCACTTTGTCGGCGTGATTGATACACATATTGGTACCAAATTTCAACTTTCTAGTGCTAACGGTCACAGAGATTAAGCGAGGACGGACAGACGGACAGACAGACATGGCGAAACTATAAGGGTTCCTAGTTGACTACGGAACCCTAAAAAGCAAACCATACAATTCTAAAAATGTTATATGTTTCAAAGTGTAAATTAGATTTATTTTTAAAGGATAATTTAATATTAATTTTAAAGGATAGTCAACGCACTTCGTAATGATTACTATATACCTACTAATACTATACGAGTAAGTATATCGGAAAAATTTACCTTGGCTAGTGAAAAGGAACGGTCACGAGGAAAGCTTGCTACTTGGTCCTGCTGCCAAGGAGCAATTGAAAAAGGACAGGAACGAGGGATCGTTCTTCTCACGGCTCGTTCAGCAGCGGATTTCCTAACCTCCTATGACACCTACGTTGGGTTTGGGAACAACGTATGTGAACCCCGCAACGGAGTAACACACAAGGGCGTCGACCTCTTCCTTTTATTCAAATAGGTTCAGGCGGGGATTACGGGTCTACCGAGGTCGTCCCGGTCCCAACGCCTTAATTCTTCAATATGTGCCGCGCTATCGACACCAATGAACTGTACTTATTTTAAAGGTGTAGGATTCCTTGGGAATAAAACAGTAATTATCTTCAAACCGTTCCGTGAGAGAGTAATTATTTTCCCTATCACTTCCCTATACACTTTTCTTTCTTAATTATTATATATACTGGTAGCTGGTCCCGAATTATTTGTATGAAAACCGGTTTACTGAGGTATCACAAAGCTATACGCGAAAGAGAGGCGCGCCCTCTGTGCGATTACGCCACTTAATTACATCAATTTGACTATAACTCTCTCACGGTTTGCCCAATATCTTTATTTGTATAAGACATACATTTATACATTTTATTTATAAAGATAGCACAAAAAAATATCTATACTATGATATATATAACATTTTTATATCACAAAAAACCTTTTATTTATTCAACAAAGTATGCCTATTTTACCACATATGTACTAAGTTAAAATTCTTAAATATCTAACATATAAGGTTGAAACAATGTTCTTCATTTGAAATTATAAATATCTTAACTAATACAATAGTTTAATTTACATTTTTCCTATACATTTCACTATATAAACACTTTTAAATTTCTTACACAAAACTGTCAATATTTCACTAATTCAAAGGAATTTTCACATGAAAATAACACAGAATTCACCTATTTTGCTCATACAGTCAATCTAAAACATTTTACAAGTCAATTTTACATAAATTGCTCTAATTTGCAAATATTTAAATTTCTACTTATTTTGACCTCCTAAGTACAAGGTTAACGCGCGGCTATGAACTCACGCTATTTGAACAACTAATTCTTACACGACTCTCAATTGTCGGTAAAAGGTGGCAAATTTAGCACACACTGCTATCAACCAATACTAGGTGAACAACTGATTCTACACGACTCCCAAATGTAGGAAATTATTTCTAACTAGATTTTTATCAGTTATCATGTTCCTTATCAGATAACATAAACAAAATCAAACACTGAAAATAAACATTTCACTCTCATACAAAACGTATCAAACTTATATAAGATAATACTTATGCAATTCATCATCATCATCATCATCATTACAGCCCTTTACAAGTCCACTGCTGAACATAGGCCTCCCCTAAGGTATGCCACAAAGCACGGTCCTGAGCCACCTGCATCCATCGACTTCCTGCATGTCTTACCAGGTCGTCACTCCATCTAGTGGGGGGTCGCCCTACACTTCGTCTACCGGTACGAGGCTGCCACTCGAGAACCCTTTTTTCCCCAACGGTTGTCGGTTCTTCGAGCTATATGGCCGGCCCATTGCCACTTCAGCTTACTAATCCGTTGGGCTATGTCGGTCACTCTGGTTCTACTGCGGATATCCTCATTTCTAAGTTTATCACGCAGAGAAACTCCGAGCATAGCCCTCTCCATAGCTCGCTGAGCGACTTTGAGCGTCCTCATACGGCCAGCAGTGAAGGACAACGTCTCAGTTCCATATGTCATCACTGGCAACACGCACTGGTTGTACAACTTAGTTTTCAGGTTTTGAGGTATACCCGACGAGAAGATGCGTTGTAATTTCCCGAACGCTGCCCAGCCGAGTTGAATCCGTCGATTGACCTCTCGGTCGAAGTTGGACTTACCTAGCCGGACTATTTGTCCCAGGTAAACGTACTCGTCAACAACTTCGAGCTTAGTGCTCCCAACAACTACCGGCATAGGTGTGACATGGATATTAAACATGATCTTTGTTTTGTCCATGTTCATCTTAAGACCTATCCGTTGGGAGGCACTATTGAGGTCATTGAGCATAGTGCTTAAGTCCTCCAGCGATTCTGCCAAAAGTACTATATCGTCGGCAAATCGAAGGTGAGTGATGTACTCGCCATTGATGTTAATACCGTATCCTTTCCAGTCCAGAAAACGTCTTCCAATGCAGCGGTGAAGAGCTTCGGGGGGATATATATATATATATATATATATATATATATATATATATATATATATATATATATATATATATATATATATATATATATATAATCGGGATCTCGGAAACGGCTCCAACGATTTTCATAAAATTTAGTGTCCGGGGAGTTTCGGGGATAATAAATCGATCTAGCTAGGATTTATTTTTAGAAAATGTCTTTCTGTCGGTGTTTTTAGGCAATGAAAAACTGCTACAATATCGTTAGAATAAGAAGGTAAATTTTATATTAAAATTATTAAATAGCTTAATTGGTATGATGGGCGGTCAGCGGTCACAGAATTGTAAAACCCCGGTTCGAGCCCAGACCGACCGACCGACTTTTTGTTAATTTTTTTTCTAGTTCTTTTCTTTTTTGAGAAAATCTATTTTTTGGAGCCCTTTTTTTAGTATTTTTTAAAAACACGAAAATTTAAATTAAAATAATTGCACTCATGATTTTTTATTCAAATAACCAGTTCCGTTTTTTCTGTTATGTCGCTGAGATCAAAAGATATTATTTATATTTCATCAGTATGTAATTTGTATCTAAATATAATTTCCAAAACACACGAATTAAAAAAAATCGAGCGAAAAATACCGAGCAAAGCTCGGTCAACCAGGTACTTCTATTTATTCACAAAGTGATCATTTCGACCGGGGAGCAAATCCTGGTCTCTAACTTTATTTTAATATTCCTTTAAATTAACAATATTATTGGAAAGGTGATTTCAACCGGGGAACTGAACCCGGAAACATAATTTATATCTTAAAAATTCCCTATATGAATTTATTAAGAAAATATTACTAAGAAAGCGACAAACTAGTCCGGCCTGGGAATCGAACCCAAGACCTTCAAATTATTAATTCGATATTTCTTTAAGATTCAACTAAATGTTTTCTTATTAGAATATTATTGCTCGATAATTTGTTTTTAGAAGCTGTTCGTAATCGGTTAACTAATAAATTGAAATATTCTTATAGACGCGTTGCCAACAGCTAGTTTTAATTGCTTTTTGTCACGCGGTCAATTGATGACATACGGAACATTTGTGGAATATCAGATGTAGTCGCGCTTCAGGAGACATGTCTGCTCCCTCATGACGTACCACTGTTAGGTGATATCTCCAGTGACTTTGAATACACCGGTAAATCGGCTCTGTTGATCTGTTGACTTATTTTAAAGGGAAGACCGTACGGGGGAGTTGCCATTTTCTGGCGGAAGGACATTTTTGACAGCGTTACTGTGTTAGATTGCAGTAGTGCCCGTTTGATAGGTATAAAAGCCACCATAGGGGAGCGCACTGTTGTCTTTTTCTGTGTATATGCCTACGGACTCGTTGGTCAACCTACCTATCTTCAGAGAGGTGCTAGGTGAATGCGCAATTGTTGAAAGCGAAAATGTTGAGAGCATTTTTATACTGAGTGATTTCAATGCGCACCCTCATGAACTGTTCCATAATGAATTAATTGGTTTTTGCTCCGATTAGAGTAAGATGTACGTTGACATAGAAAAACTTGGCTTGCAATCTAACGTGTACACCTCTTATTCTCTTATTTCATCTTAGCGCGGCGCACGGGTGCAGGCGATGGCTGGGCCACTGTGTTGTCTCAAACTCGGTCGGGCATTCCGTTGTCAAAGTGGAGGTTATAGAAGACGTCTTTGTGTCTGATCATTTACCCTTAATAGTTAAATGTGACTTAAGGATTGTTAAGCCTAAACTGTTAGCACGCGACTTGCATCCTTGCCCAGTAATATGGGCGAAAGAGATCAGAAACAAATACCTAATTATCAAGAACTCTGTCACACTAGACTACGTGAGATTAATTTCCCCGCGGAGTTCACAGAACGCAGTCACGGATTATGCGGTTAGAATGAACACAGGTGGGTGTTAATGATGTATGACAGCATTGCACGTGCCTTGAGTGACGCGGCTAGCAAAACTAAGAAAAAAACCTTGTAACAAGCCAAGTAAAAACAGACACCTCTGTGGCTGTAACAGACATGTTCAAGAGTCACATCGGGTGGCCAGGCTCAACTTTAAGATATGGTTGTCGTACAATAGGACATCATCTGGAAGGATCGATGGAGGATTGACGTCATCCAAGCTCTTCAAAATGTATGTAAATGACCTTATCGTGGAGTTGAGCAGCGTGCGTGTCGGATGTCACATAGATGGCGTTAGCATTAATAATATAAGTTACGCTGACGATATGGTGCTTCTCAGCCCAACGGTGGGAGGCCTAAGAGAAATGTTAAAGGTATGTAAGAGGTATGTTACTGAGCATGGCCTTATATACAATGTCAAAAAAACAGAGTACCTACATGGTATTTGAGGCCGCTGGTAAATGTCACAACATTGCAGATAATGTTACCCTTAATGGCATGAACGTGAAACGTTATAAATATCTGGGACAAATTATAACAAATGACCTCAAAGATATTGCCGACATTGGAAAGGAGCGCAGGGCTCTAGCGGTTTGATGTAATATGTTAGATCGCAAGTTTTCCTGTTGTACAAAACAAGTTAAGGTTACGCTTTTCAACACGTTCCCTGTCCATGAGGTAAACCTTGACCTCATTGGAGAAGAACACAAAAGCTCTCCGATCACACTCTTAATCTCATGGCATTGACGATTGCAGCCTCATCTCGCGTCTAACAGACGGGAGATGAGGCTGCAATCGTCAACAGATTTGACAGCATACAGGCAACTGAACAGACAGATCTCCAAATGCATGCGGCGAGACTTACGCAAATTTAATACTGCTCGTATTGAAGAAGCGATTGAGCGTAACCAAGGTTCCAAAGTCTTTGCCAGAGATCTGTCTGCCAGTAAGAGCCAACTGTCAAAGCTGAAGACTAAGTGTGGCAGCATCGTTTCCGGGACACCTGAGATTCTGAGTGAGATTGAGAGGTTCTATGGGCAGCTGTACACATCATCGTTGGAGCCACACGCAAGTGTGAGTAACGATCCAAGAGCGGGTCTTATCCGACACTATTTCGATGATATCCCGGACGTCAGTCTGAGAGAGATTAGAATGGCTCTCCAGCACCTTAAAAACAGCAAGTCCCCGGGCGAGGATGGAATTACAGCGGAGCTTCTGAAAGCGGGTGGAAAACCGGTACTTGAAGTCCTTCAGAGGCTCTTTAATTCCGTCCTCCATGGTGGCACTACTCCGGAGGCGTGGAGCAGAAGTGCGGTGGTCTTGTTCTTCAAGAAAGGTGACAACGCCCTCTTGAAGAACTACAGACCGATATCCCTTCTGAGCCGCGTCTACGTGCTGTTTTCGAGAGTTATTACGAATCGTCTCGCACGCAGACTCGCCGACTTCCAGCCTCCCGAACAAGCCGGTTTCCGAAAAGGCTTTAGTACCATAGACCACATACATACCCTTCGGCAAATTGTACAGAAGTCCGAAGAGTACAATCTGCCACTTTGCCTCGCGTATGTGGACTATGAGAAAGCCTTTGATTCCGTCGAAATTTGGGCGGTGCTACAGTCTCTTCAGCGGTGCTAAGTTGACTGTCGGTATCGAAGTGCTGAAGTATTTGTACAGTAGGGCTACGATGGCTATCCGAGTACAGAACCAGAGTACGAAATCTATCCAACTGCAGAGAGGTGTAAGACAGGGTAACGTTATTTCCCCGAAACTCTTCACCGCTGCATTGGAAGACGTTTTCAAGCTACTGGACTGGAAAGGATACGGTATTAACATCAATGGCGAGTACATCACTCACCTTCGATTTGCCGACGATATAGTCCTTATGGCAGAATCGCTGAGGGACTTAAGGACTATGCTCAATGACCTCAATAGTGCCTCCCAACGGATAGGTCTTAAGATGAACATGGACCATCCATGTCACACCTATGCTGGTAGTTGTTGGGAGCACTAAGCTCGAAGTTGTTGACGAGTACGTTTACCTGGGACAAATAGTCCGGCTAGGTAAGTCTAACTTCGACCGAGAGGTCAATCGACGGATTCAACTCGGCTGGGCAGCGTTCGGGAAATTACAACGCATCTTCTCGTCAGGTATACCTCAAAACCTGAAAACTAAGTTGTACAACCAGTGCGTGTTGCCAGTGATGACATATGGAACTGAGACGTGGTCCTTCACTGCTGGCCGTATGAGGACGCTCAAAGTCGCTCAGCGAGCTATGGAGAGGGCTATGCTCGTAGTTTCTCTGCGTGATAAACTTAGAAATGAGGATATCCGCAGTAGAACCAGAGTGACCGACATAGCCCAATGGATTAGTAAGCTGAAGTGGCAATGGGCCAGCCATATAGCTCGAAGAACCGACAACCTTTGGGGAAAAAAGGTTCTCGAGTGGCAGCCTCGTACCGGTAGACGAAGTGTAGGGCGACCCCCCACTAGATGGAGTGACGACCTGGTAAGACATGCAGGAAGTCGATGGATGCAGGTGGCTCAGGACCGTGCTTTGTGGCATACCTTGGGGGAGGACTATGTTCAGCAGTGGACTTGTAAAGGGCTGTAATGATGATGATGATGATGAAATGCATAAGTATTATCTTATATAAGTTTGATACGTTTTGTATGAGAGTGAAATGTTTATTTTCAGTGTTTGATTCATAAAATATTTTGTTTATGTTATCTGATAACGAACATGATAACTGATAAAAGTCTAGTTAGAAATAATTTCCTACAATTTGAGAGTCGTGTAAGAATTAGTTGTTCAAATAGCGTGAGTTCATAGCCGCGCGTTAACCTTGTACTTAGGAGGTCAAAATAAGTAGAAATTTAAATATTTGCAAATTTCAGCAATTTATGTAAAATTGACTTCTAAATTATTTTAGATTGACTGTATGAGCAAAATAGGTGAATTCTGTGTTATTTTCATGTGTAAATTCCTTTGGATTAGTGACATATTGACAGTTTGGTGTAAGAAATTTAAGAGTGTTTATATAGTGGAATGTATAGGAAAAATGTAAATTAAACTATTGTATTAGTTAAGATATTTATAATTTCAAATGAAGAACATTGTTTCAACCTTATATATTAGATATTTAAGAATTCTAACGTAGTACATATGTGGTAAAATAGGCATATTTTGTTGAATAAATAAAAGGTTTTTTGTGATATAAAAATGTAATGTATATCATAGTGTAGATATTTTTTTGTGCTATCTTTATAAATAAAATGTATAAATGTATGTCTTATACAAATAAAGATATTGGGCAAACCGTGAGAGAGTGATAGTACAAATTGATGTAATTAAGTGGCGGCTCTCTTTCGCGTATAGCTTTGTGATACCTCAGTAAACTGGTTTTCATACAAATCATCGTTGCACCGCCCGTGCATCCTACTTCGGGCGGAGCAACATGGATTCAGGAGGGGTCACTCCACAGCAACACAGCTGACCAGAGTGCTGCACCTGCTTGCGGCCGAGCACAACCGTGGCCGCATATCGTTGGGCGTCTTTCTCGATATGGAGAAGGCGTTCGACCGGGTGTGGCACACAGGATTACTCTACAAGTTAGACGATCATACAAGTATCCCTCCTGCTATATTGCGGCTGGTGGCGTCTTTCCTGGAAGGCAGGAAGTTCCACGTCTGCGTAGAGGACGCCGAGTCCGCAATAAAAACCATTGCAGCTGGTGTGCCACAGGGCAGCTGTCTGTCTCCAGCCCTGTACGCGGCGTACACCAATGACATTCCTACCCTGGCAGGACACTTGCACGAATGGGAGGACGACGTCGAACTAGCGCTTTTTGCGGATGACAGCGCATACTTCACGTCGTCCAGAAGAGCCCACATCGCAGCTGCCAGGATGCAACGTCTGCTGGACCTGCTGCCACCATGGTTGGATGAGTGGAGGAGGGCCGTCAATGTTAGCAAGACAACCGCTCTACTCACTCGCCGCTATAGAAATCTACCACCACCGCTAACCCTCGGAGGCCAGGAGATCGCATATGAGAAGGCCGTGACCTACCTTGGATGCCGGATTGACAGGATGTTGCGTATGACTGCACACGTCGACTTTGCTATTCGCAAAGCTCGATGTGCGCGGGCAATGCTCCGCCCTGTCCTGACATCCAAGTTACCGACAAAGTCGAAGTTAACTATCTATAAAACATACATAAGACCCCTGCTAACATACGCTGCTCCGGCCTGGTATGCACTCCTGAGCGATCATCGGAAGCGGCGACTTCAGGCCCAGCAGAGTTTGTCATTACGAACTATAGTCGGTGCGGGTCGCTACGTCCGTAACGACGTTATAGCGGCCAACCTAAAGATGGAGAGCCTACAAGAATTCGTGGTCCGGCTGGCGCGCGGTATGTTCGACCGCGCCGACAACGGGCCACATGAACACCTCAACGGCTTCGCGCCGTTGCACTCACGGCCGCCGGACGGGCGACCCTATCCAAGAGAACTCCTCCCTATATAGATTAGGGAGTCGAGTAAACCCCACAATGCCGCAGAAAGGCCAACTCCGACAAAATAATTTGTGTTAAACACAAATTATATATAGACTTTTAACGATAAATTTAACCGACTGCGACAAAAGTCGCCAAAACAACGCCTTTACCATCAAGGCGCCCAGGACCGGCACACTGTAGTGTGCCGTGAGGAAAATCCGGGTAAAGGGGTACACCCCGGGGCCCGAGACCTGCACGACATATGCCCTGCAGAGGACAACAACGACGATACAAATCATCGTTGATCGTTGAGTCTCGTCCGGACCGCGCTAGTGAGCGGTCACGTCCGCCGGTCGTCGACTCCCGCCCGGGTGGGAGAAGTACAACGCGTCGCTTCGCAATGGGTGCGCGCGCTGTGGGGCCAACTCGGCTTGGTGGAGATTTGAGGACGCCCTGACCCCACCCGGGATGAAGATCACCCAACACTGCGTTTCACCTATACGCTGGGAAGCGAACTCCGAAGGTCCGGCGCGCTGCTTGAGCGCGCGCCTGTTGGTGACCCGGCTCCGCGTCGAGATGCTTCTCCGCGGGACCTTGAGGTTGCTGACCCTTCGGTAGATCCCTTCCCAGAGGTGCGAGATACGCCAACTTTGCCTAGGGATCACCAGGCCTTCACCTAGAGCCAGGAAGAAGCACTGGAGGCCCGGAGTGCTGCATGGTGCGCATACCTGTCGGCAAGATTGGTCCTGCGTCGACTCCTTGTCCGCAGGGCTTTGAGACGGCTGACCCTCCGGTAGCACAAGAAGATTACTTACAATGTCGTACTTGTACGGCTCCCAAGACCGGCCCATAGTTATGGGTTGCGAGGAATACCCGAGTAATGGGGGACTCCCCGAGGCCCGAACCTGCATGGGATAAAGAAAAGTAGTCCCATAGCAGACGACAATCAACATTCATACAAATCGTTCGGGACCAGTTACCAATATATATAATAATCAAGAAAGAAAAAGTGTGTAGGGAAGTGATAGGGAAAGTAATTACTCTCTCACGGAACGGTTTGAAGATAATTACTCTTTTATTCCCAAGGAATCCTTCACCTTCAAAATAAGTACAGTTCATTGGTGTCGATAACGCGGCACATATTGAAGAATTAAGGCGTTGGGACCGGGACGACCTCGCAAGACCCGTAATCCCCGCCTGAACCTATTTGAAGAAAAGGAAGAGGTCGACGCTCTTGTGTGTTACTCCGTTGCGGGGTTCACATACGTTGTTCCCGAAACCAACGTAGGTGTCATAGGAGGTTAGGAAGTCCGCTGCTGAACGAGCCGTGACAAGAACGATCCCCCCTCCCGTTCCTTTTTAAAGTAGTCCTTCGCAGCCGGATCAAGCGACCTCCTGGTTCCCGTTCCTTTTCAAGTGTCGATGTAAGTAATATGAGTTTACCTGATAATATTCAACTTGCGGATCCGAACTTTTACTCACCGTCAGACATCGATATACTGATAGGCGCGGATAAGTTCTAGGAATTATTGTGTGATGGCAAAATTAAGTTGAATAAAGGACCTTATTTACAAAATACAAAATTGGGTTGGATAATGTCGGGACCTTTACATAATAACCCACTTCCCGTTAAGAGTGTGCAATGTAATTTCTCCCAAACAATTCACACACAGTTGAAATTGTTTTGGGAACTCGAAGAGATAAACAATAACGTTAATAAAAACATCCTTAGTGCTGACGAACGTGCGTGCGAAGACATTTTTGTCAAAACGACAAAACGTATGGAAGATGGTAGGTTTTCCGTACGCATTCCTTTAAAGGAATCAGCTGATGTGCTCGGAGACAGTTACACAGCGACTGAAAAACGTTTGTTGTCGTTAGAACGAAAATTCGCTCGTTCGCCACAATTTAGGGAAAAATACGTAGATTTTATGAGAGAATATGAAAGGCTCGGTCATATGAGTTGCGTTGAAACTTATGAGTCACCCCACTATTTTTTGCCGCATCACAGCGTTATTAATGAAAATAGCAGTACGACTAAACTGCTCACTGTTTTCGATGCAAGCGCAGCGACGTCGCCCGGTAAGTCGTTGAACGATATTCAACATATTGGTCCACCACTTCAGAATGACATTTTTAGCATTTTATTACGCTTTAGGCAATATAAATACGTGGGTTGTGCGGACGTTGAGAAAATGTTTCGGAATTTTCTTGTACAACCAGATCAACGAGATTTACAATTGATATTATGGCGTAAACTTCCGTCGGACCCAATATGTGTATATCGTCTAAACACCGTGACGTATAGCACCGCGTCTGCGCCATACCTTAGTATGAGATGTTTACGTCAGCTTGCGCTGGAATGTAAGGATCAGCAGGTTGCGAGAGTAATCCGAGAGGATTTTTTCGTTGATGACGTCATCCTAAGTGACAATGATTTAAATAGTTTACTCGATACCTGTGAGAAGTTACAAAATACTTTAAATTCGGCTTGTTTACCGTTGCGTAAGTGGTTGTTTAACGTTGATATCAGTGACCACGACATATCTAAAGACTTGTCATTAGGCGAACATTGCCAAACTAAGACTTTAGGAGTGGGTTGGTATTGTTACGAGCTTGAGGTTCGTGACAATAAAAATTGCCGATAGAATTACCTGAATTAACACTTTAATTTACTTTACACAAATTAAAGTTAAAAACACTAATAATTAAACACACTAATTCACTTAATTCCGCTCCGCAGCTTCGCTTGTGTCGCCGAGCTCAACTCTGCCCCGATCGCATCTTGCGCCACCTATTTATTTAAATTAGCAAAATATCCGGAATGTTCAAGTAAACACGCGCAAGGTACTGAGAGTTCGAGTATAGATTTTCTAGTTCTTCGGATGGCGCTGTCGGTCGAAAGATTTGTGATGTCATAAACTGCAACGCTCCCCTCGCTCTCGTTCCTGACACTAGATGGCGCTAGTTGTGTCGTCGACTGGAGCGCGTAACACTGCCCCCTCCTAAGACATGCTCGTCCCGAGCATTATCGGTCCCATAATAACGCGCCAAGCGATCCACATGGACGATCTTAGGAGTCCCTCTTGCGCCTTTCTGTATCCGGTAAGTCACATCGTTGATCCTGGTTACAATCCGGTACGGGCCGTCCCATTTAGCTTGAAGCTTAGGAGATTTCCCTTTGCTGCGGACTGGATTGTGCAACCACACTAATGAACCTTCGTTGAACCCTTTATTGTTCATTTTGCGGTCGTACCGGGTTTTCATTTTCTCAGACATTTGCTGGCCCGATTGTCTGACGTGCTCATAAATGTCATTCATTTTGTTCCGCAAGTCATTTGCATAATCGGTTATACTGCGTGGGGCATCAGGTGGTATCCCGGTGATCAGGTCCGCAGGCAGTCGTAATTCTCTTCCAAAGTTTGCGAAAGCTGGTGTCACTGCTGTACTTTCGTGAACAGAACTTCGATATGACAACAAAAACGGTTGTATGTGCTTGTCCCAATCTCGTTGCCGATTGTCTACAACTTTTGCTAGGTACCTCTCCAATGTCTGATTAAATCGTTCCACCATTCCATCAGTTTGCGGGTGATAAGAAGTCGTTCTTGTTTTATGAGTACCCATAACTCGGCAAGTTTCCTGGAATATTTGAGACTCAAAATTCCTTCCTTGATCGCTGTGAATCTCTAAAGGTACTCCAAAACGACAGAAGACTTCATGAACTAGTTTATCTGCAACTGTTGAAGCTTCTTGATTTGGAATGGCGAAGACTTCTGGCCACTTAGTGAAGTAATACATCACAACCATGAAATACTTGTTACCGCTTTCACTCTCCGGAAACGGCCCCGCCACGTCAATGGCTATTCTCTCCCATGGTGCACCCACATTGTACAACTACAATGCACCTCTACTACGAGTCTGAGGTCCCTTTACAGCCGCACAACTTGTACATTTGCGACACCAGTCCTCGACATCGTTTCGACAGTGGACCCAGTAAAACCGTTCTCGGATCTTCAGTAGAGTTCGTTTAACTCCCAGATGGCCTCCTGAACAATCATTATGGTACAGCTGTAGAACATCCGGTACTTTAGCTTTAGGGACAACCATTTGCAAATGACAGCTGTCTCCTCGACCATTGTCCCATTTACGGCACAGGACTCCATCCTGAAGCAGCAAGCTGTCCCATTGGGACCAATAGCTTTTCGTGGTTGAACTCATCGCTGAGACGTCCCTCCACTTAGGCTTGGTAGCACGGGCCTTCATCCATCCCAGAATCGGCTTGATGTCCGGATCTTCCTGCTGTGCATGTCGTAGGCTGTCCTTCTACCCGTTGCTGAGGTGGTCTGTCCTGAGCATCCTCACGGATACCACTTCCTTACTCTCTAGCCTACTACAATGGTTGCAATCTTCAGGACAAGGTCTTCTTGACAATGCATCTGCGTTGCCGTGAGATTTCCCGCTGCAGTGTCTGATAGTAAAGTCGTATTCCTGCTGCTGCTGGGCGGTGCTGTTAGCCGCACTTCTTCTCTGAGACCGTTCAGCTTCCCTTCCTAGGGTGTGCTTAGGGCAGTTGGACCGAAGATGGCCCCTTTCCCCACAGCCATAGCACCTAGGGCTGTATCTTTTATTGTGGTCGCGAACCATAACTGCTGTAACCTCCCTAGCGTGAGGTGAACGATGATCCTTTCGCCGCCAGGTAGTGCCGTTAGCTGCACTACCCACTCGAGATCGATCAACTCTCCTTTCCACGGTTCGCTTACGGCAGCTGGATCGAAGATGGCCTTTTTCCCCACAGCCATAGCACCTAGGGCTGTACCCTCTGTTGCGGTCGCGAACTGTAGCTGCTGCAACCTCCCTGACGCGATGGGAACGATGATCCTGCCGCACGGCTTCCACCTCCAGTGCATGGGCCAAGGCGTTCTTAAGCGTCTCGTGGTGCCCGAGCCTCACAGCAGCTCTGACTTCCAGGTCACGGATGCCGTCGATGAATGTCTGCACCAGGTTCCCTTCAATGAGCGCAGGTACAGACCGGTATGTTTTTCGCACCAGCTTCTCCACCTCTAGAGCCCACTGCTGCAGGTTTTCGTCGATGCGCTGCACGCAATCTTTAAGCTGCGCACGAAAGACGTGTTCCAGGTGAGCGTCGCCATATCTCGCCTCCAATGCCTCAAGGAGTTGCTCATAAGTCACTTCCTCACCGAGAGCTTCCAGAACTGTTAAGGCCTGGTTGCGCAGGCCTAGTGTGAGAGCAGTCATGGCCTGATTTTTATTCCAGCCGTTCGCCTTCATAACAGCTTCGAACTGGATTTTGTAGGTCGACCAGGAAGAAGTCCCGTCGAACGGTGGTACCTTGAACCCACGTAGCGAAGGTGTTGTAGCTACTACGGGAGCTGTAGTTCCATCCCCAAGTTTGAGGTCGTTCAGCGTTTTCTTCACGTCAGCCATCACGTTGTCAACCCGATTGTTCACATGGTTGATTCGGGTTTCATGTTCTTCGATTCGGGTTTCAGCTTCCACCAGGCGGTTGTCATGTAGAGCAACCCTATCCTTCACCTCCCTTATCTCTTTCCCAAAGGTAGCATGAAGGTCCTTCATGAGGAGCATCTGTTCCTCCTGTCCGCTCTGCAGCTGCTCTTTCAACTGACGGACCTGTTCCTCCTATCGGCGGGCCTGTTCCTGCAACATCACCATCAGAGCACCTAAGTCTGGTGCTGCAGACGTAGAAGCTGCTGACGGACCGGCTTCCGTGGCTGGCGGCTGGCCCTCAGACGTCTGCGGCGTTGCACCACCAAATCTTCGTTGGTCCGTCTCCTGCTGGCGTTGACTTCGGGTACGGACACCCTCCGTTTCCTCCTTAGGTAAAATCGGCATGATTTTATCCCACTTCTGACACCAATTGTTACGAGCTTGAGGTTCGTGACAATAAAAATTGCCGATAGAATTACCTGAATTAACACTTTAATTTACTTTACACAAATTAAAGTTAAAAACACTAATAATTAAACACACTAATTCACTTAATTCCGCTCCGCAGCTTCGCTTGTGTCGCCGAGTTCAACTCTGCCCCGATCGCATCTTGCGCCACCTATTTATTTAAATTAGCAAAATATCCGGAATGTTCAAGTAAACACGCGCAAGGTACCGAGAGTTCGAGTATAGATTTTCTAGTTCTTCGGGTGGCGCTGTCGGTCGAAAGATTTGTGATAACATAAACTGCAACGCTCCCCTCGCTCTCGTTCCTGACACTAGATGGCGCTAGTTGTGTCGTCGACTGGAGCGCGTAACAGTATAATAAAAGTGATGAACTTCATTTTACCACACGAGTAGTTAGACCGAATTTACTAAATAAAAGTACAATGTTGTCGATAATCGCACAAACATACGATCCTCTAGGAATTTTAACACCGGCTGTCGTAGTAGCTAAAATATTGATGCAAAAAGTGTGGTTGTGCAAGATAAATTGGGATGATCCCATTCCCAGTGATGTTGCGTTATCCTGGGAAAAATTTATTGATACACTTCAATATTTGCGTAACCTACATATTCCGCGTCATGTTATGAGTGCACACACACAGTTATAGAACTACACGTATTCACGGACGCGTCGCAGAGTGCGTATGGTGCATGCGCATATGTTCGCACCTACTCTGATGACTCATCGGTGACTATTAGATTATTGTGTGCAAAGAGTAAAGTTGCACCAATTTAACCAGTCAGCATACCCCGACTAGAACTGTGCGGGGCTTTAATAGGCGCACGATTATATAGGAAAATTATCGAGTCATTGCGTGTTAATTTCCACAAAATTTACTTATGGACAGACTCAACTATTGTCCTTGGATAGCTACGTATGTCACCACATTCGTTAAAAACATTCGTTCAAAATAGAATAGTGGAGATTAATGAAATAACAAGTAATGCGTTATGGTTACATGTAGGAACCAAAAATAACCCAGCGGATCTGGTCTCGCGCGGTCTTAGTCTTGATGTACTCATTGACAGTAATCTGTGGTGGAGCGGACCTGAGTTCTTACAAAATTCTGAGTCGTCGTGGTCACAGCAATCTTCGACTACACACTCCGACTTACCAGAACTAAAATCACAAACTACAACGGTTATGGTTTGTGATGTAACAAAGAATAAAATTATTAATTTTGAAAGGTTTCGTTCTTATCAGCGTATCGTGCGCGCCGGCGCTTACCTGTTGCGATACATACATAACTTACGCACAACAAAGAAAGATCGTACACAGGGGCCGTTATCAGTAGATGAAATGAATGACTCATTACAGTCGTTAGCGCCTCTTCGGAAAGGATCGTCGTCGGAAAGGAAAAAAAGTAGGACTATCTTATCTACAAAAAGAAATGAGATGCCATCAAAAACATAACTTGTAAAAAAACCCAAGTCTCGCAACTCAATTCTTCTACCGTAAAAAGTTATGAGATCCATGTAATACCAAGTCGGTTAATTTTTCAGTCCTTACTTAAGGGTTCTTCTGTTTTATGTTATTAAGTAATTAGCTAACCTAACAAGATTTTATAGTGACCATATCAATGTTAAAAATCTTATATGTTTTAATTATATAGATTGACTTGGCCATCGCACTAAGCAATTTAATTTAATATAATATGTATTACTTGTGAGATACGTTGTGATTACTTGCGATGGCCAAGTCAATCTATTTATTTGAAGCATAAAAGATTTTTAACATTGATATGGTCACTATAAAATATTGTTAGGTTAGCTAATTACGTATTAACTTGAAACAGAAGGACCCTTCAGTAAGGACTGAATAAATTAACCGACTTGGTTACTTTATTCAGTCCTTACGGAAGGAACACAACTTTTTACGGTAGAAGAATTGAGTTGCGAGACTTGGGTTTTTTTTACAAGTTACGTTTTTGATGGCATTATATATTCTTTTTCTAAAAGACCGTTTATTTTATTTATATATTTTTTAAATAGCTCCAAGTTTTCCCGATAAAATATAAGTAAGTTATTACAATTGGTTCAGCCATTACGAAGATTCACCGGGATAGACATAGATAGACAGGAAAAAATTTAAAAATGGTTATTCATGTTTCAATGACATTCAAATTCATTGAAACATGATTAAACATTTTTAACATTCAGCTCAATATAAGTCAATATTTCGATATTACATATGGACACCACAGTTTTATTTATAAATTATATATTCTGTTATACCTATATCTTCTTAAATATTCAATATTTGGATGCAGATAAGGAAACTAAAACATTTGTATTCGTAGTATTTTTTATTTTCATAAAATTACTTATTTAATTAAACACGCGTAAAAAGAAATACTATTCGAGAGATAGATTAGAGTTATTATAAGCAGATCAGTGAGTTTCGTTAGGACACTTCTGTGTCCATCGGTTAGCAATAACGGTGATAGTCCCGACATAAGGGACGAGTTGCAAATAGCGTAATGTGTATTATAATCACTTATTCACTAAATTTCACAGACAATATTAAATTCATATTTTATTCATATTTAAAACAGGACTGTACTGTACTGTACAGTGATTAACTGTACTTAAATTTTTTTACATGGACGTAGTTTTATTATGTTTTCATAACGTTAACGTTTATACGTGGTAGAGCCATGCTGCAATTATATTAGTAGTATAGTTGTGGCACGAATGGGTCGGCTCGACCGGGGAAGGACCACGCTCTCACAGAATACCAGCGTGAAATAGTAGCTTAATGCTGCTGTATTTCGTATGGTGAGTGTAGAGAACCGGAGACCCTTTTTACTGGAAATGAGGCATTCCATCTCAGTCCTCACGGGTGACAACGCATCTGCATTTTGATTTGTAATGGAAGATAGATGTAGATGTCTATGGGCCGCAGCAACCACTTACCATCAGGTGGACTGTGTGCTCGTTTGTCACCCTATACTATAAAAAAAAAAAAAAAATAACGGTGGCAGTCTTGATATATCGCGACAAATGGCAAAAGACATAATATTATAATTAATACATTTTATAGGCGAAACTTTTCGTTAAAACGGGACTGGGGCACCTTTTAGCTGTAAATTAAAAAGTACCACATACGTTGGCGCTAGCAGCGCTGAGTTGTCACTTGTCACTCAGTCGCATCCATAGTTCATAAAAGATAGCTTGATCTCTGCGACAGCTGTCAGTAAAATCACGCCTATGAAGTCCTGAATTTCTTAGTAGTACAGACAGTACGTGTCAATGTCATACTTTATGGGCATGCCGACCTAATTAGTGCATGCCCATAAAGTATGGCATTTATGAACTTTTATGAACTATAGTCAACATGGCGGCACACGACACAGATTATACTGTGGTACAAAACCATACAAGGCGTGTGACCTTGCTCTTACATTTTTTTAAGTATGTATATAGTAACTTATAACATAGGTACTTTTGCTATTCTCTTATTTCCGCTGACGAGTGAATTTATTATCTGTGTAAACAAGCTTACAATACTGTTACTTAGGTACATTGAACAACCCAATGATAGCCTTGTAGTATTTAGACTCGAAAAGAGCGTCAATCATGAAGGTACCAAGGTCCCACTTGGTGATGGTACCGACAAGTGGCTTCTGCGGATTAATCACGACGGTCATTTCACGGCTGGGTCCCTCTGCAAACAAAAAAGCGATAAAGATGGCTGTAATAATTTTATAATTCACATTGCGCGAGAGTTCCATCATACAGCGAAGGTAAGGTACTATTAGTATAAAAATGCAGAGCTAGCTCTAATTTGCAACTAAATAAATATTTAAATAATGTTTATAATTTGTTTTATAAACTTATTATACGTTTATTGCCACGACACGACCAAACAGACCAGGACAAACGGTTTTACATGATTATCGAAGAATTGGGGGGAAACACCGCTAAGTTTTTGATTGCGGGACTGACTGAGAACTTCTTGATGAAAAAACTCAAGAACTGATTATATTTGAAAAAGATGACATAATATACGAGTATTTATTTTACACCCATACTTGATAGTGAGGTAAACAATGACCTAGAGGTTTTATTCAGCTCTCCTAACTCAAAAGCTTTTGTGTTAAGTCTGTGAATGTTTCTGTGATATAATACGATAATAAGTAACTCACCTACAATTTGGGGAGGGAATACGGCAACCCAATTCAGAGGATTCTCTTTCAACGCTTCATACATCCTCCTATGGTCGTCGGTCAATGGACCGTAAGGTCCAGGCACATCCTCCGGCTTGTAAAAGAGGAATGCAGATAAGCATACGGTTACAGTTTTAACATTCTTGGTCTTCATTGCATCTAGTATGTTTTTAAGTCCTTCGGATAGATCGGTGGTCGGCGCCAAGGAATTCCGGGTGCCTAAGGTTACAACAACGCCATCGGTGCCCTCCACCGCGTTGGCCACGGAATCGGGTTCGAGGACATTGCCTTTGAAAATCTCCACCTTATCTTTCAGGTGATCGGGAATCTTGGCTGGGTCGCGGACAAATGCACGCACTTGTAGACCTGTTGTAAACAATTATTATAATAAATAGACAAAGATATGTTCACTGCTGGGTGGCGCTTATTCTACAGTCTGCCGTAACATATCTCATAAAACCTTACATCCATCCTCACGCTGTCACACTTGAGAACGCCTCGTTATCAGTAAAATTGATTACCTATTATTGTCACTAATCATTCTAAATACACCAGCATTATGCTATCGTATTGTACGCTAGTATTCTGTGATAGCCTGGTACTTCTCTTCACAATACGCCGGAGCATGGCCCTATTATTTAAGCTCATTTGCAATGAATATCGGTATATAATCAAAATAATCCAAATTTTTTGTATGCAAAATTATTTAAGAATAATGAATTTAATAACACTTTTACTTCTAAAACATTTTCCTTGAATAATCGTAAAGCATTTAATGAATGGGCGACGGTAGGAGTCCATAAGAGTAGACAAAGGTTATATGAACTTTACAATGAAAGGTCATATAATCCTAGCGTCGAATTTAGGGAATATGTAAAAAAATATTCCAAAATATTTAAAAGAGTGTGCTCCTTAGCCAAGTCATTGTATTTAAGCAACAAAATAAAGACCGCTTCTAATAAAATTAAAATGACATGGAGTATAATTAATAGTGAAACTGGTAAGGTCAACTCTCGCAACTCAAACTACCAGTTAAGTTTTAACAATAAATTAACTAAATCAGATCAGGACGTTGCAATGGTTTTTGAGAAATATTTTACTGATATTCCGATCTTAACCACTAAGTCACTGAATTCTTCTCCTACCGTCGCCGAATCATTACTTAAACAAAATGTAAATGTATGTACAAAGAATTTTACATTTCATAAAGTTTCATCAAAAGATATTGTAAAATATTTTAAGACTATTGATATTAAGAGAACCGCCGATCTGTGGGGGATTTCTGTTGAAGTTATTGCGTCTATAATAGATACAATCGCACCTCAACTATCTATTATTTTTAATAGTAGTATCAAATCTGGTTTGTTTCCTGATTTAATGAAGCATAGTAAAGTAATACCTTTATTTAAATCTGGTAGTACATTGGACCCCTCTAATTTTAGACCTATTTCTGTACTGCCAACACTTAGTAAAATTTTTGAAAAGATTATTCTTGATCAATTGTTAATTTTTTTTAATGTAAATAAATTACTTCATAAAAATCAATTTGGTTTCACAAGGGGTCGCTCGACAACTGATGCTGGTGTTGAGCTGATTAAATATATATTTAATGCATGGGAGAATTCACAGGATGCTTTGGGTTTGTTCTGTGACCTATCCAAGGCCTTTGATTGTGTTCACCATGAAACATTAATCAGGAAACTTCAACACTACGGTGTAAGAAATGATGCTCTTAAATTAATTATTTCATATTTAAGTGACAGAACACAAAAAGTTGTTATTAATAGTATGAGTTCTTCCGGGTCGATTGTACAAATGGGCGTTCCTCAGGGCTCAATTCTTGGCCCCTTTCTGTTTCTTGTATATATTAATGACTTACCTTACATAGTAGGGGATAACCATGATATAGTATTATTTGCTGATGATACTTCATTAATTTTCAAATTAAAACGACAGTTATTAAATTACGACGAAGTAAATAATGCTATAGCTAAGTTAGTCAATTGGTTTAATGTTAATAATTTGCATTTGAATGGAACTAAAACTAAATGTATGAAATTCGTAACTCCTAATGTTAAACATGTCAATACTAATGTAATTTTAAATGGGGAGGAGCTGAGTCTTGTCGATACCACCATTTTTCTTGGAATCACACTGGACGCAAAGCTTCAATGGCTCCCCCATATATCAAAACTAGCTAGCAGACTTAGTTCTGCAGCATATGCTGTAAAAAAGATTAGAACTCTTACCAGTGTTGAAACAGCTAGAATAGTTTACTTCAGTTATTTCCATAGCATTATGTCGTATGGTATTTTGCTATGGGGACACGCGACTGACACTGAAATTATATTTATTTTACAGAAGAGGGCCATTCGAGCAATATATAATTTAAAACCAAAAGAGTCACTGAGACAAAAATTTAAAGAAATTAATATATTAACTCTGGCCTCTCAATACATTTATGAAAATGTAATGTACGTACACAAAAATAAAAGTAGTTTTGCGAAAATAAGTGATATTCATTCTGTAAATACTAGGAACAGACACAAGCTGGTAGTACCTGTTACTCGACTCCACCGAGTCAGTAATTCATTCTTGGGGCGATGTATACGCTTTTACAACAAAATCCCAGAAAATATACAAAATTTGTCATACACAAAGTTCAAAAATGTTATTAAACTAAGTTTGTATAAAAAGGGTTATTATAATATTAAGGAATTTATAGATGATAATAACCCCTGGGAAGGGTGATCGCTACCAAGCTATTTCTAATTTATCTTGTGTTGTTGATTGTAAACATGATTGTAAGCTATTATTAAAAAAAAAAAGTCCCGCTGGGTTTCTTGCTGGTTCTTCCCAGGACAGAGGTTTTTTTTTGCGAACCAGTGGTAAATTAAAAAAGTGACGTTCAATAAGTATTTTTATAATCTACATTGAATAAAAAAGTTTCTATTCTATTCTATTCTATTCTATTCTCGACCATTCTAGATGTTTCAGTAGAAGAAGGCGTATATAAGACCGGTAGGGACCGCGACCGAGTAAGTATTGGATTGGCGAAACAAGCGAATACTTCAAAGCAATATAAATGCGAATTGTGTTTTATCGTTTGTATGTTTTAAGTCGTAATTGTTGTTCGGTAATTAAAGTGTCAATTTTGGTAATTCAATTTGCAGTTTTAATTGTCACGAACCCCAAGCTCGTAACAATAACAAAATATTCAAAAAGTAGAATATAATTTTACTTTGCGGAAATCAATTACTTAATTAAAATAGATATAAAAATTAATTAAGATCCGCGTGATAAAATAAAATAATGTGTCTAATCCAGTTTGTGGAATACCAATTGCTATCTTCAACACAATTCGGTTTTAGGAAATTAACCAGTATAAAATTATATCACACACATATTCGAACTACAGTAACTCCAGCTGTTTGTGTTCTAGTCTAGAAAGGACAAATACGGTTAAGTATTTGGGTATTATGATTGACGGTAGATTAAGTTTCCAGTAACAAATTATTTATATATCATTGTTGCTGATAAAGAGTTAATAAAATTGGATTACCTTGCTCTTGGACGGTCTCAACTTAGTTGCAGTATTTCTGCCTGAGGTGGATCTCCTAAAACCCTACTATTAAAAATTGAAAGAGGTCAGAGAGCTGTTTATTATATATGTATAAGTAAGTCTTTCCTACCGTTTTTTCACCCAACCGTAGATGTTTATAATCCGAGTAGGGTTCTCACAGTACGTCAGCTTTATATGAGCCACAGAATACTAACATAAAAGAGCCGCCTAATGCTGCTGTATTAAGTGTAGAGAATCGAGGACCTTTTTTACTTGAAACAACGTGTTCCACCTTAGACTTCAGGAATGACAACACGTCTTCACATTTTGATTCTTAATCGAATATAGATGTTGTCTATGGGCCACAGCATACACTTTCTCTTAGCTGGACTGTGTGCTTGAATGTAGGCGGTTCGGAATCGTGTTTTATGGTATTCCTTGGGCAACTGTAGCAAATATTACCCTAATGAGGCAATTTTTGGGAAAACTTATATTTATCCTTTTACAACCGGACAAAAAAAGTTAAGATTTATTGTAATTTATTATATAGGTCGTATTTATAGAGTATTAAGCTACCTAGGAAAAATACCGAAAAAAATCGGAAAGCTAAGTTTTCCTGAAAATCGCCTGCACGTTCGTGCACTTTAGGATTAGTTTTACATATACGCATTTGTGCATCTTTATGGATTTGTATGTTTATTAAGGTAATTAGACAACATTTATGAATTAAATAATTATTTTTAGATAAATTAAGTATTACTATAATAATCAGTCCTAATAATTATTATTAATGAGTATCAAAATAAGGAACATTTTCTTATTAAACATTAACTTAAAACTTTTTTATTTAATTAAATCACAATTAACAAGTAATTAAACGTTAAGTAATCATGAAAATTTAACAAAAATAGTAACAATTGTTATCTAATAACATTTTTGGCATATTGTTAAAAAAAGTAAATTAAAAAAAACAATTAGTTACAATGAAATTGTTTAAAGCAATTCTGTCCTCGAATTACACAAAGATAAGCGTTACATTTCAAGCAACGAATTTTTGTGCGGCTTCTACATGTTTCTAATTGGCAAAATCTAAGCGATTTTAAATCATCGAATACCGGCAAATGATCATACGCATCGTACCGTAGTGTTGCCGATGGCATTAGAGCTTTTTTAAATTTCCTCGGCATTATGTTTTCAACTTCCTCCATGCCTTCTCTGCGACGTTTTTCGGGGAAACTTAGTAAGACCTCAAATATCTCAAGACGAAAGTCTAATAAATCTACTGTTTTATTCCGTCTGTAATTATTGGAAGTGCAATCTATTTTGTAAGTGCGCCAAACGTTGACTAAAGCTAAATCATAAAAGTGAATGAGTAATTTAGTGTCCATTTCCGACTTTTTATGAATGCTCGGTAGTATTCAACCTATTGGTCGAGAACATCCACTCCTCCCATGTATCGGTTATAATTTTGAATTATTTTTGGTGCAGTAACGTCAACATAGGTGCGAGTTAGCTTATCCCACCTTTGAACCATTTCAGTACAGTTAGATCCAGTGCAGTTAGAAGCTATCAATACAGATTTATTGTCTTTCCACTTTACCAATACTGTAGGATGTAGAGTCCCTTACCATCTGCTGGCTCTCACCATGATACATTTGACTATCCTTCTTGAATTTTAAACTAGTCTTGTCTGGTATTCTATTCGCCAAGATAGTCCCTGTGCTGTGTAGGTTCCGCTTTTGTAATTCTTCTACTAATGAAATGGTGGTGAAATGTCTGTCGTAATTTAAAAAACTTCCTTCGGGAACGTTTTTTGATAAGTGCAAAACTACGGAGGGTCCAAGACCAAGATTAGTGTCCCCGAACATTGTCCTAGCCCCTTGATAAATGTCAAGTCTAACATAAGCCCATCACTTGTTGTGAGGACATATTTGTTAAGACCAACTGGTCGTGGTTTATTTTTAACAACTTGTCTCAATGGGCATCGACCAGTGAATGGAATCATCTGTTCGTCGATAGAATAGTATCTGAAACCCTTTCTTGCTTGTAACAACCATTGCGAACTTGAGTTATCATAGATTGTACTTTCCACAACGGATTTATCGCCTGTTGAGGTGGTGCGGTATCAGTGCCTACTACATGCAATGCATTTCGCAATAGTAAGAATCGATCACGGCTCATTTTGCTAGTTATTTTGTCTAGGGAAATGCCGCTACGCCAGTACATAGGCAGCCTTGGGAACGAAATACATCCCATTAGAATATGAATACCAAAAAGTTTCTGCATCTCAGACTTCGTAGTTTTTAATTCACTCCCAGTCTTTCTCAAATAATATAAATTTGTGCAAGTACTGACCATTTCAAAAAACTGGTCATCAAAGTAATCTTGCACGTAATTAATTGGTTGTCTTACCGATTTAATAGGTCGTTCAGGGTACGTATGCTGCTTATATTCAAACAAAGTAACTCTCCAGCGACTAGGGCGGGAACCAGAGCGACGCGGACGCTTAGCAGTCGCTACTACGGAAGAAGGTGCTGGTACGGACTGGTCTGGTACTAGTCTACCTTCCACCAGGTCATATTTTTGCTTTTCAGCAGGATCTTCGGGTAAATCAAGGTCACCTAAATTGTTCCAGACAGCAGGATTAAAAAACGGATTTTTCGTCGTCGGAGTCGTCAAAACACTCAATGTCCGAATCATTGCCGTCACCCAGTACTTGTAAAATGTCTTCGTCATGCATGCAGCCTAAAAATCCAAAAATAACCACTTAAATTACATCGTACAACAAAATAAAATAACACTGTAATTATATTAAAAAAGTATAAGTAACACCTAAAATGCATGAACGTGCATCTTTAAATTTGATGCAGAATAAATAAATTAATAATGAACATAATTACAAAAATACGTAATAATATTATGAGTTGGTTTATTACTAATAGAATTAAATAGTTTAATAATAATATCCCATTAAACACGAGCAAATATTTATACTTACTTGAAGCGCCTTCCAACGAGGTACTGTGGCGCAGTGACGAGTCATAACTTGTATTATTATGTTTTTTATTAAGGACTATTATCATGCACGAGCGAGCGATGTTGGTTGCGTTCGGTAAAATAAGTTATGGGAAGCGCTAGATTTTTTCAAAGTTAAATGCACGCTTGACTATGAGTCGGTTGTAAAGGGTTATGTGGACTTTGAAAGGCTTTAAGGAATGAATGAATATTAACCTATTTACAGGATCAGAAATTTATTATCAAAAATATTAATTACAGGAAACAAAGGATAATACGTACATCGCTGTGACTTGGCGGTAAAATAAACCTATCAACCTATTTCGTCACGCGTGTCGTAATAATCAACTATGAAAAAGACCTGAAAGATCGGTCAAAAACAGCAGAATAATCAACAATGGAAAATATCTGAAAGATCGATCAAAAACAGCAGAATTAAGCTGCTAATTTACGCTGGTATTCCGTGAGAGCCTGGTACTATCCCAGTCGAGCCGTGTTGGCGACGCGCCTATAAGAATGTTTCAATTTATTAGTAACCGATTACGAATAGCTTCTAAAAAGCAAATTATCGAGCAACAGTATTCTAATAACAAAATGCTTAGTTGAATCTTAAAGAAATATCGAATTAATGATATGAAGGTCTTGGGTACGACTCCCTGGCCGGAACAGTTTACCGTTTTCTTAGTAATATTTTCTTAATAAATTCATATACTTAGGGAATTTTTAAGATATAAATTATGTTACCGGATTTGTTCCCCGGTTGAAATCATCTTTCCAACGATCTTAATTTAAAGAAATATTAAAATAAAGTTAGAGACCGGATTTGTTCCCCGGTCGAGATAATCGCTGTGCATAAGTAGAATCAATGGAAATTAATTGCATAAGTATTGTCTCATGTAAGTTTAATATGTTTTGTATGAAAACAAATGCCTATTTTCAATGTATTGATTCATGAAATATTTTGTCTATGTTATCTGATAAGAGACATGATAACTGATAAGAATCTGATTAGAAATAGTTTCCTACAGTTTGAGAGTTATGTAGAGGCAGTTATTCACCTATTTTTGTTGATATTAGACTTTCCATTTTTACTGATAGTCGATAGCCGTGCAAAAGTTACTTGTTCAAATAGTGTGAGCTCATAGACGCACGCCAGCCACGTACTTAGGAGGCCAAATATGTAAAAATTTAAATATTTGTAATTTCAGCAATTTATGTATGTAATGACTTGTAAAACATTTCAGATTGATTGTACGTGCAAAAGAGGTGAATTCTGTGTTATTTTTATGTGAAAATTCCAGTGAATAAGTGAAATAATGATAGTTTTGTATAAGAAATTTAAAAGTGTTTTAATAGTGAAATGTAAAGAGAAAATGTAAATTAAACTGTTGTGTTGGTTAAGATATGTATAATTTCAAGTGGAAAACATTGTTTTAACTTTCTATGTTAAATATTTAAGAAATTTCAACTTGTTCAATGTGAGTAAAATAGGCACATTTTGTTTAATAAATAAAAGGTTTTTTGTGATGCGAAAATGTAACGTATATCGTTGTAAAGATATTTTTTGTGCTATCTTTATAAGTAAATTGTATAAATGTATGTCTTATACAAAATAAATAATTGAGAAAACCGTGAGAGAGTGATAGTACAAATTGATGTAATTAAGTTGCGCGAGCGCGCAAATGGCGCGGCTCACTTTCGCGTATAGCTCAGGGGTGGCTCAGTAAACGAGTTTTCTTGCAATTCGTTCGGGAAGTTCGGAAATCAAACCAGCAGTCAATAAGAAGAAGAAAGAAAAAGTGTAGGGAAGTGATAGGGAAAAGTGATTACTCTCTCACGGAACGGTTTGAAGATAATTGGTGTTTTATTCCCAAGAAATTCATCCCTCAAAATTATACAGTCCACATCGAAGAATTAAGGCGTTGGGACCGGGACGACTTCGGAAGACCCGTAATCCCCGCCTGAACCTATTTTCTGAAAAGGAAGAGGTTATCGCCCTTGTGTGTTACTCCGTTTGCGGAGATCACATACGTTGTTCCCGAACCCAACGTAGGCGCGATAGGAGGCCGGATCGAGAGAAGCCTCGATTCCTCCCTTCTGTTTCTTAGTTGAACGTTTACAAAGCTGAGTTTCCTTTTTAATTGGTCCTTCGAGCCGGATCAGGAGGACCTCCCGAACCCTGGTTCCTTTTCAATTGGTCCTTCGCAGCCAGGATCAAGGAACCAGCTGTGGACTGCTGGTTGAAGAAGACCTGCGGAGCCGAGTGAAGATCAGCAACCGAAGGAAGCCGGAGGTTTGAGCTGAAGCAACAGGACCAAAGGCCAGAAGACCAGGTCAGCGCAGTAGGACTGGTCCTGGAACTACCGGAAGAAAGAAAACCGGGATTGCGGCTTGGGGCGTGTGCTCGCATGGGGCACGTATCGCAGCCAGGCGCAGGTGTCTTGTGAAGGCACTCATCGTGGCCAAGCAGGGCTTGGCATTTTTCCTGTCGGGCAAGCGTGTCTGGCATTTCCTGTCGGATGACCGTGTCTAGCATTTCCTGTCGGACAACCGTGTCCGGCATTTCCTGTCGGGTCATCACAGGGTGCAAGAAGAGGAAGCATCCACCGCTGCTGCTGCCAGGCGAGGGTGCTCGTGGGCACCTGACTGCATCGCGGCCGGAGGAGAGCGCTTGGACGAGGCGTCACCGGCGACTGGGCGACGAAGCGCAGCATACATCCCGACCACCTAACGGTGCCAAACGGTTGGGCTCTGGCACAACACCTTCGGGTGGAGCAGTTCTCTCGAGCGAGACTGCGCTTGCACTACCGCCCGACTGTTTCGTCATATTTCTTGGCAGGACAGTTCCTAAACCTTTCCTCCATTCCATTCCTGCACGACTCCATCCCTGGACGGCTCACCTCGGTAGGCCCCGTTCAGGATTGATAGGGCTGATAGGGCTGTTAGGGTGGTAGTAAGGTTGTAGGGTTGGGAGATAAAGGGGGGGAGGGGTAGTGGGGTTAGGTTGGGGTGTAGAAGGGTTGTAGGTAAGGGGTTGTAGGGACCGTAGGGACAGTTAGGGACCGTAGGCCAACAATCACCTTCCTGCAAGATGAAGAAGGCACAAGACCAGACAGGGAGAAGCGAAGGAAGCAGGACAAGAACAGGGCTCTCAAGAAAGGCTAAAGAGGTAGAATCATCTGGAGCGACCACAGCTACTGCTTCGAGTGGAACAACTCCTTCAAGTGGAGCCACCACCGATACGTCCACATGCACGTGGGACTCAGGGACGTCCATGGCAACGACAAGCAACAGGACGGACACCAGTGGTACGCAGGTCAGCACCGCACAACAATCCGTTATATCCAGGAGTGAAACGATAGTCGAAAAAGTAGGTCAAAGGACCGAAGAAGCGGCATCTTCAAGGATAGTAATCGGGCACACTAGTGACAAAGGGTCACCGAGAGGTAGTAGGTCATCGCGATCGGCGAGGCTGAAAGCCGAATTAGAGGCGCGGATTAAATTCGAACGCTCAGAGCTCGAACGAGCACAGGCAGCTGCTGCCTTAGCCAAGTCTCAATTGGAGTTGGCACGACTCAACCGAGAAGAGGAGATCGACTCGAGTGAGGATGATGAGGAGCGGAATACTCAGGTGGAACCTTTCGTAAGGAGTTGGGTTCAACAGACCATAATGAGCGCGCCGGTTAGTGTAACACAACCTGATATTACTGATAAGGAAGCGTGCAAAGGATCACGCCGCAAAGGGGCGGAGATCGAGCGCAACCAAGGAAATGCACAGAAAACACACGCGAGTGAGGTGTCAGAATTGACCGAAGCGATTGTGAGTGCAATAAAGATAGCGGGAAAAGATAAGTCTTCCCAGCTTCATTTCCTCCAGGAATTACCGGTGTTCGATGGAGACCCGGGTGAATGGATAGTTTTCAAAACGGTGTTTGAAGACACGAGAAGCCAATTTTCAGGGGTGCAAAATGTCGCACGCCTTAGGAGGGCATTAAAGGGCACCGCTAAGGAAGCGGTTAAGTCGTTGTTGTTTACTTTGTGTGAACCTGAAGAAATAATGAACGCTCTCGAAAGAAGATTCGGTAAGGTTGAAATGCTCATTCTAGCCGAAATCGAGAATGTAAAACGTATGCCAAGATTGGCAGAAGATTGCCGAAATATAGGATCTTTTGCAACTCGTATTACGAACGTGGTTGCCACAATACAAGCGTTGAATCAACCACAGTAATCATATTAACCAGAGTTAGTGAGCCGCCTAGTAGAGAAACTCGGTACTATGATTAAATTTAAATGGTTTGAATATCGAGCTCAGCATCCTTTGGAGCCAGAGTTACAGAAGATGGCCAAGTTTTTAAATTTATTGAGTGAACAATTTGGAACGTCCTTAAGCAACGAAAATGTGCCTGAAAAACGGAAGCGTCTTGAATTCAGGAAGCAAACCGTACACACTGCAAAGGGGAGTGTACGTAACCGTGTCAAGAGCAAGCGCTATGAGCGCCGAAGTAATACGAGCGAGCGTCTAGAACGCCGAAATAATAAAGGGCACAACCGACAAGTGGTTATGATAACCCAGGACAAGCCTGTAAGTCGGGTAACACATAAGTGTGATATATGTATCAAGGAACACTCTATAGTGAGTTGTTACAAGTTTAAGGACATGAATAATCGCGAGAAATGGGACGCGGTTAAAAAAGCGAAAGTATGTTTCCAATGTTTGTCACCTAACCATAGGAGGTTAGAGTGCAAAGGGAAAAAATGTGGTGTAGAGGGATGTAGAATGTCACATCATCGAATGCTACCCCGATACCCCAACGAAAATACCTCGCTGCAAGGGGACGAGGGGGGTAAAGAGGCTCAAATTACAACTGTTAGTACAGTGAATGCACTGGCATGTGCATACTTAAAGATTATACCGGTCAAGTTGTATGGACCTAGAGGAAAGGTCAAGACAACAGCTCTTCTGGATGAAGGATCGACCATGACACTCGTAGAGGAGTGGATGGCTCAGAAATTAGCGCCTCGCGGACGTACAGAAGAATTACGTATTGAAGCCGTGGGAGGTAAGCGAATTAACGACGATAGTTAGTATCGCTTAAATGTTAAGATAAAAGGCATTTACTCGAACGACTTAGAGGAGATAAGTGTACAAACAATTAAGTCACTTAACCTTTCTCCGCAGTCAGTGAGCCGAGAATTATTGCAATGGTGTTCGCATTTGACACCGATTAAGGACGAGTTGATGTATGAGAGGTCCAGACCTACCATATTAATTGGCCAGGACAATTGGCATCTCATAGTTACTCGTGAATTAATTTCAGGAGGTAAGAACCTACCTGTAGCATCGCTAACTAAACTTGGATGGGTTTTACATGGTCACATATCGGGTGGCATCAAACCAATCAAGATTGTTAACCATATTTCCACGAAGAAGGAGGAAGACATGGATAAGTTGATCAAAGATTATTTTAGTTTGGAATCTCTGGGAGTGTCTGCGAGAAAGCCCGCAAACGACCCAGAAGAACGAGCTTTAAATATTTTGAACAAAACGGTACGTCGTATACCTAATAATAGGTACGAGACTGCTTTGTTGTGGCGCACAGATAACGAGTGCATGCCGTCGAATAGAGCGCAGGTTGAAAGTCGCCTGTTTAATATCGAAAAGGAGCTCGACAAAAATTGCGAGTTGAAAAAGGAATATGAGAAGCAAATTGAAAATCTCATCGTTAACGGTTACGCAGAGAAAGCGAACCATATTTCCATTTCCCCACGCACGTGGTATCTTCTTCACTTCGCAGTGACTCACCCACAGAAAAAGAAAATAAGGATAGTTTTCGACGCCGCCGCAAGGACGGGCGGACGTTGTCTCAATGATGCATTGTTAACCGGACCGGACTTATTGAAGTCGTTGTTTGGAGGTCTGCTACGATTCAGAGAAGGAAGCGTGGCAGTGATGGCAGACATTAAAGAAATGTTCCCACAAGTGAAAATCCGGGAAGAAGACAGGGATAGCCTTCGATTCTTATGGCGGCACAATCGTGACGCGCCACCGGAAGAGTATAGAATGACGTCACTCATATTTGGAGCGGCATCATCACCATGCATCGCTATGTATGTAAAGAATAGAAATGCGCAGGATAACGCACATATCTATCCAGAAGCAGCTTCCGCTACGGAAAGCAATTTTTATATGGATGACTATCTACAGGCATTTCCCGACGTGACGACGGCCGAAAGGATAATAAACGATATGTATGAATTACATAAACGTGCTTCTTTCCGACTGAGGGGATGGGCTAGCAACCGACCCGAAGTTTTATGTAAAATGGAAAATAAATATAAGAGCGACAGTGCTTCGCTGGGAGATAAAGAGCACACAGAGCGCACTTTAGGTTTGATTTGGAATATCAAACGGGATATAATAAGTTTCTTCATAAGTCTTCGTAACACACCGGAAGAGGTGATGGAGGGTTTACGACCACCTACGAAGAGGGAGATAACTAGTGCTGTGATGTCAGTCTTCGATCCTTTGGGACTCGCATCACCCATAACGATTCAAGGGAGGTCGCTGATCCAGCAAGTATGGAGGACAGGCATCTCTTGGGATGAAGAAGTTACACACGAATTACACGTATTATTTTGTAAATGGATATCGAAAGTGAAGAAATTAGGTCATTTAGAAGTACCTAGACCCGTTGCTGAAGGTGTCGGCAAGGGAGAATTACACACCTTCACGGATGCTAGTGAAAAAGCATACGCTGCCGCGGTGTATTACGTCACCACGGACGAGCTAGGAGAAAGGCGGATTACGCTGATCGCCGCAAAAGCAAGAGTAGCGCCGCTGAAACCAGTTTCGATTCCAAGGCTTGAATTACAAGCAGCTCTTATGGGCAGTCGACTGGCTGCATCAGTTAGTGAAGAGAGCAAGTACGAGATATCCGAGAGAGTATTTTGGACGGACTCACGTACAGTGTTAGCGTGGATTAAGTCAGACCCTCGCGCTTTTAAACCATTCGTTGCTCATCGATTGGCTAAGATCGAAAATCACAGTAAACCATGTGAATGGCGATGGGTTCCAACGTCACAAAACGTGGCAGACGACGCCACTAGAAATTTTCCTTCCACCTTCGATGTAAATCATCGCTGGTTTCAAGGACCTGAATTCCTCAGGAAAAGTCCTGATTTATGGCCCAAACAAGTGGACACCATAAATAGCTTAGAAACAGGTGAAGAAAAATTGCCGAAAGAGCGAAAAATTGCGAGAAAGCAAGAACCGTTAAGTGTACCCGACTACGGACGATTTAGCAGCTTTAAGAAATTCCATGGGGAAACTACACGCACCTTACAAGCGGTAGAAAAATTCAAGAGTTTAAGAAAGTCGGTTAAAGGACCCGACAACGCAGCCGAAAAGTCGGTTATGTGTTCCAACGAAGTTTTAGCAAAGTCGGTTAAAGGACCCGATGGCGCGTTGGACATAGCGCTCTTGAAAAAAAGCTGAATTGTTAATTTGGAAGTTCGTTCAAGACGAGTGTTTTCATTTGGAAATAAAATGCTTGAAAACAGGTAAAAGCGTTGAAAGAAGTTCACGCTTAAGTAAATTATCAATGGAAATAGGAGAAGATAACTTACTCCGTTTAAATGGGCGTTTACCTTTCAAGTCTAATTTGACCGAGAAAAGTAGAAAACCTGTCGTATTAGACGGTAAACACGAAATCTTTAAAATGATGATTAGAGAAGTTCATCATCATTTTGGACATGCCAATCGCCAGACGATGATGAATGAGGTGAACCAAAAATTTTACGTCTTGAACTTGCGTAATGTAGTACGAAGTGTGTCACATCACTGTCAGTGGTGCAGGATATACAGGTCAAAACCGCAGAACGTGCCACAAGGAAATATTCCTCTGGAGAGAATAGCTCACAACGAACCACCTTTTACATGCTCAGCCGTAGATTATTTCGGACCTATGAGTGTGACTATAGGAAGGCGACACGAAAAACGCTGGGGCGTTTTATTCACTTGTCTGACCATCAAAGCAGTACACCTAGAATTAGCAGCCTCATTGGCACCAGCGTCAATGATAATGGCATTGAGGCGATTTATCGCCAGAAGAGGAAAACCAGCCGTTATATACAGCGATAACGGGACAAATTTCAAAGCTGCAAATAAAGAATTATTGCAAGCATGCGAAGAGTGCTATGAGGGCATGAAAAACGAGTCATATAAAGAATATATTAAATGGAAATTTATACCTCCGGGAGCACCGCACATGGGTGGCGCCTGGGAGAGGTTAGTAAGACCGCTACGCTGAAAGAAAGGAGCCCTCGAGAGGAGGTTCTGCATACGTTGCTTTTAGAAGCAGAACATACTGTAAATTCCAGACATCTGGTAACATTCAGTATGGATAGTCCTGAAGAGGGTTTGACACCCAATCATTTTCTTCTGGGACGCTCATGTGGTGATCGACCACCTGGATTATTTTTAGAGCAACATCTGACGGGTCAACTCAATTGGAAATCTGCACAGAGTTTAGCCGATCATTTTTGGACGAGATGGCCAAAAGAATACATGCCTACTTTAATACCTCGAACAGGTGATAACGGAAAGTTCATGGAACCTAAAGAAGGCGATATTGTCTTGATAATAGATCATTCGTTGCCACGAAATATGTGGCCGAAAGGCAAGATTAGTAGGACGCTACCGGGACCAGACGGTCACACCAGAGTGGTTGACGTCATTACTAGAACAGGTATCTTGAGGAGACCTACATCCAGAATAATAGTCCTGGTACCCGCGACGCCTCCCAAATGATGGTGCCGATGCACGAGGGGGAGATTGTTGGCGACGCGCCTATAAGAATGTTTCAATTTATTAGTTAACCGATTACGAATAGCTTCTAAAAAGCAAATTATGGAGCAACAGTATTCTAATAAGAAAATGCTTAGTTGAATCTTAAAGAAATATCGTATTAATGATATGAAGGTCTTGGGTTCGACTCCCAGGCCGGAACAGTTTATCGTTTTCTTAGTAATATTTTCTTAATAAATTCATATAGGGAATTTTTAAGATATAAATTATGTTACCGGATTTGTTCCCCGGTTGAAATCATCTTTCCAACGATCTTAATTTAAAGAAATATTAAAATAAAGTTAGAGACCGGATTTGTTCCCCGGTCGAGATAATCGCTGTGCATAAGTAGAATCAATGGAAATTAATTGCATAAGTATTGTCTCATGTAAGTTTAATATGTTTTGTATGAAAACAAATGCCTATTTTCAATGTATTGATTCATGAAATATTTTGTCTATGTTATCTGATAAGAGACATGATAACTGATAAAAATACCATACAAACCACCGAGGTTGTATGGGTTACCGAAGATACACAAACCAAACGCTCCACTACGTCCCATAGTGAGCCAGATCGATTCACCAACTTATAAGCTGGCACAATACTTAGCAAAAATACTATCACCACTGAGAGGACATACCAGAGCACACACAAAGGATTCATACCATTTTGTGAGTGAGATAAAAGACCTACATCTCGCTAACAATGAAACTATGGTCAGTTTTGATGTTCAGTCACTATTTACATGCCTACCTATTGTGGACTGCATCTCAATTGTAACTAGGAAGCTAGAAGAAAATAACATGCCTCAAGAATATGCAATACTACTTGAACATTGCCTCACATCTGGCTATCTATTGTGGAAGGAGGAGTTCTACAAGCAAGTAGATGGTGTGGCGATGGGCTCACCTGTGTCTCCCATAGTCGCCGACATATTCATGGAGGACTTTGAGGAGAAAGCCCTTCTTACTGCTCCTGTAAATCCAAGGTTCTACAAGCGGTACGTAGACGACACTTTCACAATTTTACCATCTGACAAAGTAACTGCATTTTTAGACCACCTTAACTCCATAAACTCAATACAAATCACAGTGGAGTTAGAGGCAAATAATTCTTTAGCTTTCCTAGATGTTTTAGTCATCCGAAATCCTGATAACACTATTGGTCACACTATGTATAGGAAAAAGACCCATACCAACCGATATCTAAATGGTGAATCTCACCATCATCCTTCACAGTTAGCTACCGTGGGTAAATCTTTGTTTCTGAGAGCACGAGGGATCTGTGACAGAAATCATCTGGCTGCGGAGCTTCAGCATGTCAAGCAAGTATTGCAAGACAACAAGCTTCGGGTCCCGCGCCTACGTCACAGTGAACGAGTGAAGCCGGCCACAGTCGAGCGCGCGCCTGCTCTACTACCATATGTTAGAGGAGTCACGGACAAGATTGGCTACATCTTGAAGCGAGCGTCCATTAAGACATACTACAAGCCGCTGAAGAAGATTAGTCAATTTTTACCATCCATCAAATGTAATATTCCTCTACAAGATGCAGGTGTGTACAAGCTAGATTGTGAATGTGGTCTCTCTTACATAGGTCAAACAAAGAGATCTATAAAAACCCGCGTGAAGGAACATATAGCTGATGTGAAGCACCGACGCTCCGGGAAGTCTGCAGTCTGCGAACATGTTCAAGATCGTCCCCACCATTACATTAGATTTGATAAACCAAAAATTCTCGCAAAAGAACACCGATTCCTACCAAGGATGATACGCGAGGCTATTGAAATTAAAAAACATCCAAATTTCAATAGAGAAGACGGTTGGGTGCTACCATCTGCTTGGGATCCTATAATTAACAAAATTAAACCCAAACCCAAGCATACCACTGCAAGACTTCATGATACTATAAGCTCGTTTTGCGTAAATCGGACCAAAAATTAATATTAAAAAACTGAAGGTAGCCGGACTAACTATGACATTGGGACGTCAAACATCTCAGTCCCCCCCGTGACCATGGGCGCTGTAAAGCACCCGAAACGTCGGGATAATAATAAAAATAAATTAATGTAATTAAACGCGATAAAATCCGTAAATAATAGTTTTATTCAATGATAAGAATCTGATCAGAAATAGTTTCCTACAGTTTGAGAGTTATGTAGAGGCAGTTATTCACCTATTATTGTTGATATTAGACTTTCCATTTTTACTGATAGTCGATAGCCGTGCAAAAGTTACTTGTTCAAATAGTGTGAGCTCATAGACGCACGCTAGCCACGAACTTAGGAGGCCAAATATGTAAAAATTTAAATATTTGTAATTTCAGCAATTTATGTATGTAATGACTTGTAAAACATTTCAGATTGATTTTACATGCAAAAGAGGTGAATTCTGTGTTATTTTTATGTGAAAATTCCAGTGAATAAGTGAAATAATGATAGTTTTGTATAAGAAATTTAAAAGTGTTTTAATAGTGAAATGTGAAGAGAAAATGTAAATTAAACTGTTGTGTTGGTTAAGATATGTATAATTTCAAGTGGAAAACATTGTTTTAACTTTCTATGTTAAATATTTAAGAAATTTCAACTTGTTCAATGTGAGTAAAATAGGCACATTTTGTTTAATAAATAAAAGGTTTTTTGTGATGCGAAAATGTAACATATATCTTTGTAAAGATATTTTTTGTGCTATCTTTATAAGTAAATTGTATAAATGTATGTCTTATACAAAATAAATAATTGAGAAAACCGTGAGAGAGTGATAGTACAAATTGATGTAATTAAGTTGCGCGAGCGCGCAAATGGCGCGGCTCACTTTCGCGTATAGCTCAGGGGTGGCTCAGTAAACGAGTTTTCTTGCAATTCGTTCGGGAAGTTCGGAAATCAAACCAGCAGTCAATAAGAAGAAGAAAGAAAAAGTGTAGGGAAGTGATAGGGAAAAGTGATTACTCTCTCACGGAACGGTTTGAAGATAATTGGTGTTTTATTCCCAAGAAATTCATCCCTCAAAATTATACAGTCCACATCGAAGAATTAAGGCGTTGGGACCGGGACGACTTCGGAAGACCCGTAATCCCCGCCTGAACCTATTTTCTGAAAAGGAAGAGGTTATCGCCCTTGTGTGTTACTCCGTTTGCGGAGATCACATACGTTGTTCCCGAACCCAACGTAGGCGTGATAGGAGGCCGGATCGAGAGAAGCCTCGATTCCTCCCTTCTGTTTCTTAGTTGAACGTTTACAAAGCTGAATTTCCTTTTCAAGCCGACCCATACGTGCTACAATTATAATATAGCTGCAGCGTGAGTCTACCACGTTTACGTTGATACTGTGATGAATCTATATATTGTGGTAACATTATCCTTTAGAGGAAGATGTGGTCTTAAATCTTTGTTAGACTGGGTAAATTGCTCCTTCACAAGTCTTGGTCATATTATTTGAAGCATTTTAAGAAGACTAGCACAGCACAAACACCAAACGCTACTTTTTTAAAAACCAAAAGTATGTACTCAGTGCAGTCTGTCTATTGTACTGCTCCATCCGGTTGATGATATAACCTGTAATCGGCGGGTAGCTTTGAAAATTAGAAAATAAGGTACTAAAGTTTTTATAAATTCAGAAATTCTATTCCATTTGTTAACACTACAATACATACTACGTCAGTAAATAAGTCCCGAGCCTGACGTATAGAAGGTGCTGGAAAAAATATTTTTATTTTTAATAGAACTGACTTCTATAATATAATCTGTGCAAAATTTTTATAACCTCTAATTTATTTGTTTATAAAGTTACTGTGATTTTTTGGTGTCAATAAAAATTTCTGAAACAATGGACCAAAGAGAATTGCCAATTATACATGATTTTTTAATGAAGAAAAATACCGTTGAAGCAAAAAGTTGACTTGACAAGTGTTATGGGAACTTTGCTCCATTAAAGTCAGTTAAATGTTGCTTTACTGTATTTAAGCTATTAGAACAGACACAAATGATGCTGAATGCTCTGGATGCCCAAATGAGGCTGTTATTTCAGAAAACATAAGAAAGTTCACAAAATAGTTTTGGAAGATCGTAAAATGAAATTGCAAAAGATAGACGACGTAAAGATATTGTAAAGTAGTGCATTCAACATTTTGCATGAGCATTTGTATATGAGAAAGTTTTGTTCCACGTGGATACCCCGTTTGCTTACGGTTGATCAAAAGCATCAACGTGTTGAAGCCTCAGAGCGCTGTTTAGAGTTATTTAGGCGGAAGAAAAAGGATTTTTTCATGCGGTATGTCATAATTAATGAAACTTGGATCCACCACTACACTCCAGAATCAAAACAGCAGTATAGTGAGTGTATAGCAATCAATCAAAGCCGCCCAAAACGACCAAAAACTCAAATTTCAGCTGGAAGAGTTATGGCATCCGTGTTTTGGGATGTGCAAGGTATAATATTTATAGACTATCTACAGAAGGGCGAAAGGATAAAAAGCGAATATTATATGTCGTTATTAGTGCGTATGAAGGACGAAATCGTGACAAAACAGCCTTAAATACAAAAGAAATTTTTTTTTTCATCAGGACAATGCACCATGTCACAAGTCAGTTGTCACCATGGCAAAACTAATAGAGTCAAAGTTTGAGTTGCTTGCTCACCCAGCGTATTCGCCAGATTTAGCCCCCAGTGACTATTATTTGTTCGCTAACCTAAAAAGAATACTATCCGGTAAGAAATTTGCCTCGAACGAAGAAGTGATTGCCGAAACTGAGGCGTATTTTGAAGGGTTGGACAAATCGTATTATAAGCGGCGCCGGACTGAGTGTATATATCACTGTTGAAGGATGTAGGTATATTGATGAATAAAATTGAATTTTAAATAGAAATTATGTTTTTCTTACTTAGGCTTGGGACTTATTGACCAATGTATTAGAAGTCATTGCTCTACACAAACTCAAAGTAAGAGGCAAAAGTATATGTTCGAAAATTATATCCTAATAGTGTTAAACCACTATTAGGATATAATTTTCGAACATATACTTTTGCCTCTTTTACTTTGAGTTTCAAATTATATCCTAATAGTGGTTTAAATTTACCTTTTATATTTTAGAATTATACGATATTACAAAGTAATATAAGAGCAATCAAATATATATATATATATATATATATATATATATATATATATATATATATATATATATATGTATATATATATGTGTGTGTGCGTGTGTGAGGAGTCAATTGCGGACAATTAACGTGACACGTAATTTATATATAAGTATATTATATATATAACGGCTCCAACGATTTTGATGAAATTTTTTGGGTGCGTTTTAGACGGTCGAGATTCAGAAATCACCCGTACGCAGTCTGAGCGAATTGCTTGTAAGTAAATAAAAAATAAGAGTTATATTTACCTTTCTTAAGGGCTGCTTCAACTGCACAAAGGCCAGTCATGCCAGTAGAACCAAAAATTACAATCTTCTTAACTTTCTGAGGGACAAGGGAATAATTTTCTTAATATTTAAAAAAAGGGATATTCAGTAATCAAGTAATTATTTTAAAATAGAAACATAGTTAAGGTTAGGAATAAATAAAACTAATCTTCGCCTCTCCAACTCAAATTAATTTACTGAGGCTGAAAATTGTTAAATAAAAATGTTAAATAAAAATTTTAATGGTCAGCCCGTTGAATATTGAAGTAATTGCCAGCCGCCATGTATGTGCAAAAAATAAATAATGTGTAATTCATTTACTACACTTCTAAATTTTTGTAGGGATGATGGGAAAAGATGTCCAGTCATCGATTAAATGCGACAAGGCCCATCAGTCATCAAAAAAGAAGTAATTTAAAAAAAAGTTATTGCTATTTCATTGCTGAAGGGCCTAACTTTTCAATAAAAGTTTTTATTTTTATTTTGTAATAAATTTAAGAATATTGTAAAAATTAGAGACTGTGGCCAAAATTAGAGAGTTGGAACCAAAACTAGCAAAAAAAAACAGGTTTAATACATTACATTAATACATTTTTAAAAACACTAATGAAATGACGAATATTAAGGTACGTGAGGAGCATTGCCAGGCGTCCGGATAAAGACGGACACAGTCAGGCTTTTCGGTTGCGTGTGCGGCCAAATTAGACGGTGTCCGGCCTGCCCGACTTTTGTTAGGCTCTTTAAATTTGACCACTTTTTACATTTGTTATGTACTTACACACATACCATTACAATTATTGAAATTAAAATTGTAATGAATAATAGTAAAGAAGAGTGATTCATTCAATTTTATTTTAATTTCATTAGCATTTAAGAAGATTTTATAGTAAATGATCAAAAGCCTTATTTTACTTGCCGGCTTTTTCACCAAAATGTCCGGCTAATCTGACTGGTCTGTCCGGCATTTCGGTTTTAAGACTTAGCAACCCTATACGTGAGGATAATATGGTCACCTTAAGCTTTGCCGCCATATAAAACCAAAACTAGGAGGAGAACAGATACAAAAACAAATAGTCGTAAACTATAACTAATATATTTTCTGTTCTGGGCCAGAACTTGTTTGCAATTTTTTTTTAATTCTTCCTTTTTGTTAATCCTTCTGGCAATAATTAGAAACACTTCGAAAAATCAACTTACGAGTAAAAACTAACGACAATACACAATACCAAAATTGACTATAATGCCTCACTTACATTCAGCCCCTGCCACTGCTCCTCGCGCTGCCGGCAATACTTCGCTAAATACTGCTGTTCGCGCCACTTTGCACTATCGCTTAACGCTTATAAGGGATTCGTTAATTATTATCAAATAAGATTACTGCAAAGCCCATTTCCGGTTTCCTATCTACCGCTTTATGCCCAGCGTGTGCATTCGTGTGTTAACGGGCTCACACAAGTTGAGAAGACACGCAATCAACCGCACCGCTTATATCTCGCATCATCGCTCCCGCCCTTGTGTAATTTGGATATTGAATTATACAAGCATATAGTAAAAAGTATAGACATTTGCAATAACGCTATATTTCGTGATTATCTGTGAAGTTGATAAGTGTGAAGACAGCCGGCAGCCATCGAGACACGAGGCAGATCAGCGGAAGTCCAGGTGGGTGCACATGCATTCCTTCACGTCCTTCCTATATCCCGAATTTAGGGGATTTGCAGTATCACGAATAAATTAAATTCCATTCACCGCTCGCACCGCGCTCATATACAGTCCACTATTCTATTTAAATTAATAGCCGCACCGCATAACATTATTTAATACATTTGAACCAGCAGTTTGGTGGTTGAAGGCCAAACGCCAAATCCACCATATATTTTTTGGTCCTTCGAGCCGGATTAAATTAACCTTTAGGCCCGGAGAAGTAAATTCATTTTTTTATATATTACAAAAAATTATATATCCATCTTTCTAGCCATCTTTCTAGTAACGTGAGATTGCTTCGTTCCCCAGTTAACTAATTCTACCGTCACTTATCGCAATAATTTTAGTCCGCATTTGTTTGTTGAAAATGACGACGAGAAGCAAAGAATCTAAACTGGTTTCGGATGAAGAAGTTAGTTTAAAAATTATTATCGCTAAACGTAATTATATTTACGAACGATTACAAAAAATTTACGAGACCTCAAAGGGCGCATTTAATTCCTTGGACGAGAAGAATTTATTTCTTAGCATCGCTTCGAATATAGAACAATTACGTAGTGAGTTTCAAGAAGTTCTAGATAACTATAATACTAAACATTTAAAATTAAACCCTAATGCAAACGTTGATTACGAGGCTTGGAACTCATTTGAAGATTTATATAGTCGTATTAAGTGCCAAATTACGAAAATATCCACATCGCCTTCCACTGTTACGTTAGAAAATAGATTTCCTACTAAACTAAAACTTCACTTCTGCCAATTGAATTAATGTCATTTAACGGAGACATACGCCAGTGGTCCATGTTTTATCAACAATTTAAGACATTAATTCGAGACAATTTACAATTAACTGATGCCGAACGTGTTTATTATTTGGTTAACAAATTGAGTGACAGGGCGTTATCAGTTTGTGCCGGGTTAGCCCCTACCGCAGAAAATTATTCCATTATTTGGAATGCGCTTATAAGAAGATATAATGACGAACGCACACTCGCATCTACGTATATTAACCAACTATTGAATTTAACATAGGTGAACGCAAACACAACAAGAGGTTATCATAAATTTATGGACAAATTTGATGCTTCAATTAATGCTCTAAAGCAATTAAAAATTGAGGACTTAGCTGATTTTTTGTTTTTAAATATTGCACTTAGAAAATTAGATCATGACACTGTTAAGTCATTTGAAATGTCCTGTCGCACAATTAGCATACCAAACTACGCCTCTTTAGTACAATTTTTATACGAACAGAATAGGGCTATATGCCATACATTTAATAATTCTGTTACGAGCTTGAGGTTCGTAACAATAAAAATTGCCGATAAAATTACCTAAATTAACACTTTAATTTACTTTACACAAATTAAAGTTAAAAACACTAATAATTAAACACACTAATTCACTTTATTCCGCTCCGAAGCTTCGCTCGTACCGCCAATTCAACACTACTCCGATCGCATCTTGCAGCGCCTATTTATATAAATTAGCAAAATATCCAGAATGTTCAAGTAAACACGCGCAAGGTACCGAGAGTTCGAGTTTTAAACTTCAAGAAGTTTAGTTCTTCGGTTCGAGACTAGATGGCGCTAGTGCGCCGATTTGAGCGCGTAACACTGCCCCCTCCTAAGACATGCTCGTCCCGAGCATTATCGGCCCCATAATAACGCGCTAGGCGATCCACATGGACGATCTTAGGAGTCCCTCTTGCGCCTTTCTGTATCCGGTAGGTTACATCGTTGATCCTGGTCACAATCCGGTACGGGCCGTCCCATTTAGCTTGAAGCTTAGGAGATTTCCCTTTGCTGCGTGCAACCACACAAGTGAACCTTCGTCGAACCTTTGTTGTTCATTTTGCGATCATACCGGGTTTTCATCTTTCCAGACATTTGCTGGCCCGATTGTCTGACGTGCTCATAAACGTCATTCATTTTGTTCCGCAAGTCATTTGCATAATCGGTTATACTGCGTGGAGCATCAGGTGGTATCCCGGTGATCAGGTCTGCAGGCAGCCGTATTTCTCTTCCAAAGTTTGCGAAAGCTGGTGTCACTGCTGTACTTTCGTGAACAGCGCTTCGATATGACAACAAAAACGGTTGTATATGCTTGTCCCAATCTCGTTGCCGCTTGTCTACAACTTTTGCTAGGTACCTCTCCAATGTCTGATTAAATCGTTCTACGATTCCATCAGATTGCGGGTGATAAGAAGTCGTTCTTGTTTTATGAGTACCCATAACTCATGATTAAAACTACTTTTACGGATTTTATCGCGTTTATTTTTACTTTTTATTTTTAATTCCCGACGTTTCGGGCGCTTTCCAGCACCCATGGTCACGGGGGACTGAGATGACTGACGTCCCGATGTCATTGTTAAACCCGGAGTACCTTCAGCTTTTTTAATTATTGTTTATGGTCCGATCTATGTAAAATGAACTGACTATGTCTTGAGGTCTTGCAGTGGTATGCTTGGGTTTAGTTTTAATTTTATTGATTATAGGATCCCAAGCAGGTGGTAGTACCCAGCCTCCTTCTCTATTGAAATTAGGATGTTTTTTAATTTCAATAGCCTCACGTATCATCCTTGGTAGGAACTGGTGTTCTTTCGCGAGGATTTGTGGTCTATCAAATCTGATGTAATGGTTGGGGCCGTCTAGGATATGATCACAAACTGCAGACTTCCCGGAACGTTGATGCTTCACATCAGCTATATGTTCTTTTACGCGGGTCCTAATTGATCTTTTGGTTTGTCCTATATAAGAGAGACCACATTCACAATCAAGCTTGTACACTCCTGCATCTTGTAGAGGAATATGACACTTGACGGATGGTAGGAACTGACTAATCTTCTTCGGCGGCTTGTAGAATGTTCTAATAGAAGCTCGCTTCAAGATATAGCCAATCTTGTCTGTGACACCTCTGACATATGGTAGTACAGCAGGCACACGCTCGACTGTGGCCGGCTTCACTCGGTCACTGTGACGTAGGCGCGGGACCCGAAGCTTGTTGTCGTGCAGAACTTGCTTGACGTGCTGAAGCTCGGCGGCCAGGTGTTTGCTGTCACAGATCCCTCGTGCTCTCTGTAACAAAGATTTGCCCACGGTAGCTAACTGTGAAGGATGGTGGTGAGATTCACCGTTTAAATATCGGTTTGTATGGGTCTTTTTTCTATACACAGTGTGACCAATGGTGTTATTAGGATTTCGGATGACTAACACATCTAGGAAAGGTAAGGAATTATTTGCCTCTAACTCCATAGTAAATTGAATTTTAGAGTTTATGGAATTAAGATGTTCTAAAAATGCAGTTACTTTGTCTGATGGTAAAATTGTGAAAGTATCGTCTACGTACCGCTTGTAGATCCTTGGTGTAACAGGTGCAGTAAGGAGAGCTTTCTCCTCAAAGTCTTCCATGAATATATCGGCGACAATGGGAGATACAGGTGAGCCCATCGCCACACCATCTACTTGCTTGTAAAACTCTTCCTTTCACAATAGATAGCCAGATGTAAGGCAATGTCTTAGTAATACTGCATATTCTGCTGGCATGTTATTTTCCTCTAGTTTCCTAGTTATAATTGAGATGCAGTCTTCAACAGGTAGGGATGTAAATAGAGACTGAACATCAAAACTGACCATGGTTTCATTGTCAGTAAGATGTAGGTCTTTTATCTCACTGACAAAATGGTATGAATCCTTAGTGTGTGCTCTTGTGTGTCCTCTGAGTGGTGATAATATTTTAGCTAAGTATTGAGCCAATCTGTAAGTTGGCGAATCAATCTGACTCACTATTGGACGTAAAGGAGCATTCGGTTTGTGTATCTTTGGTAACCCATACAACTTCGGTGGTTTGGCACATGAAGGTATTATCGAATTAACGTCCAGATTCAATTTTTCGGAGTATTTCTTAATTAGATCGCTAGTTGTTTTAAGCGTATTAGTTGTAGGGTCTGTTTTGACCTTTCGATAAGTAGTTTCATCCGACAAAAGTTGTTGTATTTTAAATTGTAATCTGACGTATCCATTATAACCGTAGAATTACCTTTATCTGCGCGGAGAATCGTAAACTCTGGTCTGTTGCGTAAGTTTTTCAACGCGTTAAATTCATTTTTGGGGAGATTTAATTTCGGCGCTGAACTTCGACGTAGCAAATCAATTAGGACCCGCGTAAAAGAACATATAGCTGATGTGAAGCATCAACGTTCCGGGAAGTCTGCAGTTTGTGATCATATCCTAGACGGCCCCAACCATTACATCAGATTTGATAGACCACAAATCCTCGCAAAAGAACACCGATTCCTACCAAGGATGATACGTGAGGCTATTGAAATTAAAAAACATCCTAATTTCAATAGAGAAGGAGGCTGAGTACTACCACGTGCTTGGGATCCTATAATCAATAAAATTAAAACTAAACCCGAGCATACCACTGCAAGACCTCAAGACATAGTCAGTTCATTTTGCATAGATCGGACCATAAACAATAATTAAAAAAGCTGAAGGTACTCCGGGTTTAACAATGACATCGGGACGTCAGTCATCTCAGTCCCCCGTGACCATGGGTGCTGGAAAGCGCCCGAAACGTCGGGAATTAAAAATAAAAAGTAAAAATAAATGCGATAAAATCCGTAAAAGTAGTTTTAATCATGTGTAGTGTTTGCGTAAATATAATAAATCATTATACCCATAACTCGGCAAGTTTCCTGGAATATTTGAGACTCAAAATTCCTTCCTTGATCGCTGTGAATCTCTAAAGGTACACCAAACGACAGAAGACTTCATGAACTAGCTTATCAGCAACTGTTGAAGCTTCTTGATTTGGAATGGCGAAGACTTCTGGCCACTTAGTGAAGTAATCCATCTCAACCATGAAATACTTGTTACCGCTTTCACTCTCCGGAAACGGCCCCGCCACGTCAATGGCTATTCTCTCCCATGGTACACCAACATTGTACAACTTCAATGCACCTCTACTACGAGTCTGAGGTCCCTTTACAGCCGCACAACTTGTACATTTGCGACACCAGTCCTCGACATCGTTTCGACAGTGGACCCAGTAAAACCGTTCTCGAATCTTCAGTTGAGTTCGTTTAACTCCAAGATGGCCTCCTGAATAATCATTATGGTACAACTGTAGAACATCCGGTACTTTAGCTTTAAGGACAACCATTTGTGAATGACAGCTGTCTCCCCGAACATTTTCCCATTTACGGCACAGAACTCCATCCTGAAGCAGCAAGCTGTCCCACTGGGCCCAATAGCTTTTAGTGGTCGAACTCATCGCTGAGACGTCGCTCCACTTGGGCTTGGGAGCACTGGCCTTCATCCATTCCAGGATCGGCTTGATGTCCGGATCTTCCTGCTGTGCACGTTGAAAGCTGTCCTTCCACTCGTTGCTGAGGTGGTCTGCCCTGAGCATCCTCACGGATACCACTTCCTTACTCTCTTGCCTAGTACAACGTTTGATATCTTCAGGACAAGGTCCTCGTGATAATGCATCTACGTTACCATGAGATTTCCCGCTGCGATGTTCGATCTCAAAGTCGTATTCCTGCAGTAGTTCAATCCACCTCGCAACTTGTCCTTCTGGATTTTTAAACTGCAATAGCCATTTTAGTGCAGCATGGTCAGTTCGTAAGTGAAATTTTCGCCCCAGAAGATATTTGCTAAAATGCTGCAACGACTTTACCACAGCTAGCAATTCGCGTCTTGTGACACAATAGTTCCTTTCCGGTTTTGACAACGACTTGCTGAAGTACGCTATCACGACCTCTTGGTCACCATTCCGTTGAGACAACACACCGCCAAGTCCTATATCACTTGCGTCTGTGTCAACTATAAATTCTTTGCTTGCATCAGGGTATCCCAAAATAGGTGTTTTGCACAGACGGTCCTTGAGCTCCTGGAATGCGATATTACAACTTTCATCCCAGCAGAAATGTCGCAAAGTTCTTCACAAATCACCGGTAATAGGAGCACAAACCCAAATATGCTCTAACCTGCGTCTTGTCTTTTGGAACCGGCCAATCCCCTACAGCTGCAATTTTCTCTGGATCCGAGCGGATACCTTCTTCCGACACTACATACACCAAAAAGTTGACTTGCCGTTTGAATAGTGAACATTTCTTCGGACTCAACTTGAGGTTGGCACTCTGAATCTTCATGAGCACGAGTTCCAGGTTTTGAAGGTGTTCCTCAAACGTACGGCCTACGATGATGATATCATCCAAGTAGACCAGACAGGCATCGCCAATTAGCCCGGTAAGTGCAAGTTCCATCAGCCTTTCAAACGTTGCTGGAGCATTGCACAACCCAAACGGCATTACTTTAAATTGCCACAGACGCTTTCCCGTCGAGAACGCAGTTTTCTCTTTGTCCTTAGGGTCAATTTCAACTTGCCAGTAGCCACTTTTTAGATCCAGCGTGCTAAACCACTTTACTCCTGTAAGCATGTCCAGCGTGTCATCAATTCTTGGCAAGGGATAGCTGTCCTTCTTCGTAACGTCGTTCAGACGGCGGTAGTCAACACAAAACCGCATGCTGCCATCCTTCTTCTTCACCAGCACCACTGGTGAACACCATGGACTAGAGAAAGGTTCAATAACACCATCCTTCACCATTCCTTCAATCATGGTTTCCACTTCCTTTTCACGTGCTACCGGCAATCTTCTTGGTCGCTGACGGATAGGCAATTCTTCTCCTGTGTTTATTTTGTGTTGAACTAAGCCAGTCTTTCCTATGTCAGCATCGTTTGATGAGAATACATCGGCGTACTTGAGTAACAACTTCTTCGCCTTGACCAATTCGTTCGGGGAGAGAACACTGCGACAGTCTTCCAAAAGTGTGGTCACTCTCGTTTCTGCATCCTTGCTGGGGGTCCCACTCGATATATATTGGCACCGACGTAACCAATCCACTTCCTCACAAGTACCAATCAGTGTGCCTTTTTCTATAATCTGTTCCCGGTCGCAAAGGTTCAGCACACGTACTCCTGAGATGTCAGTGGTCCTGACCAAGGTTCGAGCTACTTTCCATGGAAGGTCATTGTTTACCCTTTCCACAAGTACACAACGGTGAGCTTGCCCAGCGTTTCGAGGAAGACTAACCGGAACAATCGTTTCCGATCTCGGCGGAAGAACATTCTTCTTAATGCTGTACACGTTCCCTGGTAACGCACCTTCCATAAAAAGTTCCTCCTGTCCACATTTCAAAACACCTTGCTTAACGTCGATCTCACAACAATTATTCCTCATAAAGTCTAGGCCTAGGATGCAGTCGTCCATTATATCAGCCACAATGACATTATGCAGGTAGATCACGTTACCTAGCTTCAACTCCATCTCCTCTCCACGGACGGGTATACGCTGACCGATGGCTGTTACCAAATTAATGCGTTCTCGGTTGTATGCGGAGTCCCCAAGGAACTGACTTATAAGTTGGGAACTAACAACCGTACGACAGGCTCCAGTGTCTATGGTCAGTTTACACGGCGTTCCGTTGACCTCGCCCTTGATGATTAGACTGTTCCCATCATGGGTTTGTGAGATCGAGATCCTTGGGGCTCTTTTAACATCAGCCAGCACCCGCCCCGCAGTTCTGGCTTTTACTCGTTTCTCTACTGCTGCTGGGCGGTGCTGTTGGCCGCACTACCCTCCTGAGATCGTTCACCTTCCCTTTCTAGGGTTCGCTTAGGGCAGCTGGATCGAAGATGGCCCTTTTCCCCACAGCCATAGCACCTTGGGCTGTATCCTTTGTTGCGGTCGCGAACTGTAGTTGCTGCTACCTCCCTGACGCGATGGGAACGATGATCCTGCCGCACGGCTTCCACTTCCAGTGCATGGGCCAAGGCGTCCTTAAGCGTCTCGTGGTGCCCGAGGCTCACAGCAGCTCTGACTTCCAGGTCGCGGATGCCGTCGATGAATGTCTGCACCAGGTTCCCTTCAATGAGCGCAGGTACAGACCGGTATGCTTTTCGCACCAGCTTCTCCACTTCTAGAGCCCACTGCTGCAGGTTTTCGTTGATGCGCTGCACACGATCTTTAAGCTGCGCACGAAAGACGTACTCCAGGTGAGCGTCGCCATATCTCGCCTCCAATGCCTCAAGGAGTTGCTCATAAGTCACTTCCTCACCGAGAGCTTCCAGAACTGTTAAGGCCTGGTCGTGCAGGCCTAGTGTGAGAGCAGTCATGGCCTGACTTTTATTCCAGCCATTCGCCTTCATAACAGCCTCGAACTGGATTTTGTAGGCTGACCAGGAAGAGGTACCGTCGAACGGTGGCACCTTGAACCCACGTAGCGAAGGTGTTGTAGCTACTACGGGAGCTGTAGCTCCATCTCCAAGTTTGAGTTTGTCCAGTGATTTCTTCATGTCAGCCATTACGTTGTCAACCCGATTGTTTACTTGGTCGATTCGGGTTTCAGCTTTCTCGATTCGGTTTTCAGCTTTCGCGATTTGGGTTTCAGCTTCCGACAGGCGGTTGTCATGCTGAGCAACCCTATCCTTCACCTCCTTTATCTCCTTCCCGAAGGTAGCGTGAAGGTCCTTCATGAGGAGCATCTGCTCTTCCAACCGACGGGCCTGTTCCTCTTGTCCGCCCCGCAGCTGCTCCTCCAAACGACGAACTTGGTCTTCCTGTCGGCGGGCCTGTTCATCCTGTCCACCCCGCAGCTGCTCTTCCAACCGACGGACCTGTTCCTCCTGTCGGCGAGCCTGCTCCTCCTGTCGGCGAGCTTGCTCCTGCAGCATCACCATCAGAGCACCTAAGTCAGGTGCTGCAGATGTAGGAGCTACCGACGGGCCTGCAGCCGGTGACTGGCCCTCCGACACCTGCGACGTTGCACCACCAAATCTTCGTTGGTCTGTCTCCTGCTGGCGTTGACTTCGGGTACGGACACCCTCCGTTTCCTCCTTAGGTAAAATCGGCATGATTTTATCCCACTTCTGACACCAATTGTTACGAGCTTGAGGTTCGTGACAATAAAAATTGCCGATAAAATTACCTAAATTAACACTTTAATTTACTTTACACAAATTAAAGTTAAAAACACTAATAATTAAACACACTAATTCACTTTATTCCGCTCCGAAGCTTCGCTCGTACCGATAAATCAAAACTACTCCGATGGCATCTTGCAGCGCCTATTTATATAAATTAGCAAAATATCCAGAATGTTCAAGTAAAAACGCGCAAGGTACTGAGAGTTCGAGTTTTAAACTTCAAGAAGTTTAGTTCTTCGGTTCGAGACTAGATAGCGCTAGTGCGCCGATTTGAGCGCGTAACAATTCGCATACTTTATCTACATCCAATAACAATCGAAACAAATCACTTTCAAATAAATTTTGTAAAACATTTATTAATACAGATCCTTCGCATTCATGTATCTTTTGTAAATCAAATGATCATGAACACTTGTATGTTTGTCCACGCTTTTTAAAATTAAATACACAACAACGTTACGATATTATTAAACAAAACAATTGTTGTATTAATTGTTTAAGTAATAAACACTCGACTTCTTTTTGTAAATCGAAGCGTAAGTGTATATACTGCGCGCGGCGCCACCATTCTTTAATTCATTCTGACCCGCATCAGAATGGTTCTAAGACTGCTTTTCGTAGCAGCAATACGTTACACTCAGAGGTTGTGCAGACGCGTAACGCTAATGCATGCAGCACGCATTCGATTAATTACCGCGCAGTTAACGATAATAAGGTAAATTCTTCTGTCGCTCACAATTCGAATACGGAGGAAAATGAAAAAACACTTACCTCTTCATGTAATATTTCTCGCGATTATAGTACTCTCCCGCGCTATACTACTTTATTGGGGACTGCAAAAATAAAGGTCGTATATAAGTACGACAATGAACATTTTATTCGGTGTTTAGTTGACCCCGGATCCCAAAGCGACTATATTACGAAGGATTGTTGTAAACGCTTATTTCTTTCCGTAAAAATCGTTTTACCGACGTACACGGGATCGGTGGTGTGTCCCAGAAGATTTTAGGTGTCACTTCACTGCAGTTCACGTCTCGTTTTAATGATAACAAATTTTATCATATTGAACCATTAGTTGTTCCGACCATCACGGGTCAGTTGCCAGATTCGATAGTAGATGTTTCAAAAATTCGCTATTTAGATAAAATACGCTTAGCAGATGATCAGTTTTATCAACCTGGGTCTATAGATATTTTATTGGGGGTCAATACCTACATAAAACTTTTGTCGCCTGAAAACTTAATTCATTCACAATGGCCTAGTGCCATAGAAACATCACTCGGATATATTATTATGGGTGATGCTGAAGTCGCTACATCACATCATTCCCCGCGTTCATTTGTTTCCTGTTCTTACGATACAAATTTAAATCAAAATTGTCTTAATGATATAATGGAAAAATTTTGGAAAATTGAAGAACTTCCGCAAAAATTATATTTGAGCCGTGATGAGCAGGAATGTGAAGACAGTTATACTTCTACTACTCACCGCCAAAACGACGGACGGTATGTGGTCGCCCTGCCATTTAAGAAAAGGCCCGACATATTGGGTGACTCTTTAATGAACGCAAAAAAACGCCTCTTACTTTTAGAAAAACGCTTTAACAAATATCCCGATCTTCGCGATCAATACAATGCTATACGGGAATACATTAATAAGGGTATTTTATCCGCTGTTTCTGATAATGGTTGTCACTTACAGCCTTCTTTTTATTTGCCACATCACCCTGTCGTACGGAATGATAAAAGTACAACGAAGTTGCGCATTTAGACGCTAGTGCTAAGTCGGATAACGATATTTCTTTGAATGACATTTTGCACACCGGACAAAATTTACAAACAGACATTTTTAATATTTTATTAAACGTTAGAGTTTATCGCATCGCTTTCTTTGCAGATGTTATGCAAATGTACTTGTGTATCGAAGTCCAAAAATCCCATCGCGCTTTTCAACGCATTTTATATCGGTTTTCTACAGAAGAAACTATACGAACATATGAATTTAATCGCGTCACATTCGGATTACGCTCTTCCCCTTTCCTCGCACTTCGCACTTTACGCCAGTTAGCCGCTGACGAAAGGGAGTCCTATCCCCTTGCTGCTTCTGTAGTGGAAAGGGATATTTATATGGATGACCTCGTTTCCTCCGCGCCTTGCGTCAACAACGCAGTCAACACCGCCACTCAACTTATCCAAATGTTTCGCCGAGGTGGATTCGATTTGGTTAAGTGGACAAGTAACTGCAAGGAGCTTTTACAACATATACCAGCGGCACATCGTCAACAAAACTCGGTATCATTTGATTATAATGACATTCTAAAAATTTTAGGCCTTCGTTGGTATCCCGCTACCGATAAGTTTTCCTTTCTTGTTTCGCCCCCACCGGTCACTTGTACCAAACGCGCTATCCTCTCCGCAACCGCTCGCTTGTACGATGTTTTAGGACTTGTCGGTCCAGTAATACTTTACGCCAAATTATTAATTAAAGCCTTGTGGGTTCTTAAACTTAACTGGGATGAGACTCCACCCACTAATATTGTCAATACATGGCAGCGATATATATCAGAGTTACCTTTAATCTCACATTTACAGATTCCACGTCATATCGGCGTAAATGAAAAATCCCATGTGTCGCTACTAGCCTTCGCCGACGCTAGTGGAAAGGCTTACGGGTGTGTCATCTATTCGCATGTTGTTAACGGAAATAATCCTCCAATTATAACACTCCTATGTTCTAAATCTGGGGTGTCTCCATTAAAGGTTATAACTTTAGCCAGGCTTGAGTTGTGTGCCTTGGTTTTGCTCGCTAAGTTAGTAGGCACCGTTCACGATTCGTTGTCATTGAGGCATCCGATCGACAACATTTATGCGTTTTCAGATTCGGAAGTCGCGCTCTGTTGGGCGTGTTCTTCACCGCATAAGTTCAACACCTTTGTTGTTAACCGTATTTCGCAAATACAGCCCTATTTATTACCGGATAACTTTTACCACATCGCCGGCTCGGAAAATCCTGCAGATCATATTTCGCGTGGACTGTTACCCTCACAAATTTTAAATTGTGACCTTTGGTTACATGGGCCTTCGTGGGTTTCCTTGCCGTGTAAAGAATGGCCTGTACAAAGGTTCGCATCAACTCATATCAGTTTACCAGAAGAAAAGACTGTGTCGCTTGGAGTCAGTGACATGGAAGAAAACCCATTTATCTCGTTAAGCTTAAAATTTTCTAATTGGAATAAGTATTTACGATCCGTTGTTTACGTTTTAAGGTTTTTAAACAAATTACCGCGCATAAATAAAATTATAACCGCATCCGACATAGAGATTTCTGAAATCACAGTTATTAAAATTGTGCAAGGCATCGCTTTCGCCGAAGATATAAAAAATATTAAAAAAGGACAACTATGCTCATCAACATTACGAAGGTTATCGCCATTTATCACGGACGATGTACTTCGAGTAGGTGGTCGGCTAGATTATTCGTCTTTATCGGATTCCCAAAAGCATCCAATATTGCTACCAAAAAAGGGGCATATTGTTGATCTTATAATTGATTATTATCACTATAAACATTTCCACGATGGTCCTCTGTATTTACTTGCTGCATTACGGGAGAAATATTGGATATTATCAGCTCGCCGTGTAGTGAGATACCGCATTCATAGGTGTAACATTTGTTTTCGACATAAACCCAAACCTATTTACCCCATGATGTCTGCCTTGCCTGCTTGCCGCCTAGAGCAGTGTAATGCGTTTACACACACAGGTGTGGATTTTTCGGGCCCACTTTATATCACATTGACGCGTAAACGTGGTATACGAAGCCAGAAGGCTTATTTATGTTTATTTATATGCCTCGTTACTAAGGCAGTGCATTTAGAATTAGCGTCTGATCTAAGTTCGGCGGGTTTTTTTAGACGCTTTTAAGAGATTTATCTCTCGTAGAGGTCCGTGTCGATTTATATACAGCGATAACGGTACTAATTTTGTCGCCTCGCGTTCATATTTACATGAATTACATGGTTTTTAAAATCAGAAGAATATTATAAGGCATTCAGTCAGGTGCTCACTGATAATCGCATTGTTTGGAAACTCAACCCTCCAAGCGCTCCACATTTCGGGGGTTTGTGGGAGTCCAATATTAAGGTTGTAAAAACCCATTTGTTTCCCGTAATAGGTAAGCAAATCCTCACGTATGAAGAAATGCTTACTACTCTTTGTCAGATCGAGTGTATCTTAAATTCTCGCCCGCTTTATGTATTAAGCAGTGATCCATCGGTACCTACCGCACTTACACCCGCACATTTTCTAAATTTAAAACCACTTGAATGCTTACCAGCTGCAGATTTAAGCAAGGAACGTATTAATCTGTTATCACGCTTTTCTTTAATAGATTCTTTAGTTCAGTCCTTTTGGAAACACTTCAGATTCGAATACTTACATACATTACAGAGTAGAGTGAAGTGGAATAAGAACTCTACTGCCATTTCTGTAGGGACGATTGTTCTAATAGACGTGGATAATACTCCACCGCTTCGGTGGCCTCTAGGCGTTGTCACCGAATTGTTTCCCGGTAAGGATGGTGTGGTACGCGTTGCGCAAGTTAAACTTAAGAATTCCACTTTAAAACGCCCTCTTATCAAACTGTGTCCTTTACCAACACAGTGATTAATATAGTTAATTTTACATTATCGTTTATATATTTAGTTTAATTCTTAGGTCATAACGTCGCTTCATTTCGCTACTGTATAAGTATTTATCTATATATATCTATATTTTTATACTTTACTTGCTAGTTGAGGATACCTCAAGGCCGGGGGGGTGTTCGCGCGACTTTGCACTATCGCTTAACGCTTATAAGGGATTCGTTAATTATTATCCAATAAGATTACTGCAAAGCCCATTTCCGGTTTCCTATCTACCGCTTTATGCCCAGCATGTGCATTCGTGTGTTAACGGGCTCACACAAGTTGAGAAGACACGCAATCAACCGCACAGCTTATATCTCGCATCATCGCTCCCGCCCTTGTGTAATTTGGATATTGAATTATACAAGCATATAGTAAAAGTATAGACATTTGCAATAACGCTATATTTCGTGATTATCTGTGAAGTTGATAAGTGTGAAGACAGCCGGCAGCCATCGAGACACGAGGCAGATCAGCGGAAGTCCAGGTGGGTGCACATGCATTCCTTCACGTCCTTCCTATATCCCGAATTTAGGGGATTTGCAGTATCACGAATAAATTAAATTCCATTCACCGCTCGCACCGCGCTCATATACAGTCCACTATTCTATTTAAATTAATAGCCGCACCGCATAACATTATTTAATACATTTGAACCAGCAGTTTGGTGGTTGAAGGCCAAACGCCAAATCCACCAACTGCCGTAGCAGGATCGCGGGAAGTGTGTATTCACACTCTGCCCTACCACCATAGAGAATATAACCACGGTGGTTTTATAGTCTTTGCCTACCGCTCACATCGCTTATTCACTTTCGGCTTTCGATTTTAAAATTATTGTATTGCTTAAAAGTTAGGTACAAACATTCTTTTTGAATTCAAATAGGTATTATGTACAATTAAATACTTATACAGATCCACTCTATTTGAATTTTTATACTGTAAATTGTTCAAAAATTATTAAGTGAATTATTACATTATTGTTACATAAATAATATTAAATATTAGGTATATGAGATTAGTTAAGCTATTATTATTTTAATAATTACACTACAGTATTAATTAATTCATAATTTTAATTACAATAGAATTATAATTTAAAAATCTCAGGCTATTATGCAAATATTACCATTTAACTTACTTTACGTTTTAATAAATAAATAATCAATATGAGTTACTAATCGTTGTTAGAAATAAAATGTCAATTTTCATTAATTCCTTAAACTAAATTTTATATTAATATAATAAATTTGACGAATTTATAATTAATTATGTATATAGATAGGTACTATGTTATCTCAAAAAGAAAATTCGTATTCGTAGAAGATGATGAATTAAGTTAAATTTTTATCGTTGAAATCCCGTATAGTTTTTTCTGATTACAGCAGTTCTAAAAACTTTATTGTATTTTCATTATTCCACTCGAAAGGCATTTTGGTAGATCGTACTTATTTAACAACAAGACGGCACGCACGTCCGTTCATCCAGGCGCTTGGCGCAAAGTGAGCGATGGAGCTGAATGTGAACACTCACTGCCGCTCGCGCTGCCCGTCCTTTGACTTCCGCACGAAAAACCGACATTTGAGCGATCGTCGGGCAGTGGCAGCGGCAGCGGCAGTGTCAGCGCGAGTAGCCTGTTTACATACTGCCCTGCTCACTGCCCTGCTCACTTCCCTGCCCAACAGGGCTGAATGTAAATGGGGCATAAATGTATTTTGTCCCTTCATGTTAAGCTAGGGGTGGTAAGTGCAGTATAAATAAATGGTAAAAAAATTAAGAAAGGTGGTAAATCTAATATATCAATGCATTGCGTTGTAACAATAAAAGATATTAAATAACAGATGAATTCCCTTAAAATAACAACGGTCAGATTTTTTAATGATAAAGAGATATCTTAGTTTCTTAGTAACTGTTTAGTCTCTTTGTTAATCGTATTAATTTAAGCAGATCTACGGCTTGGTCACAGGAAATTATTAAAAATGTCAATGCATTATATAGCTATCGAATGCATACCTTCATGTCATAGTAATCATCAACCACTGTCTCATCCCTCCGTGCCTCCGAGTCCGGGTGCACAAAGCTCATGTTCCGTGGCAGAGACAACTGCGACGTGTAGGCGCACTGTATCAACACGCATGCTGATACAAACAACACCACATAATTATAATTAAATGGACTCATAATTAACCCTACTGCCACAAGATCTAGTCACGGACTGCCTTCTCTGCCGTCAACGTCTTATATTCAAAAAACAATTAATAGATAGTGAATCGTCGTCGTCAAGCAATAAATAGCGCTACTGTATAATTAATAGGCCCGAATGTTTTAATTATTTATAAAATTTTAACAAATCCGTCTTGGTCACTTAATTCAGTATAATGCCGCCTTATTGGGTAGATTTACCTAGTTACAATGCCATTTGAAATAATTACTTATCTATTGAGTGATTAATTATGTAAATACTACTGTTGGCGACGCGGGACAATGTTCCCTAAATTCGTCATTCGTTTCTAGAAGAAAAAAAAAACGTTTAATTATCGTCAATGGAATTTTTTTCTCGGAACAAAAATTATGATTGAATTAACTTATAGTCATGTGTTACGTAGTAATGGGCTATATGAAACGAATAAAGAATTAAATGTAAATTGTTCCTTTTAATTTAGAAACACGTATTTTTATAGAAGAAGGGGCAAACGAGCATGCGGCTCACCAGATGGTAACTGAATACCGCCGCCCATGAACAACCGCAACACCAGGGGCTGCACCTGCGTTGCCGGGCTTTTAGAAAGGAGTGTAAGCTCTTTTCTTGAAGGTCCCTAAGTCGTATTGGTCCGGAAAAGCCGCCGGTGGTAAACCATTCCACAAGAAAGTTGGAAGAGGAAGAAAACTTGTAAAACGCACAGTGGTGGACCGCAAAGCATTCAGATGGTGAGGATGGCATCGTGAATTTTGACGCAATGTGCGTCAAAATTCATTCGTGAAATTTGGCGGCTGGAACTAATCCTAACAATTCCTCAGAAACTCCCCGTAATAGATGCGATAGAAAACGCAAAGGGATTCAACATCCCTACGCAGCACCAGTGAATCGAGCAGATCTGAAAGAACTCAGTTGTCGACGATTCGAACCACTCTGCACTGGATGCGGTCAAGTGGACGGAGTTGGCACTGGGGTGCCCCGGTCCTGAAATGAAAACGAAGCTTCGAGAGAAGCGCTTTGTGCCAGACCCGATCGAAGGCCAACGCTGTGTTCAAAATAGCGGCAAGTGCTACCCCCTTGGACTCTTCTGCCTCAGCCCATTTACGAGTCAGGTAGACCAGAAGAGCACTAGCTGATCGACCACGACGAAAACCGTATTGGCGGTCACAAATCAGCCTGTGATCCTCAAGGTACCTCTTGATCTGGCAGTTTATAGTGGACTCCATTATTTTGGAGAACAAGGAGGTGATGGCGATAGGCCTGTGGTTGGGCAGGTCCGAGCGGTCGCCTTTTTTAGGGATCGGATAGACCAAAGCTGTCTTCCATGAATTCGGAACTACGCCCTGGGAGTGGGACGAAAAGACGCGTTAAAACTGGTGCCAACTCCGGAGTCTTCAGCTCAATGGGAGGGACTCCATCAGGCCCACTCGGCTTGCAGACGTCCAGGGAGAGGAGTGCTTTGCGAACCGAGTGCTGTTTAAACTGCACATCCGGCAAGGAGCACTCACACCGCGGGATGGTTGGCGGTGTTCCCTCCGTAATCGAGTGTCGAGTTGGACCCAAAGAGAGATCTTAACAGATCGGCTATCTCCTTTGCGGCATGGGCCAGCGAGTCATATTCCCTGCGCAAAGAATTAAAAAAAATGGTAATGATGGCTTACAGAAATTCCCTTGGGCAGCCTTGGCGAGGGCTCAGAATGTACGAGTTACCGAAGGAAGGCGAATTAGTTTCTCGCCGATTATTCCAATGTGATCCTACTTTGCCCTAGCGATAACTCTTTTGAAGGACTTGGAAGCTATGTTGTACTTCTTTTTAAGTGCGCTAGTGTTTGCATCCCGGGACACCGATGCGTCAACTCAGGCCTTGTAATACTCCTGCTTTTGACGCGAAGCAAATTGTGCAGGAGCGTCCAAATCAAAGTTGAGATCTGCCGCCGATGGGCACTACAGATGACGAGATGAAAAGTTCTATCTCCTGAAGCATTACATCGGCGACAAACTAAGCAATGTTTTTTTGGGATCATCCAGTGTGAAGCAAATACAATTATGCTAAAAAAAGCCCAATCCAAACCCGCTGACCTATAGTGCCACACAGAGCAGCAGCCTTCCGATCGGGCACTGTACTCCGGATCAGACAGTGATCCGAAGAGCCAAGAGGGGCATTGACGAAGACCTGATAATCATCCAGATTAGATGTCAGTGATTAGAATCCGCGTGGGCAAAGTGACTAGTTGTAACAGAGCATATACCAAGGCAAAATCGTAAACAAATCTTCCCGCATGATCGGTTGTAGTTGGGGAAGAAAAGTTCTCGAGTGGCAGCCTCGTACCCGTAGGCGTAGTGTAGGGTGACCCCCCCCCCCCCTAGATGGAGTGACGACATGGTAAGATTGCAGAAAGTCGATGGATGCAGGTGGCTCAGGACCGTGCTTTGTGGCATTACTTGTGCCTATGTTCAGCAGTGGAGTTGTGAAGGGTTGTAATGATGATGATGATGATGATCGGTAGTACGAGAACCGAGTCATTCAGCGTGGTTGGCGTTGAAACCTGTACGTGTAACGTAGGAAATTCTGTTTTATTTTCGCTAACGAAATAACCGGTTATCGATTGTCTCACGTGGATTGTCTTAGATGGAAAAGGTGCAATGTTCCACTTTTTTGTGATATCTAGTAATTCAATATAATACATTTTCATAGGTTTCACTCTTAAAATTACGCTTAGGTGATGATGGGCAGGTTTGGATACGCGAGACCCCTTTTTCCGCGGGGCTCGTACCAATTGCTAATCTTGCTACGTGGTTAATCCGGCACTGATAACATACCTACAAATTTCTGATCATTTGGTGTAAATCTTTTTCAATTTTATTCTACATGATTATATATTTATTTATTTATAAGGGTTTTTTTATAGAAGAGGGGGCAAATGAGCATGCGGCTCACCTGATGTTAAGTGACTACCGCCGCCTATGATCAACTGCAACACCAGGGGAATTGCAGGTTCGTTGCCGGCCCTTTAGAAAGGAGTAAGCTCTTTTCTTGAAGGATTACAAGGGTAATATTATAATACAAAAATCTACAACAAGCATAAGGGCTATAGAGTTTTTGGTTCGTAATTAATATTGTATAGGACGGGCAATACAAGATGTTTGCCTGAACTTACGAAGAAGCACGTAACAAAGAAACAAAATCTATAGTAAGTAAAAATATCGTGAACTCTACGATGTAAGTATTTTACAATCAGCTGGGATGCCTCGATATAAGTTCCATTTATTTGTTACCTAATCACTTGACAACGGCTGAACGGATATCGTTAAAAAGTTTATTGTTGCATAGTCAGTCCATCAATGTTTAAATAAAACTAGTTTTTAAGGATTTTATCGCGTATTAACTTTTTTATATTCCCGACGTTTCGAGCACTTTACAGCACCCATGGTCATGGGGGAGGGGGGGGGGCTGAGGTGTTCGGCGTCCCGATGTCATAGTTAACCCCACAGATTAAAATTATTAATTTTTGTTCCGATTTACACAGTATGAACTTATAGTATCTTGAAGTCTTGCAGTTGTGTGCTTGGGTTGGGATTTAATTTTACTAATTATAGAATTGCAAGCACATGGTAGCACTCAGGATGTTTTTGATTTCAATAGCCTCGCGATTCATCCTTGGAAGGAATCGGTGTCCTTTAGCAAGGACTTGTCGTCTATCAAATCTGATGTAGTGACGGGGGCGATCCTGTGCATGTTCACAAGCTGCAGACTTCCCGGGGCGTCGATTCTTCACATCAGCTACCTATGTGTTCTTTTTTAATTGAACTTTTAGTTTATCCTATGTTATTTACGAGGTAGAGCCATGCTGCAGCTATATTGTGGTGGCAGCACGAATGGGTCTGCTCGACCGGAGAAGGACGACGGTCTCACAGAATACCAGCATAAAATAGTAGCTTAATGCTGCTGTGTTTCGTATGGTAAGTGTAGAGAACGGGAGACCCTTTTACTAGAAATGAGACATTCCATCTTAGTCCTCACAGGTGACAACGCATCTGCATTTTGATTCGTAATCGGGGATGAATGTCGATGTCTATGAGCTACAGCAACCATTACCATCAGGTGGACTATGTACTCGTTTGTCACCGTATCCTATAAAAAAATGTAAGAGACACCACATTCACAATCAAGCTTGTACACTCCTGCATCTTGCAGAGGGACTTACACTTACATTACACTTGACTGATGGCAAAAACTGAACAATCTTCTTCGCCAACTTGAAGTATGATTTAATGGAAGCGTGCTTCAACTCTTCTTCTTCTTCGACTTCTCTGACATATGGCAATACAGCAGGTACACGCTCGACTGTGCCCAGCTGCACTCGTTCACTGTGACGTAGGCGTGGGACCCGAAGCTTGTTGTCATGCAAAACTTGCTTGACGAACTCGGCGTCCAGGTGTTTACTGTCACAGATCCCTCGTACTCCCTGAAGGAAAGTTTTACCCACTGTAGCTAATTGTGAAGGATGGTGCGGAGAATCACCGTTTAAATATCTATCTGTATTGGTATTTTTTTATACACAGTGTAGCTCAAAGTGTTATCAGGATTCCGAATTGCTAACACACGTAGAAAAGCTAAAGAATTGTCTGCCTCTGACTCCATTATGAACTGAATTTTAGAATTTATGGATGAATCTGAATTTTAAAAGTAAAGATAGTCTAAAAATGCAGTTCCTTTATCTAAAGGTAGAATTGTGAACGTGTCCTCTACGTACCGCTTGTAGAATCTTGGATTTACAGGAGAAGTAAGCAGGGCTTTCTTCTCAAAGTCCTCCATGAATACGTCGGCGACAATGGGATAAATAGGTGAGCCCATCGCCACACCATCTACTTGCTTGTACTAGAACTCCTCCTTCCACAGTAGGTAGCCAGATCTAGGGCAGTCTCTGAGTAATACTGCATATTCTACGGGCATGTTGTTTTCATCGTGCACATGATTACCTGTTGAAGACTGGATCTCAATTGTAACTAGAAGGGTGTAAGGAAAGCCTTCTAGTTACAATTGAGATGCAGTAGAAGTAACACCTTTATTTAAATCTGGCAGTACATTGGACCCCGCTAATTTTAGACCCATTTCTGTACTACCAACACTTTAAAAATTAATAAATTAATAAAAAAATATTCTTGATCAAATGTTAAATTTTTTTATGTAAATAATTTACTTCATAAAAATCAATTCGGTTTCACAAGGGGTAGCTCGACAACTGATGCTGGTGTTGAGCTTATTAAATATATCTTTAATGCATGGGAGAATTCACAGGATGCTTTGGGTATATTCTGTGACCTATCCAAGGCATTCGATTATGTTCACCATAAAACATTAATCAGGAAACTTCAACACTGCGGTGTAAGAAGTGATGCTCTTAAATTAATTATTTCGTATTTAAGTGACAGAACGCAAAAAGTTATCATTAATAGTATGAGTTCTTCGGGGTTGACTGTACAAATGGGCGTGCCTCAGGGCTCAATTCTCGGCCCCTTTCTGTTTCTTTATTAATGATTTACCTTACATGGTAAGGTGTAACCATGATATAGTATTATTTGCTGATGATACTTCATTTATTTTCAAAATTAAAACTACAGTTATTAAATTACGACGAAGTAAATAATGCTATAGCTAAGTTAGTCAATTGGTTTTTAATGTTAATAATTTGAATTTAAATGGATCTAAAACTAAATGTATAAAATTCGTAACTCCTAATGTCAAACATGTTAATACGAATGTAATTTTAAATGGGGAAGAACTGAGTCTTGTTGATACCACCATTTTTCTTGGAATCACACTAGACGCAAAGCTTCAATGGCTCCCCCATATATCCACACTAGCTAGCAGACTTAGTTCTGCAGCATATGCTGTAAAAAATATTAAAACTCTTACCAGTGTTGAAACAGCTAGAATAATTTACTTTAGTTATTTCCATAGCATTATGTCGTATGGTATTTTCCTATGGGGACACGCGACTGACACTGAAATTATATTTATTTTACAGAAAAGGGCCATTAGAGCAATATATAATTTAAAACCAAAAGAGTCATTGAGACAAAAATTTAAGGAAATTAATATATTAACTCTGGCCTCTCAATACATTTATGAAAATGTAATGTACGTATACAAGAATAAACGTAGTTTTGCAAGAATAAGTGATATTCATTCTATAAATACTAGGAACAGACACAAGCTAGTAGTACCAGTTACTCGACTTCACCGAGTCAGTTTTACAACAAAATCCCAGAAAATATACAAAATTTGTCATACGCAAAGTTCAATAAGTTTATTAAACTAAGTTTGTATAAAAGGGGTTATTATAATGTTAAGGAATTTATGGATGATAATAACCCCTGGGAAGGGTGATCGCTACCAAGCTATTTCTAATTTGTCTCGTTAATTGTAAACATGATTGTAAGACATTATTGGAAAAAAAAATTAGTCAGACAGAGGTTTTTTTTTGCGAAGCAGTGGTAAATGAAAAAATTGACTTTCAATAAGTATTGTTTAAAATCTACATTGAATAAGAAAGTATCTGTAACTGTTTCTGTTTCTGCAGTATTCAACAGGTAAGCATGGCCACAATGACATCAAAACTGACCATAGTTTCACTGTCAGCCTGATTACTCGCTGACGAAATGGTAGGAATCCTTTGTGTGTGCTCTTGTATGTCCCCTGAGCGGTGAGAGTATTTTCACAGAGTTGAGCCAATCCGTAAGTTGGTGAATCGATTTGGCTCACTATGGGACATACTGGAGCGTTAAGCTTGTGTATTTCTGGTAACCGATACAACTTTGGTGATTGGGCACACGCAGGTGTTCACGATTTTACTTCCAGGTAAATTTTTGCGGAGTGTTTACTTTTGAGGAATTTACATAGGACAAACTAAAAGATGAATTAAAACCCGTTAAAGAACATATAGCCGATTTGAAGAATCGACGCTCCGGGAAGTCTGCAGTCTGTAAACACGTACAGGATCGCCCCATTCACTACATCAGATTTGATTTTTTTTATAGGAGAGGGGGCAAATGAGCATACGGTTCACCCGATGTTAAGTGACTACCGCCGCTCCGCCGCTTAAGAAGTAAGATCTTTTCTTGAAGGTCCCTAGGTCGTATCGGTCTGAAAAAATCGCCTGTGGTAATGTGTTCCACAGAGACACAGTACATCCGCAGTAGAACCAGAGTGACCGACATAGCCTAACGGATTAGTAAACTGAAGTAACAATGGGCCGGCCATATAGCTCGAAGAACCGACAACCGCGGATACATAATATATCCTCATTTCAAAGTTTATCACGCAGAGAAACCCCGAGCATAGCCCTCTCCATAGCTCACTGAGCGACTTTGAGCGTCCTCATAATGCCAGCGATGAAGGACCACGTCTCAGTTCCATATGTCATCACTAACAACACGCACTGGTAGTACAATTTAGTTTTCAGGTTTTGAGGTATACCTGACGAGAAGATGTTACGTAATTTCCCGAACACTGCCCAACCGAGTTGAATCCGTCGACTGACCCCTCGATCGAAGTTGGACTTACCTAATCGGACTATTTGTCCCAGGTAAACGTACTCGTCAACAACTTCGAGCTTAGTGCTTCCAACAACTACCGGCATAGGTGAGACATGGACATTAAACCTGATCTTTGTTTTGTCCATTTTCATCTTGAGACCTATCCGTTGGGAGGCACTATTGAGGTCATTGAGCATAGCGCTTAGGTTCTCCAGCGATTCTGCCATAAGGACTATATCGTCGGCAAATCGAAGGTGAATGATGTACTCGCTATTGATGTTAAAACCGTATACTTTCCAGTCCAGTAGCATGAAAACGTCTTCCAATGCAGCGGTGAAGAGTTTCGGGATATAACGTTACCATGTCTTACACCTCTCTGCAGTTGGATAGGTTTCGTACTCTGGTTCTCTACTCGGATAACCATCGTAGCCCTACTGCATAAACACTTCAGCACTTCGATATACCGACAGTCAACTTGGCACCGCTGAAGAGACTGTAGCACCGCCCAAATTTTGACGGAATCAAATGCTTTCCCATAGTCCACCACATACGCCAGGCAAAGTGGCAGATTGTACTCTTCGGACTTCTGTACAATTTGCCGAAGGGTATGTATATGGTCTATGGCACTGAATTCTTTTCGGAAACCGGCTTGTTCGGGAGGCTGGAAGTCGTCGAGTCTGTGTGCGAGACGTTTCGTAATGACTCTCGAAAACAGCACGTAGACGCGGCTCAGAAGGGATATCGGTTTGTAGTTTTTCAAGAGAGCGTTGTCACCTTTCTTGAAGAAGAAGACCACCGCACTTCTGCTCCACGCCTACACGGAGTAGTGCCACCATGGAGGACATGGAATTGAAGATCTTCTGAAGGACTTCAAGTACCGGTTTTCTACCAGCTTTCAGAAGCTGCGCTGTAACTCCATCCTCGTCCGGGGACTTGCCGTTTTTAAGGTGCTGGAGAGCCATTCTAATCTCGCTCAAACTGACGTCCGGGATATCATCAGAACAGTTTCGAATAAGACTTGCTCTTGGATCGTTACTCACACTTGCGTGTGGCTCCAACGATGTGTACAGCTGCCCATAGAACCTCTCAATCTCACTCAAAACCACAGGTGTCCCAGAAACGATGCCGTCACACTCAGTCTTTGGCTTCAACAGTTGGCTCTTTCTGGCAGACAGATCTCTGGCAAAGAATTTGGAGCCCTGGTACCGCTCAAACGCATCTTCAATACGAGCTTTATTGAAGTTGCGTAAGTCCTGCCGCATGCATTTGGAGATCTGTCTGTTCAGTTGCCTGTATGCTGTCAAATCTGCTGACAACTGCAGCTTCATCTCCCGTCTAACATCCATGAGATTAAGAGTGTGATCGCAGAGTTTTTGTGTTCTTCTGCGGTGGGTCTTGTAGAACTTAGCTCCGACCGCATGGACAGTTTCCACGAGCTTGTCATTCATATCTTCCACTATATTGCAGTCATCTACCTAGGCACTAAAAGCGGTTTTTAACTCGAGCTGAAAGGTTTCGGGATTCTGGATTAGAGCACGAGGTGGACGGATCGTTGTTTATACTCGTATAATTAATACAAACAATAGTATTTTTTTTGTTTTTGCAGTATATTGCATATAATTATTTTTTTTTATAATTTAGTTTGAAAGTTAGCGTTAAGAAGGTATTTAAAAAATATTTAGATGAAAACACTGCGACGTCATCATTACGCAATGTGGCGAAAATTATATTTAAGATCTGCTTAAAATCCTATCGTTTATATTATTTCGGAATTTATTTTATCTAAACTAAGAGTGAATCTTATCTAGTTATAAAGTTATAAAGTTTGTTGTTAATGTTTTATTCAGTAAGATGACTAAAATTTTATTAAATAATGTAATTTGAAATTTCGATTTCCTAACAATGAAAAGTTTAAGTAAAAATGGATTTATGTTGTTCACTCAAATATTACAAAATATTCAGCAGTTTGCGGATTACATTATAGAACGTAGACTTTGAGTCTGATGTCAATGCGCTGAAGAAGATATTACATTTTTCTAACAATTTAATCTCATTGATCTACCTAACATATATTGTCTTTTTTTTAGAGCATAAGTTGGTATCGTTTCTTTTTTAGTGCACCTTACCAGTTAATATTTCCGTTATATTTTATATCTTTTATTATTATTTAATTATTTTTCTGGGCTGTCTATATATATAGCAATAGCAATAAGGCCGCCTTTTGTTTTACTCTTAATATTTGTATATTTTGTAATATTTATCTTTTCTAGGTGTACAATAAAAAGAGAGAATACCAAAAAACATTAAGAACGCCCTTTGTAATCCTTTTAGTTAAAGTACACATTGACAATTACAATTAAGAATAAATTAATAAATACATATTTTATTGTGTAATTTAAGTACTATTGACATATCATGCCTAACATTAGACTTAGATTTGGATAACTGAAAATTAAATATATCTAGGCTATCCTTTTGTTCGGGTAGCAATTGATTATATGAACGACACATACTCACTATGCAATTATAAATTGAAGTTTCATGTAAATAAGCATAATTAGTGCAAAGCAATAAGTTTAAAATAACTATTTAATAAAAAATCATCGGAACCACCACCTGAAAAGATGAAAGAGCAACAAAGTGCATGCTCACAAACGACGAAAAATGTCATATCATTGGCCCTTAAACTTCGAAACGCCTTAACTGATTTTGACGGGACTTACAATGAGGCGAAAAACTTAAGAAAATATATCACGCGCAGTTAAACAAATAAAATTAAATGTATCATAATATATATAAGTGTTCTATTAGTACTTTTTTAATCTATGAACGTAAGTTTTCGTTTGTTATCCTATACACATTTCACTAATACTAAATATTGCAGTTTTGCCTTAGAACAAAATATAATATTATAAAAATTACACATTCTAATAAATAATATTCAGTCTCCGACGTCAAAATTTGAGGAAAATCAATTCATATGGTCATTTAAGTGGAAAGGGACGCAATCCTGTTTAGTACTATTTCGCAAGAGCCCGTTATTATCTACTCAGTGCACAATCTTGTTTAATATCTAATATATATAGTGTGTCCGGTCACGGACTAGCGATATTTTAGGTACTTATAATACAGCTATTTTTATATAAAAATACACTACACACTGAGGTCTAATCCCCTCCCCCTCTATTTGGCAGCCATTTTGTTTTTTTCTTGAGATATTCTCTACGCGTTTACGAAAAAAGTCATATCTCTCAAAGTTTTAGCCCTACTGAGATAAAAATTAACTCATTGGAGGCCAATAATATTGTTTATCGTTTACATTATCAAAATTTTTGTTGACATACTTGTAACTTTGAAGAAAAAAAATTTAACTTCAAATAAATATCAAAAAAATATGCTAATCGGCAAATTATTGTAAATTACTGCAAAAACAACCCCGTTCACCCTTTTTATTTTTATACTAGATCGACAGATTTTGAGTTAAGCTACAATACAACATAAAGTTTACAGCTGTATCTTTATTACTTCAAGAATTATTGTTGTTTGACCATAGCATATGCGCAAACACAAAAGGCCTTTGTTAAATGACAACTGGCACTGCCTGCCTAGGAGTAAAGAGGCAGATGAAAAATCAAATAAAAAGTTTCTTATTCCTGTGGACCAAGTCATGTATGGAAGTGAATGCTGGGCCGTCAAGAAGAAGGATGAAAATAGACTGCATGCGAATGAAATGAGAATGTTACGATGGATGTGTGGTGTGACAAGGATGGATAAGATAAGGAATGAGTATATAAGAGGAAGCCTGAAAGTAGCGCCAGTGGTAGAAAAGGTGAGAGGAAGCAGATTGGCATGGTTTGGGCATGTGATGCGGAGGAATGAAAGTCATGTCACAAAACGAGTGTTGAATATGAATGTGGAGGGACACACGGGCAGAGGAAGGTCGAATAAAAGATGGATCGACTGTGTGAAGAGTGATATGAGAATGAAAGGAGTAAGTATGGAAATGACGGCTGATAGAGAGGAATGGAACAAGGTTTACTGCGCCGATCCCAGATAATGGGAAATGGTTTAGAGAATGAATGATTCCTGTGGACCAAGCTTTAAAGAGGGCTTGTGCAGCAACAGGCATATCAAAGGCAACACTACTAAGAATGAAAAACGAGGCGAAAAAAGTTCAGTCAATTTCTCAAGACCAAAATGATGATGTCACAGTAGTATCGGAACCATGTACTTCTCAAGCAAGACCAGAACTTAAACTATCAACTCCTGGAAAAAAAAGGAAACAGAGCTCAAAAAAAATTGAACTCGATTTTTTTTGAGCTCTGTTTGTTTTGATGAAAAAATGACGAAACCGTAACTGTACCATATAATACTGCTCAATAAACCACCGAAAAAATATATAGTGGACGAACTCATGAGGAAGCATGGACACGAGGTATTACGGCTGCCACCCTACCATTGTGATTTGAACCCTATCGAATATATATGGAACTTAATAAAACAAAGGATGGCAGGTAAAAATGTTAACCAGTTTGAAAGGGAAATAGAGGGTTTGACAAGAGACGTAATACAGTCTATAACGGCTTCCGATTGGAAGAAAGAAATTAACCATATCGAAAGATTAGAAAATGAATACTGGGAGAGTGATAGACTTGGAGAAATCCAACAGAGAGAATTAATTATATCCCTCGGAGGGGAAGAATCCAGCTCAGAGAGTGAAAGTGAGGACGATCTAATGGACGGAATAGAACCGATCGTATACAGTGATAATGAATAATAAATATTATAATAAATCCTTATTAATATTCCTTACTTCTATTCCTTGATTTTACATAGTTTGTGCTGTTCCGCTTATCCAAGATTGATTCACTTTCACCCTAAGGTTGCCTGGGAGAGATTGCTTTTTAGCAATAAGGTCGCCTGTTATGCTTTGTATTTTTATTGTGTACGAATCTGTAACACTTTTTATAGGGCAATAAAGTGTATAATAAATAAATTAATAACATTATAAATGAGAAAGTGTGTATGTTTATTTCTTTGTCCATCCTTGACGCGTTAACTAAGAATAATATTATATATTATAAAAAATAAATATTTAAAATACATAAAAATGGCAACAGTATATCACTTATTACTTCACCCCTTGCCAGAACATTTCATTTTGTTTTTATTAATAATCTCATGCAAATCTCAAAAATTTCAAATAAAAAAATATTACGACGCATTATTTTGCACACCGTACATTGACAATTACGTCATCGGCCCAGGTCTCAAGTTAATTCGTACGAGTTTTAGTGTATTTTTATATTAAAATAGCTGTATTATAAGTACCTAAAATATCGCTAGTCCGTGACCGGACACACTGTATAAGTGAAAATAATTTGTAATGTTATTGGCTAAAAGACTTATAGCCAGTGCAACAATAAGTAGAAAAAAACCCAGATACGTTTCGATAATGCAATAAGGATTAAGGACTTAAACTACAAAGTTTTTTTTTATAAATGAAGATTTTTGCGTTTATAATCAGTTTTTTACAATATTTCTACCAATTATAAGTAAAATTTTTGAATTCTAATATAATTATCTTTAATTATGAAAATTTTGATTATGAATGGTTTTATTAATATAAGGATAGTATTTTTTTTTCCTTCAATTGACATATTTTTTCAAAAGGCAAATTTTAAACGTTTTCATAACCTCTAAATGTCATGCTTCATCCTTTGATGGGAATAGTTAATTTAAATTTTGAATGGAAAAAATTTTGAATAGAATTTTAAGTCTTATTCTCTGTGATAATGGGAGATACAGAAGAATACTTTCCACGAGGGGGAAAGAAACCATCAGTTACATATTTTAAACAAAGCAGTAACGTAAGATTTTCTTTCTTATAAACAGAAATATTAAATCAAAGTCGTTGATAATGATGTAAACAATTTGATGTACTTCAATTTATAGTTTTTGGGCGCAGCTGAGAAAGGAGAGAGAAAAAAGCAAAAACCGAAGAAGAAAACAGAAGATGATGATGGCTATTTATCGGATGAAGTATTGGTCGATGATGATCAGTCTTTTAAAAATTGTGCTATTTCTTTAAATTATAAGGTAAACCAAATGCTAACTTTTTCAATATACGTATTAACGTCACAATAATGTTTCTGTTATAGTTTATAACGGTTTAAAAAATTTTCATGGTAATGTTTTTTAACAATTGCAACTGTTTTCACATTGTAGAATATTATGGATTATTTATTTGATTTTAAATATTAGCAGCTGTATATATTTATAAAGCTTATATCAAATATTTTTTCCCTTGCAGATAGTTAAGGAAGGACAATTGATATTAGCTAGAGTTAGGCAAATTTTAGAGACAAAAATACACATTTCACTACCATGCCGACTTTTAGGTACAGTGATGGCATGCCATATCAGTGAGCCATATAACAAGATGCTGGAAGCATATGTCAATGATCAGGTATGATAAACAATGTATAATTTCTTTTAAATAAGAACTTTTTTTATAGGATAGGATGACAAACATGCACACAATCCACCTGATGGTAAGTAGTTGCTGGGGGCCATTGATATCTACATCTATCCTCGATTACGTATCAAAATGCAGATGCGTTGTCATCCGTGAGGACTTTGGTGGAATGCCTTGTTTCCAGTAAGAAGGGTCTCCAGTTCTCTATACTCATCATACGAAACACAGTAGCATTAAGCTACTATTTGACGCTGGTATTCCGTGAGAGTGTGGTCCTTCCCCGGTCAAGTCGACCCATTCGTGCTACAACTATACTACTAATATAACTGAAGCATGGCTCTACCACATAATTTAAGAATTGAAGAAGTGTTTAATATATGACTCCAAAATGCAGTGGCTGAGCATGAAGTTGCAGCACTCAGGGATGAGGGCTCAAGGCCCATGTGTGACAAGTATTTGTATGGCCTATAAATAATTGATCCCGGTTTTGACGTTTGTCCTTGTGTAAGTTATGTATGTAAACTTCCTCCATGATGCAGGAGAAAGTCCTAGTGTAAGGGTCTGGCCGATGGCAGTTATATTTTTGAAATTAAATAATATAATAATAAAAAAGTATTTTAGTAAGCTTTTATTCCCTTTAAAAATACAGACGTTATCTGTCAAATATTAAAACATAGTTGTTATAATGGGAGCATGGGCCAATCAACACTTAAATTTTTTTGTATTGTATTTTGACATCTTGGTAGAACTTTGGTTGGGCATCTGATGATTATTGTTCTGAATCAGCACTAGACCAAACCAAAAATAAAGTTTGACAAAATAAATTTTTTGTATCTTATTTTGTAAAATAATTTCATTTCATTGACCAAAAATAGTTATGAATATGGATATCTGTCAATATGCTATTTATGTATGTTAAATGCCTCCATGATAAGTATATGCAAAAATTACTTAACTGGGTAACTTTAAAAGTCAGTACATCAATCTGTTTACAATGATAAAGTATTTAACAAACATCACATTGAACAGACTGCCTCACAAGAGAGCTCCTTGACCACTATAAAGAAAAGGACCTGAAAAATTCCTAATGATGAAGTTTTAGTTTTGAGAACATCAACAAATATTTTAAGTGTATATTTGCAGTCTTGTCTTGAGCTATTTTTTTATGATTACAAGACTCATTGTAAAATAATATTTATGATGTTTATTTTTTAATTTCTTAGACATGTAGGTTTCCTCATAATGTTTTCCTTCGCTGCTGAGTATGTGATAAATCAGAAATTCAAATTGCAATTAATAATGTTGTTGATGCTGGCAGATATCGAACCTGGGTAGCACATGTACTGTGAAATTTACATAGATAACTTAGCAATGGAATTTTAATGGCTCACAATTGTAAATTAAAGGAACTTAACCAGCTACTATGTCTATTTTTGAAATACAATCATTCACAAGTAACAATATGAATCTACTTGTTCCAAATTTTCCTTCACATTTTTTCAAAAGTTAAATTGTAATATTATGTTTCATTGAAAATGAATCTGTATTTTCGCATGATCACTATTTACAGTTTCAAATGTCGCCTAAAATCAGGTAAATCGTTTAATATACTTCAGTGGCATTCATGGCTAAACCCCTTTAAAGTGAAATGTGTACTGCAGGTAAAAAAAATCAGTACGGTAAACTATGAAGATTGTAATGGTCACCCTTCAACAGCTGTTACAGAAAGAGACCATACCAGCAGTAAACATATTATATATATATTACTTTAGTATTTCTTTAGTTTCTGATGGACTGTTTTCCGCGACTCCGCTTCTATGCGTTTATTTTGCGTGAGGGCAAGAATATTGTGATTATTTGAGCCATTAAATCTCCCTGAAGAAGTTGAACAGTCCTTTGATGTTGCAAGCAACTTTGAGGTGTGATCTTGGCGTGCCAAGATGTTTACTCCTCCCCCATACATTCCCTGCACAGGGGACTATCTGTTACAGCTCAGTAAATAAATGTTTATTAAAAGAGCCATGCCCTGTAATAGCAATTGATGCTATCCTGATCTGTGGCTTGTTCAATCTCATTAAAACCATGGTTATATGACTGTTTATTTCTGGCAGGGCCTCCCTAGCTTGCTTACAGTCCACTAGATTTTACCAAAGTTGAGTGTGTTGGTTAGTAAAGTTTTTATGTACTAGTAAAGAAATGTTACCGAAGGGGATGGGTATTAACAGTCAGTTCATCTGCTGCGACGAATGTTGCACAAGTGCCGCAACTTGGACAATTCGATGACTTTGTCCTGTCTCCTCAGTTTGAAGGCACGCCCCTTGCTGCCTCAGCTAGCATCAGAATCCTCGTCGTCGATATACCGAATATTGTGCAGTTTTGTGGTCACTTGGTGGGGAAGGCCAAATTGGCCTCTAAAAAGCTTGGCGTGCTCAGCAGATCGAGACAGTATTTCATGCCGGCACATCGCTTGCAAAGCGCAAGTTCGGCTCACATGGTTCACATGGAATACTGTTTTGATGCCATGGGCCAGGGCACCCCAGTGCCAGCTCCTTCCACTTGACTGCATCCAGCGCAGAGCGATTCGAATCGTCGACGACCGAGTGCTTTCTGATCGACTCGATTCACTGGCGCTGTGTAAGGATGTTGCATACCTTTGCGTTTTCTATAGTATCTACCACAGGGAGTGTACTGAGGAATTGTTCAGATTAGTTCCAGCCGCCAAATTTCACGAACGCACATCGCGTCATAATTCCCGATACAATCCTCACCATCTGGATGCTTGGCGGAATGATAGATTCGAACCCACAACCTTTTGAGTTCACGGTCCGCACCCTGCCATTAGGCTACTTTTGCTTACTACACTGTATTCTATCTCATTCTCACTCAGACTAAATGCTATAGATATATACGTTTGTCTCTTTTTACTGTCGTTTCATCCAGTTTCATATCACAACGATGCTAAAGAAGTTTTACTAGGAGTTTTCTTCCTCGTACAACTTCTCTGTGGAATTGTTTAACACCGGCGACTTTTTCGGACTGATACGACTTAGGAACCTTCAAGAAAAGAGCTTACTCCTTTCTAAAAGGCCGGGAACGCATCTGCAATTCCCCTGGTGTTGCGGTTGTTCGTGGGCGGCGCTAGTGACTTCCCATCAGGTGAGCCGCATGCTCGTTTGCCCCCTCTTCTATAAAAAAAAAACCTTGTGAAGTGCCTAATCTGTCGAATCGCCTAAGCTGTAGGCAAGTTGCTTATCGTGTAGTGGTATGCTAATTAGCCCGACTCCCTTAAATCCCTTGCACACACCCTCTCCGTCGTCTATTGAAGAAATGATATGAGACTAATGGGTCTATAGGATTTTGGGTCTGTATGATCGCTCTTACCTGGTTTGAGTATGAACGTGATAGTTTCACTTACCTCCATCCCCTAGGAACATATCTGAAGGCCAGACGTGCTCGCATTAAGGTACCAAGTTCCTTACCTCCCCACTGTAGGAGTGCCGGGAAAATGTCGTCAGGTCCTCCCACCTTTTATCCACTGTTACCACTCTCTGTGCTAAATACCAGTCATCGGTTATTGGTAGCACTTTCTACATACCGGTTCACCCCCTGAGTTACTTACACAGCAACCAGCAGTGAACAATATAATTTAAAACAATAGCCGAATTACGTATAAAGAAATTCAGCACACATTGCAGATTGTGTACTGTAATCCAGCGCAGATGGTTAGTATCCGTTGAGACTGATCACCCTGACTGAAATTTGACCTAGAGGGCATTACGAAACTTTTTATACACGCATGGAATTATAATACCATATCCAGTATTAATAATAATAATAATGTCCTCCAGACCGAATTTCTCCACCCTGCCTCCACGGAAACTAGCCATCGGTGCAGGACAGGATTATAGTGCCCAAGTGTCTGGTAATCCGATGGGACGGTAAACCGACACGACTGTGAGAAAAATTTGGCGCAGGACCAACGGCTTTACGTGCCTTCCGAGGCACGGGGGTGAGACACCGCCGACTTCCTGACTCCTGGCAGCTACTGAGAATTTCTTAACAGAAAAACTCAATAATTGTATTTTGGCCCGACCCGGGATTCGAACCCAGGACCTCATAATCAGCAGTCGCACTACTACAACCACTAGACCAACGAGGCAGTCATCCAGAATTATATATATCACTGTAGCTTATCACTGAAGGTTGTCATGACGTACACATGACGTGTCACGCGTAGCCTGAATAGCCGAAAACGTGCCGAATGTTGTGGGTTCGAATCGGCCATTCGACTACTAACGTGAATCACTCCTAACATAATAATTTTAAGCTTAGCAAAAGTGGTTAAAGGGAATGTTAACAATGTTTATAGCATTGCTGATATTTTTTTATTTAAAAAATGTATAATGTTTTTTTTTTTTGGTAACCAGATAGATAAAGTTCGCGAGCTACAACAGATGTTCCGTGTGGGACAGTACGTAGCAGTCAAGGTGCTGGAAGTCAATAGCAATAACCTGATGCTGTCAATGATGCCACAGCATATCAATTCCGGAAGGTCACACTCCGACTTGCATAGAGGTATCAAATTTTTTGTAATTTTAATCAATCATTGGGTGCATGAGCATAACGACTTTTCCCAGACCAATTTTGGTTGCCATGCCAATGCTAAAATGGTTGTGAGTAGGGATGGGCTGAATATGGATTTCACCGAATACGAATATTCGGCCGAACGTTCGGTAAAATTTTTACCGAACCGAATATTCGGCCGAACATTATTCGGCAGGATTACCTCGGTATTCCTAACTAATTTATGTCGAAATTTGTTACCGTAAAGCGCGCAGGATTAGCGTCAGAGCCTTCCCCTTGCTCCCCCGCCACACCTGACATGTTATTGCATCATCCAGTACTGAGCAAATTGCCGGCACATACTTATGTTTTGACTATTTTTGTGAGAAAAAAAAGTATTCGTAGTGAAAATTGATAAGTATGTGATGAAAATGAGTGGCAGGAGATCTACTATTTGGACCAATTTTAGAGAAACTGACGGGCTGTAATGTAATGTTTCTTTGATTCCAAACAAAACTTTATCAAGCCCTCTATTTGCTATAATTGGAAATAAATCTACAGTGCCTCAAAAAGATAACGCTATACAAGTAGATTTAACCCATAAATAAATATACTTTCAACAGTAAAAATATGAAAGACATGGCATTACTCAATTCGTACATTTTCATACAGTGGATACTTCGAGTACCCCTTTAACGAATATTCGGTGATTTAGCCTAATATTCGGCAGAATACGAATATTCGGTAAACCTGCCGAATATGCCGAATACCGAATATAAAACGAATATTCGGCCCACCTCTAGTTGTAAGTGAAGTTGACCGTGTAGTGGAGGGGAGGTGAAAGAGTATCCCCATCTCGTCCCATGGGCAGATGGGAAGCAGCGAATAACAACTAGAGAATAAGACGCATTTACCACGAGGAGTGTTCTGAGGAATTTTTCGAACTAATTCCAGCCGCACAATTTCACTATCGCACATCGCGACAAAACTCGCGATATCATCCCTACCATCCGGGTGACTGGCGGTCCACTACTGTGCGATTTGAAAGAAGTTTTCTTCCTCGCACAACTTCCTTGTGGAATTGACTACCACCAGAGATTTTTCCGGACCGATACGACTTAGGCACCTTCAAGAAAAGAGTCTACTCTTTTTAAAAGGCTGGCAACGCATCTGCTTCATTCCCGTGGTGTTATAGTAGTTCATGGGCGGCGGTAGTCACTTACCCCCTCTCCTATAAAAAAAAGGAAAATGCAGTTGGTAACCCAACGGTCAAGTATTGCAACTGTGGTTAGTATTTGGTTTATTGTTAAGTATATTTAATTGTAGGATAAAATAGTTATAGTAAAAATTATATATGTTATGTATATTACCTATTTGAGTTCAAATTGTCGCGTCGTTCCTAATATAATTGTTACGTGGATGGGTGCTAATGCTAAATGACCAACAAATGGCTTCAGATATATTCTTTAAGTTACCGAACGATTTTAGTAGGAAGTTATGAAAGGTGAATTCATTTCATATTTTTTTGTTAGATAGGTAGTACTTACAGCTAAAAATAAAGTTTTAACTTTCAACATGTGTAATTGGTTAAGGGTGTTAAAAGGCATTGCAATATTTATATATACCTACTAGAAATTGTTAGATAAACGATCATTATGCAATATTAGTTAGCAATCTTCACAATTAATATTAATATGAATCTATTTCAACCTACCTACATTAATTCTAGAATCGAGTCACAATATAAAAGCGCGTACACTTGACGCTCGCGGCGGGTTGCGCCCTCCTTTCTGCCAAGGAGGGTCGCGTTCGTATACGGCTTAGAGATCTCTAGTCAGATCGTTAAGCCAATTCCTAAAAGGTTGAGTTTAGTGGGTAAAAGTCACCACATAACCACGCAGCCGGCTGCGTGGTATGCTATGAGCATCCTCCCCCGCTTTCCGGAGGGTTGCCCATATTTGCTTCGGGCGCAAAAAAAAAACGCTCGCGGCAGTTGATTACGAACAGTGGTGCTGAGAAGGTTATAATAGTCAAGTCTATTGTGAAATAAGGTGATTCTAAAAATTGTGAGTAAAGTTAAATTAATATGTAGTCTTCTTTGTAAAGTATAGTGTGTTTATAAAGCATTATATACAATTTAAGAGTGAAATTAAACAACGAACATAGTGGTTAAACAGTTAACTAAGTGAGTTGTCGTGGTTTTATTGGAGAAAAGCTGACAGAATGTAGAACGCATCTAAATAGTGTGACACACAGGTACTGGGTCTGCCAAGTGTTGCGATTATGTCCAATATTTTTGCCGACGTCTGACTACAATTTTGGTGTCATCAGGGCAACAGTTAATAGGTTTTAGTATTCTAAAACAATGCGATTTATCGTCTGGGGCTTAATCACCACTTATCACCTATTGTGATTGTAGTAAAGCAAACATTTAATATGATAAAAGCAGAAAAGAAAACATCTCAAATAAAATAGAAAAATTTATATGTTTTAAAGATCACACAGTGAATATGATGTGCTAGATATAATTAAATGCCGAGATTATGTCATCCCAGCTTGACCCTTAGACAGAAAGGAAACTCTAACATGTAGTAAAAATATGGCATAGATTTATATTAATTACAATTGCTTCCAGGTGCTCTCCTACAAGCTGCCGTATCCTCGGTGGAAGACCATGGTTATGTTATGGACATTGGTATTTCTAACACAAGAGCCTTTTTGCCTAAGACCGCTGCTAACCCTGAAGTGGAATTAGGTAAATTGTATAAAAATTTATTATATATTGCCATGGAAAGTTCAATTTTGTGCGATTTATTTATACTTAATCTTAAAACTGACGAATATTTATGATGTTGAGAAAGAACCGTAGACATTTTTCATGCTGCAGCCATGCATTATGACTCTGCAATATTATTTATTTATTTAGTGGGCTCGGCCTCGGAAGGACACTATCATAGAATGAATACATAAGAGTAAAATAAAGGCATTACATCCTAGTTACAAAAACATATATGCATTTGATTCTTAACTTTTTTATAGAATAAGACACACAAGCGACCTGATGATAAGTTGACACTGTGGCTCATAGACATCTACATTTATCCTCGATTAAGATTTGAATGTAGATGTGTTGTCATCCCTGAGGGCTAAGATAGAATGTTATTGCATTGCCTTGTTTCCAGTAAAACAGGTCTCCGGTTCACTACACTCACCATACGAAACACAACAGCGTTTTGAGCTGCTATAACGCTGGTATTTTGTGAGAGCGTGGTCCTTCCCCGGTTGAGTGCACCCATTCGTGCTACAACTATTCTACAAATTAAGCTGCAGCATGGCTCTACCATGTAAAAAAAAGGGTTATTGGGTTATTCTATCAAGAAAATCTCAGGGTTTCGTAGTACTTCGGGCTCCTAGCCCGGAATCAAGAAATTGGTGGTGTTGCACTCCCGTGCCTCGGAAAGCACGTAAAGTCAGGTCTTGCGGCGTAATCTCTCTCTGGTCGTGTTAGATTACTGTTCATTGGATTATGAGAGTGAGGGAACATAGAGTGCACCTGTGCTTGCGCATACACTTGTGCACTATAATCCTGTCCGGCGCGGGTGGCTATTCTCCGTTGAGACTGGCCGCCGAGAGTGTCACTTTAAGTGCCGTAAGGACCACTTTTTTAATTTAGAATAAGTTAGACAAGTGTGCACACAGTTCACCTGATGGTTCACAGACATCTACGTTTATCCTCAATTAAAAATGACAATGCAGATGCGTTGTAGTCAACCCTGAGGACTAAGATGAAATGCCTCGTTTCCAGTAAAAGGGTCTCCGGTTCTCACCGTACAAAAAATAGCAATATTATGCTGCTATTTTGCCCTAGTATTCTGTGAGATCGTGGTCATTTCGGTCGCTTTTTTCGGTCGAGCCGATCTATACGTGCTACAACCATAATATAGCTGCAGCAAGGCTCTACCACGTATAGATCACTGTCTTATAATTAAAAAAATCTCAGAAAAGGGAACTCTAAGTTGGTGCTGCGTGAAGACTATCACGGCGGAATCAGACAGCAGCGTGGTGACTCTCAGCAGCGAGCTGGTTGCCTTGCAGCATGCGGTGCAACGACGCGCCACAGACTCTCTCATGCCGGCCACAGCGCTCGACTTCACCGTTGATAAGGTACCTGTAGCAAACCTATACAGGGTGTTAGTGGAAACATCGTTATCCTTGAAACCAGTGGTTTCGTTTCACTTATAGAACGTAAATTCAATGAAAAATAACAACATTTTTTTAAGTAAAATCTCAATTTTTCCTTAATTCCTCAATTTTTGCCTGTTATAAGCCAGGATGATTGTATGAAGGAAAAGTTACATGACAGGTTGTGCGTACCTACTATGTTTTATTCGAATGTTTTGTAGGTAGCTAGCGCGGGTGGTGATCTTTACAGTGATTAGTTTTTGTTATTGTTTTGTGACCTTTTGTATATTATCACTAGTATGAGATCGAGTCCATCGACATGAAAATCTCATAAAGACTACGTCACCATGAAAGAAGCGGAAAGTCTCGCATATTTCGGAAACCGAAAAAATATTAGATTGTAAACATCTATAAATATGTAAAAGAAACGTGGTCTAGTGACGTATATCCATCCAAACGGATATGAAAAAGAAGACTGCCGATATTTTAGGTTATAATCAATGTGACGTACTCTTCTACGTCTTCATCATCATAAAATGATTCTGAAATAGATACAGATGAATAGTCTGTCGAGTGTCTCTGACAATCTATTATGTGAAGTTTTATGCATGCTTCAAGGTTTGCTGCTTAAGAATGCTTAGCATTAAAAGTTCGTATTTTTACCTGATTGCCAAGAAATGGTTATGTTTTATACAACTACCTACCTACTTACTTATTAAAGTACTTACCACTTCTTCTTCTTCTTCTTCTTTCTTTTGTGGCGGTTTGATTAAATTCGCCAATGACGTATAGAGTAGAAAATGAAGGCTTATGAGTTTAATTAAAATAAGAGTCTGTGATAATACAAGGATTCAGTTTTCCTCCGAGAATTTTGACAAATCTATTTGTTGAGTTACCTGGAACAAATATGACAAACACAGGTGTTAGACTCTTACCCGTATGTTAAAAGTGACAAGGATTTAAAGTTTCATATTATTAGTATTAATAAAATCACATAAAATATACACAAAAGGAGTACTGGTATATGTTAAAAGAGAATTAAAATCTATAGGTCGAGGAATATAAGGAGGAAGGTAATCATAAAGGGAGGAGGATAATTTGGGACAGTTGAAAAAAATATGGTTTGTGGAACCTTCATCTAAGCCACATTCACACAATGAGCTATCCCTTACTCTGATTTTTGCCAGATGTGCATGTGTACAGGCGTGTCCAATTCTTAATCTACAAATGATTGAAGTTGCATGTTTATTTGCTTTGTTAAATTTAAAGAACCAAGGCTTGGGAGGAATAACCTCTTGGATGGCAGCATAGTGCTTACCTTTAACATTTTTGGAAACTTCCCATAATTTATTCCAATTTTCATTCAGTTTCCTTTTAGCTAGCAAAATTAGGTCATGTGAGTAAATTAAATTTTGTAGAATGCCATTAGCAATTGCATTTTTAGCGAGTACATCAGCTGTTTCGTTACCATGGATACCACTTACCACTATTAACGTAATAATGAAAATTGTAATAACTCGTGATTTATAAATAATAAACTTAAATTAATATTAATTTGTTTTTTAATTCATTTAGGTACAGGATAATCTTCTTTATTTATTATATAATAATCGACATAGGGCCTGTAAAGAACTTCTCACTCGGCACCCTTATCTTTCACTCTGATGATGTATGTAATAAAAAAAGGATAAAGAAATGAACCTAAACAAAAAAGATTGCCTACCCCGATGATATCGTCAAAGGTCAATGTACTTTTTTCCGCCTGCCCTAGAAACGTACATACATACATAATATCCGTACTTTTTTCAAAAGGATGACAAATAAAAAGTACATCTGTTGGTAAGTAAACATTGTAACCCGTTGACACGTGCGATTCAGAATCAAAATAAAGAAGCGTTGTCGCATCTGAAAAATTTACTTTATTATGTATTACAATATTTTTTTATATACATACAACATACACAGGCATTACAGGATGAGCACCCTGATTTGACGGTGTAGCCAACGATGCAATACCATATGCCACTCTCTGAGCTCAGTCAGCGAACATGAAAACAAATCAGTTCGCTCCGACATGGCGTTGATCACACGCAGTGCGCGCGCGAACGGCGCTTGCTGCATCAGTGCAGTGCACGCGCATGGCACTGCTAGTAACGACGGCCGCCGCGGGCGCCCCGCGCACTGAGTCATTGAGTCGCAACATCTCCAGCACTCTCGGGTTGTGTATTTTAACCTCTCATCACCTTCAACACGTACATAGCGAGAGCGACTTCACTTCTGACTTCGAGCTTGTAGTATCCTACCATACCGAGCAAAATAGAGTGGGATACAACATAAGTTAGCCCGAGTATATTCCAAATAGTTTCAAGTAAATGAATCTAATAAATTTGTTTTGGATCCGCTCAACATAACATAAATTTGTATTTGACTTCGTGAGGAGCCCAAATGACGGCGTTTATATATACCTTAATAAAAAACAATTATTGTGAAAACATTCGGAAATAAAAACCGGCCAAGAACGTGTCGGGCCACGCTCAGTGTAGGGTTCCGTAGTTTCCCGTCCGTCACAATAAGTGTTCCCACTTATGAGTTTAAAGGTGGGTATCCATTATGTTCGCGCTCCAGCAGCGCTCCGCGCTCCTGCAAGTGCTCCCGGTAGTGGGTACTGTTGTTTCCATCCAAGTTCAAAATGATTTTTCTAGAAAGTCCTTATAAAGTTCTACTTTTCAGATTTTTTTCATATTTTCTAAACTTATGGTTCAAAAGTTAGAGGGGGGGGGGGACACATTGTTTTTTTACTTTTGGAGCGTATATTTCCGAAATTATTGACATTATCAAAAAATGATTTTAGTAAACCCCTATTCATTTTTAAATACCTTTCCAACAATATATCACACGTTAGGGTTGAAATAAAAAAAAAATCACTTCCCACTTTACATATAGGGGGGCTACCCTAATAAAACATTTTTTTCCAATTTTTATTTTACCACTTTGTCGGCGTGATTGATACACATATTGGTACCAAATTTCAGTGCTAACGGTCACAGAGATTAAGCGAGGACGGATAGACGGACAGACAGACATGGCGAAACTATAAGGGTTCCTAGTTGACTACGGAACACTAAAAATGTTGGCGATCACCTCATTCCCGGGGGTTATTATTAATCATGTATAATAACACTTTTTGTTTAATAACATTTTAAACATTGTGATTGATAATGCCTGCGTATTTTCTGGGACTTTGTTGTAAAAGCGTATACATTGCCTCGTGAAGGAATTACTGACTCTTTGGAGTTGAGTAATTGGTATAACTACTTGCGCAGGTTCGTGGTATTATAGTAATGGTTGCAAGTGGTACAATTAAGTGGTAGTTTAATTACTTTACAATTTCAGATTGCCTCACAATGGGGTTATTTGCCTCGTTCGAAAAGTGAGTCGGTAACCAGAGTTTTTTAATTGATTTGTCGACAGAAATATGCTACTGTCCATTTCTTTGTTTATTTTCTTTTTGTCTCCTCTTACGAAACCTTGTGGAATGTAGGATAGTGGATATTCTTACACTGTCACTACAAGAATACAATTTTATTATTATTAGATACTCTGTGAATTTTATTATTATTAGATACTCTGTGACAACGGTCTAGTAGCTCTATACTGGATGACCTTTTTTACCGTCTGGAAAAAAAAATAGGATGTCACATGTGAACGGAGTAGAAGCCTAATATGGTACTAAAATTATACAAAATAAAAATTTGAACTAAATTAGTTAATTAATTAAAATGTATCGAAATTCAAATCATATCCACCCTACTTTATGAACGGCATTAAAACAATAAATTTTGTAGGATTTTTCTTACTTGTCACTTCGCAGGGTCACAGGCTAGGGTGGAAGTGATTTGAATTTCGTTTGATTTAATTAATTTCTTTATTTAATTCAAAAGTTTTGTCTTTATTTTTTTTTAAATAACAGTGCCATAGGCTTTTGCTCCGTTCACATGTTACACCATACTTTTTTTCAGGTCAAAAAAGGTGTTAAGGTTTAAAAAAGGTCATCCAGTATTTATCTTAGTATAAATTATATGTGTTTCAGCAACATTTTTAAATTCAAACGCCGTTTCCTTCTGCAGTCTCTGGACAACGGCATCGAAGGTCACGTGTTCGAAAACACAACAGCATACGTACAGCGACAGCAAGTCGACAAGGTCAAAGGGAAGAGACCTAACCTTGGACAGAGGGTAAATATTTTTAATTGTTACAACCTGTTGAATAAATTAAGTTTTCAACAGACTTCAAAAATATGGAGAGGTACTCTATAAGGGCATCTACGACTTTCTGCCACCAGAGCGGCACCACTTACAAATGAGATGTAACATTTGACAGATTTTGTAGCGGGAACTCAATTTGTTTGAAAAATGTAAAAGTTAATCTTTCTTTATCTACTATTAGTTATATTTTTTATTAATTAGATTAAAAATAAAAAACCAAACCACAGATATCCATAAAAGTAGAAAATTAAAAAAATAAGTTAAAACTGTGCAAATAATGTAAGAGCAAACCCCTGGGGCATTGTTTTGTGTATTTATATTATACTCTAAAAATTGATAAACTTTAATTTAAAACTAACTTCTCAACTGAATGACATATTGTAACAAAAAAACTTCACCTCAGTGTCTAATAGCGACATCCGGTGATCGGAGGATAATTAGCCCTCGATCGAATGTATGAAAAATGCGTTGTCACGCGTGATGGCTAAGATGAAATACCTGGTTACTAGTGAAAAGGGTCTCCGTTTCTCTGCACTCGCCACACGCACATTAGCCTGCTGTTTCACGCTGCTATTGGTCGCGGGCACATGTGGGGAGGACCACGCCCCGGTCCCGGTCGAGCTGACCCATTCATTTAACAACTATAAATATAATTAAAGGATTTTTATAGTAGGAATTAGGTGTTACTATACATACATCCATTATATTACAGAGGTTAAAAAATTAATTAGTTTAATGACGATTTGTCAACTTAAACTTTTACCCGACTGCAGCGGAAGCCAAAAGGAGGGTAACGTTTTTGCCCAGTATATTAAATATATAACCGGTTCCATATCCACTCGTAGCGCCCAAGCTGGTTATAGGATTATGATAATTATCTCAATCCGTTTGTGACAATGACGGCATTTAATGCCCCATAGATTGCCTCATAGGGGGGATATTTGCCAACAGGCGGGTTGGCAACATCATTTTTTTATTTTCTAGTTGTTGTTAGGAAGACGCTGCATCTCGTGATTTTTTCTCTCTGTCGCCTCTTACGACTACATACTACACGGTTTTTAAATATTTAAGCGATTCGTCCCGGCTTTTCTAGGTTGGATTTGCTAATGTTACGAGCTTGGGGTTCGATACAATAAAAACTGACGAGTGAATTACCAAAATTGACACTTCAATTACAGAACACTAATTACAACTTAAAACCACACTAAAAACAAAACACAGTTGTATCGCTTCGAAGTATTCGTTTGTATCGTCAATTCAGTAACTTCCCCGGGCCGCGGTCTGTACCGGTCTTACATAGGGCCTCATATAGTTCCAGAACCTTCTGCTGTAGAAGCATCTAGAATGTTCGAGTACATATCGATCCCGACTGACTAGGTGTCGATAGTTCTAGAAAGTTCTTCCACGTAAATTTCTAGAAAGATCTTGACCTTCCTAGTTCTTCTACTCGATACTAGTGGGCGCTAGTGGTAACTAGTATCGCCATGTAGCAGGCATTATTTGTGGCGCGCAACATTAATGTGACATCATGTATTATTAAGATAACATCAAAGTAATTTCTTGTGGCATATATTACTTCTAGCATTGCTTATATTGCATTGCGTATATATTTTACATCTGTGGTTGTTTCTTTATCTTTCATCACAACGAATGAAGATTAGCTTGGAAAGACAAACATATAAAAATTGGAAAATGGTTATTCATGTCTTAATGACGTACAAATAAACCTCCCAGTTTAATAAAAGGCAGTTATTTCGATATAGCAGACACAGACACTTCAATTTTATTTATATGTACAGATAGTTAAGAAAATTTTTTGTGAAACAGATCCGTGCTCGAGTGTTGTACGTGATACCAACGAGGAACACACCGTTCCTCACTATGAAAGACATATTTGCCACCACGTACCCGGACCTTGCGACCGAGCAAAGGTTCAAAGAGGGAGACATCATTGAAGAAGCGCAGGTACAATAAACCTTAAATATAATGAATTGTATAACATATATTGTATGCATAATATATGTATATATATATATATATATATATATATATATATATATATATATGTAGTAGTAGTAGTATATACTTTATTGTACACCACACATATACAACGAATAAATACATTACAGAGAAAACTTAATATATACGTATGTACAATAAGGCGGTCTTATCGCTAAAGAGCTATCTCTTCCAGACAACCTTTGGGCTAAGGAGAAACTGGAATTAAGAACTGTTGGAGGTGGTGCGTTTTATGTTACACTTACATTCTAATATCTAAATAAACTAAACTATATTTTGTTAAAATATCACAACAATACATAAAAAATAATAATAAAATAAACATACCTACATAATATTAATAAATAGATATATATATACAAATATATACACATACATATATATACATAGATAATAAATAAATAAATACAAAACAAAGAGGAAAAGAAAAACACAGAATAACTATCTGTTGCTAGAATTGGTTATAAATAACCACAAAGTATATATAAGTATGTAAATATGTATTTATTTTCTGTATATAATTTTGTGTTTATTTTTAAAATAATAACTAAACTCTAAATCTGCTTGTATTTAAACTCAATACTCAATAACTTTATTGCATAAACTGTCCTGTATCGGGCCTGCTGGAAGAAATTTCAATATGATTAAGCAGTGCCATTGTACAAAAATATCTTCCTATATTTTTACTTTGAGTGTACGTTAATTGTTAAATAAATAAATAAAATATAGAGTCTATGATTTTTTTTTGTTTAAACATGGTTCTGGTGGTTGACTCCTCTTTGGACTTTGCTACCTCGTCGAATATTACAGGCGTGAGGTATTTGTATAATGTATCGTGCTGTGATGATTCTAGTAAAAATACTGGATCATATATAATATATACTTAAACTTTCACGTCTTTCGTCCAAAAGCATAGACTACAGACTTTCATTTGGCACGAACCTGAGTCACCTCTCTCGCTTCTTTCACATTCATATATCTTCACATACATGTTCATCTGTTAAGGGCACTCTTTAATTTGGCACCTCTTCAATATGTTGCCAAATTTAATTAATAGCCGGTTAGAACTAGGTGCAGCCAGCAGTAGTTGGGTAAATTTAGGTGTACTGTTAAATTTGTAAAAAATACGCAAAAACGTATCGAGTGACAGAAGCCGTAATATTGTTACGGAGCTTACGGTTCGGGACAATAAAAACTGCCGATTGAATTACCAAAATTGCCACTCTAATTACTGAACACTAATTAAAACTAATACACAATACTAATTAATCACACTGATCACTTTAGTTCACTTTATTTCACTCCGAAAGCTTCGCTCGTATCGCCGATTCAATACTGCCCCGGTCGCGGCCCTCAGCGGCTTTAAATAGGCCTATTCCACCGAAACATCCAGAATGTTCCAGCAAACACCGGTCTCGACCGACTAAGTACAGAAAGTGTCGAGTGTGTCGAGTGTCAACTTTTGTAGAAAGCTTAAATCTTCTATTCGTTACTAGATGGCGCTGTTGGGAGAATTCCAGAAATATCTGACACTCCTATTTCTGATACTTGACACCAGATGGCGCTAGTGCCATCAACTGTGGCGCGCAGCAATATATATATATATAAATCAATTGTTGGCTGTTAGTCTCACTAAAACCCGAAACTGGCCTGACAAATTCTAATGAAATTTCTTGTTCTTTTTTTGATGGTTTAGATACACAATTGGACCCGGTAGGTGGAGCTGTTGTCGAGATCCAAAAATCACCCGCGCGAAGCCGGTGCGGATGACTATAGCATATCTATAGCTTTATTATATTACAAAACTTGGATTTACTTGTTATACATTTTTAACTAATTTACTCTTACCCCAAAGACGCCCAGATTGTATTCGGACAGAAAGACAGACGTCGGCAAATTAAATACATTAATTTCAATTTTTTACAGGTGATAAAGATCTTGGGTCGGTCGATAATATTTAAACTAGGGCGGGGCAGCACGGGCACGCTGAGTCTTCGCCGCATCCAGGTGGACGAGGACCTCACTGATGAAGACGTGGTTGCCAAGTCCTACCCTATTGGTGCGTTGGTGACACATTATTGACATCGTTTTTTATTTTTAATTAGGAATCAAAATGCAGATACGTTGTCATCCCTGAGGACTAAGATGGAATGCCTCGATTTCAGTAAAAATGATTTCTCCGATTCAAGATACTCTCAGAAAACAGGAATATTCTTAATGTTCCTGTTTTCTCCCCAGATGTTAAAAATTTTGAAAAATGGTTGTTGTGGTGGAAACAGTGACGTTGATGAAAAATGTTAACGTCGCAGTAGGATTGTCTTAAATAAATAAAAAATTAATTTATAAAATAATTTATTTTTTACAGTTAGCACATTTTTCCTACCGTAATAACGTTAACGAGCGGTACACGGTTACATCTGAATCTTTATACCTGCATATATGTCGTTTAAAGTCTATGAAATGATTCTTCTGGTTTAAGGCGATATTTGATATTGTTAAAAATTATCAGGTGAAAATGTTCCCGACGCAAATAAATTTTTAATAAATTACAGTTTTTCAGTTTAGGTCGTTAAATGTAAAGGGTAATTTGAAATTAGAACATACGTTTTTTTTAAATGTTAATAATCGTGTATTCAAGATAAATTATAACTGGCCAGTGTCATACACAATTTTTTAAATCTTTCTATATTTGTATAGTTTTTTACAGTTATTTTTTTCAGGCAGTACCCATCGCGTCCGCGTGCTGTGCTACAATCTTTCGGACTATACATATTCCTTGAGCGACGAACCTGCGATCCTCTCTGAAAAGTACTTCACCATGGCGGACCTGGCCGTTGGGGATATCGTCCCCGCTACAGTTAAAGTTGTTGCCGAAGATCGGTTGCATCTTGCTGTCGGGAGACTTCCCGGTATGAACGTTGTTTTGCCTTGGTCTGTCGTGAATTCTATGTGTGTGTGTACGTGCGTGCAAGTTGCGCGCGGGTGTGTGTGCATTGTTAATTTTACACTATCTTCAATATCTCCATAGACTATTGAAATAGGAAAACTTTAAATCATACTATACAAGGTAGTATTATCTTTTCACCTTGCGACTGTTTGGCCACAGTTGTGTGTTCACATTTAGAGTATGAACGTTAACAATAAATTTTTATTTAATTAAATGTTATATATTTATAAAATATCTCTGCACGGGCGAATAGCCAGCGGCCTGCCAACTTTGCTGCTTTATTATTATTTTTTTTATAGAATAATTGTGACAAGCGAGAAAACAGTCCACCTGATGGTAAGTGGATGCTATGGTCCATAGAAATCTACATTTATCCTCGATTAAAAATTAAAACGCAGATGCGTTGCCACTCACGAGAACTAAGATGGAAAGCCTCGTTTCCACTAAAGGGTCTCCTGTTCTCTACACTCACCATACGAAACACAGCAGCATTAAATTGCTATTTTCCGCTGGTATTCTGTGAGAGCGTGGTCCTACCCCAGTCTACTCGACCCATTTGTAGCTGCAGCGTGCTCTTTCTCGTAAATCTATAGCAAGTAATCCGATTTGCAATCACCTCACGCCATGCTTTCGACCAGAACCGCCTCAGCAGTGAGCACGAATACACACGAACCAAATAATTCAAAAAAACTCATGAAATTGCGTCATAAGTTTTTTTTTATAAATAAAACAGCAGTTTCCGCTGCGGGCGAGGTAAATATCCCTCCATAAAATTTCATAATAAACACCTATTGTTTGATTTACAATGTTAGAGATTTTTTTTTCGTTTAAATGAGCATTATTTTTCAGGTTTTGTTCCGCAGACCCATTTGTCCGACTCCGGCGTGTATAAAGACCCTAAAAAGGCTACCACGTCGCAGCTGACGAAGAAAAAATACAAGGTAACTATTGAAATTTTCATACGTCACGCATAAAACTTTTTACTGACTCGTTACCAGTAAAAAGGCCTTGTTCCTGTTTTTACGCTGGTAGTCTGTCAAATTCCGCGGTCAAGCCGATCAATTCGGCGTCGGCGTCAACGAACTCTGTTTGCTCACGAATAATAAAATTTTAATGCTAGTCTCCCGAGGTACACCTTTGGTAAAAAATTATAGAGTTATGCGGTTTTATAATCTGGAAAAATCCTTCTTTACTCTCCGCTGTAATGAAGAGATTTTGCCGGACTCCTACCTGATTAATCCCAAACTTGGTCACTCTTTGCACAGATAAGAGGTCCCGAGATGTTCATTTAGAACGCCTGTCTATCGCTTTGCTTATCATCATATGATAATACTTGCAGTGCAATCACGTTAACTTGAGACCACTTCTGATGTTCCTAGATTTCGCTTAATTAGTCCCGACCCGAATGTCCGTGATAGCAAACTATAATTTCACAAATATTCATTTTTAAACATAGTCAAGTTTGTTAAAAACAAAACAGCCATTTTCGAACACGTTTCATTGCACGCGCCATCGCGTAGTTATAAATTACTAAAATTTTTGCACGAAATGCAACATTAAACAACCTTTTTCGATGTTGGTGTTGCAGAAAAGTGTTTTGTCTATTTTATTGTAATTTGGGACTTTGTTCTTCATTAATAGTGAACGAAAATATTATTTATTTTATATCACAGTTCAATACGTTTAATAACGTTTTTTTTTTAAATCAAATAATGGTTTATTTTTCTCTCTCGTTCTATTCTTATTCGTAAGCCGGCTTAAACTTGAAAAGTGGCTGTCTACTTAAAACATATTTTTTATATATGAAAATAGAAGTAAGAACTAACGACATTTTACATTTACTTTAAGTATATACAAATGAATTGCTCTCCGTCGGTCTCGCCAAAACTCAAAAACGACTCGAACGATTTTGATGAAATTTTTTATGTCCATTTGAGTGGGTACCTGGATGGGTTGGGTGCACAATTTAGACCCGATAGTGGCCCGAGGTGGCGCTGCTGCCGAGATCCAGAAATCACCCGTGCGAATCCGGGTTGGATTGCTAGTTACAAATTTTTTGATGTCACACTTGTTTAAATACCTATCTTATCTCATTACTCACGTGATCATTTTTACCAGATAATTGCTTTATGAATGGTTGTCCTTAATTTGCACCTGCCAACATCTTTATTTATTTTATCTTTCGTAGGGTTGACTGATAGAGAACGCCATAGAAAATTAAGTCCGCCATTTGTAACCCCAGTTGAAGGTGTTGTAATAAAGGATAAATAAAAATAAATAATTGAATTTTTGAAATGACAACGTCTAATAAATCGATGAACGCTGGCTGCACGCACGAACAAGGATGACATATTGTAACGTTACGCTCATTGTAATGTTACGATCGGAGCGAGAGCGCTGCACGAGCGAGCGAAAGGCACGATCGGCTTGAGTGTTCGAATTGCGCCGCACCTATCTCTCTTCCACAAAGTATGCAATCATTTCGTCTAGGGATGTAACAATACATAATTGTGCCGATACGATACAGATACCGATTATTTTAGTAAATAAACGATATCGATATCTTTATCGGTGACTGAGCAGAAATAGAAAAAATAAACAATTTTCAAATGAATAATTTTCTTCAAGTTCATATGACTGAACTTAGAAAAGTTTAATAACCAAAACGTCAGTTCAAAATTTCAATACAAAACTTCAAAATTCAAAGAAAACATTTATTTATATGAAATAATCAAGAATATTCTCAAGCAATCGAAGCGCGCAATCGAAGCGCTAATCAAGAAAGTAATTTTCATTACACAAGGTGGTAAGGTAAACCGATATAAAAGATAAAGTCAGTAATTACTTTTTTTACGTGGTAAAGCCATGCTGCAGTTATATTACTTGTATAGTTGTAGCACGAATAGGTCGTAATGATTTCTTATATTTACACGAACACTACACATTGATTAAAACTACTTTTACGGATTTTATCGCGTTTAATTATACTTTTAGTTATTTTTATTTTTAATTCCCGACGTTTCGGGTGCTTTCCAGTACCCATGGTCACGGGGGACTGAGGTGTAAAAATAAAAATAATTAAAAGTATAATTAAACGCGATAAAATCCGTAAAAGTAGTTTTAATCAATGAATTGGTCTGCATTTTGATTCGAAATCTGAGATAGATATAGATATCTGTGGGCCACAGCAACCATTTACCATCAGGTGAACTGTGTGCTCGTTTGTCAGATCCTATTAAAAAAAAAGAAAAAATACAACCGCGTGGCATTTACCGAGCCACCTACACGCTTGCGCCCGCGTGATCCACAGCCGCGATATAGTTTTTGTTTCTCTACACATCTACATCTACATCATCTACATCTATCCTCGATTACCAATCAAAATACAGATGCGTTCTCACCCGTGAGGACTAAGATGGAATGCCTCGTTTCCAGTAAAAAGGGTCTCCGGTTGTTTACACTCACCATACGAAACACATCAGCATTAAGCTACTCTTTTACGCTGGTATTTTGTGAGAGCGTGGTCTTTCCCCGGTCAAACCGACCCATTAGTGCTACAACTATACTACTAATGTACGAGGGTGGATTGAAAAGTACTCGGCCTAACCAAGAAAATAAACACATACTAAATCAGTTATATTTTTATTTTTCTACATAATCACCATCAAGTTCAATACACTTTTGCCACCTCCCCTTCCAAGCATTTAGACCGTTGAAAAAAAATGATTCTTCCTTAGAGTCAAAATATGCGTCTACAGCTGCTTTGACCTCGTCGTTTGTCGAAAATCTTTGACCTCCCAAGTGCTTTTATAGGTCAGGAAACAGAAAGAAGTCTGATGGTGCCAGATCAGGTGAATACGGCGGATGCGGTAACAGTTCAAAGCCACAGTTGTGAATTTCAGCCATTGACTGTACTGACGTGTGAACACGGGCGTTATCTTGATGAAACAGGACTTTTCTTCTGAGCATTCCTCGACGTTTTTCTTTTATTTCCTCTCGTAAACGACGTAGTAAGGTGCAGTAGTAATCAGAGTTTATAGTCTGACCCCTTTCAAGATAATCAATCATAATCACACCTTTCGAGTCCCAGAATACTGAAGCCATCACCTTATTTGCCGATAAAATCGACTTAGCCTTTTTAGGGGGTGGTGAACCAGGTCTTCTCCACTGTTTTGATTGTTGTTTTGTTTCCGGTGTACAGTAATGAATCCATGTTTCGTCCATAGTAACAAAACGATTCAAAAAATCATCTGCATCGGCTTCAAATAACTCCAAACAGTCGCGTGAAATAGTCAATCGCGTCCTTTTTTGTTCAACTGAAAGCAGTCGCGGAACCCAAATCGCAGACCTTGTGGAAACCCAACTCGTTGACAATGATGTTTTGAGTTCGTTCATAAGAGATGCCTATAATCTCGGCTATCTCTCTAAATTTTAATCTGCGGTCTCCCATTATTAAATCAAGTACTTTTTTAATATTTTCGTCAGTAGTTGACGTCGAAGGCCTTCCAGAGCGGGGTTCACCTTTCACACTCTCTCTACCACGCTTAAATTCTGCTATCCATTTTTTGACGGATGAATATGTCAGAGCACAATCGCCTAATGTACTGACCATGTCATCATGGATGGCTTTTGATGATAGCTCCTTCTTATGGAGGTACTTAATGACGGCACGCTGCTCGATTTGCTCCATTCGCGGAAATTATGTCCGATTACTTTCTTAATAAATTTATAAAATCACAACTAATTATCGCACACGTTTCGAACTTCACACAATGAACTAGTCTGAACTGAACTAAATAATGTGGGTAGATTTGATTTTTAGAAATGAATGGATCTGTGTTAGGCCGAGTACTTTTCAATCCACCCTCGTAACTGCAGCACAGCTGTACCACGTATAAAATGTCATTTACGACAGTTACGGTTGTTAGGCAAATACATAAAGTTAAATAATAAATATGTACTTATCATCTGAAATATACTTCAAATCAGGTTGACGAAGTGCGAACATAAATAATGACAGCGTTTTCTTAGTTACATTAAACAAATCAAACAGTGTTAGATTGTCGAAAACAACGTTCGCGGTTTACAAAACAAAAGGACTAAGTCTTCTCGGCCGCTCGCAATAGACTAAAGAAGTTACGGAGAATTGTTCGTAACTTAGTACGCAATGTATTAGTACCGTAGTGTCTGTCTAGGACTACACGTCTTCTATGTGTACGTATAATCACCGCACGTTGATATTGCGATGGAACCTTGTCACAATAACAGCTGCGTGACGTCATCCACCGCAAAATGTACATACTTACATATATTTGTTCTTTGTTTTTTTTTTGTGATTTTTAATAGACCAAAATAAACCTTCCTGTAATAAAATATTTCGGCTTTATTTTTTTTTTACTTAGTATCTCTTTGTCGTTGTAAAAATATATATCATGTAAATAAAGGAATCATTAAAAAAAAGTTCTAAAAATTGAAAGAAGGGTGCTCAGCTGTAGAAAATATCATGTAGGTTTAACAGAAAAGAAGTGGTAATTTAAGTAACTTAATTTTTAGGTTGGACAAGAGGTAAAGGCGCGAGTGCTCACACTGGACCCGTCGAAGCCGTCGCTAGTTTTGACCCTGAAGCCATCGCTCCTGGTGCCCGACCTCGAAGTCTTAAAGAGTTATGAGCAGGCCGAGGTTGGAAAGGCGTATACTGGCGTTATACTTGTGAGTACGTTATACAAACATAAGCTAGTAATACCAGTTTATCGACTCCACAGAGTCAGTAATACATAGATGGAGTGATGTATACGCCATTACAACAAAGCCCCGGAAAATATGCAAGGTCTCTATATTACCAAATTTAAATATTAAATTAAACAAAAACTGTATAAAAAGGATTAAATAATATAAATTAATACATGGTTGGTAAAACTCCTGGCCAACCCCAACCCACTTGCCAAGCGTGGCAACTATGGCAAATATCCCCTCTATAAAGCAATCTATGGGGGGGCCTATGTTCAGTAGTGGAATTTATTATACTGTAACTGTTTCTAAAATATATTTTATAAATAGTTTATACAACCTTTCTTATTGTATAATTAACTTTTAGAAGAAATAGTTCTACTGGGTTTCTAGCGGGTTATTCCGGGGATAGAGGATATTTACCGAACCGGTGGTAAATGTAAAAAAATAATTCCAATAAGAATTACATTTTTTTTATAGTACAGGGTGACAAACGAGCACACAGTCCACCTGATGGTAAGTAGTTGCTGTGGCCCATAGATATCTACATTTATCCTCGATTACGAGTCAGAGTGCAGAAGCGTTGTCATCCGTGAGGACTAAGATGGAATGCCTCGTTCCTAATAAAAAGGATCGTGGATTCGCGGATATTCTCAATATTTTATAAAATAAACATGCAATCATTCTGTGATCAATGAGAATCTTAATCGAGGATTTATGTAGATATTTATGGGCCACAGCATCCAACTTACCAACAAGTGGACTGTGTGCTCGTTTTTCCACTTTATTCTATAAACAAACATACTGTTCGTGATATTTTTTTTATAACCCTTTCAGAAATGAGCAAGCGTGTGTCTAGCTGTGGAACATATTTAGGTTTTAGGCTATAACTTGACTACTTATTTATTCATCTTTTTATTATTCTCACCCAGCGCCTATCTACTATCCCACCTGATGGTAACTGGGATTAGTTCATATAACAGGGAAAATTCAATTTTTTTTTCAGCACATCCGGGACTACTTGCTGGTGTCGTTCTTTAACGGCTTGGTGGCCCACGTGCCAGGTAAATTGGTCGCAAACCCACCACCGCCGACTCTCAACAGCGTATTCCATCTCGGACAAATCGTGAGTACATTACTGCGAACGTGCGGTTTTAGCCGTGTAGTGGTGGTGTAAGAATAACCACTGCCTCATATCACCACGTGCGTGTCGTAGGCGTCAGAGGGAAACACCACGTGCGTGTCGTAGACGTCAGAGGGAAACACCACGTGCGTGTCGTAGGCGTCAGAGGGAAACACCACGTGCGTGTCGTAGACGTCAGAGGGAAACACCACGTGCGTGTCGTAGACGTCAGAGGGAAACACCACGTGCGTGTCGTAGGCGTCAGAGGGAAACACCACGTGCGTGTCGTAGGCGTCAGAGGGAAACACCACGTGCGTGTCGTAGGCGTCAGAGGGAAACACCACGTGCGTGTCGTAGACGTCAGAGGGAAACACCACGTGCGTGTCGTAGGCGTCAGAGGGAAACACCACGTGCGTGTCGTAGACGTCAGAGGGAAACACCACGTGCGTGTCGTAGACGTCAGAGGGAAACACCACGTGCGTGTCGTAGGCGTCAGAGGGAAACACCACGTGCGTGTCGTAGGCGTCAGAGGGAAACACCACGTGCGTGTCGTAGGCGTCAGAGGGAAACACCACGTGCGTGTCGTAGACGTCAGAGGGAAACACCACGTGCGTGTCGTAGGCGTCAGAGGGAAACACCACGTGCGTGTCGTAGACGTCAGAGGGAAACACCACGTGCGTGTCGTAGGCGTCAGAGGGAAACACCACGTGCGTGTCGTAGACGTCAGAGGGAAACACCACGTGCGTGTCGTAGACGTCAGAGGGAAACACCACGTGCGTGTCGTAGGCGTCAGAGGGAAACACCACGTGCGTGTCGTAGGCGTCAGAGGGAAACACCACGTGCGTGTCGTAGGCGTCAGAGGGAAACACCACGTGCGTGTCGTAGACGTCAGAGGGAAACACCACGTGCGTGTCGTAGGCGTCAGAGGGAAACACCACGTGCGTGTCGTAGGCGTCAGAGGGAAACACCACGTGCGTGTCGTAGACGTCAGAGGGAAACACCACGTGCGTGTCGTAGGCGTCAGAGGGAAACACCACGTGCGTGTCGTAGACGTCAGAGGGAAACACCACGTGCGTGTCGTAGACGTCAGAGGGAAACACCACGTGCGTGTCGTAGGCGTCAGAGGGAAACACCACGTGCGTGTCGTAGGCGTCAGAGGGAAACACCACGTGCGTGTCGTAGGCGTCAGAGGGAAACACCACGTGCGTGTCGTAGACGTCAGAGGGAAACACCACGTGCGTGTCGTAGGCGTCAGAGGGAAACACCACGTGCGTGTCGTAGACGTCAGAGGGAAACACCACGTGCGTGTCGTAGGCGTCAGAGGGAAACACCACGTGCGTGTCGTAGACGTCAGAGGGAAACACCACGTGCGTGTCGTAGACGTCAGAGGGAAACACCACGTGCGTGTCGTAGGCGTCAGAGGGAAACACCACGTGCGTGTCGTAGGCGTCAGAGGGAAACACCACGTGCGTGTCGTAGGCGTCAGAGGGAAACACCACGTGCGTGTCGTAGACGTCAGAGGGAAACACCACGTGCGTGTCGTAGGCGTCAGAGGGAAACACCACGTGCGTGTCGTAGGCGTCAGAGGGAAACACCACGTGCGTGTCGTAGACGTCAGAGGGAAACACCACGTGCGTGTCGTAGGCGTCAGAGGGAAACACCACGTGCGTGTCGTAGGCGTCAGAGGGAAACACCACGTGCGTGTCGTAGACGTCAGAGGGAAACACCACGTGCGTGTCGTAGGCGTCAGAGGGAAACACCACGTGCGTGTCGTAGACGTCAGAGGGAAACACCACGTGCGTGTCGTAGGCGTCAGAGGGAAACACCACGTGCGTGTCGTAGACGTCAGAGGGAAACACCACGTGCGTGTCGTAGACGTCAGAGGGAAACACCACGTGCGTGTCGTAGGCGTCAGAGGGAAACACCACGTGCGTGTCGTAGGCGTCAGAGGGAAACACCACGTGCGTGTCGTAGGCGTCAGAGGGAAACACCACGTGCGTGTCGTAGACGTCAGAGGGAAACACCACGTGCGTGTCGTAGGCGTCAGAGGGAAACACCACGTGCGTGTCGTAGGCGTCAGAGGGAAACACCACGTGCGTGTCGTAGACGTCAGAGGGAAACACCACGTGCGTGTCGTAGGCGTCAGAGGGAAACACCACGTGCGTGTCGTAGGCGTCAGAGGGAAACAAATCAGATGGTCAGTAGCGCCTTCCTAAAAACGACTAAAATAAAGAAACTGCGATTGCCAACCCGCTTGCTAAGCGTGGTAACTATTGCAAATGTCCCCCATATGAGGCAATATATGGGGGACATTTGGCTTGTGTATACAGTGTGTCCGGTCACGGACTAGCGATATTCTACGTACTTATAATACAGCTATTTTAATACAAAAATACACTACACACTGTCTAATCCCCTTCCCCTCTACGTGGCAGCCATTTTGTTTTCTTGTTGAGATATTCTCTACGTGTTTACAAAAATATTCATATCTCTCAAAGTTTTGGTCTTACTGAAATAAAAATTAGCTCATTCGAAGGACAACAATATTGTCTATCGTTTCCGTTACAAAAAAAATTGTTCAAGTACTCGTAACTTTAAAGAAAAAAAAATTTTACTTCAAATAAATGTCAAAAAATTATGTTAATCGGCAAATTATTGTAAATTACTGCAAAAACAACCACGTTTACCCTTCTTATTTTTTTACTACAGATCGACAGATTTTGAGTTAAGCTTATAATAAAACATAAAGTATACAGCTGTATGTTTATTATTTTAAGAATTATTGTTGTTTGAACATGGCACCGTTGAAGACTCTCCGCCGTGACTGGAATTCAGTCTGGAGGACACTATTATTATAGTATTACTTCATATTCATATTTTAAAAGTTTAAACCTTTTATTTTTAGTTTTATAAACTTTAAACGCATACTTTTAGGTAAACTGCACTATACTTAAAGTGGACGCGAAAAATAAAAGGATGTCCGGAAGTCTCACAACTGCTCCGTTTGAACCATCTGTAAGTATATTTTCTCTATATTTAACACGACGAAAGCACATAGTTTTTCAATTGAAAATATTATAGTTGCAGAAAAAGGAGAAAACGACATCCAAGAGGAAGCAAGAGCCAGAGGTACCTGTACCTAAAAAGAAACAAAAGGGTGTGACATCTGAAGCTGAAGTAGGAGAGGAAACTGAGGGAGATTTAACCAAAAAAGAACGAAAGAAGAAAAAAGACAAAAGAAAACTAGAAGAAGAAACGCAGGAAGTAGAAATGGTAGATGTAAATGACAAAGTTGCAAGTGATGAAACAAAACACTGTGACCAGGGAAATAACGATAATGAAGAAACGAAGAAGTCTAAAAGGAAAAAAGATAAAACAAAATCCAACAAAAAAGAGACAGAAAACAGTGATGAGGAATATGAGTTATTTAAACCAGATGAGGAAGCTGAGTTATTCAAACCAGATGCGCAAGCTGTTGATAAAGTTTTACCACATCAAAACTCTAAAAAAGATATTAAGAAAAGTAAACGTCAGATATCTGAACCCTCGGTAGAAGAGAGTGACGCAGATAATCAATCGACAGCTAAACCTGATATTAAAAGTAAAATTAAGGGGGATGATGACATTGACACCAACACAGATACTTCAAAAGTAAAACGAAAAGAGAAAAAGAAGAAAAAAGAAGCAGTAGAGATATCAGAGAAAGAAACAAAGGTAAACGAAGAAAGTGACGCCATAGAAACGGATATATATGAAGATAGTGATCAAGTTCTGACACCGCAGGACTTAGGTCTCATAGACATGTCCGATTGTTCAACCGCAAAGAGTTACAAAAAACGAATAAAATCTTTATTAAAAGCTATTAAAGCAAAGATGTTGCGAATTAAGAAAATAGACAACAAAATAACTGCTATAGAAAGCAAAGGACTAAATGCTAATAACAAGAAGTTTCACACGGCTATGCACATGGAAAAACTTGTCATACAACAACGCATCCAAAAATTAATGGAAGCCTTACAAATAGCACAAGACAGACTTAAAGGTTTTGATTTAGATGAGGTCAAGGATTATAAAAAGAAAAAACTAAAGAAAACAGAGGATGAACAAGTTGAGAAGACAGATGTGCAAAAAACGGAATCTGAAAAAGAGAAGACAAAAGTAACTGAGAAAAATAAGAAATCTAAAATAGAGAGTTTAGAGTCTGTAATAAGCATACCAAGTGTAAAGGAATTCTGGTCTGCGCCCGCGGAGTCACAGCCTAATGCTCCAGAACAGGATTCGAGTAGCAGTGATGACGAGGTATGTACTAATATATATATATATATAAAGTTTTACAATCTTAATATTTATAAATTACGTGTCACGTTGTTTGTCCGCGATGGACTTCTAAACTACTTAATTGATTTTAATCAAATTTGCACACCGTGTGCAATTTGGTCCAACTTGAGAGATAGGATATTTTTTTTGGCCAAATTTTTTTGGCGAATTTAAGGATTTTTAACAGGACATGAAAATTGTCGTCGAAAAGGGCAGAACAACGTCTGCCTGGCAAGCTAGTGAACTTTAAGCTCTAACGTGGTAGAGCCACGCTGTAGCTATATTATAGTTGTAGCACGAATGGGTCGGCGCGACCGGGGCAGAATCACGTTCTCACAGAATATCAGCTTAAAATAGCAACGTAATGCTGTTGTGTTTCATATGGTGAGTGTAGAGAACAAGAGACTTTTTACTGGAATCGAGGCATTTCATCTTAGTTTTCACAGGTGACACTGTATTTGCATTTTATGTGGATGTCTATGGGCCACAGCATCCACTTACCATCAGGTGGACTATGTGCTCGTTTGATACCCAATGGTATAAAATAAGTTATTTCCGTCACATTATGCCATGGTGGCGCAACGACATATCATCCCGTCGATGTCGATAGAGGAAAATGAAACAGGAGATAAATGACAATTAAAAAAAAATTGCTGTTGCCAGCGTGGTAAAGTCCACTCTTTCTATCTTGACCCGGTTGAAGTTGACTCACTGAGGCATTCGCGCATGTACGATAGCAAACCAATAGAGATGTGCCACTTCATATTCGCTCCTAAGAATGCTTAGAATACAGATTATTTTGTCTATAATGATTATTATACATTTTAAGTTATATTTAGTATAAAAATATTTTTATGTATTTCAATGAAACAATAGTATCTTTTAAAGAATTACGATAAAATTTTTGAATATAATCTAAATAAACGATATTGACAGGTACAATAATTATTTATTTAAGTAACTGTAAACTTTAAATTTTTCAATAAAAATCTTATTGCACGTCATCATAATCACTGTGTAAACGGCATGTTGCATGTGTACACTATTAGACACACAATCATACCATAAGAAACATAAAATAAAATCGAATCTATCGATAGTATCTATAATCTATACGTATCTATAATATGTATCTATAATATGTACGTAATTATGTGCGATTTTAGGATCAAGAGAAGCCAAAGAAGAAGCGCAAGAAGCTGACAGCGGCGGAGAAAGTGGCGAAGGCCAGAGAGGAAGAGGAGAGGGTCCGGCAGCTGGAGAGTATCGCAGTGGAGAGTGACCTGGCGCCGCGCTCCGCCGAGCAGTTCGAGCGCGCGCTGCTAGCGCGCCCCGACGCCAGCCAGCTCTGGATCGCGTACATGGCCTTCCACCTGCAGGTCAATACTTACTTCAGTTTTTATAGACGAGAAGATGCGGCTCATCTGATGTGACAGAAAGAAACTGAAACACGAGAGCGGCAGCAGCATCTTCCTGTTAACTTAAAATTATGTACGTGAGAGTAATACGGTCACCTTAAGCTTTGCCGCCCTATAAAACCAAAACTAAGAGGGGGACAGAGACAAAAACACAAAGGCTGATAATATAATGAGTTGCGTGCGCGCTGCGTCTCGAGACGGTCGTGTCATATGTGATTGCAGTGAAACCGTTACGGCGGCGGCGTTACAAGGTTCGAAAATGACGTTAAAATGTAATAGTTGTAATATAGTTATTAGCGAGTTATTAGCATACGTGCAAAACAAGCTGTCTGTAGCAGATGAGGACAGCATTGTTAAAATATGTGCTTCTACGTTCTCATCGGAACAAATTGGGGATGCAAAAAACTTGCTCGTGAATTCCCTACCGGCGGATCAGCGCAAAACTACGAGGAAGGGTAAAGGCAAAGAAAATCGCTCTTTGAACGATATAATCGGCCTTTTTAAGGTCACCGACCCTGACGTTTTGCCAATTTTCGTGGCGAGAGATTTAGATAAATTGCCTCCGATTACATTTGATCACCTAGACGTATCTAAACTACTGAAGGATCTGGCTGTTGTGCAGGCTGACATTAAAAATATCAAGTCTTCATACGTAACTGTCGACCAGCTGGAAGAGGTTAAAAGGGAGTGCCAACATTTTAAACATACGTCGCCGCCTTTTTCGGCGGTAAAGGTGAACATGCGAAGAGGAGCATATCGAGACAGTGGTCCGATTGGATTGTCGCAATTCGATGATACGATTATTACGAATCACAGTCAACATCTTAACGAGGAACCGTCATCTCCGAAAGATTATAATCTAAATTACAGATGTATAAATTTTATGGAGGGTAATTATAAATCTCAAGGAGCGGTCGACAGCGGTGTCTCAGCTGTTGAAGGAGCGCGCGTCACGGAACAAGTAATCGGTGCGGTAGCGGGTGCGGGCCGGCCTAGTATTGCATCATCGCCGACGCCCGCGCCGACCGAGCCACGAGCCAGCCCGCCAGCCAGCACGGGGGCAGCGTCGAAACATGCAGAGGGTGCAATTGCGCGGTCTTTCGCCGAGGTAGCGAGCGCGGAGGGGAAGTGGAGAGTGGTGAGACGAGGCCAGAAACAAAGGAGATACCGTTATACGGGAGCCGCGGGTGTGTCCAACGAAGAAAGTAATTTTAAAGCGGCGGATCGTAAAGTGCCCATGTTTATAACGATGGTTCATCGGGACACGACGGAAAATGATATTGTGCAATACGTTTACAATAAAACGAGAGAAAAGATAACACTCGAAAAGATTTCCTTTAGTAAAGAAAACAAGGACTACAACGCTTACAAATTTTTTGTATCAGAGCGGAAAATAGATATTTTCTTAGATAAAACGCTTTGGCCCCAAGGTGTGATCTTTAGGCGCTTCGTCAACTTCAAGCGAAACCATAGCTCTGGAACGAACGGTACAGTAAATACCGTGAACGGCCCGACCCCAAATGGTAATGGATAAAATCCTCCCGTGTACTTTTGTCAGTTTCAATTGTAAAAGTATAAAACGATCAGCTGAGCATGTGAGGCAGTTGTGTCAGTCATCGGATGTTATTGCGCTTCAAGAAACGTGGTTATTTCCACACGATATTCAGTTTCTTAGCGAGATTGATGACCGTTTCGGCAGTACGGGCACCTCTGCGATAGACACGGCGGCGGGGATGGTCTGCGGGCGACCTTACGGAGGTGTAGCGTTATTGTGGAATAAAAGTGTCTTTCAAAATGTGTCAGTAATAAACTGTGATAATCCGCGTATATGTGCGATAAGAATAGTGTTGGGTGATAGGTCCATCCTAGTGTTTAGCGTATATATGCCGACGGATACAGTGGTAAATCTCACGGAGTTTACGGACTGCCTCAGCTCGGTGAGTGCTATTATTGATAATAGTAATATAGAATGTGTCTATATACTCGGCGACTTTAATGCGCATCCAAACGAACGCTTTTATGCAGAGTTGACGTGTTTCTGTGACGAACAAAACTGGTCATGTATAGATGTACAGTTTTTAGGAGTGAGCGCGGACACATACACATTTGTTAGTGAAGCCCACGGGTCGAAAAGGTGGCTAGATCACTGTATAACCACGAAATCTGCGGCATCGTCTATTTTGAATGTTCATGTAAAGTACGATGTGTTGTGGTCTGACCATTACCCTTTAATAATTAAATGTAATTTAGATATTGTTAAACCGAAGTATACGAGTACACATAAAGTTGTAAACGAGATTCTATGGGGAAATAGAAAACCGGAAGATATTTTATTATATACGAAATTATGTAATGAAAAGTTGAGATCAATCGATTTCCCCGAAGAGTTTCGTTCTTGTAGTGATTTTACTTGCGAGTCTACCGATCACAATTTACTTATCGATAAATTATATGGCGAAATTATAGATATTTTGACGGTGGCCGCAACGGAATCCAACACTGTAAGATTGCGTGGCGGGAGGCGGCCGGTGGTTGGGTGGAACAGGTATGTGCGCGATGCTCACGGGGAGGCCAGATCTAAATTTTTAATGTGGGTTTGGTGGGGTAAACCAGATAGTGGAGAAGTTTATGAGGAAATGCGGCGTAGTCGCAATTTATTTAAGTCACGCTAACGCTGGTGTCAAAACCACAGCGAGCAAATTAAAATGGACATTGCGGCTACGCAGCATTCGAACAATGACTTTAAGAACTTTTGGAAATCTACCAATAAATTAAATGGTAGACCTGGCTTACCAGTGAGCGTTGAGGGTATTAATGACCATAGTCTCATAGCGGACATGTTCAGGGACCATTTTGCGGTGACGTCACCGTTGCGACCATCACAGCTTGGAAGAGATGAATGTACGGGTGGTCAGGAGATTGGAATCCGATTTACAGCAATGGATGTCAATAATGCTATAGCCTCTATGTCCCGTGGCAAGTCTCCTGGCCATGACGGTCTGAGTATTGAACACCTAAGGTATGCGGGTCCTCATCTGCCCGGAGTGCTTGCCATGTTTTATAACTTGTGCATGGCACACTCGTACTTGCCTTCAGCGCTGATGAAAACTGTGGTGGTGCCAATTGTGAAGAACAGAACGGGGGATGTGTCTGATAAATCCAATTACAGGCCTATCTCACTAGCCACGGTTGTTGCGAAGGTTCTTGACAGTTTGCTTAGCGTCCACCTTGATAAATATATAACCTTACATGATAATCAGTTTGGTTTCAGGCCAGGTTTGTCAACTGAGTCGGCCATATTATGTCTGAAGCAGACTGTTAGGTACTATTCGGTTAGGCGTACACCTGTATATGCCTGTTTTCTCGACCTTAGTAAGGCTTTTGACCTGGTAAATTACGGTATCCTATGGCAGAAATTGAAAAATACTGGACTGCCTGAAGAAGCAACCAGAATCTTCAAATATTGGTACCGTAACCAGGTCAATGTTGTGCGATGGTCCGAATCTTATTCGCAGCCATATAGGTTGGAGTGCGGAGTTAGACAGGGAGGCCTAACCTCCCCTAAGCTCTTCAACCTATATGTCAATGCCCTCATAGAGGAGCTCAGTGGCACACATGTCGGTTGTCACATTGACGGAGTATGTCTTAGCAACATCAGTTACGCTGACGACATGGTGTTGCTGAGTGCTTCTGTTTGTGGCTTAGCGAAACTGTTGAGCATATGTGAAAACTATGCTCACAGTCACGGCTTAATTTATAATGTGAAAAAAAGCGAATGTATGGTCTTTCAGGCCAGGGGAAAAGCATTACCATCAATTGTACCACCCATTAAATTATATGGTACGCCGTTAAAAAGGATGTCGCAATTTAAATATCTAGGTCATGTGGTAACCTTTGACTTGAAGGACGATGCTGATATCGAGAGAGAGCGCAGAGCATTGTCTGTTAGGGCGAACATGATAGCTCGCAGGTTTGTTCGTTGTTCCACCCCGGTTAAAGTAACGCTATTTAGAGCTTACTGTTCTTCATTTTACACAAGCAGCCTGTGGATCGATTTTACGCAGAAACAGTACAATGCTCTGCGCGTTCAGTACAATAATGCTTTTAGGATGCTGATGGGACTGCCTCGATTCTGCAGTGCGTCGGGTATGTTCGCTGATGCGCATGTTGATTGTTTTCACTCGATCATGCGCAAGCGGTGCACATCCCTGGTACGCAGGGTTGGGGATAGTCCCAGTGGCGTCCTGAGGGCATTTGCTGACAGGCTGGATTATCAGTACCTGAACCACTGCCGTATGGTGCACGTGCTGACAAATCAGGGCTGTCTTAGATATAAGATATAGATTAAGGTAGTTTTAAGTTTACTAACATTAGACTAGTGTTTTCCTTATATATGTTACTAACAAATATGATCTTTAAGGTCGAAATAAAATGATTTAATTTAATTTAATTTAATTTAATTTAATAACTAATATATTAAGAAAAAATTGCAAACAAGCTTTGGCAATAATCATGAACACATGACGTGAATAAGTGTTAACTGTCGCCGACGAACAACTGCAACTCCAGAGGAATGGAAAACGCAGTGGCGGTCTTTAGGAAGTGGGTGAGATTACTGAAATAACACTAGTTTTTACGGATTTTATCGCGTATATTTAACTATAAATACCCGACGTTTCGAGCGCTTTACAGCACCCATGGTCACGGGGAGGACTGAGATGTCAACGTCCAAATGTCATAGTTAACAGCGGTTACCATAGATAAAAATTTAACTTTGTTCCGATATACACATGAACTTATGGTATCTTGAAGTCTTGCAGTTGTATGCTTGGGTTGGAATTTAATTTTATTTATTATAGGATCCCAAGCAGATGGTAGCACCCAGTCATCTTCTCTATTGAAATTAGGATGTTTTTTGATTTCAATAGCCTCGCGAATCATCCTTGGAAGGAATCGGTGTTCTATAGCGAGGATTTGTGGTCTATCAAATCTGATGTAGTGACGGGGGCGATCCTGTGCGTGTTCACAGACTGCAGACTTTCCGGAGCGTTGATTCTTCACATCAGCTATATGTTCTTTAACGCGGGTTTTAATTGATCTTTTAGTTTTTCATAGAATTTTTTTTTATCTTTGGTAACCGCTATTAACTATGACATTTGGACGTTGAACATCTCAGTCCTCCCCGTGACCATGGGTGCTGTAAAGCGCTCGAAACGTCGGGTATTTATAGTTAAATATATGCGATAAAATCCGTAAAAACTAGTATTATTTCAATGTGTAGTGGTCGGGTGAGCTTATTGCTTGAAATACTCCAAGTCGCATCGCTGGTGAGAAACGATTCCACAAAGAAGTCGTGCTAAGTCCAAACTCCTGGTAAATCACACAATGATATACCGCGAAACATCCAGATAGCGTACATGGTATTATGAGTGTGTCTCAATGATAATTATTATTAATTTTATCAAACTGAATTTATCACCAGTCCACAGTCCACTTGCTGGTTAGTGGTTACTAGAAACGAAGCATTCCATCTTAGAGTCCTCAGCGGTGACAACGCATCTGCATTTTGAATCTTAATCGAGAATAAATGTAGATGTGTATGTGATGGGCAACAGAAATTCCTTACCATCACGTTAACTGAGTTTGCTCATCACTAGTATCTTACATAAGAAAAACGCAATTTCATAAGAGATATTCATAAGAAGACACAGAGAGATACGAAAAGCTCCAAGCAAGTGCTCATTCAAGAAATTAATTCGTGAACACCTTTTGAAACAAAGTAGTAAATACTTTCATGATAATAACGATTTGTGGTTTAAGATATCTATTTCTCAAAAGAATTAAAATTCACTTACATGAGAAATGTACAATACTAACATTATTTTGTATTAAACGGCACGACACACAAACAAATTGATAACAAAATAAAAATACACCATTTTTTTATAGTCTAAACAAATAATGTTAAAAAGTTATGAGTATATAGTAAAATAATAAAAGAAGGCTACAAAGATTATGATAAACATGCATGACGGTTACTTTATTTGGTTCGATCGCTGAGTGCAAAATTATTCATATACCGAATTTAAGCTTCACTTAATCGAATTTACGTTGAACAATAGAGACTGGAAGTGATATTATGCATTTTTGATTGAGCGCAATTATTACTTGGTCAATGGCTTAATGATGATTAATAAATGACCTAATGAAATTTAATAACTATATCTGTATTTATATGTATACTTGTTAAGAAGTCCTTTTTTAATGTTTTGTTTTATTTGCTTTTTTTATTAGTACGTACATAAATATATCTAATCATATATACACACATACATATAGACACATATTTATATTACTATAAAAGTAAGGCTTATTAATCATAATTTTATTAGATCGAAGCTGATTTATGCTAATTTATTAACATTTTAGCATATTAATTTATCTACTAATATTATAACCGTACAAAATCGTAATCGTACAAAAGCTATAAAATGTATCAAGAACATAATTGCTGATGAACTTGTAAACTGCATCAATAACTGCTTTGAACAAGGCGTATTTCCAGACAGTTTTAAAGGTGACAAAAGTAAAACCGATATTTAAAACAGGAACTAGAGCAGATCGCGGAAATTACAGACCAATCTCAATATTACCAGTACTATCCAAAATTTTCGAGCGTGTGTTATATAATCGTCTTGCAAACTATTTAAATTCTAAAAAAAATATTATACGATAAACAGTATGGCTTTAGACCGAAATCGAACACTCTTTCAGCAACAATAGATTTAGTCACAAAAATCAGAGTTGGCATAGACAAAAAACAAATAGCACTCGGTATTTTTATAGACTTTAAGCATTTGATACAGTTAGTCATAAACTGTTACTGTGTAAATTGAAACATATGGGTATTTCCGGATCTGCTTAGAATATTTTTGCTTCATATTTATCCAATAGATATCAAGTAGTAAAGATTGGCTCTGATCAAAGTGAACCAAAATTAATAACTTTTGGAGTACCGCGAGGTTCCATATTAGAACCGCTGCTTTTTCTGATTTACATCAATAGTATTAAGTATATAGGATTAAAAGGTAATATTACATTTATCATAAAATACTAAATAAATGCATTCACACAGAATTAGGTTTTACAAAAAATAAACCTATAACAAAACAAGCCCAAGACTTTACAGAGAATTTTAACTACGGTAAAAAAAAATATTTTAAATGAAGGTGCCTTAATCTACAACAAACTACCAAAAGAGATAAGGGATGCCAAATCTATGACAACCTTTAAAAGATTACTAAAAGATTATTTTCTAAACACATAATCAAGGTGGTTTACTTCTTCGTGAAACAGTGCTTAATTTGATTGGATGGTTATAGATAGATAGAAAATTATTTATTGCACTCAAACAAAACAATTTGGTACAAAGGCGGACTTAATGCCGAAAAGGCGTTCTCTGCCAGCTAACCTTTTCTTTTCTTCACGAAGTTATCTCTTGTACTTTCATTGTCTGGATTAGTTTTATATTTGTGCCATAATTTGTTTCTTGCGTTTGTTTCGTTTAAGATATCTTAATTAATCCAGTCTCTTCTTGGTAGGTTGAGGAATTTGATCTTAGTGTCTTTGCTTTTATTTATACTAGATAAGATTTTTTCTTCCAGATTTACATATTCACAATCATTACTGTTTCCAGTTATTGTTATACAATTTTGTGTAGTTTATCATATTTTGACACCGCATCTTGCTTATACTTCTTGATTTCAAAATAGCTCTGTTAATGATCAGACATAGCTGATTCTATTATAGCAAGGTTGTTTATCTTCTTCTGATCAAGTTCTCTATACTACGCTTTATTTTCTCATTTTCTAATCAGAGACTATCTATCTCGGTCTTAAGATCTTTTACATGTTCTTTCAATGAACTTACATCTTCCGATATCCTGTTTATGGCTTCCGTTTGATTCGCGTTAATTGACGTTAGAACTTGCATCATTTCTGCCATTCCCTTTCGTATTTCGCGTAATTCTTCTTTAATATCTTGATCACCAGTATATTTCCGCTTACTACGAAATGTAACTTGTGGCGCTGTAGAAACGTCTGTTGCTGAATCTCCCGTCGACAAATTGGGCTGTGAACCACTAAGTACGGCACCTGTGCCACTTCTAGTAGGTGAGCGTATTGGCATCATGTTGATCTGTGGCGCGTGTATTCACTCGCAGCGTACTTAGCAGAGTAATGTCACAACAGCGTAGGGGAGTGTATGCCGATTTATTATATGCACCTTATTAACTTAAGAATTAAGTTCGTTTAAGCGTATTTTATTATTTTTTTTTGTAATTACAACCGATAGCACGTCCACTTTGTTCGATGTCGCGCACGAATCCTCGTAATAACGTAATAACTCGTAATAACGGTTTCATGTTATACGCTACGGACCGGCAGATAATGCCGAGAGGCATTAAGTCCGTCTATTGTTACCTTAGCTGTAAGTACAATTAAGAATAAAAATAAAAATATTAATTAGGAAACATTTACAGGCAACCGAGATAGAGAAGGCTCGCGCTGTGGGACGCAAAGCGCTGAAGACTATCTCTTTCCGCGAGGAACAGGAGAAGCTAAACGTATGGCTCGCCATGCTTAACTTCGAGCACCGGTTCGGTACTAAGGTGAGATTTACCTATGTTCGAGGGTGGTGAGAATTTTTTTAAGAAATATTTTAGTACTCACGCAGGATAAGAACTGTCAAGCTAACACTTCACTTCGCATTGCGAACTAACTTCGTGTTTTATACGCGGCAGAGCCACGCTGCAGCTATTATGGTTGTAGCACGAATGGGTCGACTCGACTGAGGAAGGACCACGCGCTCACAGAATATTAGCGTAAAATAGCAGCTTAATGCTGCTGCGTTTCGTACGGTGAGTGTAGAGAACCGGCGACCCGTTTTACTGAAATCGAGGCATTCCATTTTAGTCTTCAGGGGTGACAACGCATCTGCATGTTGGTTCTTAATCAAGGATGAATATAGATTCCTATGGGTTACAGCATCCACTTACCATCATGTGGACTGTTTGCTTGTTTGTCACTCTTATTCTATAAAAAAAATTAGAAACAGCCGTTCATAAATCCACTGCTGAACATATGCCTCCCACAAGGGATGGATGCAAGTGGCTCAAGATAGTTTTGTATACCACAAAGACAGCCTTAAGCCTCCATCGTTTGCATCGAATTTTATACTACTAACTAATTATTTAAACCTAACTTCGCCAGACGTTAGCTGCAGTGCTGTCGTCTGCTATTACATTGCAATTAAATGCATACTCGAGCAACATTTTAAATCAATGACTTTTTTAATTTACCTCCTTGGACTTCATCACCACTTACCACCAGGTGGTGTTGTAGTCAAGCGCTGAATTATAATAAGTTTAAAAAAGACCAAACGATTACATGTATCGACAATTATTTGCTTGATATTTCCTTGAGGTGGGCAGGTGACTCAGAACTGTGCTTTTGTAGCATACCTTGGGAGGCCTGTGTTTAACAGTGGACTTGTAAAAAAGGCTGTAATGATGATGACGATGATATTCTTAATTGTCACGTGAATATACAATATTCACCTACTAGATTCACCATGTCACTTATGACGTCATTATACCATCAAACCTAGCTTTCAAATTACTACTTATAATATCTTTACTACTAGGAGTCACAGCAGAAAACCCTAGAAGAGGCGCTACAGATGAACGACAGGTATCAAATCCACTCGAAGCTGTTGGATATTTACGTGGAGACCGGCAAGCCGCAGGAGCTAGTGGCGTTGGTGGAGCTGATGCTACGCAAGTACCGCAGAGAGCTTCGCTCTTATATAGCCTGCGGGGCCGCTTGTTACCGCCTAGCGCTGCTGGATAAGGCGAGGCATGTCATGCAGAAGGGCATTTCCCTCCTGGAGAAAAAAGAACGTGAGTACTCCAGCTCAACATTACTGTCACAGCTCCAACATGGGCTTCCCTTTTAAATTGTGGCTTAGCATAGTTTTAAGCCACCCATATCTTTTAATTCCCTGTACGTTTTAGCAGGTTATCACATCTTTTAGTATCAGGACACTCTACTCTATGCTTTCCACTACAAGGCTGCAATTTGGGAAACATTATTAATATAAAACATTATGAGGGCAGTTAAATTTCATTTTTTATAAAAATTAGACTACAAAGTCTAGGTTGACCCGCTTTTGTGGGGTTAATATAAAGTCCTGATTGACCCACCGATATGGGGTTAAGGTGGATGCTCCAATAGTCCGCTCGTACATTTTTGTGTCGACCTTTAACACAGACACTATTTGTTTAAAACTAATCATTTTATCACTTTTCTACCTTGAAATGTGCACGCGATTCACCTTTATATTATTAAAGAGCTTACAGTATGTAACATGAAGGTTAAAGAACAGGAGAACGATCGCCGTAGAAAGTAGTGTCCCAGAAATATGGACACCGTAGGTGAGGCACTGCGATTCGATCGATTCGATTCGGTTTTCAGTCTATTTTTCCGATCAGATGCTAAACCACTTGCACATCCACCATGCAAAATTCGGAGCATGAAAATTTTCTCACCAATGCCGCGGAGAAAATTTGTACATTATTCAACTAACTTCGTCTACTTTTACTCATAAACAGCTAACTTCACAGTCACTACTCACCGACGGCAGCGTCGCTATAAATTTTACAATTTTCAAAGACAGGCGGGCTAGTACGTAGTGATCGTTCTCCTGTTCTCTAATCTTCATGGTATGTAATAAGTAAAACAATAGTGATTTGACAACTTTGACAAGCAAAAGCGATATTATACTTATAATGACGATATTATAATTATTATAAATCAATATCTTATATACAAAATTGATTTACTTCCTTTCCTAAAACAAACCAAAACAATGAAATAACATAAAAACGAAACCTTTGACGGCGACGTAAACAATTTTATTTCATATTATTGTTTTGTGGCAGCATAAATACCATTATCAGTAGGTGGGTATTATGCAAATCATCGCAATTCTTTCTAACCTTGAGCTACATGCACTACGTTGAAAGAAGAAAAAGCGTTGCTAAACTTTCGCTTGTTTGACTGTAATAAAATACATCCTGAAGTAATTCTCGATTGTCAGAATAGGATTTTCGCGCGGAATTTCTTGCGTGTTATATATTTTTATATGACTTTCATTAATTTAATTTACAATATTACCAGTATGTATTTGATTCCAATATAATAGAATATATTGTAATTTTTTGTGGGTACAGTAATTAATTACTAAAAATACGCAATTTTGTTTTCGGTGGTATTAGAAATAGCAAAAGACTGGTCATCATTTCAAATCTTGTCACAACACTAATTACCTACGTCATACGTGTCGGTGTTGAGTACAAAACTAAAAAGTCAGCGTTTCATATTTTAATTTGTGTGAATATTTTTTTGGTCAACAATAAATAAAATTATAAATCGGTAAGCCACCATAGTAGTCACAAAACTAATTTTGCAAACATTTGCAAAATATAGTTTTGTTGGGTTACGTAACACTTCTTATATATTAAAAAGGAATGCATAAAGAATAAATAAATAAATAAATAAAAATACTAAAAATTACTATTTTGCAAACAGTTTCAGACATTATGATTAGTTTGTTATATTTTGGTGTAGTACCAAGCTCCAGATCGCGTCGTATCGTTACGGTCCTTGTGCGTTCAGAAACAAACCTAATTCAGTACAATCAAATAGACGTTATTTATTGTTTATAAATAAATCATCTTTACAACGTTGTAAAGATTGACGAGTGTGTCGACGAGGGTCGCGTACCTGATACTCAGAATCACCAAACGGTATTCGCTGAAGGTCATACAGGTTTACGCACCAACCTCGGCACATCCCGATGAGGAGGTGGAAGAAATGTATGAGGATATTCCCAGAGCCATGCATTCCTCCAAAACCCACTACACGGTGTTGATGGGAGACGTCAACGCAAAACTAGAAAAAAAAAAGCGGTGAGCTGAAGTTGGGGAAACCTGGAGTAGGGAAACGGAACCGTAGGGGCCAGCAGCTGGCCGACTTTATGTAGAAAGAGGGACTCTTTATGATGAACTCTTTCTTCCAGAAGCGGCCCCACAGGAAGTGCACCTGCTCGAGCCCCGACGGTTCGACAAAAAATGAGATTGACTTCATTATGACGACCAGACGCCAACTGTTCAGTGAAGTCTCAGTGATCGCAAGGGTGAAAACTGGCAGTGATCACCGAATGGTTAGAGGCACACTGAACCTAAACGTTAAGTTGGAGAGGTCTTGTCTAAAGAAGTCAACGCTCCGTCCTCCTCATGCTCTGATCCAGAATCCCGAAACCTTTCAGCTCAAGTTACGTAACCGCTTTCAGTGCCTAGAAGATTGTAATGCAGTGGACGATATGAATGACAAGCTCGTGGAAAATGTCCATACGGTCGGAGCTAAGTTCTGCAAGACCCGCCGCAGAAGAACACAAAAACTCTCCGATCACACTCTTAATCTCATGGCTGTTAGACGGGAGATGAGGCTGCAATCGGCAACAGATTTGACAGCATACAGGCAACTGAACACACAGATCTCCTAATGCATGCGGCGAGACTTGCGCAACTTCAATACTGCTCGTATTGAAGAAGCGATTGAGCGGAACCAGGGCTCCAAAGTTTTTGCCAGAGATCTGTCTGCCAGTAAGAGCCAACTGTCAAAGTTGAAGACTGAGTGTGGCAACATCGTTTCCGGGACACCTGAGATTCTGAGTGAGATTGAGAGGTTCTATGGTACACATCATCGTTGGGAGCCACACGCAAGTGTGAGTAACGATCCAGGAGCAAGTCTTATCCGACAATATTCCGATGAAATCCCGGACGTCAGTCTGAGCGAGATTAGAATGGTTCTCTAGCACCTTAAAAACGGCAAGGCCCCGGGCGAGGATGGAATTACAGCGGAGCTTCTGAAAGCGGGTGGAACACCGGTACTTGAAGTCCTTCAGAAGCTCTTCAATTCCGTCCTCCATGGTGGCACTACTCCGGAGGCGTGGAGCAGAAGCGCGGTGGTCTTGTTCTTTAAGAAAGGCGACAACACTCTCTTGAAGAACTACAGACCGATTTCCCTTCTGAGCCGCGTCTACGTGCTGTTTTCGAGAGTCATTACGAATCGTCTCGCACGTAGACTCGACGACTTCCAGCCTCCCGAACAAGCCGGTTTCCGAAAAGGCTTCAGTACCATAGACCACATACATACCCTGCGGCAGATTGTACAGAAGACCGAAGAGTACAATCTGCCACTTTACCTGGCATATGTGGACTATGAGAAAGCCTTTGATTCCATCGAAATTTGGGCGGTGCTATAGTTCAGCACTTCGATATAGGTATATCGAAGTGCTGAAGTGTTTGTACAGTAGGGCTACGATTGCTATTCGAGTACAGAACCAGAGTTCGAAACCTTTGCAACTGCAGAGAGGTGTAAGACAGAGTGGACGCTATATCCCTGAAACTCTTCACCGCTGCATTGAAAGATACGGTAATAACAAAAAGGATACGGTATTAACATCAATGGCGAGTACATCACTCACCTTCGATTTGCCGACGATATAGTCCTTATGGCATAATCGCTAGAGGACCTAAGCACTATGCTCAATGATCTAAATGGTATCTCCCAACGGATAGGTCTTAAGATGAACATAGACAAAACAAAGATCATGTTTAATGTCCATGTCATACCTATGCCGGTAGTTGTTGGGAGCACTATGCTCGAAGTTGTTGACGAGTACGTTTACCTGGGACAAATAGTCCGACTAGGTAAGTCCAACTTCGACCGAGAGGTCAGTCGACGGATTCAACTCAGCTGGGCAGCGTTCGGGAAATTACGACACATCTTCTCGTCAGGTATACCTCAAAACCTAAAAACTAAATACTGGACTAATAGTGGACTTGTGAAAAGGGCTGTAATGATGATGATGATGATGATGATGAAATAAATCATTATCATCGTCATCATCATTGCAGCCCTTTTCACAAGTTCACTGCTGAACAAAGGCATGCCACAAAGCACAATGCTGAGCCATGTGCATCCATCGACTTCCTGCACGTCTTACCAGGTCGTCACTATTAGAGATGGGCCGAATATTCGTTTTATATTCGGTATTCGTCATATTCACCAGTTTTACCGAATATTCATTCGGCCGAATATTCGGCTAAAACACCGAACATTCGTTAAAGTGGTACTCAAAGTGGCCACTGTATTGAAATGAACGAATTGAGTAATGTACTGTTAAAAGTATATTTTATTTATGAGTTAAATTTACTTGTATACCTTATGTTTTGAGGCTCTGTAGATTTATTTCCAATTGCAAATAGAAAGCTTGATATTTTTTTTGGAATAAAACAAAGAAACGTTACATAACATTAGTACATTTCATTACTGAGGTTGTCAGTTTCTCAGTCAGTCCAAATAGTATCATATAATTATCAATTTTTACAAAAATAACACAACGAAATACTTTTTTTCTCACAAAAAAAGTCAAAACATAAGCATGTGCCGGCAATTTGCTAAGTACTAGATGATGCAATAACATGTAAGGTGTGGCGGGGAGTGAAGGGTAGGATCCGGTGCTAATCCTGCGTGCTTTACGGTAACAAGTTTCGACATAAATTGGTTACGTACCGAGGTGATCCTGCCGAATAATGTTCGGCCGAATATTCGGTTCGGTAAATGTATTACCGAACTTTCGGCCGAATATTCGTACTGGGTGAAATCCATATTCGGCCCATCACTAGTCACTATCTAGTGGGGAGCCATTCTGCCACTCGATAACCTTTTCTCCCCATCGGTTGTCGGTTCTTCGAGCTATATGGCCGGCCCATTGCCACTTCAGCTTTCTAATCTGTTGGGCTATGTCGGTTACTCTGGTTCTACTGTGGATATCCTCATTTCTAAGTTTATCACGCAGAGAAACCCCGAGCATAGCGCTTTCCATAGCTCGATGTGCGGCCTTGAACGTCCTCATACGGCCAGCTATGAAGAACCACGTCGCAGACCCATAAGTCATCATTGACAACACGCACCCGTTGTATTTAGTTTTCAGGTTTTGAGGTATACCTGACGAGAATATTTGTCGTAATTTGCCGAACGCTGCCCTGCCGAGTTGAATCCGTCGATTGTCCTTTCGGTCGTAGTTGGACTTACCTAGTCGGACTATTTGTCCCAGGTAAACATACTCGTCAACAACTTCGAGCTTACTGCTCCCAGCAACAATCGCCATAGGTCTGTCATGAACATTAAACATGATCTTTGTTTTGTCTGTGTTCATCTTAAGACCTATCCGTTGGGAGACACTATTGACGTCATTGAGCATAGTGCTTAGGTCCTTCAGAGATTCTGCCATATGGACTGGTATAGCCGGCAGGTAAAGTGGCAGACTACTCTGTGTGGTACTTTTCGGTCTTCTGTACAATATTTCGCAGGGTATGTATGTGGTCTATGGTACTGAAGCCTTTTCGGAAAGCGGATTGTTCGGGACGCTGTAAATCGTCGAATCTGCGTGTGAGACGATCCGTAATGACTTTCGAAAACAGCACGTAGACGCGGTCAGGAGGCAAAACGGTCTGTAGTTCTTCAAGAGAGTGTGGTCGCCTCTCTTGAAGAACAAGTGCGGTGTCTTCTTTTCCAAGCTTCCGGAGTAGTGCCACCATGGGGGACGGAATTGAAGAGCTTCTGAAGGACTTTAAGTACGGGTGTTCCACCCGCTTTCAGAAACTCCGCTGTAATTCCATACTTGCCTGGGACCTTGCCGTTTCAAGGTACTGGAGAGAGAGCCATTCTGATCTCGCTAAGACAGAAGTCCTGGATATCATAGAATAGTGTCGGATAAGACTTGCTCTTGGATCGTTACTCACACTTGCGTGTGGTTCCAACGATGATGTGTACAGCTACCCATAGAACCTCTTTCTGGCTCTTTCTGGCAGACAGATCTCTGGGAAAGACTGGAGCCCTGGTTCCGCTTGATCACATCTTCAATATGAGCAGTATTAAAGTTACGTACATCCCATCGTATGTATTTGGAGTCTGTCTGTTCAGTTGCCTGTATGCTATTAAATCTGTTGAAGACTTCAGCTTCATTTCCCGTCTAACAGCCATGATATTATGAGTGTGATCTGAGAGTTTTTGTGTGCTTCTGCGGCGGGTCTTACAGAACTTAGCTACGACTGCATGGTCAATTTCCACGAGCTTGTCATTCATATCGTCCACTTCATTGCCGTCTTCTAGGCACTAAAAACTGTTTTGTAACTCGAGCTGAAAGTTTTCGGGGCTTTGGATTACAGCACGAAAGGGACGGAACGTTGACCTCATTAGACGTGACGTCTCCAACTTCACGTATAGGTTTAGTGTGCCTCTACCATTCGTTGGTCGCTGCCAGTTTCTACCCTTGCGATTACTGAGACAGCACTGAACAGTTGCCGTCTAGTCGTCTATGAAGTCTCATTTTTTGTCAAACCGTCGGGGCTAGATCAGGACCACTTTCTGTGGGGCCGCTTTTAATTCTTCGGTCACATCAAAATGTGGAATGCCGTGCACGCGTGTTTCACAATAACGAACAGTTTTTTTGTCTTTTGGCGACAAATAATTGAAAGGATAACTCTGCCGAAACAAATAATGATCGATAAACACATCATTTTTATTGGATAGTTTTACGTCTAGAATAGCCATTTCTCTACATTGAAAATGTTTATGAGGGTATGTAATGTAAAATCCGTCCATGTCGATGATGTATCTAATATTTTTCATTCTTCATTACTTCCCATCATCCCATTTCTTCCTTCTGCTATTGTCTTCCTGTAATTTAAGTAAACAGAATCACATTCACTAATGATCACTAATGACTGTCATTGTTAAAAAAGTATTTTTAAACTTTTTACTTTCTGCTATTGTCTTTGTATTTATGGCTAGGAAATGTCCGCGGCGCGGTCTCAATGCGTGTTGGCAAACTTCACATGCCTTCGAAATTTTCTCAGACATGCAGGTTTCCTCACGATGTTTTCCTTCACCGCCGAGCACGTGGTAAATCAGCACTTAAAATTGCAATTAACAATTTAATTGATGCCGGCGGTGATCGAACCCGGGTCGCGTACTGTGAAATTAACATTTTGCGCTAACCATCTGAGCTACCACGGCTTAATCATATACACACACAATATTTAAATATAATTTGTTAACACTAAATCATACACACCTAAGAAAATAACAGAAAGAAAAGTAAGTTTGGTTATAGAATAAACACTTAAAATTGCAATTAACAATTTAATTGGTGTTGGCGGGGATCGAACCCGCGTCGCGTACTGGAAAATTTACAGCTTGCGCTAACCATCTGAGCTACCACGGCTTAATCATATACACACACAATATTTTAATATAATTTGTTAACACTAAATCATACACACGTAAGAAAATAACAAAAAGAAAAGTAAGGTTGTCAATAGAATAAACACTTAAAATTGCAATTAAAAATTTAATTGGTGTCGGCGGGGATCGAACCCGCGTCGCGTACTGTAAAATTTACAGCTTGCGCTAACCATCTGAGCTACCACGGCTTAATCATATACACACACAATATTTAAATATAATTTGTTAACACTAAATCATACACACGTAAGAAAATAACAGAAAGAAAAGTAAGTTTGGTAATAGAATAAACACTTACATCTATGGCCTTTGATGCCTTGAAGAAACACAAATATAGTATTGATAGATCCACTGCGGTTAAACGACCATACACTAACTCCATGACTGCAGTTGCTTGGTCTTATATAGTACCAGTAAGTAATAATTCTAATCTAAAGAATTTCTACAGTGGAATTGATAATAACTTTATGCGTCAACAAGCTTATCTAACATTCTGTTGTTTATCTCATCATTACTTCGTGTCGTCTTGTTCAGTGTATCGATGACTCAAATACGTACAAAAATAATACAAAATAATGCAATTTAATATTTAGAAATCACTATAATTGATCATTCCTATGTTTGTCATTGAGTAGATTGTACTGTAATAATCTACTAGTAGCAGTAATATCATGGATACACTAGATGTACAACAACATCTGAAAAAGATTCACCCCAGTCTAGAAAATAATGTTTATGTTGCTAATAGACTGCCCATGTACACCCACGTACCGACGTATATACCTAGTCAGGTCATAAGTATTGTCACACAGTAAAAACTTCTTTTAGAATGCTGGCCACAAAAAAGTTTATTGAATTCGAATTTCGAATTGTTCATGAAAATAAAACTGTATACTTTTTAGAATTTTACTAATTTTTTAATATGGAGTGGACGTTTAAAGAAGACCGTGTTGCAGTTATTGCGTTGCATCGTTGCGGTTCCGCGCCCATTCAAATTTTTGACATACTGAAAAATTTGAATATAACCAAAAGATTCGTTTATCGTACCATCAAACGATACAATGAAGACTCTAGTGTAGATGACAGGTCAAGAAGTGGTCGCCCTCGGTCTGTTAGGACTCCAGCAGTGATAAAAGCTGTGAAGGTGCGAATTCAAAGAAATCCCAAACGTAAGTAGAAACTGTTGGCCCTTCAGATGGGGTTAAGCAGAACCACGGTGAAAAGGGTGTTAAATGAAGACTTAGGGCTTCGGGCATATCGAAGAAAAACAGGACACCGTTTGAATGCTCGTCTAATGGACCTGAGACTGAAGAGATGCTGCGCTTTGTTGAAGCGGTACGCGAGAAAAAATATCGGGAAATTCTTTTTTCGGATGAAATATTTTTTTTACCGTAGAAGAGAGCTACAACAAACAAAATGATAAGGTGTACGCACACAGTAGTGAAGAAGCGAGCAACCGTATTCCGCGTGTCCAACGAGGTCATTTTCCATCCTCGCTCATGGTATGGTTGGGAGTTTCTTATTGGGGCTTAACAAAGGTACATTTTTGTGAGAAAGGTGTAAAAACGAATGCAGTTGTGTATCAAAATACAGTCCTGACGAACCTTGTGTAACCTGTTTCTCATACCATGTTCAATAACAGGCACTGGGTATTCCAACAAGATTCGGCGTCAGCTCATAGAGCGAAGAGCACACAAGACTGGCTGGCGGTGCGTGAAATCGACTTCATCCGGCACGAAGACTGGCCCTCCTCCAGTCCAGATTTGAATCCGTTAGATTACAAGATATGGCAACACTTGGAGGAAAAGGCGTGCTCAAAGCCTCATCCCAATTTGGAGTTACTCAAGACATCCTTGATTAAGGCAGCCGCCGATATTGACATGGACCTCGTTCGTGCTGCGATAGACGACTGGCCGCGCAGATTGAAGGCCTGTATTCAAAATCACGGAGGTCATATTGAATAAACTATAGTGTCATAAGAATCTATGTTTTAAGTTCATTTTGGTATATAAATGGTTACATAATGAATAAACTTGTTTCAATTATTTTATATTAAACATGTGATGGAATTTATGACCTGACTAGGTAATATGCAATTTGGGTACAGATGATAAACCAGGGTCACATTGGGTAGCTTTATATATCGATACAAATGGCGTCGGTCAATATTTTGATTCATACAGACGAGCACCTGTATGATATCATCTAGAGTTTTTAAAAAGGAATTGTAAAAGATGGAACTGGAATGTTGATAGGATTCAGAATGAGTGGACTTCAGTTTGTGGCGAATATTGCTTAATGTATTTGCTATATAAGTTTCAGGGATGTTCAATGCATAGTTTTACGAGTATTTATTTATTTATTTATTTATATTTCCTACTAACATCTACCATTACAGGGAAAACCTAAATCGATAAATGTAGCATCTCAATTCAAAAAGTAACAATTCAAATGGTAAAAGATTACTAATTACAACACAATAATTAATTTAAATAACAATGCATAATAATTAATTTCAATGAAAATACATTACAATCAATTGCACCTATAATACAATTTAAGAATAATATATTGTATATAATGTCACTTTTGCGAACTCACTCCGTGAACATGAAAAGAAGTCCAACTTCTCAGCTACCAAGTTTAGTATGTGTATCGTTCGCGTGAGGGGGGTATTGCGAACCAGTTTAGTCCTGCCGCGTGGCATCGCGAGCAAGCTCGGCCGCCGTCGCCGCTGTACATACCTATCAGGTACGCATAAGCCTATCCACTGCAGCACACCCGGGTTGCTGATGTAACCACGGAACACCCTTAAAATGTAGGTTACCAGCGCCAGATCTCTTCTAGTTTCCAACTTGTTGTATCCAACCATACCTATAACAAACAGGGTTGGATACATCAAGGGGTAGGATGGATAAACCCCATAAAGCTTATGATATATAAATCGCGCGAATTTATTCTGAATGCGCTCCAGCATACGATTGTATTTATTTTTATGTGGAGCCCATATTGCCGAGTTACACGGTTGTTACACCATATTTACGAGTATATTTACAGGGAACACATTGTACAACGATATTTTAGTGAATGAGATGTTTCACTCCTATTTTATAGATAATAAGTAATAGTGTCGATAGGAACAAAGGAGTATAATACAATAGCACCACGCTGAGGAAGAATAGATAATGACGGTATTGAACGAACAATAGATAAGTAGATAAGGACAATGGAGCGCTAATGACGGTTGAGGCCTACACCGGATATCAATTAGATAAGAGTTAATTGATCTGCACATCTCCGGAACCGTGCATCCTACGCAAAAATGGACCGCAGATTCGTGATCAGAGCATGCCAAAACCTCTATTGTTTTTTTTTTTAGGATCGTGAGTCGACGAATGTCGTACTTGTACCACTTCTGACTCAGTGCGCCAGAACTGGTACAACGTAACTACTTATATCCTCATACATTTCCTCCACCTTCACATTGGGATGTGCTGATGCTGGTGGTGATTCTGAGTATATGGTACGCAACCCTCGTAGACACACTCCCAATCTTTACAACGTTGTTAACGAGAGACTTGTGGACGATAAATCCAACACCTCGTTGGGACAGATGGTGGCCCTCCCAGTGATAGAAGAAGTTGCCGGATTCGAGAATCACCGTGTCCTCCTTCTCTCTTCGGACCTCGGATAATCCAATAATATGCCAGCGTAACTTGTCTACCTCTTCTTACAGCTCCAGTATCTTCTCGTCAGATCTCAGGGTGCGTGCGTTGTATCTTGCCAGGCCGAGTCGTTTTAGGTGGCAACCGAACCTCCACCGGAAATTCTTAGCATCCTCTGCCTCGCTGTTATCATGGGCGCCACCGTAGCCAGGAATAGCGGGACCGCTGGGGACTGGGGGTCGTCTATTTGTGTCGTTGCTCATGGGGGGTGTACTGCCATAGTTGCCACGCTTGGCGAGTGGGTTGGCAACCGCAGTATTTTGTTGTACAGTTGCTGTTATCAGGACGATGGTCCTGCCTGTTTCCCTCTGCCGCCTTGTACGACACCCACCTGAAGATGTAGGGTGGTGGATATTTTTAACCGCCACTGCACGGCATGAATAAATAAATGACTTTTCTAATCTGATTTAAAATTATTATTCGTCGACCAATATTCTACTACCAGTAATAAGATAACATTGAATTAAAAAGATAAATAAAATTATACTGTTACATTTTATTGTTACTTTTTTATTACTTTTTTCCGAACGCAACCCAATAGAAAGAAGTATCATGATCTTTCTGATGACCTGCGATTTCAATATATATTAGGTATGGGTGTATTATTTTTATCAGCTGCTTTTTTATTCTTGTAAGCGACACTTTTCCGGCTAATGTACAGAAAACTTTAGTATTTTTTATTTGAAATAATTCGTAGGTTTAATGTTGCAGAAAATGTTCCATGCCGCTACCAATGGATATAATACCTACGCTATGGCACACTTATTTACATCGAAACATTAATAATCATCTGCATAAAATTCTAAACAAACCTTTTACACAAGAAAGTGAACTTTGAGATCAGTCTATATTGCTAACAAGAGGTCCGTGATTTAAAATTTCTTGCAGCTTTTTATAGAAAAACATGACTAACTAGCTTTATTAGTGATTAGCAAAAAGCCCTGAGCCGTGGTAGCTCAGATGGTTAGCGCTCGCTGTTAATTTCTCAGTACGCGAGCAAACCGGATTCGATCCCCGCCGGCACCAACGAAATTGTTAATTGCAATTTTCTTGTTTATTAATAGTTTCTTACGTGTTATGTAATGTCTAATTTTTGTAATAATTGGTTATGTTGCAAATCATCTGTGTTTTGAGTGAATAGGCATATCTCACGCGAGTTACTTCAGATACTTGTTTTGATCAATAATTCCAACAGTCATCATCATCATCATCATTACAGCCCTTCACAAGTCCACTGCTGAACATAGGCCTCCCCCAAGGTATGCCACAAAGCACGGTCCTGAGCCACCTGTATCCATCGACTTCCTGCATGTCTTACCAGGTCGTCACTCCATCTAGTGGGGGGTCGCCCTAAACTTCGCCTACGGGTACGAGGCTGCCACTCGAGAAGCTTTTTTCCCCAACGGTTGTCGGTTCTTCGAGCTATATTGCCGCCCCATTGCCACTTCAGCTTACTAATCCGTTGGGCTATGTCGGTCACTCTGGTTCTACTACGGATATCCTAATTTCTAAGTTTATCACGCAGAGAAACTCCGAGCAATAGCCCTCTCCATAGCTCGCTGAGCGACTTTGAGCGTCTTCATACGGCCAGCAGTGAAGGACCACGTCTCAGTTCCATATGTCATCACTGGCAACACGCACTGGTTGTACAATCTGGTTTTCAGAGGTTGAGGTATACCTGACGAAATGTGTCTTAATTTCCCGAACGCTGCCCAGCCGAGTTGAATCCGTCGATTGACCTTTTTTTTATAGAATAGGGTGACAAACGAGCACACAGTCCACCTGATGGTAAGCGGTTGCTGCGGCCCATAGACATCTACATCTATCTTCCATTACAAATCAAAATGCAGATGCGTTGTCACCCGTGAGAACTGAGATGGAATGCCTCATTTCCAGTAAAAAGGGTCTCCGGTTCTCTACACTCACCATACGAAATACTGCAGCATTAAGCTACTATTTCACGCTGGTATTCTGTGAGAGCGTGGTCCTCCCCCGGTCGAGCCGACCCATTCGCGCTACAACTATACTACTAATATAACTGCAGCATGGCTCTACCACGTAATCTACGTCCAACTATATCCGAGTCCGAGTAGATAAGTCCAACTTCGACCGAGAGGTTATTTTATATTTTGATTACTTATCTACTCGGACTGTTTGTCCCAGGTAAACGTACTCGTCAACAACTTCGAGCTTAGTGCTCAGAACAACTGTCGGCATAGGTGTGACATGGACATTAAACATGACCTTTGTTTTGTCCATGTTCATCTTAAGAGCTATCCGTTGGGCGGCACTATTGAGGTCATTGAGCATAGTGCTTGAGTCCTCCAGCGATTGTGCCATAAGGACTATATCGTCGGCAAATCTAAGGTGAGTGATGTACTCGCCATTGACTTTGTTTCCGGCAGCGACACGCCTATCCACATCTAAATCACATCTTCCATCCCGGCTGAAAGCACTCCCCAAGTATACAATTTCATTTACCTGTTCTAGACATTCCTGATTTACCCATATTTCACATTTCGTTCTCTCTTCGTCCTTTTCAAATACCAGAACCTTAGTTTTATTAGCATTCAAACGGAGACCTTTAATTTCACATTCCTCTTTCATACACGTGACTAATGCCTGCAGTTCTGCTTCTGATGGTGCAATAAGCACTGCATCATCAGCATACAGCAGACAATTAACTTTTATGTCACCCAATTTCACACCCAAACAGCTATCTTTCAGCTTCTGTAAACAGCTGTCGAGATACAGTATGAACAGCCAGGAAGACATGACACAACCCTGTTTTACGCCCGCTTGGACGCTAAACATGGGTGACAGGTCATGCCCTACCCGCACACAGGCTTTACAGTCATAGTAGAGTGACTGCACAGCCCTTAACAATCGACCATCCACACCATATCCCGGCAACAGTTCCCACATTTTCTTCCTTATAACCTTATCAAATGCTTTCTCCAGATCCACAAAAGCACAGAAAATCCTCTGGTTAACACTCAGAAGCTTCTCCGTGATCATGCGGAGAGAAAACATTTGATCCGTGCATCCTCTTCCAGGTCTAAATCCGCATTGTGCCTCCCATAAGAATCTTTCCGATTTCTCTTGCATCCTGCGTGTCAAAACCTTCGAATAAACTTTACTTGCTAAACTGGTCAAGCTGATCGCCCGATAGCTCCCGCAGTCAAAATGTGAACCTTTACCTTTATATAAAGGCACAATGACCGCGGATCGCCAATCATCCGGGACATCTCCCGTCCGCCAGCACAAATTGCACAGCAGATGAAAGCTGTCCCAGACGCGAGGCCCACCGTACTTGACCATTTCAGCAGTAACTCTGTCTAGTCCCGCAGCCTTACCACATTTCAAACTTCGAATCGCACGTTCAATCTCTTTCATGCTGATGACCTCAGTGTCATCGAGGTCCGTGTCTGGCGTGCCAGTCACGGCGTCACCCCCGGATCCTTCACTAAGATCATGACACGCATACAATTCTCTATAAAATTCACTCCATCGCTGCATGACGTCCGATTTTTCTGAGAGGACGTCATTGGTTCTCGAAAGCACTTTGTTCATTCTTAAAGCTGTCGCACCACTCCGGGACCTTCCAACCTCTTTCCAGAAGAGTTTGGAGTTTTCCCTAAAGTTGTGCGACAACCTCTCGTCCGCTTCTATTCTACACCTTTCACGTACTTCCTCAATCAATGTTTTCGCATGAACTTTCTGCAGCTTATATCTTTCTTTCATCTTCTCTCTCATATGCTCATCGTTACTAGAGGCTAAGTAGTCTAACCATGCTTTTTTCTTCTTTTTTACAGCTTCTTTCACTTCGTCATTCCACCATGCATCTCTTCTTTTACTACTACCTCTTTTTGTCGTACCACATACTTCTTCCGCTGCACTTACCATTCCATCCCTAAGGTTCTGCCATATTCTCTCCACACATTCTTTCCTGCCATCGATGGTGTCAAGCTTTTCGGCTACCCTCGTGTGATATTTGTCCCTAGTATCCGCTTCCTGAAGCTTCCAGCTTCGGATGCGACAGACCGACTGTGGTTCTGTTACTGTCGTCCGGTGGCGCCAACCCGCGAACAAACCCCTAAATCTAGTAATTACTAGATAATGATCCGTTCCCAGGTCAGCACCCCTGAACACTCGTGTATCCATCACCTGTTTTCGCAGTCGGTCATCCACCAGGAACAAATCAATCATACTTCTCTCATTCTTTCTTTCTCTAGTGTACATATGGATCTTCCTGTGATTAAACATAGTGTTTGTCACAAGAAGACCCTTTTCCTTGCATACAGCCAGTATAAGCTTGCCAGCATCATTAACCCTTTTATCTCCAAACTTTCCAAGCACCGACTCGTATCCTGGTCGAGCGATGCCTACCCATCCATTCAAATCACCACATACAACAGTTCTTTCGTTTCCCTTAACCAAATCTAGAACTTCTCTTACATTCTCCCAAAACTCCTCCAGCTCAGCCCTGGACGACGAAGCTACCGGCGCATAAACAGCCAAAAGGAATAACTTCGTCAGTCCCATTTTGAAGCGAACCCAGAGAAGTCTTGAGTTCACAACCTTGTATTCAGTCATAAGATCGACCAACCGGGACGACAACAGCACTCCCACTCCTTGGCAGGCGTTCTCGCTTTCCGGGACTCCGGACCATATAGCTAACGTCCCGCCAGGGAGCTCTTCAATACCACTGCCTTTCCGTTTGGTCTCCGACATACACACGACATCTAATTCTCTTTCTTTCATTATTTCGATCAACTCATTCGTCTTTTCTCTCATGCCTCCTCTAACATTCCACGTGCCAACTCTGCACTCCGTCCTCCACCTTCCGCCGTGTCGGGCTGTGCGTGACGGGTGGCGGTCCCCATCGCCGCTTTGCGCGCTGCATTCCACACCAACGGGGACGAGCTGGTGTGCGTCGCCTTGGGGGGACGCCCTAACCCTCGTTCGCATGGGTGCGCAGCTGTGTAGAATTGCAGCCCTGAAAAGGGCTGGCAGGGGTCGCGACGAGCACGCTTCTACAATGACCCCCATTATTTCTCAAAATTATTAAATGGTTTAGCCTGCAAATATTACATACATAATACATAAACACTCACGCCTGTCACCCAGAAGGGTAGGCAGAGACTACAGACTTCCATTTAGCACGATCCTGACATACCTCTCTTGCCTCTTCCACATCCATATACCTACGCATACATGCTCGTCGGTTAAGGGTACTCTTAATTTGGCCCATTTTTAGTATATCGCCAATTTGGTCGACAAACTTTCGCCTAGGACGTCCCTTTCCGACTCTTCCATTCACTTCTGCAATATATATTTGCTTTGTCAGTCTTTCCTCATTCATTCTTTCTCCATGACCAAACCACCGAAGCATTCCTTTTTTAATCCTGGTCACAACATCATCTTGCAAACCACACCCTTTTTTATTACACAGTTTCTCACCCTGTCACTCAGATTCAGCCCTAACATACTCCTTAGCGACCGCATTTCTACTGCATTTATTCTACTCTCGTGCTTCTTCTGCCACACCCTACTTTCACTACCATACGTTAAAGTAGGGACTAATACAGCACTGTGAATTGCCATACGTGCCTTTTTTGACACATTCTGACTTTTCACAATAGCGTGTAGAGCCCCATTTACTTTATTTCCTGCATTCACTCGTCGTTCAATATCCTTATCATATCTCCCATCCCTGCTGAATACACATCCCAAATATACGAACTCATCCACTTGCTCAATTAACTCTCCTTCTATTCTTATTTCACATACCGTTTTGCTTTATTCTTTCAAAAACCATCACTTTCGTCTTACTTGCGTTCACTTTCATTCCCCTTTCTTTTAATGACCTGTTCATTAATGTAACCATCATATGCAACTCGGCCGCCGACGACGCAAGTATGACTTGATCATCGGCGTACAAAAGGCATTTGATGGTTAACTCACCCATTCTTAACCCGCATTCTTCAACTTTCAAATTTTCCAAACAACTGTCCATAAATAGGTTGAACAGCCACGGGGAAGCTACACAGCCCTGTCTGACACCTTTATGGATGCCAAACCAGTCCGAGTAAGCCCCGTTGATCCTAACACAAGCATTTGAGTCCCTATACAGAGACTTTAGTGCCTGTATTAAACCAGCGCTCAACCTAAATAAGTTCAGCGTTTGCCATAACACGTCCCTGTCCACTCTGTCATAAGCCTTTTCCAAGTCCATGAACGCACAAAAAACTTTTTGGTTTTTCGCCAAAAACTTCTTCGCAATCATACGCATGGAAAAGACTTGATCTGTACACCACATTCCCTTTCTAAATCCCGCTTGCACATTACAAATTTTTTCACCAGTTTATACAGTTTTCTCACAATGCTAAGAAGGCTGATACCACGGTAGTTTTTACAGTCCTGCTGTGACCCGTTTCCCTTATATATTGGGACTATCACGGCTTTGCACCAGTCTCCCGGTGCCCGCTTTAGTTCCCAACTTAAATTAAACAAGGTGTACAGCAGGCCTGCCACCACTTCCTCTCTAGCCCTTAGCATTTCGAGTGAAACTCTATCATATCCGGCTGCCTTACATACTTTCATGCTTTTCATTGCTTTCATTATTTCATCTATACTTATCTCCCTATCTCTTTCATCTTCTTTCGGAATTTCTATTTCATTTAATTCCCACGTCTCCTCACTCATAAATACGCTTTCAAAATATGCCTTCCATCTCTTTAGACTCAACACTTCATCATTCAGAATACAGCCATTCTCGTCTCGTATCGCATTCAATCTAGGCTGGTTTGAATGTCCCCTGGTATTTCTTAAAATCGTAACAAAACAATGAGAAATAGCCTGGGCCAAACAAAAAAATGAATAAAAATAACGGCTCTAGACTTCTTCAATACACAACATCTTAGTTTAATTTTACGCAGTAGTTCGTCTTTTATGTATATATGTAATTATCTTTCAATTTAGTAATCCTGTTCCATCTATACCGCAGTTAATACAATTAAAGTCAAGATTTTTATTTTGGAAATTTGTCTACATCAATTTATTATATCCATCACTCAAGACCTTCTGCTGCATCCAGGATCAGGATATTGGGCAAACATATGGTCCTTCGAGCCGGATCTGAACCTGCGACCTATGACCGACCCAATATAGTTTGGAAAAAGGCTATGCATCTTACATAATATATATCGTAGCAGAAGGCGTTCTGTAGTTCAGCCTACCCATACACAAAAAATAAAAATATTTTTTTTCATTCGCGCCATCTAGTATTTAAGCTTCGTATACGTAGAGACTAGGAATTCATCTACTTCTGTGTGTAAAAGTTACTATATTCAATGACATATGTTATTTTATAGCTTCCAAAGGCTGCATGCTATCACCAACGCTGTTTCTTCTGCATATCAATGACATGTTACAAACCGGTAATATTCATTGCTAATCTGACGACAATTGGTGATGCTTTACACACCAGCCGTGCCAATATTTCTCGATAAAACGGCGCAGAGTACCGGGACAAACTTGAGTCTGAAGTCGAAACTTTGTTGAACAAAGTCTCGGACTGGGGGCGACTAAATCTAGTCCCGTTTAATCCCCAGAAGACACAAGTTTGTGCGTTTACCGCTAAAATAACCGTTCGTCGTATCTCCTCGTTTTCAAGGCACTCCCTTTGTTGCCTCAGCCAGTATCGGAATCCTCAGCGTCGACATATCGAGTGGCGTGCAGTTTCTTGGTCACTTGGAAGAGAAGCCCAAATTGGCTTTTAAAAAGCTTGGCGTGCTCAGCAGAGCGGGACAGTATTTCATTTAGAAGAAGTTTTCTTCCTTGTGGAATCGACTACCACCAGAGATTTTTCCGGACCGATACGACTTAGGGACCTTCAAGAAAAGTGCCTACACTTTTTTAAAAGGCCGGCAACGCATCTGCAATTCCAGGGGAATTGCAGTTGTTCATGGGCGGCGGTAATCACTTACCATAAGGTGAGCCGTATGCTCGTTTGCCCACTCCTATAAAAAAATTGCTTTGTGTCGAATGGTGTTGATTTTAAAGCAATGATATGATATGATGACCTAGTACAATACAGTATAATGTCCGATTACTGCGATAGCTATTTCTACGAATAATGTTCCATTTACACAAAAACCCAAATAAAAAAAAAAAATTGACTCACAGATGTGGGGTCAATATATTTTTTATATAATAAGGGTGACAAACGAGCATATAGTCCACCTGGCGGTAAATGGACGTTGTGGCCCATAAACATCATCTATAATTATCTTCAATTAAAAATCAATATGCAGATGTTTTGTCACCTTCGAGGACTAAGGTGAAATGTCTAGTTTCCAGTAAAAAAGGTCTCCGGTTCTATACGCTCACCACACGATACACAACAACATTGAGTTTCTATTTTAGGCTGGTATGTGAGAGTGTAGTCCAAGCCCGGTCGAGCCGACCGATTTGTGCTACAACCATAATATAGCTACCAGCTAGTAAAAAGTGTCTCCGGTTCTCTACATTCACCACACGAAACACAGCAGCATTAAGCTGCTGTTTTCCGCTGGTATAATATATGGTCTAGGTTGAATCACAAAAGTGGGGTTGATACAAAGTGGTGGTTCCCCCACAGATGTCGGGTTGCTGGTGCAGTTCGCGCAGCTGGAGCGAGCGCACGGCAGCGGCGAGCGCGCCGAGGCGCTGTTCGAACAGCTGCTGGCCGTGTACCCGCAGCGCGTCGACGTCTGCGCCGTGTACGTAGACATACTGGTCAAGAGCGGCGACGTGGAGAAAGTCAGGTGCGTGTACCAATGTTGCCTTTATCAGTAAAAACTGTATTTCATCATTACAGCCCTCCGCAAGTCCAATGCTGAACATAGGCCTCCCCAATGAATGTCACAAACCACAGTCCTGAGCCACCTGCATCCATCGAGTTACCAGGCGGTCCCATAATGAACTGGCCTGATATAGTTCAACGCGACATGTCGCTACATGTTGTGTTGCATTAAATAGTACGTTTATCGTGCACTTAATATAAGAAACATGCATCGACATGAAATGCTTAGTCTTAGTTTAACAGGCATTTGAATAACGAGAGTCGCGTATTTTTTCAAAATGTCGAAAACTGAGTATTGAAGTGTCATAAAGTTTCTGTTCAAAGAAGGTTTATCCCCTGCCCAAATAAAAGAACGATTGGATGGCGTGTATAAGGAGTCTGCCCCCTCCTATAGCACAGTGAAAAATTGGGTGAAAGAGTTTCGCCTCGGGAGAGAAACCGTCGAAGACTTTGGCCACGACGGTCGACCTGTGGAAGTGCTTACTCCCGAAACGATTGCTCTTATCGAAGAGGAGGTTCTGAGTGACCGCCGTTTGAAGATTAGAGAAATTGCAGCAAGGCTTGGGCTCTTTAAGAGTACTGTTCATCGCGCGATCCATGAACATCTTCACATGAAAAAAGTGAGTGCAAGATGGGTACCGAAACTTCTTTCAGCGGTACAGAGACAGGAAAGAGTGCGCTGCGCTTCGGAGTTTTTGGATCTTTGTGGCGAAAATCCAAAGACCGTGATCGAGCGGCTAGTGACTGGTGATGAAACTATGATCTTGTATTATGATCCACAAAGCAAGCGCGAGTCAATGGAATGGCGTTATAAGGGTGAAAAGCCCCCTAGAAAGGCAAAGGTGCAACAATCGACTAAAAAACTGATGTGCACAATATTTTGGGATTTTCAAGGCATTTTGATGGTGGATTTTAAAGAACGTAATACAGTCGTGAACGGCGAATATTATGCTTCTTTAATATATAAATTACGAGACAAGATAAAGGAAAAACGAAGAGGCAAGCTGTCTAAAGGTGTCCTGTTGCTCCATGACAACGCCCCTGTTCGTACCGCTGGTGTTTCGAAGGATGCAGTTCGTCAATGCGGGTTCACAAAGTTCAACATCCACCTTACAGTCCAGACATGGCCCCGTCCGACTATTATTTATTTCCAAATTTAAAGCGGGACTTAAGAGGAAGAAAATTTTCAAGCGATGAAGAGTTGCAGGCGGCCGTCTTCAGTCATTTTGAGGATAAAAAATGTGATTATTTTGATTAAAACTACTTTTACGGATTTTATCGCGTTTATTTTTACTTTTTATTTTTATTTTTTAATTCCCGACGTTTCGGGCGCTTTCCAGCACCCATGGTCACGGGGGACTGAGATGACTGACGTCCCGATGTCATTGTTAAACCCGGAGTACCTTCAGCTTTTTTAATTATTGTTTATGGTCTCAAAAGTCAAAAAAGCTGAAGGTACTCCGGGTTTAACAATGACATCGGGACGTCAGTTATCTCAGTCCCCCGTGACCATGGGTGCTGGAAAGCGCCCGAAACGTCGGGAATTAAAAAATAAAAATAAACGCGAAAAAATCCGTAAAAGTAGTAAAATCATGTGTAGTGTTCGCGTAAATATAAGAAATCATTATGTGATTATTTTTATAAAGTTTTAGAGATGTTGATTCACAGATGTCAGAAGTGTGTTAGTATTCATGGTGATTATATTGAAAAATAAAATTGGTTTCGTTTCATTTCCTTCATTGGTTCATAGTTAGGCCAATTGATTATGGGACCGCCTACGTACATCTAGTGAGTGTCTGCTCTACATTTCGCCTGCCGGTATGAAACTGCCACTCGAGAAATTTTCTTTCCCATCGGTGGTTTTTGTGTGGCTAATGTAATAACCGAAACTGTTCACTTGGCATTATTATAATCTGTTACAAAATAACATCATTACAAGTCTTAAAAAACTATAGTCTTCAGCTATAGAAAATTTATAATCAATAACTAAAGATCCTGGCAACAACAGTGTTGTCACTAATACACTTGGTTACACCTAAAGCACAGTATCCAAACAGGTTGTTGGTTCGTACATGGCCGACCCATTGACACTACAGCTTAGTAATATGTTGGGCTATGTCGGTTACTCTGGTTCTATTGCGGATATCCTCATTATTAAATCTATCATAATAAGAAATCCCGTGCATAGCCCTTTCTATAGCTCGTTAGCAACATGGAGCTATAAAAACCTCTTTCATTAATTTACACGCTTTACTGTTGCTTAAAAGCTGTAAAATAGTATTCGACTGTTTTTTTTTCTTTATTTATTTGTTTTTTTAACTTTATTTATTTTCAGGCAAGTTATGGAGCGAATGACGTCACAGAAACTACCAGCGCGTAAAATGAAAGTGCTTTATAAAAAGTGGATAGAGGTAGAAGAGAAAATGGGAGATCAAGAACACGTCGACAACATTCGAAAACGCGCTATGGAGTACATAGATAAGGCTAAATTTTAAAAAATAAAACAATTCTTATTAATATGTGTTTTTATTGAACATCGAATTAATCGAAAAAATTACGCCGCATAAAAAATATAAAAATAATAATAATGAATTAATACTTATCGATGGCATTTATCAAAACGAACAAAAGAAAACAGAGTATGAAAGATATTCTGTAACTGATATAAAGTAGGTAAATGAAGTATCTAAACACATTTAACAACCAGTTAATGCCTTTAGGGATGGCATTCATGACAGTAAGTTTTTTTTTGTCGTTATTATGGGGATTTACCATTACCATTAGAGTCCACTATAGGCCTCCCCCATAGATTGCCTCATAGGGGGGATTTTTTTTATTTTTAGTCATTTACTGATCGAGACAAGGTGCAGGTGCTGATTGAGGTGTGGGTGCATTTAAGAATGTACGTGTCCCGTGGTTGCACTACGGTATATTAGCGCTGTTTATCATGCTATATTTAAAGCACAGACCCGTCGTCTACTTGTTGATCGAAGTTAAACCACAATGTTATAATTACATTTTGTTAGTATTTGTTTGCTTGGTTACTTTTATTATTGTTTGTTTCTTATTAATTAAATTACGAAGGTTTGTACCTTAAAGCAAATATTTAAACATAAAAGTTTTATTAGACTTTAAAGAGTTATCTTTCTTAATATTATTACATTTTGGCATCGGTGGGGGTGGGGGTGGGGGTGGAGGTGGTTGAGGAAGCGTCATATCATCAGTATCGATATTCGCTTTTGATACTGCACCGTCATTTTGATTATCCATATTTGACGATACGAAGATTGGTGTATAGTTTCCATATATTGATATTGGTGGGCAAATAACATAACCTAATTTAGAGTAGAAGTCCTCTTGGCCTTTCGTGGATAAATGTACCATTTCCAAACGTAACATTTTCTTACAGTATTCCTCGACTTTGTTCATGAGAAATGTACCTAGCTTCTTTCCGCGCATTGTTTTAGTTATCACAACAGTTTCTATAAAACAACTTTTTGGCATGCTCGGAATACGAGTTAACTTGCAATGCCCTAATAACATGTTTCTATTATTAACAAGTACTAAGCTCGTAGGTAAAAAATCGCATGATGCCTGTAGTGACATCATCCTTGCAGTTTCGCTGCGAGGCCATTCTTCGTTGATCATTTCACAGCACTGTTTTAAGTATTCCGGGTGTTTATGTAAAGGTAGCACCTTAAGAAGGGTAAAATCCATTATGGAATCCTGAAATAAAATTGCAGATATTAATTAGAATTAGAATTCTGTGTTTATCTGCAGCTTTAATAGGTAATTTGGTTACCGTCAATATAGCAGTTTTGACGTTGGACAAAGGTTTTTATGGGAACATAACGAGCAACGGACATTTGCTCTTGTCATATTAAATGATTTGGAGTAGTATTCACGCAAAAGTAAAATGTATAAGCATGTGGGAGATCATTAGTGGAAACCGTTGCAATAGGAGCACAGATTTAAAAAGCAAGTCATTGCTATCGTTATCGCACCTTGCAATGCCATCATATTATCAAATGACTGCTGCATAGAGCAACAAGGGCGGCTGGCGGACCGGAGGAGCGTCCATATCGCTTTCCCCGATACAGAACCTTGTGTCATTTTTTGCGAGGGGAAATTTGCGCGCACAAAAAGATTGTCTGTCATGTATAGTCTTTCGTAACTCACATTTTTTTATAGGATAGGGTGACAAACGAGCACACAGTCCACCTGATTGTAAGTGGTTGCAGTGATCCATAAACATCTACATCAATCCTAACCTTACGAATCAGAATGCAGATGCGTTATCACCTCCTCACGGGTCCTCAAATCGAACGATTAATCTACGGTCCCTTCAACATTCGAAGAGATGTTGAAGGGACCGTAGATTAATCGTTCGGTTAGAGAGTGGTTGCTGTGGCCCATAGACATCTACATCTATCCTCGATCAAATCGAATCAAAATGCAAATGCGTTGTCATCCGTGAGGACTTACGGCCTGGCCACGGGGATCGGCGGCGCGAACGGCGAAGCGACAGGCGGGGCGAAATTCGCGCTGCGCGATTTGAGGGCCACGGGAAGTCACGTTTGCTGCCGCGACCAGATAGGCCGAGAGTGAAATGTCTTTATCAAAGTTATCTCGATATTGCTTAGAAAGTAATTGTTTTTTGATTCAAGACATAATATTTGGATGAGATTGCGGAGTACTTGATTTGAATAGGAATCGAGTTATAGATGGAGAATTCCCCAACAAATAGAATGCATCTAGAAAAAAATTTCGAGTAAATACCAGAATGAGCATTGAAACCTGCGATTATATTCTTGTTAATATTCAACCAGAATTGGAGTTAAAAGTCAATGCGGATAGAATTTTAAGTTGTTTTTGTCGGCCCGGCATTTTTCGCGGCGAAAACAACCAAAATATTTTGTTCCTATACTATTCGCCGCCCGACTCCGTGGCTTGCACCGTACTGATTCATACATTTGTTTCATTCGCCCGCCGCGCCGCCAGTCGCCCGCGCGATTCGCCCGGTAAATTTCGCCGGTCGCGTCGCCACTTGCCGCTACGCGTGGCATGCTTCATACATTTCTATACGTTTGTTTTAGTCGCTAGACGCCTCGCCGTTCGCGCCGCGCGAATTTTCGCTACGGCGAATGTCCTGAAGCCAGGCTGTTAGGTGGAATGTCTTGTTTCCAGCAAAAAGGATCTCCGGTTCTCTACACTCACCATACGAAACACAGCAGCATTAAGCTACTATTTTACGCTGGTGTTCTGTGAGAGCGTGGTCCTTCCCCGGTCGAGCCGACCCATTTGTGCTACAACTGTACTACTAATATAACTGCAACATGGCTCTACCACGTATAAAAATTAAAACAAAAAACCAACAATACCACACATATATATTGCATCGATCACATTGTATCGCTCGGTGCATATTGTATGAGGGCGAGCGGCTTGTAATGAGACAACACGATATATGATTGTAATATTTAGGTTTAAAAAGAAATATACGGCAAAAATTCAAAAATAACTTATATAAAGCCATTTTTTCGTAAATTTGACGAGGTAAATTTCCTTTTGTAGCAAAAAAACAACAATATTTTTAAAATTTAAGTCAACATATTATGAATTTTAATAAATAAATGAGGCTGTATGGGCGCAGATCTTTGTCTTTAAATAAAAACACATGAACGTCAGTTGTTCGGTGCTGTCATTGTCATCTGTCACTTAATGTCAAGCTAAGCTCAGTAAAACTTCGGGTATGTTCCGAAATACAACGCAGTGTACTGTCCAATGCAAATGACGTATCATTTGACACTTTATTGTACTAGCGTGCCGCCGCCATACAGTGTCGGATACCCGGCCATAATAAAACAATTTTTAATTGTGTGTTTGCCGAATGAAGCATGCCAGAATTTGTTTCTATTTATTCAAATACAAAAAATTATAGAATAAATGATGGTATATCCATTAGGAGGATATAATGATTTTTGGAGCACAAAATGACAAAATAATCGCCAACACTTTTCCAAACGGCGCAAAAGTATGACGTCATATACTGTCCAATGTTTTGAAACGAATCACCAGTATAGCGTCGGTTCATGACGTCATTTGCATTGGGCAGTACACTGCGTTGAATTTCGGAACATAACATACCCTTCATTATTTGTATTTCATAACTTCTATTATTTGCAATTAAACATCAATAATTATGAATAAAAATGTTACTGTAATCGTTTAGACACTTACCAAACAAATAACTTAACGCCTTACTATTGTATCAGTGTCCAAATTAGGTAAGTACATTTTTAAACCTACAAATTAGAACCACAAGCCTTCTCCTATGGTAGTACAGCCAAACTAACCTATTTTTAGCTGTCATGTTAATGTTGCGCGTTTGGTTCCATATTTCTGTTGGTTTTATAGGAAATTTGGGACATTCTAGATGGTTATAAATTGAGAAATAATATTTTTAAATAAACGTTAACATGATTGTATGCCGAAAATATCCGAATTAATCGTATAAAAAATGAATCGCAATAACTTTCAATACTTGACCTCAGACCAACTAAGAAAGATAGAATACCACGTGCTCACTTTCATGAAACCATTCCCAACTTCTTGACACACACCCAAGCACACATCTTGCTTTTTTCAGCTTGTATAGTTCATGCTAAATTTAAAAAAAAAGTGACGTTCAATGAGTGTTAGTACCCGGTTGACTGAGCTTTGCTCGGTATTTTTCGCTCGGTTTTTTTTTAATTCGTGTGTTTTGGACATTATATTTAGATACAAATTACATTCTGATGAAATATGATTAATATTTTTTGATCTGAGCGGACATAATAGCAAAAACTGAACTGGTTATTTGAATAAAAAATCGTGAGTGCAATTAGTTTAATTTAAATTTTCATGTTTTTAAAAAATACTAAAAAAAGGGCTCGAAATAATTGATTTTCTCAAAAAAGAAAGGAACTTGAAAAAAAAATTAAAAAAGTTGGTCGGTCGGTCTGGGCTCCAACTGGGGTTTTACGATTCTGTGACCGCCCATTATGCCAATTAAGCTATTTATAATCATTGACAATCTGTCAAAATTTACCTTCTTATTCTAACGATATTGTAGCAGTTTTTAATTGCATAAAAACACGTACAAAAAGACATTTTCTAAAAATAAATCCTAGCTAGATCGATTTATTATCCCCGAAACTCCCTGGACACTAAATTTTATGAAAATCGTTGGAGCCGTTTCTGAGATCCCGATTATATATTTATATATATACAAGAATTGCTTGTTTAATAGTATAGGATTTATAATCTATATTAAATAAAAAAATTCTGTTTCTGTTCACTGCTGGATATACACACATGTACCTAAAATCATGTTGGTTACAAATAATTTTAAATGAATATACTTATATTAATATAAGTAGTTCATGGTTGGCTTGATCACAGTGTCACTTGAAATGTGTACAGCACTCCACCTTATTTATTTGTTGTTGGTTTAAATTTAACAGTAATTTTTGTACTGTTGCAGAATGTTTTTTTGAATTTCATGATTTCTGATTGATGACCCTTTCAGGACATAACTACAAAGCAATGGAAGAGGATGAAGACGTACCAACTCTCTCTGCTGAAACCTTTGCAGCTCTGCAAGAATTTTATGCAGAACAACAGAAAAGACAAGAAATTCTTAGTAAATTGGAAGCTGATAATAAATTAAATGAAAACATAATATTTGAGGAAAATTGGGTACATAAATTGGACTCTAAATATCCTAACTTAACTCTCTATTCCTAGAAGTCCCTAGCAGTCCCTAATACCCTAGCCCAGGGATGGCAAATCAATGGAATGCGTCACAATATTTTGGCCACGCCACCGATCACAAAGTCCACTATGAAGTATTATATTATGAACAAATGTGAGTGATCCTGGTTGTATGGTGGGCTACTATTGCTAATGATGCATAGTTTATTTCATCATCATACCTCAAGGAATGCATAGTTTGTTTACACATAGCATTGTCAATTTCGTTGGCACAACTGTATTTAAAAGTTCATTTGTGTTATAATTAGGATTTTACAACCCCAATATAAGATATTTGTCATCTAATCTACAACAACAGAATTCACACTAATGTGACTATAATTTGAATTCCACGTATAACAGAAACATTTATTATTATAAATACATTGAAAAATGTATTTTGGTAATAATAAATATCTCAACTCAAAGCTCTTTATTTATTTTTGGTAGTTAATAGAGTTTTGAGTTGATAGTATTTAGTACTATTACTTTCACAATATTCACTATGTCAACATTTTTTTATGGCACGTCTATTATATAATTCGACATAATTTTAGAAAAATTGCATGTTGATACATAAAGTAAAGGTTCGCCACCCCTGCCCTAGCCCATATGGTAGGGCTAAATATACAATTATACATTAATTAGATAAGTGCAGGGTGTCTGCACCATGAGACCTAAGGTTATCAACCAGAGACAGGATATCAGGGTTAGGTGATGGGGTTCTCTCACTGGCAGTAAAGCAGACTCGCAAGACTGATCAGGGGTTCTGACGGCTTAAGGTGTCTTGGCCTTGGAGGGAGGTCTTATCAAGAGTCTTCGCGGTAGTAATGAAAACATTGTCCAGTGTTGAAAGAGCGTTTTATTAGCAAATCATTACAATTTATATGATTGCATTGAGGTTAATATTTACGTCGTTTCTAAGATTATTCAGCAAAACTATAGGTGTATGTGATTTTTGGTAATACAGTCACAGTGTCGCTGCGCTGCATTGTTCTGAGCTGAATAATTATTATTAATAAAGCAAAAAAACGTATATAAGTGGAGCCATGGCACCTCAGGTGCTAAAGAAGTTGCTATAAATTTTATAGTAAATGAGCAAATTATCAGCAACATGAAATTATTTTGATCTCATTTACCACATAAATGGTGAAAAGGCTCACGTCTGTAGAAAAAATATTTTGGGCTGTGGAATCCATGAACACTTTTGGCAGCATTGTATACTCATTAAAAACAACTATATGATAGATCTCCTGTAATCAATACACTGTTTTCTTTTGTAGTTAAGCATGTAGCTAAATTCGGATATTGTCACCTCTGAGGAATGAGGTAAAATACCTCTTAGTTAATCTTTGCATCCAGTCATTCACTATGAAACACAGCAATATTTCAGCAGCTATTATACAAGTATAAAATGGAAATGCCATGATGGAACATGCTGTTTAATACAGGAAAACATAGTTCCTAGCAAAGGACATTTAATTTTTTAATTATTTGTTTATATTTTTTGCATAATCTGTGTTTTACATATAAGTTGTACAACACGTTAATCTTATTGTTAGTCGTTTATTATTATTAAATAGGTTTTTTTCATATTATAAAATTTTTATTTCCTATATTTACTTATAATTGCACTGTGCATATGCAGAGTACAGTTAATATATAATAAGCATGTTAAAATAAATTTCTATAATTTCAGCAATTAAGTCAGTTCTGGTATGATGAGGAGACTGTACTAACTCTTGTCAGAGGTGTAGACAAAATATTATCTGATGGTGGTAAAGTTGCACTCATATCATGTCCAACACTCTTTGTTCCAATAAAAAGACAGATTGGAGAAAGAGCTAAAGGTTGGTATAACTTTTACATGTTAATATGTAAATATGTAATCAACTTTGTATTGGCATAGTACAGTTGAGTATATGGTAGCTTTAGTAGGTTTGAAAAAATTACATTTGTGAAATGAAATTTATTTTTTCTATGTCACCTGGTAAGTGATTATCATTACCCTCATTTTTTTATAGGGAATTGCAGGTGTGTTGACCTTGAGAAAAGATTAAGCTCTTTTCTTGAAGGTTCCTAAGCCGTATCAGTCTAAAAAAAACTGCTGTGTACTATGTGGTCATGAAAATTAAAAAAAAAACACAAAAACTGTGCTAGCAGTCACTAATCCCATTGCAAGCTTAGCTTAGCTCATAAGCTAGCAAATGCTATAGCTGGCAAAAAGTGGTATTAGAGATAGAGAGAACTAGGGTTCCTTCCATGAACTTAAAACTACACCTAAAGTGTTGGATCATGTCTTTAGCACAATTGGGGGATAGTCTGCATTATTACTCACCCTGCATGAAACTACATTTATTTCATACAAAAAAATTATTACATTTTTAACTTTGATGTCACATCACTTAATTTTTCTTTGCAGTAACCCTTTTGGAATTTGACAAAAGGTTTGAAGTACATGCACCGGATTTTGTCTACTATGATTACAACTTTCCAGAAAAACTACCCTCAGGCTTAGAGAAAACATACGACTTGATTGTGGCCGATCCACCTTTTCTGTCAGAAGAATGCATTTCTAAGACGGCGCGGACAATAACATTATTGGCTAAAGAGAAAATTATATTGTGCACAGGTGCTGTTATGAGGGAACAAGTGGAAAAATTATTGCATTTGAAACTTTGTCAGTTTCAACCTCGCCATAGAAACAACTTAGCAAATGAATTCTCATGCTATGCTAATTTTGATTTTGATGCAGTTCTTCGATGACAGTTTCGTTGATAAGGGACATTGATATTTGTTCAAATGTGTATTTGTAAATAAAACAACAGGGTAGCAAAACATTCCATTTTTATTGTTCTCATCTTGTTAACAAAACTATTTTCTCAAATTATGCTGGCTAGCATTTGATATAGTTTATTTCCACTAATTCATGCTACTTTTAAAAATATCCATTCTCTTAACAAGTCTTGAAAATAGTTGTCTCACTCTCAAATGTGAATTTAATGTATGAATATCTGCATAAAATACGCTGAATATGTTTAACGACAAATTTCTATGTAATTATTAAATATTGATACAATTTTAAAATTATAATTTCATTTTTATTACATATACCAAAACCATTGGGATTCGGTAATATGTGAAGTATGTAAATAAAAATTTATAAACAATACGCAATTATTCTTTATGGGAGCAAGCTTCCATTGTTATAGCTAGAATAAAAATGCGTAATAAAATTTTTACCTACGTGGATATAAATACTTCTCATGTAGTTAATGATACATTTGCCATGGCGGACTTGTACATTGAAGCAATCCACAAGTCTCCAGAAATAGAGCATACTTGCAGAACAAGGGTTACATTGAAATTTTCATATACTAATTAATCGCCAAATAAATAAGTAAATTATAGGCAAATTTAAGTATATTTAAAGTTAATAAATTAATTTTGTAAAATGTTTTTGAGATAACTGACAAATGTTTTTTAAATATCAGATTTTGAATTAAAAAAAAGCTTATTTTGCTAACTACACAATGACATGAAATAGCTCTTGAAGTAATTAAATTATAACTAGCTTATAGAATTATATTCTCTTAGAAAGGCCTTTACGATATATATTATGATTCGACAATTTATGAATTACAATAAAATCTATTAATTAATTATAATAAATAACCCCGACATCGCATTACCATTGTATTACATTTGCTTAAAGCTATTAAATAATTTGGTGTCTAATTACATTTTGTGTTCACCAATAATGCTTGACAAAACACAAATCAAAGTTAAACAAATAAGTTTTATCTTTATTTTAGGATTTATAATACAGTGACAGTGTTCCCTCTTTCAAAGATGAGCAATATTCACAATGATAATATTTAAAAAGTATAGGTAATTTTTTTTTCACATTTTGCGATTGACGAAGTTTGACGCGCAAATACGGTAAAATCAGTATCTTTCAGTCGTGTTTACGTTAAGACTCTTCACTCGACTGTAACAGAAGGTGGATAATCTTTTTCTAGAGTATGAATGTATGGATTTTAACATATGAGGTGCCGTTAAATTCGTCTTATGGGAGTGACAAAGACTACATTTTCTTTCTCTTTTCAGTAAACATTTTTCGCAGTCGGGTTGGTTTAACGATAGGGCTGATTAGTAGATTCCCACATAGACATTATATTTGTGTTACTCGTGACTTCTATAGAATCATTTCATTAAGTGATTTATCTACACTTTTTAAATATTGTACTGATTACACAAGTAAAATAAATGTTACATATTATGGAAACAGAAAGATAGAATTCATGCACCAATTTTAGTTTGTATTTAAAAAAAAATTATAAAATGTGTTAAATTATAAAATGTGAAGTGAATAAAACGAAATACTGAGTGAATAAATTTGTACTAAAATAAAACTAACACCTACCATAAAATATTTAACTAAAATCCACGGCCCTACAACTTAAAACAAAAAATACTACAAACCATTAAATTATATTTAAAAATGCTCACATATACATATATTTGTAATATTTGTCCAGCCATTAAAGCTGTTATATCTACTTTGAACGCAAACTATTATGACAAAATATATTATCTATTATGTTTACATCGAGCCCACAATTGTAATCATATGAGAATAGTTAAAATGGAATCAATTTCTAATAATTGTTCTTATCAATATACCATAAATAGAAATTACAGCCCTGTAATTAAATTGAAACACCTATATATCACACACCAAACCTATCTACAAGGCAACTTCATCTACAATAACATAGCATTGAACTCATAACCAAGATGGATGTAAATATGAGTTAATATCAGTCATTAATATTTATAATACCTGCTTCGATTATCTATTGAAAATATGAATTTTGATACTTTTGTATATTTATAGTTTTTTTTTAATAAACATACAGAATTTAACATTTTTCTCACTTAACGGGGTAACACAATAAAGGCAGACTTCCATGTGTACCAATAGACGGGCTCTGCGGTCTTAATAAATCTAAGACACGTTACGATCAATTCTCCGTAATTTTTTTAGTCGACTGGTCGTTTGTTGTGTGAATTGCGAACGTGCGTATGTTGTTATCAACAATTTAACACTGGTTTTGTTCAATGTGACTAAAAAAATGGTGTCATTATTTATTTGTGCATTTTGTGTAAATTTATTTCGTATTTGCCTGAAACAGTAATTGTGGTAAATAACAATATAATTGCCTGGCATATCATATTTACCGTGCCAGCTCGCACCGCGCGGTCCTCTACTGTGGCACAGTGTTAGTTCTGAGTTGCCGGTCTTGTGGTATACATAGAAAACTTTGAATAAATGAATTAAATGGATTTTAAATACGCATTTTATGACTTAGAGCCGATATTTCAATTCTCAGATGGAATTTATTCACAGAATAAAACAAAACATGAACAAAGTTCAATTGTTTTACTTTTATATTAAGTCAGGTCGTAATTTATGTGACGAACACTGAGGTATGACATTGAAATTTCAACCGTATCATCATTCGCCTTAACAATTAGTTAAATATTAAAAAGTGATAGGATTGAAAAAATAGGGTTTTTCATACACTTTATCGATCAGGCCATTTATTTGGTCTACATCAAAGTTTTTAAATTGCTAAGTAACTACTGATCAGTATTTCATATTGCTTAAAAATAACTTATATTAAATATTGAAAGCTTATATCACTTAGATTGCAAATTTGTATTTTAAAAATTAACAACAAATGTTGCTTTATCAACGAAAACCATTCGCACATGAGTAAAAAAAAATGCATGAAAAATATGGCGTTTTTTTGTATCCATTCCTTAATATACAAAATATATATATTATTATTGTTTAAATTTATAAATTTGCCACATTTGTATTTAAATGTTTAACATTTACTGCGGCCTATAATTTGCATTTAGCCCGGCTTTAAACTTAGATATCACTATCTTAATCTAGGGTCCCTTCAACATTCGAAGAGATGATATCAAAGGGGTTGCCATGTGGAAAAATACACTACATTCTTTGGGTGCTTTCTACATATAAAATATACTGTAATTATAATATATATCAACGCACAGTCTGACAAATTTTATAAAAACATTACTTGCACGCATTACAAGTATTAATTACACTGCAGTATATCAAGATACCATTGTAACTTTATTGAAACTTTTCCCAAAGGTTCATGGAAAAGGGAATAAGTAAAGAAAACAAATCTAGACAAAATATTAAACACCGTATCTTACTTTATACTGTGTCAAGTATAGAGAATTGTCTTAAAATTCAAATAACTTGTTACAAAATGTATGTCTTAAGACGACACATCGAAAAAGTGGCTCCAGGCTATCGGCGTACTGATCCGAGTGAATACATAATTTCTATAAGAACTTGATAAAACGCCGTCATAAGGTCTAAAATTGCGTGGCGCCCGCGACAGTTAAAAGCGCTTAGAAATTGTCAGAATCTTAAAATATATTTTAAAAATTATTGATTTAAGTAATCAAAATAATGAACAAGTAAATTATGAATATTGATGTTATGAATATATTTGAGTCATTCCCAAGCATATATATTAAGTAATTTCGTTGTAATTTCAACTAAAGTGATTTTTTAGAGGGGTTTTCTCAAATAATTATAATCGAGTCAAAATTATACAATCGTGTTTTTGAACAATCAAATTCAAGATAAAAACATGAATTCACCTATATCAAAATTCCACTGTCGTTAGTGGTGTCATAGTCCTATACTATTCGATGAAAGGAGGTGCATTTTTTCGCGGTGTCGCCTTAATATGATAATGCCCAATTACTCAAACGCTGCTCAATTTTAAGATACCGTTAAGTCTCATGCTGTCTCTATCACTTTAGGGCTAGGTTATTAGGGTTTGCTAGCGACTACTAGGTATCGGGAAGTTAGTTAGGGTCTGTAGGGTCTAATACTCCTTCCTACCATATTCATGAGCAGCCAGGTAGTTAAGCTACTGATAGAAACTGGTTAATTATCGTCACGACGGTACTTAACAAAATCTAAAAATTGAGTATCGTTTGAATATTTGGCCATAAGACTGACTACTCGTAAGTCCACACTAACACAGAGCAACGAAAAGTAACTTAGTTACTGTGTGCCATCACACAGGACTTGCTAGCGGTGTGGGAAAGTGCCTTCAATTGACAATAGCTAAGGAAGACTATTCATCCATAGCATCGACGGAGAAAATTTATTGTCTATATTATACCTTTATACAAACAATTCGTACAATTAATCTACAAATGATTTTTTTCCAAAATGGGGTTTAGTTTAGTAGTATTAGTACCTTATCAATTTTAATGCTGTAGAATCTAATAAATAATATCAAAACATTCGAAACAAAGGGATTTTTCTTTTAGTAGAAAAGCATGATCAACATTCATTTAAATATCCGATTTTAAATTTATGTATATTTTATAAGAGTGGACAAACATCTACATATTAATATTAAGCCTGTGATACGGAATTTTATAATAGAAAATTGGAAACTCATGGTTGATATTACATACTCTAAAAAAAACAGTCAAATTAACAATATTCTGATAGTGGATAGAAGCCAAACTGAACACATACGAGTATATTGCGGTCACATTAACTTGACGCATCGCTGGAATGCGAGGCCTCGCCCGCTAGCCCCCGCACTCCCTTAGCTCGCCCGGCAATCGTCACTATGGTTAGCATCTCTCTTACACTGTTGTAAATGACGTCATCAAAGCCATGCGTCAAGTTAATGTGTGTTTATGATATAATACTTTTGTGTTAATTATAATATTATACTGTTGATATATAACTTAATTAATCTTTTTTTTAGATAATTTTCTATATTCTCTTGAAAATTATTAAAACAAAACCAGAAAGAAATGATGTAACATTACATTCTTAATGTAACTAAATATATGGTATTTCCTTATTGTTTCTTTAAAACAATAGCTAACAAAACTGTAGCAGAAATAATGAAAATCAAAGTTCCTTAAAACTCGTTAAAGTTGAAAAACAAGTATGTGTTAAAATCCTTATTTTGCAATCTCAAATATGATTTTTTGTGCTATCTTAGTTGTGCAAAAATTGCTTAGAATTTTAACTAAATGAACTAAGTGTTATTGGCAGTCTTGTATTAGACTTTAAAATAATTTTCATACGAATAATTAATCTTCAACTCTGTAAATATTTCGTGTTTCTTTATATTATTAATTGAATGAAAACAGATTTCTTACTATAGTCAATATACGATCAATATGGAAAATATTAATATTATTGCCATTTAAAAATCGAATTTGAAATTGAACTAATAAAGATAAAAGGCACCCTAGGTATATGTCGTGCTGTTACGAGGAGTACGGTGTTTTACGAGGGTAGGAGGATTAAATTCGTGTACATTTTTATAATTATATATCATAACATTTATTCATCATCGCAAAATAGTCAGATGGAAATAGGCCTCTACCATTGTAAGGACTTGCCATATATTATAATATAAGTTTCACGGGGGTTTCAATTCAAGACAAATATCTTTAATGTATAACGCTCTACTTAGCACTTAAAATCTAAAAAAATGTGGCAAATATTTATTACTAACTTCGACTTAATGTTAGATAATCATGGTCTTTTCCACTTATTTTAGGTTCTATAGAATTCATAGAACACTAAAATAGGACCCAGTAATATAAGTATATAAAGGTTCTCATTTCCATATTAATCACTAACTGAAGATCTCATTTTTTTATTAGCTGTATGAAATTGTTTATTGAAGCCTTAGTACAAGTTTGTTAGAAATTTCTAATCAGTACGTGCGTAACATGTGCAACGGTCACTATTAGTCCATGAACCTTCTTCTCATATGTTAGTTATATAAGGGCAGGAGGGGAGATGATAGTAGCGGTTAGGATGTGTGTGCAAGCCTTCCCTCGTCACGCATTGCAGGACAAGGTAGCATTGTAGGCTTATAATCGATAAAAGTCCGACATAACGCAGTTTGGTCCTTTGGAGTGGGACATGTGGATATATATCTTCTTAGAGTTTTCTGAGATGTTTTTTCTTATATCTAACGTGCATGAAAGCTTTTCCGAATGATTATGACGTCTCTATCCCCCCCTCCCCCTCCGCCCAGTAGTACCTCGGTGAGCGTCTAGTGTGCGTGGGTTTATAATGGGTGAATGTCTGACATAACAAGTCTTGATCCTTTCGAGCCGGACATGTGTCGTAATATCTTTTTAGAGTTCTCTGAAGTGTTGTTTCCTATATCTAACGTTGGTGAGAGCTTTGTCGAGTGAGTTTGCCGTTGCTATAACCCCCCTCCCCCGGCTCCGTGGGTAAAGTGGTGCGCGCCTACCTGTGCGTGCGCGGGCGCAGGCGGCGCGCGGGCGCACACAGGTAGAGCAGAAGCAGCAGCAGCGCTAGGCAGCGCGCCAGCAGCAGCGCGGCGGCGGCCAGCGCACGCAGCAGCCGCAGCAGCGAGTGCGCCAGCGCGCGCGCCGCGCTCTGCTCAGCGCGGGATCATCCCGTGCCACACTTGCCACTCTCGAACACGCCCTGCACAACCCAACACGCAAACACCTTTTTATATACTTACCGTTACAGCCTATCAAGGACCCACCCCCCGAACAAGCCTTCCCGCTTTTCTTATTCGGAGAATATTTGCTATAGTTGCCACACTTATTACGTGGTAGAGCCATGCTGCAGTTATATTAGTTGCAGCACGAATGGGTCGGCTAGACCGGGGAAAGACCACGCCCTCACAGAATACTGCTGAGAAGAAGAATGCTGCTGTGTTTCGTATGGTGAGTGTAGAGAACCGGAGATCCTTTTTACTAGAAACGAGGCATTCCACAAAGTCCTCACGGATGACAACGCATTTGCATTTTGATTCGATTTAATCGAGGATAGATGTAGATGTCTATGGGCCACAGCAACCACTCTCTAATCGAATGATTAATCTACGGTCCCTTCAACATCTCTTCGAATGTTGAAGGGACCGTAGATTAATCGTTCGATTTGATCGAGGATAAATGTAGATGTCTATGGCCACAGCTACCACTTACCATCAGGTAGCCTGTGTGCTCGTTTGTCATCCTATCCTACATTAAAAAAACTTGGCAGATAGGTTCGTCACAGCATTTTTCTATTTTTTAACTGTTATTATATTTAAGAACATTTTATGCATTTACACAAACAAACAAAAATAAGGTTTATTAAAAACAGTGATGTACATTCTGTAAATACAAGTATATTAACTAACTTGTGATTTACAAGCTACTTATATCAGTTGCTCGAATCCAAAACGAATCAAATATTCCTTCATGGGTTTTTCAGCTTTTACTACAAAGTCCCAAAAAATATGCAGCGCTTTTCCATCAAAAGTTTAAGAATTTAACTAAACAAAAACTGCCTAAGGATTATTATACTACAAAATTAATAACCCCCAGAAATAAAGTGATTGCTACTGTTTCTAAATCACTTCATATTTAATTATACACCAAATTATATTGTATATTAATATTTAAAAAATAGTCCCAAAAAGTTTCTTGCTGATTCATCTCGGGACAGAGGTTTTTCTTCCGAACTAGTGGTAAAAGTATAAATAACATTCAATAAGTATTCTATACATAACATTATTCTACCTTAAGAAGATGCTACTGCCAGTCTTCGATTTTTTCCCCTCTTTCGCTTACAACATCCACGGGACGATATGTGGTCATGGATATTCTTAAACCGCCACTACACGGTCTTTTTGTGTAAAACTAGAATTTTCTACAAAAATAATGGTGACCAACAAACTTACAGTCAACCTGATGGTAATATTGGAGCATAGATTCTGAAGCCCACGGACACCGAGTACATCTATCATATTACTAAATGATAGCGACTTCATATTGTGTGTATTATGTTCTTTCTAGCTTACGTAAGAGACTAATCTAACATTGAGCTATTACGTACTACGTACTAGAGGCGACACTGCATTCAGCTACTATGTTCCACTCAACTGCGGTGCATACACCGCACTTTAATCAGTCACTCGCTAGGCGCTTGTAGAGTTGTCACGTGTTTGTGTTGATTTAAAAAAAATCTCTTGATAAAAATATGGCGTCGCGTATACTTAGATATTGCACAAATAATTCAAGAAATTTCAGTAAAAACCAAGGAATTACTTTTCAATAAAAAAGTATTATAGATTAATAATAAAACAAATAATTCCTAAGACGCCATCTCGTGTCATGAAATATAGATTACGAAATTAATATGTTCAGATGCGACATTTCTGTGGGTGGGACATTTTGTAGAAACATATATAAGTTAAGTTATTATAATTAGGCTAAATATTTTTCATGTTTAAATCTGCTTATTATTCTTTTATTTTATTTTTAGGTTTTCATATCAAAGTCAAAGTGCAATAAATTCGTCCATTTTTAAGTCTCGCGAGCCCAGCATTTATGAACGACTCTATATTACGAAATATATTTTTAATTTAAATGTTATGTTAATAAGTTTTGTTAAACACACATTTAGTATGTTTTTTTATATTTGACATAGATACCTTTTAAAATCTTCAGATAAAAATATAATTAAAATGTAATTGTGATATAATATTATGTAATATTATATTAAATAAGCAAATATAATATACAAAATAGATGACAAAATTTAAATATTGCTCTCGATATAATTTACCTATTTAACAATATAATCTACTATTACCTACGGATCATTCTACCTATGTTTATTCTATGATAAAAAAAACCAACCGCGCGAACACAGAGTAGCGCACATTTTTTGTTTGAGATAGCTGTTCTAGTACGTAAGTACATATTGTTACGAGCTTGAGGTTCGTGACAATAAAAATTGCCGATAAAATTACCTAAATTAACACTTTAATTTACTTTACACAAATTAAAGTTAAAACACTAATAATTAAACACACTAATTCACTTAATTCCGCTCCGAAGCTTCGCTTGTGTCGCCGAGTTCAACTCTGTCTCGATCGCATCTTGCGCCACCTATTTATTTAAATTAGCAAAATATCCGGAATGTTCAAGTAGACACGCGCAAGGTACCGAGAGTTCGAGTATAGATATTCTAGTTCTTCGGGTGGCGCTGTCGGTCGAAAGATCTGTGATGTCATAAAGTGCAACGCTCCCCTCGCTCTCGTTCCTGACACTAGATGGCGCTAGTTGTGTCGTCGACTGGAGCGCGTAACACTGCCCCCTCCTAAGACATGCTCGTCCCGAGCAATATTGGCCCCATAATAACGCGCTAGGCGATCCACATGGACGATCTTAGGAGTCCCTCTTGCGCCTTTCTGTAACGGCTCCGCAATGTCAAGGGATGTCCTATCCCGTGGTGCACCAACATTGTACAATTTCGATGCTCCTCTACTCCGTGTCTGAGGTCCCCTCACAGCCGCACAACTTGTACATGTACGACACCAATCCTCCACATCGTCACGATAATGGACCCAGTAAAACTGTTCTCGGACCTTCAGTAGAGTTCGTTTAACTCCCAGATGGACTCTTGAACGACCATTATGGCACAGCTGTAAAACATTCGGCACTTTAGCTTTAGGGACAACCATTTGCAAACGACAGCTGTCTCCTCGACCATTGTCCCATTTACGGCACAGGACTCCATCCTGAAGCAGCAAGCTGTCCCATTGGGCCCAATAGCTTTTCGTGGTTGAACTCATCGCTGAGACGTCCCTCCACTTAGGCTTGGTAGCACGGACCTTCATCCATCCCAGGATCGGCTTGATGTCCGGATCTTCCTGCTGTGCGTGTCGTAGGCTGTCCTTCCACCCGTTGCTGAGGTGGTCTGTCCTGAGCACCCTCACGGATACCACTTCCTTACTCTCTTGCCTACTACAATGGTTGCAATCTTCAGGACAAGGTCTTCTTGACAACGCATCTGCGTTGCCGTGAGATTTCCCGCTGCAGTGTCTGATAGTAAAGTCGTATTCCTGCTGCTGCTGGGCGGTGCTGTTAGCCGCACTTCCTTTCTGAGACCGTTTACCTTCCCTTCCTAGGGTGTGCTTAGGGCAGCTGGACCGAAGATGGTCCCTTTCCCCACAGCCATAGCACCTAGGGCTGTATCTTTTATTGTGGTCGCGAACCGTAACTGCTGTAACCTCCCTAGCGTGAGGTGAACGATGATCCTGTCGCCGCCAGGCAGTGCCGTTAGTTGCACTACCCTCTCGAGATCGATCAACTCTCCTTTCCACGGTTCGCTTAGGGCAGCTTGATCGAAGGTGGCCCTTTTCCCCACAGCCATAGCACCTTGGGCTGTATCCTTTGTTGCGGTCGCGAACTGTAGCTGCTGCAACCTCCCTGATGCGATGGGGACGGTGATCCTGCCGCACGACTTCCACTTCCAGTGCATGGGCCAAGGCGTCCTTAAGCGTCTCGTGGTGCCCGAGCCTCACAGCAGCTCTGACTTCCAGGTCATGGATGTCGTCGATGAATGTCTGCATCAGGTTCCCTTCAATGAGCGCAGGTACAGACCGGTATGCTTTTCGCACCAGCTTCTCCACCTCTAGAGCCCACTGCTGCAGGTTTTCGTTGCTGCGTTGCACGCGATCTTTAAGCTGCTCGCGAAAGACGTGTTCCAGGTGAGCGTCACCATATCTCGCCTCCAATGCCTCAAGGAGTGCTCGTAGGTCACTTTCTTACCGAGAGCTTCCAACACGGTTAAGGCTTGGTCGCGCAGGCCTAAGGTGAGTGCAGTCATGGCCTCACTTTTATTCCAGCCGTTTGCCTCCATGACGGCCTCGAACTGGATTTTGTAGGCCGACCAGGAAGAAGTCCCGTCGAACGGTGGTACCTTGAACCCACGTAGCGAAGGTGTTGTAGCTACTACGGGAGCTGTAGTTCCATCCCCAAGTTTGAGGTCGTTCAGCGTTTTCTTCACGTCAGCCATCACGTTGTCAACCCGATTGTTCACATGGTTGATTCGGGTTTCATGTTCTTCGATTCGGGTTTCAGCTTCCACCAGGCGGTTGTCATGTTGAGCAACCCTATCCTTCACCTCCCTTATCTCTTTCCCAAAGGTAGCATGAAGGTCCTTCATGAGGAGCATCTGTTCTTCCTGTCGGCGGGCCTGTTCCTCTTGTCCACTCTGAAGCTGCTCTTTCAACTGACGAACCTGCTCCTCCTGTCGGCGGGCCTGCTCCTGCAGCATCACCATCAGGGTGCCTAAGTCAGGTGCCACAGACGTAGAAGCTGCTGACGGACCGGCTTCCGTGGCCGGCGGCTGGCCCTCAGACATCTGCGGCGTTGCACCACCAAATCTCCTCTGGTCCGTCTCTTGCTGGCGTTGACTTCGGGTACGGACACCCTCCGTTTCCTCCTTGGGTAAAATCGGCATTATTTTATCCCACTTCTGACACCAATTGTTACGAGCTTGAGGTTCGTGACAATAAAAATTGCCGATAAAATTACCTAAATTAACACTTTAATTTACTTTACACAAATTAAAGTTAAAACACTAATAATTAAACACACTAATTCACTTAATTCCGCTCCGAAGCTTCGCTTGTGTCGCCGAGTTCAACTCTGTCTCGATCGCATCTTGCGCCACCTATTTATTTAAATTAGCAAAATATCCGGAATGTTCAAGTAAACACGCGCAAGGTACCGAGAGTTCGAGTATAGATTTTCTAGTTCTTCGGGTGGCGCTGTCGGTCGAAAGATCTGTGATGTCATAAAGTGCAACGCTCCCCTCGCTCTCGTTCCTGACACTAGATGGCGCTAGTTGTGTCGTCGACTGGAGCGCGTAACAATATTACTTCAATGCTAATCTAATCTATTTCTGCCATCAAGCAGAATGCGTGCTGTTCTGATTTAAAGAGTATAGAGATGCAATATAATCGTAACATTACACACGTTACAGCAATAACTTGGGCTTCGAGACAATAACTAAAGGCTGTGAGACATTCAATCTTAATCCTCAGAGTCGACAACGCATCTGTCTGTAGTTTTCCTTATCTGAAATTAACTTCAAATGTCCATGGACTGCAATATTTACTTACCATCAAGTAAACTGTAAGTTTGTCACCTCAGTTTAATAAAAATACCCTAAGAATTAAAATGAAATGCGATTTAATAGATAACATTCCCTGCTCAGGCTATTCCCGTCCTATACCTAAATGTTTATTCTACTTCTACATTGGGTTGTCCATAACTCGTGTGTTTAGTCGTGTTTTGTTTTTAGCCACTGTGTCACCTAATAACCGACAACTCCTTTCCCACCGAGAAGTCTCAAGACAAGGTACGACAGACCAAAGACTGGACACTGGCAGAATTATTGCGACATAACCACAATATAAGGGCAACATTGTTAAAAAAAGTGCGACACAGAATTATGCTGTTGTGTGTATTGTAATCTTTCTAGGTTGAACCGAACCATGCTAGATCCTTTATGACGGCTCCGTAACACAGTGGCTTAGTATTGAGTTACGGTGCTTGGAGCCAGGGGTATGAATCCTGCACGCAACAAGTAATAGATTGGTCTACAAATATTGTTCCGGGTCTGGATGTTTGTCCTTGTGCAATTTATGCCTCAACGATATACACGTGCGAATACTAGTGTGGGGGGGGTAACGTTTTTATTAAATAAAGAAAAAATAATAACGAATTGCAATGTATACCGAGGTTTTAAAGATACACCACAGTTGATAATTCGACACGTGTTTCGCCTCTAAATGAGGCAATCTTAATAATAGCGGCCAGTGTCCATTTTACATGAGAACAAGTATCATATTATCGACGATGTAGTTCCTTTCCTAGTGTAGTGGTGCTGAGAGTGGTAGTGTTGAAGTACCACTCTCAGCACCACTACACTAGGAATGATGGGGATAGTGCATGAATAGGGGGAGGGCAGGAGGTGATCTTCAAAGCCGTCGCGTTTCTTCGCGCTTCAAAGTGAGTCGCGCGCGCACGCGGCCAGCAGCCGGCGTATGAAGCTGTAGCCTGTCTACTGTGAGAGAGTGAGACAGAGCGATGCGTACCTTCCTGAAGAAGGGCGAGAAGGCGACGAGCGCGTCGCGCGTGAGCGGCGCGGCGTGCAGCGGGCATCGTGAGTCGCGCGCGCACGCGACCAACAGCCGGCGCAGGAAGGCCTCCAGCTGCGGGCGCCGCGCTCGTGCCAGCGCCTCCGAGGACCACAGCGCGCGACCAGGGAACGGAATGCCCGCCACCTGCAAGCCACAGCACACTTACTACACATGACACTGCTTATAGTCATGCAGCCAACATCAAACGGAGACTACAGGTACTCACACCGTGGGGTGATAAACGTGCACTTTACCTGATAGTATATGGATACTGTGATCCATAAACATCTACAACTATCCCTAATTAACAATCAAATGCAAATATGCGTTATCACCCTTGAGGACTAAGATAGAATGCCTCGTTTCCAATAATAAGGGTCTCCGGTTCTCTACACTTAACATACGAAACACACTAGGATCAAGCTGCTATTTGACGCTGGTATTCTGTGAGAGCGTGATCCTTCCTCGGTCGAGCCGACCCATTCGTGCTACAACCATAATGTAGCTGACTAAAGAAGACGACAGGTGTGTTATCCTCACACCAAGTGACAAAGGAATTTACATTCCACTCCATTAAATGGGTTCTGCAATCCGTAGACACTTGTAGCTAACTTTAAACGAAGAAAACTACAGATGCCCTGTCATCTCTGAGGAATAAGATGGAATGCCTCACAGCCTGTAATTATACTGCTCTCTATAATTTTGAGGAGCAACTTACAATGGAAGTGGGCTAATAACCTCTCGCTCACCAGATGTCGCTAGTTGGGACTGAGGTGAAGTTTTTTTTTATAAGAGAGGGGGCAAACGAGCATGCGGCTTACCTGATGTTAAGTGACTACCGCCGCCCACGAACAACCGCAACTGTACGGTGCAACACCGTGCATTCTCCCGCGTCAGCATTTTAGTAATTTGACACTATGCGCGACTGACCTCATTCATTAATATTTTATTTTTAGTGCGTTTGTGTTTGCCTACCAATACGGTCGCGTGACTCAATCTTATATTTTTACCAAGTTTCGTGTATTGTGAAATCGCAATAAATCATTGTTTTTCTCAAGATCGTGTTTAAATCATTCATCATCAGATCAAGTAAAAGGTGTGTGGTATACCAAGACCATACATCTTTATGGTCCTTCGAGGAAACTGATCAGTGTTTTGTGGATCTCAAGTGCAGTGCGAACGGTTCGGTTGGCCTCCCACCAGCGGGTCTCACCAGCCGAATTGAGACGGCGCTCTACGTCAAGCATAGCAAATTTGAAGCATTCATCAAGCAAACCAAGCAAGCATTCACCAAGCAAACCAAGCAAGCATTCTCCAAGCAAGCATTCATCAAGCAAACCAAGCAAGCATTCACCAAGCACACCAAGCCAACACTCTCCAAGCACACCAAGCATAAGCATTCATCAAGCACATCAAGCAGAAGGATTTCACAAGCAAAGCACAAGCATATCAAGCAAGCGTATCAGGTATTTTCAAAAACAAGCAAAACAAGTAAGTGATTTTTTACCAAGGTTTTAACGTATCAACTCCTTCACCAAATAATGTCAAGCATGGAAAATCTCCTAGCAAATCAACAACAAATTATCGATGGCATTAATCAAATATTTGTAAATTTTAAGAAAGATAGTCAAGAGCGAAAGACGCCCGACTATATTAATCGAAGATTGAATAATTTAGAAGGGTATTGGCAGGAATTCCTGAATAATCATGTTGAACTGTGCGCTTTTCCAGACAAGTCCCATGCTTATTTTACTAACAATACGTATGAAAAAACCAAGGCAAATTATGAGAATATAACAGCTACAATAAAAGCGTACATACCGAAGTCGGAACATCAACCAAAACCTTCAACGCCCTTGATAAGACCCGCAACTCCAATGGGTGCACCCTCAACTTCGGGAGTTCAACATTCAATTAGAACGGAGTCCCAGGGAACCAACAGCAAGACAGATGAATTATTCAAGAAGCAATCAAGCAACTTCAGAGCATTTAAAAGGACAGTTTCTAACATAAATCTTGACGATGTGACGGAGAAATGGGAGCTGGAAGATCTCCTCCGCTCTTTGCAGTCGCGATGGTCAGCTATCGACAGTCTGCACTGGGACATCGACAGTGAAGTTCAAGGAGCCAACCAAGAATATGAGAGCACTTTTTCATATTATGAACAACTATATAATTCCACCAAACGATCCATCAACAGCAAGCTGTGGTCAGTGTCCCATCGGGAAAAATCAACCCCCCAGATGGACATACCTGTTTTTGTAGGAAATTATCATCAGTGGACAGCATTCAAGGACCTGTTCACTGAAACTATCCATAATAACCCATCATTATCAAACGCACAGAAAATGCAATTTCTTAAATTTAATGTGCAAGGCGAGGCAGCAAGGCTTTTGCAGCATCTTCCGATCGGCACTGAAAACTATAATATCTGCTGGGAAATTCTTAACCACAGATACAACAACAAGACACTCATTTTTACTTCGCACATCAACAGCTTATTGAATATTCCTGTCATACAACAACATCAAGCTATCAACCAGATCAAGCGACTTCATGACACCACTCTGGAGACACTCAACGCCGTGAAAAACTTAGGTGTTGATATCAGTACGTGGGATCCATTGCTGGTGCACTAACTGTCACAAAAATTGGACAACGAAACATTCAATGATTACAATGAATCCCTAGAACAACCACGTGAGTTACCTACGCTCAAAGATTTTTTGGCATTCCTGGAAGGAAAATTCACTACGTTGGAAACATCCCGTAGAAAACAAGAACCAACCACGCAAAAACCATCATCAAGTCAGGTCCCGGTGAAGCATAATAAATCAAGATACCAAGTATTTTCCAACTACAATGTTACAGAACCAACAAATGCAAAAACAAGTAATCAGTTTACAATCACGTGCCCGCTCTGTAACAATGGCCATGCAATATATGTTTGCCAAAAACTTATAGCAATGACGCCGCAGCAGAGACGCAGTACCATATCAAGATTACGGCTGTGCTCAAACTGCCTAAACCATCACCAAGGAAAGTGTATTTCTAAGAATCGCTGCCGCGAATGCCAAGGTCAGCACAACACAATATTGCACGAAGCATTCGTAACATCTAAAAACATGAACCAACCTAGCTCATCAAGAACGGTTAACCAGGGAAACTCATCAAGCAGCGCAGATGCTGTCCAGCAGAACCAGAACAGTGTGCACGTGTCACAGCAGCGCAACGTGCCAGAGATACTGCTCGCTACAGCTATTGTTCAAGTTCAAGCTAACAATGGCTCTTACTACAAGCTCCGAGCACTCCTGGACCAAGGATCCCAGACCTCAATTATCACAGAGAAAGCAGCTCAACTTCTATCACTACCTAGAAGTCAGTGTAAAGGGGTCATAACGGGGATCGGCATAAAGGAAAACAATTGTAAAGGCGTGATTAAGTTAACAATCAAGTCCAATAATAGCGACTTCACACTTAATACCGAAGCTCTCATAATGAAAACTCTGATCAATAATTTGCCAAAATACACCTTGGACAAGCCGTCATGGTAATTCCTAGCAAATATACAGTTAGCAGATCCAGAATTCTACAAAAGTCGGCGGGTAGATATACTTCTGGGAGCAGAAGTATACTCAAACATCATCTTAGACGGAATTTGCAGAGAAAACAATAACTCGCCAATCGCCCAACAAACGCGATTTGGTTGGATATTAAGTGGAAGCGCTAATCAGGTTACTTTACAGTGCAATGTTTTGCTGAATAATATACAAAACATCCAACAGTTTTAGGAGATCGAGGACATTACTCAAGAGTCTACTCTCACGTCAGAAGATCAAGCATGCATCGATTTGTATAAATCAACAACCACAAGACGCGAGGATGGAAGAAGCTCGTCAGACAAGCGACACCAAGAGAAGCTTATTATCTGACATATCAACCCTTTGGGACCCTCTGGGCTGGATTTCACCATTGACTACCAAGTTGAAGCTACTTTTCCAATCTACGTGGCTATCTAACATCGACTGGAATGATACTCTTCCCGATAACATCAATTTGGAGTGGCAGAAAATCAGGGACGCTATTCATAACATCGAAAAAATTCAAGTAAAAAGATGGCTCAATACAAACGAAACCGATGTTATTGAGTTGCAAGGATTTTGCGACTCGTCAACAAAAGCGTACGCTTGCGTAATATACTGCAAAATAACTCGTGGAGACCAAAGTGCAGTGGTTTTGGTCGCGGCAAAAACAAGGTTAGTGCAGTTTTGTTAGCAAAATTAATGTCCAAGGTAAAAAAGAGTTTAGAAAATTACGAAATCAAGCAATACGGCTGGGTTGACTCCACGGCAGTGCTGGGGTGGCTGCAGGGTGATCCGAGCAGGTGAAAAACCTTCGTAGCGAACAGAGTCAAACAAGTTACCGACGTCATTCCAGCACAAGACTGGCGATACGTAAAGTCCCAGGACAACCCAGCGGACTGCGCAAGCAGACGCCTAACTGCTACACAACTAGTGAGTCATTCTCTGTGGTGGCAGGGACCAAGCTGGCTGCCTACTTATCAAGATAAACAAGTTATGATACCAATGAAGAACAAAAGAAGGCAAAGCAGATAAATATTTCGACATACCAAGATCAAGAAATGAATATTTTGGGTCAAATTATCAATAAATACAGTAAGTTCAATAAACTAATCCGCGTCGTAGCCTGGGTATACCGTTTCATAAACATTACAAGAACAAAAATTAAGATGCCATCATACTTAACATTAGAAGAAGTCAGAGCAGCAAAGCAAAGAATAATCAAGCATGTTCAGCAAGAAGAGTTTTCGCAAGAGATAGAAGATCTCAAGGCAAAACAGAGCGTGAATACCAAGAGCAAGATAGTAAACTTACACCCTTATTTAGATGAAAAAGGCGTTCTAAAAGTTGGTGGTAGACTGAGATACGCGCAGATAAGCATGGAAATGAAGCACCCAATCATCATTCCACACGCTAACCATCTTACGGAGTTGATCACAGATGAAGCCCACAGTCTTACATTTCACGGGGGACCAAGATTAACAGCATCATTTATTCGTCAGCAGTATTGGATAGTAGGGGGCAACAGGGCTACTAAGAAGCGCTTACTACAGTGTGTGAGATGCCGACGGTTTGAAACAAGCAAGCAACATCAAGTCATGGGTGACCTACCTAGTGCCAGAAGTGACCCATCTCGCCCGTTTTCTCACACAGAATTGGATTATACCGGCTTCATCATGATCAAAGGCAGTAAAGGACGAGGCACCAAGTGTACCAAGGGATATGTAGCGGTGTTCGTGTGCATGGCAACCAAGGCCGTGCACTTAGAACTAGTATCGGACCTAACGACGTCATCATTCTTAGCGGCTTTGAAGAGGATGGCTGCCAGACGGGGAACGCCAAGTCACATTTATAGTGACAATGGCACCAACTTCGTCGGAGCAAGCAGAGTCCTAACACAAGAATACCAAGAAATTATATCGACCATCAACCAAGATAATCCAGAGTTAATGCAAGAGATCACAGAAATGCACATACAGTGGTATTTTAACGCTCCTTCCTGGCCCTCAGCAGGCGGCTTATGGGAAGCGGCCGTTAAAAGTCTAAATATCACCTGAAACGCGTCATTGGTGAACAGAGACTGACTTACGAAGAGTTCACCACCATACTGTACCAACTAGAAGGCTGCTTAAATACAAGACCATTGTGCGCCATGAATGAAGACCCAGACAACCTGGACTATTTGACGCCAGCACACTTCCTAGCAAGTGGACCTGTGTTGACGATATTTGATACAGAGCAAGATCTACGAACAAGATGGTACCTTTGTCAAAAAATGTATAACGACATATGGAAACGATGGCGTTCAGAGTACTTGACCCAACTAAATGTACGCAGTAAGTGGCAAAGGGAACAAAAAAATATCAAGATCAACGACGTCGTGCTCGTCCACGAAGACAACTTACCTCCAGGACGGTGGGCTATGGGGCGCGTCGTCGAACTTCATCCCGGTTCTGATGAGCAAGTGAGAGTGGTCACACTGAAAACCAAGAATGGCTACCTCAAAAGGCCGGTCGTGAAATTATCGCTACTACCTGTAAATCAAGAGTCAGATGGCAGCGATAATAACACAAACAAACCATCATCAATCAAGAACGATCAACAAACAAGAGCGCCTCAATCGGTTAAGAAACCTCAAGTTCATTTCTCGTCGCTTGCGTTGGCTATGCTATTTTTCATGAGCATACTTACCACATCATCATGTTCTGTTCTTAACACACCTCTGAAGTCGAACCAAGGAATATATTTTGACAAAGTCTCTGACATGCAAGTAATTAGAGACGAATGGACCATGGTCGTCTATTATGCTCATGTCATAATAGACGACCATGGTCCATTGCCCCTACTGGCAAGGGATGAAGACCTTTGAACAATATTCCAATTACTTGCAAGAAACATGCGATAAATTATAAGAAGCCCAATGTAACATTATACTGTGGCAACTACGTCATAGTTACTCCGATTTCCAGCATTATAACACTATTTTGATGACACAATATTCTCGCACGCGCTCGCGCTGCCGCCGAGGACTGATCAACGGAGTCGGCAGTATCGCGAACTCATTATTTGGAATTTTAGACGAGAATTTTGTTCAAAAATACCAAAAAGACATAACGCTCATCCATGATAATCAGCAGCATCTGGCAAACTTGTGGCGAAATCAAACCTCTATAGTCGAGGCGGAGTATAACTTACTTAAAAGGAGTGAAGAAGCTATGAACAGGCAGCATAAGATAATAAACAAACAGATGCTAAATATAGAAAGGGCCGTGAACATATTAAACTCAGAGGTTGTCAACATGTCTCAAGTGAATCAATTAACTTTGGCAGCCGTAGCTGCAAGCAATATGATACAGGAACTACGAAGCGTGCAAGAATCATTGCTAGACACGATCACAGATATTTATCACGGGAGATTTAATTTCCATCTATTATCTCCAGAACAGCTTAGAAATGAACTCGGTGTCATAGCAAGCCAAATATCGAAGGAGCTGGCCTTACCAATCGAAAACATACAAGCAAGCCTTCAAAGTATTTATCAACTTTTAACAATAAAGGCCAGAATATGTAAAGATTACCTGCTGTTCGAGATAAAGGTTCCGCTCATCAGTAGAGATTCCTTCGAAATATTTCATCTTATTCCAGTACCGACCAAGATTAATAACAGCAAGATGGTTACCACGGTACCAATATCGGAATACGTGGCCATTAACCTAGCAAAGGATGCGTATATTGTGATGGATATAGATGAAATTTCATCATGCAGTCAGCAAGCTAACTCGTATTTATGTCACTTAAAGAAACCAGTTTACCATCTCTCACAAGACGAGAAATTCTGTGACTTCGATAATATTAAACAGCAGTGTAAAACTGTTGTGGACTCTTGCAATTACAAATGGACTGAATTAAACAATATAAACAAGTACTTATACTTTTGTTGTGAGAGGTGTCAGTTACGAGTGATGTGCGCGGATTAGGTGACCGCGCCACAGCTGGAGCGCGTCAAGTCCGACCTATTTACGGTGCACGCTCGTAACCTTGACCGCAGCGTTATCAAGACGAACCCAGACATCAAGGTTGAAGACTTCAGTCCGATAAACAATATCATCAACGCATCGATCCCGATGTCGTCTATAGTAGATGAAACCATAAATGACCGCCAAAAACAATTTTCGGATTTAGAAAAACAGCTAAAAGATTTGAAAGAGCAGGCGGTGTTGACAAGTGATGTATCATACCATGATGTGCATCATTATGCTCTCACCTACATTATGATCGGAGCAGCAATTATCGTGGGTGCTGGCCTGGCGTGGCGGCGAATGCGACAAACGCGGTTAGCAAGAGCCAACTCTCCGGCAGTGCCCCCGGCGGAGGACCGCACCGCGGTTCGCCTCTCCTCCGTCCGAAACAGCATTTGTGAAGAAGAAACGACCAATCGTAGTGATCCTGTTACCAATAAACTAGACAGTGTTCGAATTGTAAACAGGTCTACGTCGCCCATAGCAACTCATACATCTTTTTTCAAGCAATCATGATCAGCATCCCGCCCTCATCTGGCGGCCCGGAGCATGTACGGTGCAACACCGTGCATTCTCCCGCGTCAGCATTTTAGTAATTTGACACTATGCGCGACTGACCTCATTCATTAATATTTTATTTTTTAGTGTGTTTGTGTTTGCCTACCAATACGGTCGCGTGACTCAATCTTATATTTTTACCAAGTTTCGTGTATTGTGAAATCGCAATAAATCATTGTTTTTCTCAAGATCGTGTTTAAATCATTCATCATCAGATCAAGTAAAAGGTGTGTGGTATACCAAGACCATACAGCAACACCAGGGGAATTGCACGTGCGTTGCCGGCCCTTTAGGAAGGTGTAAGCTCTTTTCTCGAATATTTGTCACAAGTTGCGGATTAAATTAAAAAAAAAATGGAAAATCCAAAAGTACACGCCTCTTTTGAATAATCAATTTACTTTTGTTAATTACCAAAACACGTATTTCGTTTAAAATTACAAAAACTTTTCTGTTTAATTAACACGATTGTTTTACTGCTTGATACCGGTGATTCGTATTTTGTTACCGAAAAAAATTGTCAAATATTCATGAACGGGACGGTTTGCAATAGTGAAATTCAAAAGGCTTTGTCAGGATTAAAATATAAAGCTAATAAAAAAATAAGTTCAGTCTTTCGAAAAATATTTTATTCACATCTATACCGAACAACTGACGTCTGAGTGAAAATACTTTCAATGAACTTTTTTAATTGTTAATCGAAATAAATAATCTTATAACTACGTCAGAAATAATAATTGAAATTTCCTTTTGCTTTTGGTGTACTCTTTATTATATATACTTAAGTGCAATATAAAGCTAGTGGAATTGATTTAAGTTGAGTGGATCGAGATTTTTTCGTTTTGGTGAAAATAGAGCACTACATCTCTGCTTCACGTTCGATGTGTGCTAAAATCTAGTGTTGATTTTAGCACACATGGAACAAATCTTGTCTTGACATCATTTACACAAAAATTCCTCCGCACAACAGGGTGTTCAGCACATATCCGTACTGAAAGATCACAAGAGATCAGCTAACTAGACATTTAGTGGAAGAAATGTTTACGACGGTGAGGCACGGCAAAAAATATAATACATACACATAAAGTTAAATATAAATTTAGCGGTTGGCCATCACTTTCTTTCTCCCGGTGATGCCCCGTTTAGAGGCTAAATGCATGTCTTTTCGACGGTGATTTGTGCTGCTTAGTGTACTAATGATGTGTTTAGTGGTATTGTGCATGTAATAGTGAAAGAGAGGATAAGTACTCTTCAAACTCAAGGTCTTCATCAGTCTGTAAATATTCACAGCTGGACGTGGGCCGCTTCCACGGGCTTCTCTTATATGGACAATTTGGACATCACGCTAGACAGGCACCACTTTTATGTATCAAGTTTTTTATTTTATTGTTTTTAAGAAAACTTACAGTTAATTGCAATCGTTTTTCACATGTAGGTTATAAAATAAAACGGTAAACTCGCATTTTAAGAAAGCCAGGCCAACAATTAAAAAAATGGAAGTAAAGTATAATATCAATGTATTAATTGTAGAATATATATATATATATATATATATATATATATATATATATATATAGAAGAGGTAAACCTTCTTAAATAAAAATTTGACAGTAAGACCTTTATAGTACTATCTAGATAAAGTCGTAAGTAATGACTGGCCTGTTGGTCTAGTGGTTAGTGACCCTGACTGCTAAGCCGGAGGTCGTGGGTTCGATTCCCACCCAGGACAAATGTTTGTGTGATGAGCACGATCATTTGTTCTGTGTCTGGGTGTAATTTATCTATAATATTTATGTATTTAGAAATATATAAGTATGTTTCATCAGTTGTCTAGTACCCATAACACAAGCTCTGCTTAGCTTGGGACTAGATGGCGTTATGTGATAGTTGTGGAATATTATATTATATATATATATATATATATATATATATATATATTATAATGTACGGGGTGGGCCTTAACAGTATGAGCGTTTTATTTTGTCTATAATTCAAAAACCGTTAAATGTAGGGGGGCGCGGGGGTGTCGTTAAACGCGCCATTTCGTGGAATTTTTAGTCGCCATGGACGCGTTCTCGGGAGCACAGCCTGCGTTTTGTGTTCGCGCGTATTATGTAAACAATTCTGTGACTGTTGCTAGGCGAATGTACCGCGTTCACTTCGGCTTACATAACATCAGAGAAGCACCATACGCAAATTCTATTCGGAAATGGGTTAAGATGTTCGAAGAAACCGGGTGTACAGTAAAAATAAATAATGCGGGCCGCCCGAAGTCAATACGGACGCCGGAGATTATTCAACGCGTTCATGAATCGAGTGGGGAAAATCCTCGACAATCGACTCGCAAAAGAAGCCAAATCTTGAACATCAAGAGGACTACTTTGCGCAGGATTTTGCACCGTGATTTGCATTTAAAAGCGTACTAAATTCAGTTAACACAAGAGTTGAATCCTAATGATGCCAATCTTCGACTTAACTTTGCTAATGTTATGCTGGAACGTTTTAACAATTTTTCCAATATAATCTTCAGTGATGAGGCAAACTTTCATGTCAACGGACATGTTAATAAGCAAAATTGCCGCTTTTGGTCCGAATCTAATCCCCGCGAGATGCATCAAAGACCTCTGCATAGCCCTAAGGTCAAGGTATGGGCTGGAATATCGGCTAGTGGAATAATTGGGCCATACTTCTTTGAAAACCAAAGAGGAGTTGCTGTGACAGTGAGATCTGAGAATTATTGTCAGGTGTTGCAAGAGTTTCTGGTTGCAGCTCTTCAAGAATTTCAAGGGTACAATTCTAGGACGTGGTATCAACAGGATATAGCCACTTGCCACACTTCTACAGTCTCAATAGACATGCTGAAGTAAATGTTTCCAAGTGAACTCATATCGCGAAGAGGAGACATTGATTGGCCTCCAAGGAGTCCGGATCTTTCTCCTAATGATTATTTTTGTGGGGTTACCTAAAAGCAAGAGTTTACGAAAATAATCCCACAACAGTTGAGGAGTTAAAGCAAAACATTGTGCAAGAAATTAACGCTATTCCACGAGCAATTTGTCAACGTGTTTTTCAAAATCTGCGAGTGCGACTACAAGAATGTCAAAAAGCTGGTGGCGGTCACTTAAATAACATTATCTTTAAAAATAAGATGTCACTGAAATTTCAATTTCCTGTACTTTTTAAATGTATAAATAAAGACAATAAGATTTATAGTTATTTTTTTTATTGCATATTCAAACCACTCATACAGTTAAGGCCCAACCTGTATTAGCAAGTAGATATAGTAATGAATAATGAAATTTCAACTAAAAAAAATTAATTATTAGTAATGTATTAGCAAAAAGCTACACGAAGATAAGTAGATTAAAAAGAGAGGTAGAAAAGTATAATACTATAATAGCAGTAAACAAAACTTACAAGGAACCTAAGTGTATATAACAAAAAAATGGAAAAAATATGGAAATAATAAAATCAGATAAAAAAGTTAAAAGAAAGAAAAGTACTGCATTAAGAGTAGTATAAAAGAATAAAAAACAAAAATAAAATAAAAAATAAAGTAGGCAAAAGCTCCATGCACTGACGCGTACACACGAGCGCGTACGCTGTAGTCACACATCACATCACATTCGATTTCGGACCATAGAAACCTTATTTACACGTATTTTTAAAAACTGCAAAAATCTTATATCAGTATTTATATTTTGAACGTTTTTAATAATAATAGAATAGAATAGGGTGACAAACGAGCACACAGTCCACCTGATGGTAAGTGGTTGCTGCGGCCCATAGACATCTACATCTATCTTCCATTGCAAATCAAAATGCAGATGCGTTGTCACCCATGAGGACTGAGATGGAATGCCTCATTTCCAGTAAAGAGGGTCTCCGGTTCTCTACACTCACCATACGAAATACAGCAGCATTAAGCTACTATTTCACGCTGGTGTTCTGTGAGAGCGTGGTCCTTCCCCGGTCGAGCCGACCCATTCGTGCTACAACTATACTACTAATATAACTGCAGCATGGCTCTACCACGTATAAACGTAGTTATTAGATTTAGCTAGTCTTTGAGAAATACCTATGTTTACTATGTTACACACACACACACACACACACACACACACACACACACACACACACACACACACACACACACACACACACACACACACACACACACGCAGACGCACACACGCAGACGCACACACGCACACACACACACACACACACACACACACACACACACAACGCGCGCGCGCGCGTATGACCTCATCAAAGTTCAAAAACTTTATTAAACAAAGTTTGTGTACAAAGGGTTATTTTAATATTAAGGAATTAAGGCTCACCTTGTGTCCGTACTGGCGGCGCATGGCGAGGTAGAGCTCGCGGAAGCGGCGGTAGCGACGCAGCAGCTGCCAGTGGCAGTGCGGGCCCAGCCACACGCGCACCTCGTACTCGTGGTGAGTGCCCGCGCCCGCGCCACGCACCACCCAGCCCGGTATGCTCACCACTTCAGCTACCATCAATCAAATTGCACTCTTAAATATTTTTATACCGCAATTATAATAAAACGGCTTCGTGGCGCAGTGGCTTAGCAATGAGTTGCAGCGCTAAGTGACGAAGATTCAAATCCCGCACGGAACAAGTGTTGGTATGGCCTACAAATAATTATCCCGGGCAAAATGTTTGAGATTATGCAATTTATGTGTGTTAACTTCCACGATATAGGAGAAAATCCTAGTGTGGAGGTAACGTTTTATTAAAAATAAAAAAAATCAATTAATCAACATTATCCAACATAGACACCCCTTGAAAATGCCACACAGCATAAATTTTATAGATTTTTTTTATTCTGAGACTAAGTGCTAGTTAAGGAATGGATATACGGTTTGAATAAAAAATATAATTTTTATTTAATAAAACAGAGATACAGCGTTTATTGAGCGAAATATGAGAACAGATCGACAATAAAATGGAATATAATTTTTGGAATTTGGAATAAATTTGAAAACAAAAAGAAACAAAGGTCGTACAACTTGCTTTTTTTTTATAGAAGAGGGGGCAAACGAGCATGCGGCTCACCTGATGTTAAGTGACTACCGCCGCCCATAATCAACCGCAACATCAGGGCAATTGCAGGTGCGTTACCGGCCCTTTAGAAAGGAGTAAGCTCTTTTCTTGAAGGTCCCCAGGTCGTATCGGTCCGGAAAAATCGCCGGTGGTAAACTATTCCACAGAGAGGTTGTACGTGGAAGAAAACTCCTTGTGAAACGTACAGTGGTGGACCGCCAAGCATCCAGATGATGTGGATGGTATCGAGACGTTTGCCGTGTAGTGCGTTCACGAAATTGGCGGCTGGGATTAATCCGAACAATTCCTCAGAGCACTCCCCGTGATAGATGCGATAAAATACGCAAAGAGATGCAACATCTCTTCGCAGCGCCAGTGAATCGAGCCGATCGGAAAGCACTCGGTCGTCGACGATTCGAGCCGCTCTGCGCTGGATGCGGTCAAGTGGAAGGAGCTGGTACTGGGGAGCCCCAGCCCAGAGATGGGAACAGTATTCCATGTGCGGCCGAACCTGCGCCTTGTAAAGTTGCAGGCGGTGTGCCGGCATGAAATACTGTCCCGCTCTGCTGAGCACGCCAAGCTTTTTAGAGGCCAATTTGGCCTTCCCTTCCAAGTGACCACGAAACTGCACGTCACTCGATATGTCGACGCCGAGGATTCCGATACTGGCTGAGGCAACAAGGGGAGTGCCTTGAAACTGAAAACTTGCTCTCATGGATGTCGGCATAATTTATTCCAGAGAATTCCATTATGTATTTTGCAATATTCAATATAATTTCTAGAGTTAGTTGGAAACAACAGGAAAAAAAGTATAAAGTAAATGCTGAGTTAGCCCCTTCAACTTGTTGCTATGCTTTGCTTTGGGCTGACAAAGCATATATCTACAGGGTGAGTAGCCTTAACTTGCTCGACATAGTCACAATATACGAGCAACCAGAGCGATGCAATTTTAATTGATGATATACCACGTGCTCGACGGTGGAGGAAAACATTGCCTGCATATCATCATCATCGTCATCATCATCATAATTACAGCCATTTACAAGTCTGAACTGAATACAGACCTCGCCCAAGGAATGTTACAAAGCACGGTCCTGAAGCACCTGCATCCAATGACATAAAGGAACCTGCATGTGTAAGATAAAATATTTCGAAGACATACGAAGTCCGCTAACACATATTGGAAATGCTCAATAAACATTTAAGGAATTAGATGAGGACTGTGCCCAGCAGTAGAACGTATAAAGGTTCTATTACGCTATATTTGATTGAAGTTTAAAATACTTACAAAAATCTATAGGATGCGTCAGGCCTGGTGTTATCGTAGGATCCTGGAACAAAAAAAAATTAAAATGTAGCTTGATATTTCAAATGAAACTGACATCAAAAAATCAAAAACTATATAAAGAGACTATAAGCCGTATTTCGCCTCGTAATGAGGCACGTTGCGGTCATAAAAATTACTAATAAAATGTGACAGTATATGTAAATGCTTTTACTCAATCACGCGTTTAAATTTTTAAACGTTATTTCGCACAATGATAGTCCGTGTCCTAGATTAACTATAAGAAAATAATGTGAAGGAATTTCTCTACGCGGGCCATTCCAGCAATGAATAAATATGTTCTTTTTTAATGAAATTAATGCTAATTAGTTGCTATGTTATTAATTTTATATAAGAAAAAGAAAATATTTGTTAGTGTAATCTATTAGCACATACACCTGAGATACAGGTTTCAAAATAATTATATTAAATGCGTAGTTGCTTACGTGTAGAGGTACAGGCGCTGACACTGAGTTTCGCTGCGGTTCCGCTGCGGAATCGCGGCGGGATCGCAGCGGGTCGCTCCACGAGGACTCGCACGGCAGCTCGTCGTTCGACGTTGACACGTTATCCGACGCCTCCGCTTCCGTTTCCTTTAATCTGAAAATAGAAAATCAGCAAAATTACAGCAGAAGTGTATATCTGCTGTTTCTATGAAATGAAAGAACAGTTCTCTTATTTCAGAGAAAGTTATGGAGCACAAAAGGACTGCCACGCTGCTATATTGCGAATAATGAACTATATAATAATAATCCCGAAATATTTTTAATTTCTTACATCGAAGAAATTAAGATATTTTAATTCACTGCGTAAACAGAAACAGTTGAAATTCGTCGTTTGTGCATGAACTGAGAAAAATACCCTGCTTCATTTTGCAGCTGTCGTTATGTCATTGTTTCGTTTAGTGGTGGGTCGTTGTCGAATTTTTGACGAACGAAACGCAACCGATTTCCCGACGACGAAAACGGTCGTCGTTGCAACTGGTTTGAAGACGGCTTAAAGAACGAAACTTATCCAACATGGAATAGATTTGCGTTTTGGTCGAGTGAAATGGTTGCAGTTTCTTTCAACTATCAACAATTTGCGACTTTACTAACGTTTGTAAACGAATGCGGAAACAAAGACTACAATAAAACGCGGAACTTTAAGGACGACGACGCGACGAGTGAGATAGATAATTGAATGCACCGCTAGGCGGTCAGCCACCGCTGTCTACATTACCTGAGAATGCCTCGTGTAGAGGTGAAACACTTGTCGTATTATCGTCGATGGTGTCTTTCCTAGAGTAGTGATGTTGGGAGTAGTGGTGATGAGATTAGTGGTGACGGAATTAGTGCACGCAATTCAGGGTGGGCAGGAGGTGCTCTTTAAACTAGGTAAGACACATCATTTTATTTTATTGAGCGGATGGTTGCAAAGTAATTTATTAATATCTTTAGGATAGTTAAAAGGGTAGTACCTACTTAAACGGATACCATTTCATTCCATTAAATACACACCATAGTTCATAATACAACACGTATATTGCCTCAAAACGGGGCATCATCAAGTGTGATTCTGGAATAGTTAAACGACGAATTTTAGATCACTGAGCGATTTGTATTCTTGCATGCAACTTATACCTTAGTAAATAAACTTTTTATTTGTAGTATATTAAATTTTCGGAGGAAAGTTTAATTCGATTTATTTACCCAAGATACAAAACCATATTTTTATAATTCAGTAAGTTTTCATTGAAAAGTGTTTAATTTATTATTAAACTACACACGTATATTTAATACTTAAATAACTGACGTTCATCCTATACCTTTAAACGAGCAATTAAATATATATATATATATATATATATATATATATAATCGGAATCTCGGAAACGGCTCCAACGATTTTCATAAAATTTTGTGTCCAGATAGTTTCGGGGGCAATAAATCGATCTAGCTAGGATTTATTGCCCCCGAATATTTTTAGAAAATGTCGCTTTGTCCGTGTTTTCAGGCAATAAAAAAACTGCTACAATATAAGAAGGTAAATTTTGACAGGTTACTAACGGTCGTATTGGCTCAGATGGAATGTTGTTCTGGCGTGATATCGGTGTTCCGTGGTTCGCGTCCCGTCTTGAGTCCGACTTTTTTTCCTTTTTTTGTCAAGTTCCCTTCTTTTGTGAGAAATCTATTATTTCGAGCCCTTTCTTTAGTATTTTTAGAAAATACCAAAATTTTAATTAATCTAATTGCACTCATGATATTTTATTCGAATAACCAGTTCAGTTTTTTCTATTATGTCAATAAGATCCAAAAATATTATTCATGTAATTTGTATATAAATGTAACTTAAAAAAACCGAGCAAAGCTTGGTCATCCGGGTACCTAATATTTAATTAACAAGTCGTCATCAGTCTTGCCGGCCCTGAGTTAGATATTCTCTTATTTCTGAATCTGATAGAGCCACGTTGCAGCTATATTAAAGTTGTAGCAAGAATGGGTCGGCTTGACCGGGGCAGGACCACGCACTCACAGAATACCAGCGTAAAATAGCAGCTTAATACTGCTGTGTTTCGTATGGTGAGTGCAGAGATCCGAAGACCCTTTTTTACTGGAATCGAAGCGTTCTATCTTATTTTTCAGGGATGACAACGCATCTGCATTTTGATTCTTAATTGAGGATAAATTTGGTCTATCGGCCACAGCATCCACTTACCATCAGGTGGACTGTGTGCTCGTTTGTCACCCAAAGATATAAAAAGATAATTAATAATTGTATAAAATTTTAAGTTGATAGCGTCGATGTAAAATATAAGAACAAATAATTAAATTGTAAACTCAACAGGTGGGGGGTCGCCCTACACTACGCCTACCGGTACAAGGCTGCCACTCGAGAACCTTTCTTCCCTATCGGTTATCGGTTATTCGAGCTATATGGCCGGCCCATTGACACTTCAGCTTACTAATCCGTTGGGCTATGTCGGTCACTCTGGTTTTACTGCGGATATCCTCGTTTCTGAGTCTATCACGCAGAGAAAGATGGAGTGACGACCTGGTAAGATATGCAGGAAGTCGATGGATGCAGGTGGCTCAGGACCGTGCTTTGTGGCGTTACTTGGGGGAGGCCTATGTTCAGCAGTGGACTTGTAAAGGACTGTAATGATAATGATGATGAAACTCAACAGGGGCCACAAAAATGTCAAGGTGCATTATGATATTATGAGCTTATGCTATCATAAATTAGTTTGGGAGCACCCACCAGTAAAGTATTTAACTTTCCCCTCTATAAGTCGGCAGAAATATATGTTAGTGTTTTCCCCACCTGTGTAGCAGTGGATCGTCGAAGGTCTGTTCCTGCTCGGGCGCAGGTTCGGTGGCGACCTGCATGTCACTCTCGGACAGAGTCAATGACGGCGTCTCTTGTATCGGCGTCACCATTATAGGCCGTCTATTGGGTTGATTGTCGAAGAACGAATACTGAAGCGCCATTTCCAGCCGGACATATTTCTTTTGTAGGTCTTGGAGGACCTGGCGGATTAAAAATATAATTATCGTTTATTGTTATTCTATATTTTATTTCGGAAATTTTATTTGAAATATAGCCATTGTGACATTTCCAGTGTGTCACTTCCAGGTGAAGACTTAGTATCCCAGCACCGAATTTTGCTGGCTGACATCTGCTTAACTGTTCGCCTCAACAAACATAAGGATCGTCCCCCAACCAAAATAAAGTGGCATCTGTTGCATAAGGAGGAGTATGCAAGTGAATTTAGAGAGCTAGTTGTAAACAAGATGATAGAGATGGGTGATATGGAAAGAATGAGTGTGAATGAGTGCTGGAAGGAAATGGCTGATTGTATCCGAAGTGTGGCAAGGAAGGTGTTAGGAGAAACAAAAGGGAAGCGTATGATAGATAAGGATGGGTGATGGTGGAGTGAAAGTATTAGAGAAGTTTTGAGACAAAATAAAAATGCCTTTAAAGAATGGCAGAGCGTAGAAGACCAGAATGAATCAATAAAAGAAAGTAAGAGAGGGGCGTACAAAGAATGTAAGAAGAGAGCGAAGAAGGAAGTTGCTATTTGTAGGGCAGAGGCGCAAGATAAATTATATCGGTCCCTTGAAAGCCCCGAAGGTCAAAAACGACTTTTTCAAATTGCAAGAGCGAGAGAAAGGAATGGAAGAGATGTTTCACATGTAAAATGTATAAAAGATGATTCTGGAAGGATTTTGACTGACGATGAAAGTATAAAGAAGCGATGGAAGGAGTATTTTGAGAAATTGATAAATGAGGAGAATGAATGGAATGGTATGCTTGAAAACCCACCAGTGAATATTGGCTTAGTGAGAGAAATTAGTGTGGAAGAAGTAAAAATGGCTGTTAGGAATATGAAGAATGGGAAGGCGGTCGGCCCAGATGGAATACCAGCAGAAGTGTGGAAGTTGCTGAATGCGGATGGATGGAAGTGGTTGAGTTTATTTTTCGGTAAATTGTTGCAGGAAGAACAAATACCTGAGGAATGGTGCAGTAGTATACTGGTCCCCATTTTTAAAAACAAAGGAGACGTTCAAAACTGCAGCAGTTACCGGGGAATAAAACTCATGTCACATACGATGAAAGTCTGGGAAAGAATAATAGAGAGAAGAATGAGAGAAGAGTGTGAGATAACACAAAACCAGTTCGGATTCATGCCCGGTCGAGGTACGACAGATGCCATTTTCGCATTACGCCAATTGTGCGAAAAGTACAAGCGCGTGCATAAAAATCTGCACATGGTTTTTGTCGACCTTGAAAAGGCGTACGATCGGGTTCCCCGTGAGGTTTTGTGGTGGGCGTTAAAGATGAAAGGTATGCCTGGGAAGTATGTGAGGTTAGTCCGTGCTATGTACAGAGCATCCCGTACATGTGTACGATCTGCCGCGGGAACTACGGGCAGTATCGATGTGGCTGTAGGGCTGCACCAAGGGTCGGCATTGAGCCCTTACCTCTTCCTACTGATTATGGACGCTTTGACGTCGGACCTGCAGGATGAGGCACCCTGGTGCATGCTCTTTGCCGATGACATCGTGTTTGTCGGGGAAGAAGGCATCGAGGTACAGAGCAGACTGACGGGGTGGCAACAGAGGCTGGAAAGTGTTGGCTTGAAGATCAGCAGATCCAAAACCGAATATCTGTGCTGTGATTGCGGCGGTCTTTCCAGTCCTGTACCCATGTCGTTGGATGGCGCTATACTGCCTACCTGCTCAGATTTCAAGTACCTCGGTTCCCTCATTCAAGGCGACGGCGAAATAGATAGAGCTGTGCAGCATAGGATTAACGCATGGTGGATGAAATGGCGACAGGTCACAGCCACAACGTGCGATCCCCGAATGCCAATAAGGCTGAAGGGGAAAATTTACAAATCGATCATCCGACCTGTCGTCATGTATGGAAGTGAATGCTGGGCCGTCAAGAAGAAGGATGAAAATAGATTGCATGCATGAAATGAGAATGTTAAAATGGATGTGTTGTGTGACAAGGATGGATAAGATAAGGAATGAGTATATAAGAGGAAGCCTGAAAGTAGCGCCAGTGGTAGAAAAGGTGAGAGGAAGCAGATTGGCATGGTTTGGGCATGTGATGCGGAGGGATGGAAGTCATGTCACAAAACGAGTGTTGAATATGAATGTGGAGGGACACACGGGCAGAGGAAAGCCGAATAAAAGATGGATCGATTGTGTGAAGTGATATGAGAATGAAAGGAGTAAGTATGGAAATGACGGCTGATAGAGAGGAATGGAACAAGAAGATTTACTGCGCCGACCCCAGATAATGGGAAATGGTCTAGAGAATGATGATGAGCCATTGTGACATATTAAAAAACAAATCATTGACAATATATGAATGAATGAATGTATTTATTCTCTCTTCACAATAGTGATTCTTAGTGCTAAGTATTATAAAAGTGCCAGACAGGTACCTAACTTGTGAGAGACTGGTGCCTGATATAGGTATAAAAAACCTGTATTACAGGTCACCAGGGCTCCCCCGCGTATAAAGTAACAGTCTGAGGAATACAAATCAGAAAGGAGATTATAATTAAGTAAACGAAATGAACTGCAGTAATTACAAATTTCACATCAATAAGTGTGTGTACTGTGTAAAGAGTAGTTTTGCGTGTGAGCTAGTACAGGCGCGTGCCTGGTGTATGTGTGTATGTTTATGTGTGGGAATGTGTGTGTGAGTGAGTGTGTGTGAGTGATTGTGGACGTACCTGCTGTTGCGTGAGTTAGGGCTAACATATAATTGCATTTAAACCCAAAATAAGGAGAAGAAAGTATGAAGACTTCGACGACATTAATATAAATTATATGGGCGACTTTAGTAGGTTTTCGGTCGCTTCATAGTCTAAAGTTTTCAGATATTTGGTAAGAACGGATTTGCAGCTCGATTTAGGTAAGGGATAGAAGTTTAGGATATTGTTCAGTTTATTATACATATATGGTCCTACGAAACAGAAGAAATTGTGTGAGGTGGTAGTATGGAAGGATTGGATTGGAACCTTTCCTGCGTTTGTCTTTTAGGAGCTCCGGATCGTATTTACATTGAGCGTGTTTCATTAGAACAGTTCGTACGAAGAAAGACTGTCTCACTGTTAGAACGTCCCACTTTCTGTAGAGATCCACTGTAGGAAAGCAGAACGGGAGACCTGCACTGACTTTTAGGATGGCCCTTTGGGCTCTTTCAACCTCGATTAGGTGGGTTTTAGCCGCACCACCCCATGAGCTGATGCAGTAATCTACAAGTGATTGGCATAGAGCGTGGTAGACCATCTTGATGATTCGGCAGTCTGCTACGTGTTTAAGAGATTTAAAGATGTAAATGAGCTTGCGTAACCTAGTGACAAGTATCTCAATATGTGGCTTGAAAGTTAGGGTTTGGTCTATTATAATTCCGAGGCATTTGATTTTGTCTGATCTTTGAATAGCTGGACAATTGCAAATAGTTGGCTCAGAGTTGCAAACATGGGCTGTGATGGAGAGGGAGTGAGGGGGACTTCGGTTCGACCGAAGTGTGAAGGTTATGTGTTTTGTTTTATCAGTGTTTAGTGTCAACACATTCTTTTGTAACCAGAGGCAGCACTTAGTAAAACCTCTTTGTGCAGAATCAAAGACCTCCCTCCAACTATTACCACTGAAGAATAGTGCAGTATCGTCGGCAAATGAGAATATTTTTCCTCTGTGTAGCTGAAGCTGGCATAAGTCGTTGACATATATCAAGAATAGCGTTGGGCTGAGTATGCTACCTTGGGGCAGACCAAATTTGACAGTTAACTCTTCACTTATCGTATTCTCTATTCCAACACTCTGCTTTTTTCTACTCAGAAAGTTTGCTATTAACTGCAGAGGTAAGCTCTCACACCGATTTTTTCCAGCTTGGTTATGAGGTGTGGGATCGGGACTGTGTCAAATGCTTTCGCTAGATCGAGAAATATTGTTAGGCATTTTCTTTTTTCATCCAAGTTGGTTATAACTGAGTTAGCAAGCTCATGTACCGCATTATTTGTTGACTTACCTTGCCGAAATCCGAATTGCGCTGGTGAAAGGAGAATATTTCCCTCCAGGAAATTGATTAAGCGCTTATTTATTAGGCGCTCCAAGATTTTGGACAGTGTAGGTAAGATAGAGATTGGCCTGTAGTTATTGACACAGTCCCTCTCTCCACTTTTGTGAATAGGTTTGATGAGCGCTGTTTTGAATGCTGAGGGAAAGATTCCCGTAGACAAAGACAGGTTACATATATGTGTAATAGGGGGGGGGGGGGGATATGTATATATCTCTTCAGTATTATGCTGGAAATCTGGTCGAGCCCTATACTGCACAGTTGTCTCTTAAACCCTGGATCAGCTGGAAAATTTCATCCTCATCCGTAGGTAGCATGACAAATGAATTGGTGGGGGATGGATACAAGACGTCAGGTTCAGTAAATTTTCTGTGTCCAGAACGTAATATAATGTCTTCAGCTAGGTTCCGTCCAATATTAGCAAAGAAATAGTTGATGTCGTTAATACTTTTTTCCGGAGAGATAAGGCAGGATGAGCGATCTACTACCCTATTGGAGCCGGTCAGATTTTTTATGGCTTCCCACAGCTTTTTTTATTATGTTTCGCGTTCTCGATCTCTTGTTTCTTATAATCTCTTTTCGCCCTTTTAAGAAGAGAGTTACAGTAATTCCGGTAGCGTTTGTGTTAGTTTGAGTGCTTCATTTTCAGGGTCCTTTTTTAATTTCTTGTAAAGGTTGTCCCTGTTTTTCATACACCGCATTAATCCTTTAGTGACCCATGGTTTCCTTATAAGTTTTCTTTTAGGTGTTTTAATCAAGGTGGTATTATCTCTTATGCATGTATTTAAATATTTCAGGAACAGATCTGTTGCTAGGTTTGCTTCCATGCAATGAAGAATTTTCTGACATTTAAATCCTTGCATAGTTTTGTCTAGTTCCGAAAAGTTAATCCGATAACATGACTTATTTAAGTATTCTGGGCGAGAAGGTTGAGTAAAGCTAACGGCTACACTTTCGTGGTCAGTAATCGATGATTCCAAAATGAAACAAGTAGCCACTAATTTAGTTTTAATTATAGTGTTATCCAGACATGTTCTACCACGAGTAGGCTTGGTGTGTCCTGGAAGCATGCTATGACTCGCCAATACATTTAGGTAGTCATGTGAGCGCTTATCAGAGCTATCCGGGACAATATCTATATCGATGTCGCCACAGAGAATTATGTTCTTATAGTTCTTAAGTTTAGACAGAAGGGAGTCGAGAGAATTTACGAAATTGCCGGTATTAGTTTGGCTAGGCGGTCTATATATGCCAATAACACAGGTTTCGGTATTAAGCCTTCACCATCATCATCATCATCATTACAACCCTTCACAAGTCCACTGCTGAACATAGGCCTCCCCCAAGTAACGCCACAAAGCATGGTCCTGAGCCACCTGCATCCATCGACTTCCTGCATGTCTTACCAGGTCGTCACTCCATCTAGTGGGGGGTCGCCCTACACTATGCCTACCGGTACGAGGCTGCCACTCGAGAACCTTTCTTCCCCAAGTACTAGTATATCCCAGAATATTTCGGATCTTTGTAGGAATGTAATAAAGTTAGGCATATTACGGTTAATACTACGGATGTTTTGCGAAAGAAGTTTTAGTGTGCAATTATTGCTTTTAATGTGTTGTTTCATATCGTCAAAGTCGCATACGATTGCTTCAGCCACTTTTATCGTATCCAGACCTGAATTTAAAATTTCAATATTTTGCATATTTGTAAATGTCCAATATAATGTAATATGAAAAAGGACAGTCACGGAAATTTACTCGTGACTGAAGAATTATACATTTTATGCGTGTTTTTTGATCTGTTAGGATATTTGTGGCTGACCAGGGAGTAATGCGATATGTTTTTATAGTTAGAGTAATTCTGTTATTCGACGATATAGTTCGTTTGTGTAACGTGCATTGAGTATAGAGTGTGATTAGTGTATGTTGTGTGAGTTTTGAATATCTGAAAGTCCTCTGTGAGTAAAAAATATATAAGTAAAGGAATTGAACATGCATATAAAATAACAAGTAAAAATAAAAATTAATAAAAAAATGAAATGACAAAACAAAACAATAATCGCTGTAACCTAGCGTGGCTAGTCATATGATTAGTTTATGTAAGTCGTTTTCTTCTTCAATACGAATTGGCGCTGCTTGCTCCTCCTTTTTCACATAGACCTTCCCATGCGTTGTCCAGGCTGCAACAAGCTTTCTGCTTTTGACATTTTCGCGTGCGAGGTAGAATATTATTCTTACTTTACTTGTTAAATACTCAGATATATATATATATATATATATATATATATATATATATATATATATATATATATATATATATATATATATATATATATATATATATATAGGGCCCGATGGACCTGGTAGATTTATGTACGAATTTAATTGCTGCTCTTTACCTTCGCGTTTTGCTTTATTACATATTTTGCATTTTGATATTACGGATTCTTTCCGAAGGGACGTGGTGAAGTCCCTTCGGAAAGAATCCGTAATACCACCAGTGCCTCAGATTTGAAGCGATAAATGTTTCTGATTTCCGATTCCTGAATTGAGGTTTCCAGGCCCAATATAAAGCCAAATTTCTGAACTATGTGAGTCTGAGCTTCTTTATTTTCATTACCTTGTTTGGATAAGTTGCGGATTTCAATAGTTGTACTACTCGCATTCCTTTCTAAGTGATATAATTTATGTTCCAAGATGCACACTCGCTTCGTATAATCGTTATTTTCTTGTTCCAGGTTATTAATTTTTTGTAGTAATTCTTCAAATCTTGGTTTTGTGTCATTATAGCAGTGAGAGTGTTATTCAACAATTCAAACTTATGATCTTGTTGTTCTTTAAGTTCAGAAAACATATTTTTAATTTCGGATATAAATGACCTCGATTGATCTTTTAAGTCATCAAATGTACGCTTCTGTCGCTTGATGATGCTATAGCTATGAATATTTTCATCTATGTTGGCAATATCGTTAAGGGTCGGATCTGAACTATAGTGCATTTTAGTGCTTGGTGGAGCTAATCCACCGGGCGGAGAGCGTTGCACGGACATCGTATTTAATTGCAAGTGTTTAGGCCTAAATGTTCCGACGGCCGGCGATCGATGCAAGGGGCGAGTCTTGCGTACACGCACACTAGGCGAGATGAAAAGGGTGTGGCCTTGGGCGCGTCTTTGGAGGGGTTTAAGCGTGAGATTGGTGTTTCGTAACACGTTCAGTTAGTGCAAAGACTCACGGCAATATGCTTGTCTTCGTCACAGGCGAGTTCCTCTTGCTTGCGCGGTGCAGTCATACACCTCCTTGATTTTATGCACTCCTATTATTTCACTACACTTTTATGAAATTAATTGCTATAATATTTTTAGGAAAATAGGTATATCGAGAGGTTAAGCACGTCTGCACACTGCGGTGTCCACGCAGGGAGAGGTATAATATTTATTTATAATTTTTAAATATATATAAGTAACAAAATGATTTAGCTATCTTATTGTATTAAAAAGGTGTTCTTATTGATTGAAAATTGAAAAATATTTATCTTTGGTCGATCAAAGGTCGGTCCGTGGATGGGTGACCATCCATTTAATTATACTACCATATGACCTTTATGTACCTAGACGAGCACGTTAAGCCATCGGTACCGGCTGTCATTTGAAGATTTTTGACGATCGTTACGGGTAGTCAGAAGTCCGAGAGTCCCGTTTTTAATCAATAACTTAACTTGTGTTCGTTTAAATATTGTAATTACTAAAAGGACGAGTTCTATTTAGTTGCAAATTTGTACAATTCAGAAATCGTTTACTAGATGCTCCGGAGGGACTTATCTTTGACCCAAGTATGTATTTTTTAACGCATAATGGTGACAAGCGAGGAAATAGTTCATCTGATGGTAAGCGGATACTATAGGCCCATAGACTTCTACGTCTATACGCGATTAGGAATCAAAATACAGATGCGTTGTCACTGCTGGGCAGTACGATGGAATGCCTTGTTTTCGGTAAAAAAGGTTTGAGCGTTGAAGTAATATGCAGTACGTATTTGAACAAACACCGTGAACACAATCTTTTGTAAACTGTTGAACATAGACTAAGTAAATTTGACCCTGTAGGCTCTAACGCGTGTTGCAAACACCAAGTCTCGGCGTTTATTGTTGTACATTACTTCTATGGGTCCGGATCGCCTGTGCGTGTCTTGGTCACTAGAATGTGTAGTGTGGGGGTACCGCGATCTGTGCGTGCAGCTCGTCCTTGGAGCAGACGTTCTCAAGCGAGGAGATGGCGAGTAGCTTCTGGTCGGCGATGCGCGCGCACAGCCACTGCATGGCGCGTAGGACAAGCTGTGTAGTCTAGTGTACAGAGTGTAGTGTGAGGTACCGTGATCTGTGCATGCAGCTCGTCCTTGGAGCAGACGTTCTCGAGCGAGGAGATGGCGAGCAGCTTCTGGTCGGCGATGCGCGCGCACAGCCACTGCATGGCGCGTAGGACAAGCTGTGTAGTCCAGTGTACAGTGTGTAGTGTGAGGTACCGTGATCTGTGCATGCAGCTCGTCCTTGGAGCAGACGTTCTCGAGCGAGGAGATGGCGAGCAGCTTCTGGTCGGCGATGCGCGCGCACAGCCACTGCATGGCGCGTAGGACAAGCTGTGTAGTCCAGTGTACAGTGTGTAGTGTGAGGTACCGTGATCTGTGCATGCAGCTCGTCCTTGGAGCAGACGTTCTCGAGCGAGGAGATGGCGAGCAGCTTCTGGTCGGCGATGCGCGCGCACAGCCACTGCATGGCGCGTAGGACAAGCTGTGTAGTCCAGTGTACAGTGTGTAGTGTGAAGCACCGTGATCTGTGCATGCAGCTCGTCCTTGGAGCAGACGTTCTCGAGCGAGGAGATGGCGAGCAGCTTCTGGTCGGCGATGCGCGCGCACAGCCACTGCATGGCGCGTAGGACAAGCTGTGTAGTCCAGTGTACAGTGTGTAGTGTGAGGTACCGTGATCTGTGCATGCAGCTCGTCCTTGGAGCAGACGTTCTCGAGCGAGGAGATGGCGAGCAGCTTCTGGTCGGCGATGCGCGCGCACAGCCACTGCATGGCGCGTAGGACAAGCTGTGTAGTCCAGTGTACAGTGTGTAGTGTGAGGTACCGTGATCTGTGCATGCAGCTCGTCCTTGGAGCAGACGTTCTCGAGCGAGGAGATGGCGAGCAGCTTCTGGTCGGCGATGCGCGCGCACAGCCACTGCATGGCGCGTAGGACAAGCTGTGTAGTCCAGTGTAGTGTGTAGTGTGAGGTACCGTGATCTGTGCATGCAGCTCGTCCTTGGAGCAGACGTTCTCGAGCGAGGATATGACGAGCAGCTTTTGGTCGGCGCTGGCGCGCGCACAGCCGCTGCATGGCGCGCAGGTCAAACTGTGTAGTGCGTAGTGTGCAGTGTGTAGTGTGGGGGTACCACGATCTGTGCGTGCAGCTCGTCCTTGGAGCAGTCGTTCACAAGCGAGAAGATGACGAGCAGCTTCTGGTCGGCGATTCGCGCGCACAGCCGCTGCATGGCGCGTAGGACAAGCTGTGTAGTCCAGTGTACAGTGTGAAGTACCGTGATCTGTGCATGCAGCTCGTCCTTGGAGCAGACGTTCTCGAGCGAGGAAATGGCGAGCAGCTTCTGGTCGGCGATGCGCGCGCACAGCCGCTGCATGGCGCGTAGGACAAGCTGTGTAGTCCAGTGTGCAGTGTGTAGTGTGAGGTACCGCGATCTGTGCGTGCAGCTCGTCCTTGGAGCAGTCGTTCTCAAGCGAGGAGATGACGAGCAGCTTCTGGTCGGCGATGCGCGCGCACAGCCACTGCATGGCGCGTAGGACAAGCTGTGTAGTCCAGTGTACAGTGTGTAGTGTGAGGTACCGTGATCTGTGCATGCAGCTCGTCCTTGGAGCAGACGTTCTCGAGCGAGGAGATGGCGAGCAACTTCTGGTCGGCGATGCGCGCGCACAGCCACTGCATGGCGTGTAGGACAAGCTGTGTAGTCCAGTGTACAGTGTGTAGTGTGAGGTACCGTGATCTGTGCATGCAGCTCGTCCTTGGAGCAGACGTTCTCAAGCGAGGAGATGGCGAACAGCTTCTGGTCGGCGATGCGCGCGCACAGCCACTGCATGGCGCGTAGAACAAGCTGTGTAGTCCAATGTACAGTGTGTAGTGTGAGGTACCGTGATCTGTGCATGCAGCTCGTCCTTGGAGCAGACGTTCTCGAGCGAGGAGATGGCGAGCAGCTTCTGGTCGGCGATGCGCGCGCACAGCCACTGCATGGCGCGTAGGACAAGCTGTGTTGTCCAGTGTACAGTGTGTAGTGTGAGGTACCGTGATCTGTGCATGCAGCTCGTCCTTGGAGCAGACGTTCTCGAGCGAGGAGATGGCGAGCAGCTTCTGGTCGGCGATGCGCGCGCACAGCCACTGCATGGCGCGTAGGACAAGCTGTGTAGTCCAGTGTACAGTGTGTAGTGTGAGGTACCGTGATCTGTGCATGCAGCTCGTCCTTGGAGCAGACGTTCTCGAGCGAGGAGATGGCGAGCAGCTTCTGGTCGGCGATGCGCGCGCACAGCCACTGCATGGCGCGTAGGACAAGCTGTGTAGTTCAGTGTACAGTGTGTAGTGTGAGGTACCGTGATCTGTGCATGCAGCTCGTCCTTGGAGCAGACGTTTTCGAGCGAGGATATGACGAGCAGCTTTTGGTCGGCGCTGGCGCGCGCACAGCCGCTGCATGGCGCGCAGTTCAAACTGTGTAGTGCGTAGTGTGCAGTGTGTAGTGTGGGGGTACCACGATCTGTGCGTGCAGCTCGTCCTTGGAGCAGTCGTTCACAAGCGAGAAGATGACGAGCAGCTTCTGGTCGGCGATGCGCGCGCACAGCCGCTGCATGGCGCGTAGGACAAGCTGTGTAGTCCAGTGTGCAGTGTGTAGTGTGAGGTACCGCGATCTGTGCGTGCAGCTCGTCCTTGGAGCAGTCGTTCTCAAGCGAGGAGATGACGAGCAGCCTCTGGTCGGCGATGCGCGCGCACAGCCACTGCATGGCGCGTAGGACAAGCTGTGCAGTCCAGTGTACAGTGTGTAGTGTGAGGTACCGTGATCTGTGCATGCGGCTCGTCCTTGGAGCAGACGTTCTCGAGCGAGGAGATGGCGAGCAGCTTCTGGTCGGCGATGCGCGCGCACAGCCACTGCATGGCGCGTAGGACAAGCTGTGTAGTCCAGTGTACAGTGTGTAGTGTGAGGTACCGTGATCTGTGCATGCAGCTCGTCCTTGGAGCAGACGTTCTCGAGCGAGGAGATGGCGAGCAGCTGCTGGTCGGCGATGCGCGCGCACAGCCACTGCATGGCGCGTAGGACAAGCTGTGTAGTCCAGTGTACAGTGTGTAGTGTGAGGTACCGTGATCTGTGCATGCAGCCCGTCCTTGGAGCAAACGTTCTCGAGCGAGGAGATGGCGAGCAGCTGCTGGTCGGCGATGCGCGCGCACAGCCACTGCATGGCGCGTAGGACAAGCTGTGTAGTCCAGTGTACAGTGTGTAGTGTGAGGTACCGTGATCTGTACATGCAGCTCGTCCTTGGAGCAGACGTTCTCGAGCGAGGAGATGGCGAGCAGCTTCTGGTCGGCGATGCGCGCGCACAGCCACTGCATGGCGCGTAGGACAAGCTGTGTAGTCCAGTGTACAGTGTGTAGTGTGAGGTACCGTGATCTGTGCATGCAGCTCGTCCTTGGAGCAGACGTTCTCGAGCGAGGATATGACGAGCAGCTTTTGGTCGGCGCTGGCGCGCGCACAGCCGCTGCATGACGCGCAGGTCAAATTGTGTTGTGCGTAGTGTGCAGTGTGTAGTGTGGGGGTACCACGATCTGTGCGTGCAGCTCGTCCTTGGAGCAGTCGTTCACAAGCGAGAAGATGACGAGTAGCTTCTGGTCGGCGATGCGCGCGCACAGCCGCTGCATGGCGCGTAGGACTAGCTGTGTAGTCCAGTGTGCAGTGTGTAGTGTGAGGTACCGCGATCTGTGCGTGCAGCTCGTCCTTGGAGCAGTCGTTCTCAAGCGAGGAGATGACGAGCAGCTTCTGGTCGGCGATGCGCGCGCACAGCCGCTGCATGGCGCGTAGGACAAGCTGTGTAGTCCAGTGTGCAGTGTGTAGTGTGAGGTACCGCGATCTGTGCGTGCAGCTCGTCCTTGGAGCAGTCGTTCTCAAGCGAGGAGATGACGAGCAGCTTCTGGTCGGCAATGCGCGCGCACAGCCGCTGCATAGCGCGTAGCGCTTCCGCCTCCGTAACCTGCCGCCGCCGCGCACCACGCTCGGCCCGCTCGCCTGCACGACACACAACTCACCTTATAATAATAATAATAATAAAGGCGTAGGGAAATAATAACCCCATCGCCCGCTGACGTAAGAGTTAAGTGACAAAACTGTTACATCGGCGCAGTCAGTCAGCGTCTTGCTAAGAGGTTTTTATTTATTTATTTATTTATTTATTACACAATTATAACATCATTACAGTTATTAAACCAATGCGATGCTATAACTAACCTAAATATAAGAAAACTACTGATTAATAAATAATGGTATCTAGTATGAAATTTATCAAATTGATGGTAAAATAAAATACTAATTAAAAACATTACAATTTCGACGCATTTGTATGCTGCAATTATGAATTTCGTCTCACTACATGCAACTATGTCAATATCCTGTGAGACGATATTAACATAGTGTATAGCCCGTGACAATGGTGCATACTGAAGCAACTTCGTCCTAGCAGCGGGCACGAGGAGTAATGGGGGACGACGACGAGAACACACGTAATTATTAGGCACCCGCATCTTTAACGCAGTGAGCACATCTGTGGTGTCTCTTCTCACACTTAAGCGGCTGTAACCAGCCATCCCCAGTACAAACAGACTCGGATACATCAGTGGAAAACAAGGATAGATTCCGTACTGCTTAAAGTATAAAAATCGCATGAATTTATTTTGAATTTTTTCAACCATGACACTATACTTGTTTTCATGTGGATTCCAAATACTTGCGTTCGTTTCAAGTTGACTTCTCACGAGAGCATTGTATAAAATTTTAATAGTTAACAAATTCTGAAAATTCCTACACTGCCTTAATATAAATCCGAGACTCCTGAAAGCTTTTTTACAAATATTTAAAATGTGCTTACGAAAATTAAGTTCCGGGACCATCTCAACGCCTAAGTCTCTAATATATGTAACGCGCGGGATTACGAGGCCGTTCATTTCATAAGCATACTTCTGAGGGTCTTTTGCACGACCTTAACTCATGATACAACATTTATTAACATTGAAATTCAATTTGTTTTCCATTCCCCAATGTGCCAATCTGTCAATGTCCCTTTGCAGACTTTGGCAGTCAGAAGCATTGTTTACTTTCAAACATTTTTTAGATCATCGGCAAATAGCAAACACTGCGCCTCTTTAACGACCGTAGAAAGATCATTAACCATTAACATAAATAATAAAGGGCCAAGATTACTCCCTTGACTCACACCAGAATAAGTACAATACGGCTGCGATTCAAAACCTGCGAAATCTACGTATTGTTGACGTCCGCTCAGATAATTCGCAAAGAAATCTAGTAAACTAGGTGTAAAACCTTACTTAAGTTACTCCCAGTACTTCGACCTGGCCGAAAACCATGCTGAGCTTCAGTAAGCTGGGAGTTCACTTGATTATAAACATATTTTTAAATAATCGACTCAAATACCTTAGCGATTGCACACAATACGGCCACTGGTCTATATTCATCCACCTTTGAACCCGATCCTCCTTTCAACTCAGGCCGTTTTGCGCCGTGCCTCGGTAAAATTGAAGGTAAAAAGACGCGCTTGTGCATATGGCCCCACCATGAAATGGTGCCGGTCTTGGCTTCAATTAATGGGTGAAAAAAATGGATGTTGGACAATTGAAAAACGCGCAAAGGGCCGCTGCTTAGGGGTCGCTCCTCTGGAGCTGACGATGGACGCCAACTGGCACGAGGGGCTGCACTACAACCTAGTAGCCCCTCGCATCCATCATCCCCACCAGATGGCTTTATGTCGGCAGGGTTCTCTCAGACTCAGCAAACGGCACCCGCCACTGGTGGAGTACGCCGCATGCGATGGATAATTCAAATGAATAACATCACATTGCAGGCGTATTTAAGGGACTAGGATACATCGCCATTTTGTTGAGTTGGAGCGATTTATCACCATCACCGAGCAAAACCCGCCAGACCGAACTTGGTACATAATGCGCTCAAAAATATTTTGATGACGCCGAACTCGAACAGCTACGACGTGAGTCAGTTCCCACGTCGGTTAGAAATACAACAAGAGGTGCGATTCTACCAGTTGCAGAGCATCCTGCACACGTAGATGCCACCGTAGATCTCCTTATGGTTGGCTCAGACGACGATGGAATAGTCGTCCAGGAAAAAGAGCAAATGAGGAACAAATTGGAAGAAGCGATTAAGGAAACGCCTGTGCGCCCCTCTAGAACGGACTGTAACTTCCCCACATATATCTAAGCAAGCGGAATCGAGCTATCGTGAGGGCTCTGAACATTGTTTATATATTACACTGGATCAGTAATAACCACGCCAAAGCGTTACCACTGCACATATGGCCACAGACATATGCCTAGCTAACGTCAGTTCAGTGTTCAATGTGACGCCGACAGTGTTGAGCCGCGACAAAAAATTGGTAAATGCGTAGTGAAAGAATGCTATTCAAGGTCACAAAAACGTAATAAATCAATCGGAATCACTTTCAACACATAATTTTTAGTTCTTGTTTTCATATAAACGTAAAACACCTCAAATAATTAAATAAAATTATCGAATATTGCCATTTAAGTTCAATGTTGCCAGTTTTCCGCATTTGTGAATATCGTTCATTAATGGGAGACTATATAATTAATGGAGTAAGTTAATTTGTTACCTCCGATTTTAAATATTTTTGAAATTATAATAAAAACTACGTTTTAACTTTCATACAAAATAATTAATTATTCTTATTTTAGTTTATTCATAAATTATCTATTAAATATATTTTATTACCTACTTATTTTATATTAATAATTTTATATTAATTATAATTTCGTATAAATTTTATATTAATTATATTTTATTACCTAGTTTATATTGTTTGATTTATTAATACAATAAAAATACTTATAAAAATACGTTTTATTTCATCATTATGTTTACTTCTATTCATCTGATAAGATTTTTATCCTTTTTTCTAAGGGGACGCAATAAATATTTTAAAATAAAATATACTTTTTTAATATAAAAACAATCAACTGCAGCTTAAAAAAACTCATTTTTATTGCGTATTTAGGTAAAATTTTATAAAGTAAGCCACACCAACCCGCGATTGCATGTTTGTGAGTCTATCTTTATCGAATAAAAACGAAAATAGCGACGATATTGTTGTCGCAACTTGTGTAAGTGAGATAGATATATGTTTATTTAAAATTGTTATTAATTTATATTTAACTATATATTTAACTCAATGGCTCTGAACCCAATGGTGGTGACCTATTTAGAAGCCAGCCGGGACCTTTGCGAGACGGGGTTAAAATCTTTTTGGTGCCGCACTGGCAGTATGCCGTAACATTGGCGCCAAGCTCCCCACGGCTGGACCAGTAGCTCCCATCTTATGGAATTTCTAAACATCACTTGTGATTTCAGCAATTCTATTAGAATAGACTCAGACCGAACTAAACGCTTTGGATAAAAAAATCCGCACTGTTATGACATCCCACAGGATCGTTAGTAATGAGGCTTTACTTGCGGCGGAAACATGGTGAGCGCTTTTTGAGCACTCTCACCATGCATAATCGTGAAGGGTGCAGCCTCCGTAATAACTTTCTAGCGAAATCTGAAGACCCAATCTATAGATACGTCATTTCGTTTACAAAGCAAATTGAGGACGAATATTTTTAATTTTTAACAGACCAATAAAACAACATTTTTTAATTTATTTTTCGTGATCTAAATGTTAACCGCGGTTTCCGACAAAAGAGCGGGCTCGTGTTCTCCCTTCTGTGGTCATAATTCTCATTTATATCTACTGCTTCGTAACCTGAAAAGTCGATTATGGATTCTTCCTATTAGCTCCTGTCTGGTTGATATTTCCACATGCGAGCACGAGCTCCTTGACCCGTTTATAAACCAAAAAAATCCACAGGAGTTAAATCAGGCGATCAAGGTGGCTAAGGGATGGGCCCGTCCGTTCTCTGGCAAACAATTATTCAAAAGTTCTCGCACGTTTAGTGTTAAATGCGCTGGACAACCATCTAGCTGAAAGATCATTGGTCTTCTCGTTGCAAATATTGGTATTTCGGCCTCGTCCAGAAGCCCTGTGAGATCGTTTATGAGGAATTCCAAGTAATTGTCTCAATTAAAATTATTTGGCAGGAAGTGGGTACGTATTTTGGTTATACGTTCGGCCGATTACTCCCGCCCACACGTTTACGTTGACTTATGGGTCCACAAGATGGATTTTACAAATAATTCATCTTCAATGTCATTATTTAGTAAAAAGCGACAGAACTGAATCCTTCGTATGGAATCTTCAGTTTCCAAACCTTGTATAACCATGCCGTGAAAAGGATACTTGTTTTCTCTGTGCATCGTATTTACTAATCAGACGCTCGTAGTAGGAACCTCATCGATAGCTGCAATCATGTCTACCTCGACACTTGCGCCATGTCATTCGGATTGACACCAGGTTTCGCGTGACAGATTCCAACTACATAAAGCCGACGAAATATGCTGTAAAACACTCTGACATTTGGTAATATTCGATTCGGATATCGCTCTTGGTACATCCGTCGTGCCAAAGATACATTTCCGTCGGCTCTGCCATACGTGAGTACAACATCAGCATATTTTTCATAAGTAAAAGCAGACATAATTGATTGATCACAGAAATAGTCGGAGAACAGTGAAGGAGCACACAGAAAGTACTAGGCTCAACTCAATAAAAAAGAATATCTGCTACAATTTTTTAATCCACCCAAGATTAGACTTCAACTCTTAGTTTTTAGTAGTTACAATAAAGAATAAATAAAAAAATCAAATTAGTACGTATTATTATTTATATATTAGACAGAAAACAACTATAATATAGTTATAAGATCTTTTATATTTTCCGTTAGACTAAATTTAACCTGAAAATCTAAAAAAAAGAATAGAATTAAATGTAAGTTGTAAATCATTACCTGGTATTCTCTTCCTATATTTGGTCCTCTGATGTCGTTCTTCAGGCGACCGCTCTACTGAACTCGACGACTGACCTTCTACAATTCTTGGCTGCAATAGAAATTGTTATATGGTTAATTACTATAAAATACTCCTAATAATAACAAGTGGTATAATTAAAAATTTGTACAACCGACTTCAATATAAATAAAATGAGAACAGTATCAATGTATTCGAAGTCAATTAAATACGTATAATAATACGTATTTAATTGACTTCGAATACATTATACATGGACCAGTAATTTTTGAGTTATCCTTTATAATTTTTGAGTTATCCTTAATAAAGGATAACTCAAAAATTACTGGTCCGATCTTGATCAAATTTATGTGTGACCACAAGAGAACGATATTCCACACGGCGTAGAGATACGAAGACGTATACGTATTTAATTGACTTCGAATACATTATACATGGACCAGTAATTTTTGAGTTATCCTTTATAATTTTTGAGTTATCCTTAATAAAGGATAACTCAAAAATTACTGGTCCGATCTTGATCAAATTTATGTGGGACCACAAGAGAACGATATTCCACACGGCGTAGAGATACGAAGACGTATACGTATTTAATTGACTTCGAATACATTATACATGGACCAGTAATTTTTGAGTTATCCTTTATATATTTATATCCTTTATATATTTTATTTTTGAGTTAACCTTAATAATTGATACTGACGGATAACTCAAAAATTACTGGTCCGATCTTGGTCAAATTTATGTGGGACCACAAGAGAAGCACCAGGTTTTTTATTTAAAAGCTGATGCTTCTTATGTGGTTCTATATTTTTTTTATAGGACAGGGTGACAAACGAGCACACTGTCCACCTGATGGTAAGTGGATGCTGTGGCCCATAGACATCTACATTTATCCTCGATTAAGAATCAAAACGCAGATACGTTGTCACCCCTGAGGACAAAGATGGAATGCCTCGTTTTCAGTAAAAACGGGTCCGGATCTCTACACTCACCATAAGAAACAGAGCAGTATTAAGCTGCTATTTTACGCTGGTATTCTGTGAGAGCGTGATCCTTTCCCGGTCAAGCCGACCCATTCGTGCTACAACCATAATATAACTGCAGCGTGGTTCTACCACGTATATAACACACGTACGCAGTACATAGTATTCAAAGTACAGCACGTCTAACCCTTTTTCATGCCGCTGTCCGTCACTGCTTTAAGTACTTTACGTTTGGCGTGAAGGAGTGCCTACCTGCCTACTACCATCTACCTGTAGCTATGAAATTTTTCTCTTATTTTTAACCGACTTCACAAAGGAGGTACTCGATTCGAATGTCTTTTTTAATGTGAGTTATTTCAGAACTTTTATCTAGGAGAACCGATTTTGATGATTCTCTGAAAGCTGGCGTTTCTCGGGTGGCCCAATATAATATAGTACAATATTTGACCAGTAGTTTTTGAGTTATACTTGATAATGTGTATTTAATTGACTTCACAAGCCAAGCCGCAGCGAGATGGCAACCAAACATACAATAGAAATATGGCGCATTGGCTTAGCATGGAGATGCAGCGCTAAAGGCCGCGGGATCAACCGCACGGAACAAGTATTTGTATGGCCTACAAATAATTATTTCGGGTCAGGATGTTTGTCATTGTAAACTGAGAAAATTCTAGTGTGTAAGTTTTAAAAACATGATAGGATTACCTTAGAGTAATCTTCAGTGCTGGACATGTCGTCACTATCGTCGGGCGGCGCAGGTCCCAGCTTGAAGCGAGGGCGCAGCCCCTCGTCCTGTGCGGAGTCTGTGGCGCTCAGCGTATAGGTGGGGGAGGTGGGGGAGGAGTCCCCGGGGAGCTGCTTGGGCGAACTGCTCGCCGTGTGGAACGTCTCGTCCGAGGGCAGAGCCAAGTTTGGTGAGGGCAGCGGATCCAAACTTAAACTGAGACTGGAGAGAAACATTCAAAGTGTGGGTAGGCAGAAATCCGATATTGTTCACTACAGTTAAAAATTGTCTTTCAAAGTATTTATAAAATATACTGTGTCATGGTAATTGAAGAATATTCATTACCCTATCGTTATTTATCACAAGCGGCGACAAAGGAAGCTGGAACAGCTGATGGGCAGTAGCATCTTCCTAATAACAACTCAAACTAAAAAATTTTGTTCATTCTTTACTAGAAGTTTGCTGCTATATGGGCCTCCGGTGCACTATAATTTGTAGTTATCGTTCAATTCATTTCATATTAAGAGTTTTTAAGGGTGTGCAATGAAGACGTTAGAATAATCAAGAGAAATCAATATAAAATCAGGTTTTACCTCAATTTTTTACTACGGAAGAGTTCTCGTTCCGCTGCGGAGAGCGGGTCGACGTCGTCTAGCAAGTCCGGCGTGAGCGAGTCGCGGTGAGGTCTCCGCAGCACCAGCTCGGATTTACTGCGTTTCATGCCGTCCGGAGTGGGTGGGGGGGTGTCGCTATCGTTTTCTGCAAGTTCACCAATGACTTATGTACTGCGTAAGGACTGGGGGGGGGGGGGGGCGTTAAAACGACGTGGCCTAAAATAGTCTTCTTTACACCACGGTCGACTGTCGCGGCAACGGCCGTATATTTCACTAGCATAAAATTGTGAAGCAGCATCTTCCTTACAACAACTCAAACGGTTGACAACACGACCGCTGAACGTGACAATTATAGCAAAATCCTCGTTATAAGGCTATCTCTGGGGGCCTTCCCCATTGTTCGGCAAAAGATTTTTAATATGATGTAAAAAATGTCATCAACATCGAAGTATACTGTATTGACCCTGTTTCACTGCGCACGTGACCGCACTGACCCGGCTCCTCTGCGCACGTGACCGCACTGACTCGGCTTCGCAGCGCTTGTGACCGCAATAATTCGGTTCCGCTGCGCATGTGACCGCACTAACTCGGCTCCGCTGCGCACGTGTCCGCAGCGACCGAGTCCACTGCGCACGTGAATGCACTGACCCGACCCCACTGCGCACGTGGCACCGACCTACATGTGCTCACTGACCATAGAGAATATAACCACTAGAGAGCGTATAGGCAGATTTCTTGTAAGCATACGACTCACTACTACGGGCCGGGGGACGAGGAGGAACGCGTGGCTGCAAATGGTCAAGTTGCGTTGTTATGGCTATCTTTAGGGTTGCTCTTCTTAATAAAGGAAAATATTCGTTATCGATAAAATGGATTTTATCATTATAAAAAATAGAGAGTTTTACCATAAAATAAAACTTACCTATTATTTTTTAATCAATATCCGGAATCCATCTTGAGTCAAGCACTAGTCTTTCCGCCTAAAGTCAGCACTTCCGGCTACCTTACCTGCCTGGAGGGGGCACCCTACCACTGTTTTTGCTTTGTTATTTAAGCAGTGATGAGCACCAGGTCTCGTCATTATGGCACTCATGATGCACCAGGTAGCCCTTACCTGGATTCCGGATATTGATTAAAAAATAATAGGTAAGTTTTATTTTATGGTAAAACTCTCTATTATTTGTTATGTATCAATATCCGGAATCCATCTTGAGTGACGTGTTTGTTATCACCTGGTGCTAATAACTTGTGATAGTTATTAACGCTATAATGTGTAAGGTAAACAATAAAAGAATGATTGCAAGAGATATACAGCAACAAAAATTATATATTATACCACAATTATATTATTTGATTATAACTGGCCTTAATGACAATAATTTTTGCTTTTATCGTTTACAATAATAAATCAAACTAATATATTTGCTCTATCAATCAATTGATGGCATCAAAATAATTTGATAAAGATACAGAATTATTTATCTCAATTTCCTTTAGTTCTTTTTTATAGTAATTTTGAAAAGTATGTACAGTTTTCCAATTACCAGTCTCAAGGATTTTATCTAGAGAAAAATTTTCTAACCAATTTAAGGAAGATACTGCTGATCTTACTGAACCAGGAGTAGCTTCAATACCCGCCTCTCTCAGAAGCGATTTTACCCACCCAGCAATTACAGTACGGGATGCTGGCTTAGCGTCACCTCTAGCTGTAATAAATAAATGATTTATAGCCTTTCTGCGATTTTTAGATATCTTTAGTAATTGTCGTATCCAGAAAATAATATTCAAATTTTTGTCAGGATGTTCTTTAAGCCTCCAACCAGACTGTCTATGATTAATGCTGTCCGTTTTGGAACCAAAAGCTGGCCATAAGATTATGCTACTTTGGTCGTCTATTAAACTATTATTGTCAATATGTAACAAAGTGAGGTCGTGAACTCTCCGACTAGAAGCCAAAAGTAATAATGTAGCAGTATGCCTAGATACTTCATACAGATTGTTTTCATTTAGATTATATTTACTTATATACTGCATAAGAAATTTAGGATTCCAAATTGGTGGCTTTACTGGTTTGGTACGGGCCATAGATATTGCTTTTAACATATGTTTTATAAAGAAATTTGAAGATAAATCTACTTTTGAAGTTAAGTGAGTGAATGTTGAAATCACAGATTTATGTACTAAAATTGTTCTGTAAGCAAGGCCTATATCACAATGTAAATGTGCCAGATAACGGGCTACTTGTTCTGGGTGAGGATATTTATAATTAACCGAATTAGACTCGCACCATTTTTTCCATCTATTCCATGCTGGTTTATATGTGTTGATCGTAGAGCCTCGCCAACTTGATATTAACAATTTCTGTTCTTTATCCGTCCATTCTGTTAACATATCTTGCCACCCAAAATCAACCATGCTTCCAAGAGCAAGTCTTGAATCTGCGGTGGGTGTATGCCTGTTCTCGTGTCTACTAGAGTGTGGACTAGATCTGGAATCCGATAAGGGGGGTGTAGAGCTCGGCGTTGAACATCTGCTTGCCAAAACACCTTGTTCCATTTCGGGGCAATTAATATATATAGTCCGCTGGCTTGATTCAAATGGTGTAGGACTCTGGGAATAAGATTGGGTGGTGGGAATAACCACGCTAGTTTGTAGTGCCACTGGTGACAAAACGCGTTGTGGTGTTGTGCTTGCTTGTCCTGAATGTCCACTGAAACATACTTCGGAGTCACGTGAGCAGTACTCGACGCAAATAGGTCTATCTCCGGCGTGCCCCACATTCGAAATATTTTGGATGTCGCCGCTGTTGTTAGGTGCCACTCGGGGCAAGTCCTTTGGCGTGATAAGGCGTCCACTTCGACATTGAATCTGCCTGGAAAGTACTGGGCCTGAAGGTGTATATTGAATTTGTCTAGAAGTGCAAGTAGTTTTTGAGTTTGCTCGAGAAGCTTTTTGGACTTGCTTCCGCCTTCCTTGTTTATGTAAGACACCACTGTTCGATTGTCCGTCTGAAGAAGTACTTGTGAGTTCTGTAGCAGTTTTTGTTTGTGTGATATCGCTGCATGAACTGCGAACATTTCTTTTCTGTTTGCGTGCCAGGTTAGTTGTCGTTTCATCCAGGTCCCCCCGATACTTATATCGCCGAGTTGAGCGCCCCAGCCGATGTCTGAAGCATCGGTTGTTAGAAGGTGAGTTAGTACTACATTCGTGTGTATCGGTACAGATTGACCTACAGCTTGTAGCCACCATTCCATCTCTGATTGAACTGGCAGTGGAATACTCACTTGGCGGTATGGGTGGTCCTTTGACAACTGTCGACTGAAGTATTGCAGTGTTCGACAGTGAAGCCGACCTCTCCGGGTTACGTAAGTGGCAAAATTGAGTCTCCCCATTAAGATCTGATACTGTTTGAGGGACCACTTGCCTTTTAAGAGCTGTTGCTGAAGTGCGTTGCGTAGCGTTAAGCACTTTTTCTCCGATAAGGACTTTGCATTGAGTTTTGTGTCCCATGTTATGCCGAGAAACTCGAGGCACTGTGTTGGAGTCAGCACGGACTTTTCGAAATTTATTGTCCAACCCAATAACTGCATGATCTTTATCGTTAAAGATATATCTTCTTGTAGTTGTTGCATCGACTGGCTTGCCAATAGAAAATCGTCCAAATAAACTACACATCTGATGCCCCGATTCCTGAGAAACTCTGCTACCCAGTTTGTTATTGAGGCAAACGTTCTCGGTGCAGAGGAAAGGCCAAACGGTAAGCAGGTCATCTGAAGCAGTTGGTGCTGGTTTGAATTGATGTGATAATTTAGCCTCAAATATCTTCGGTGACGCCGAGCAATCGGAACGTGAAAGTAGGCTTGGCTTAGGTCTAATTTTGCCATCCAATCCTGATGCTGCAGGAAGGTGGGTACTCGAAAGTGACTGAACAGTCTGAAGGGTTTCGTTTTGACAAACCTGTTCAGTGGTTTCAAATTCAATATTGGACGGTAGCTGCCGTCTGGTTTTGGCACCAAAAAGAATGTGGAAAGGAAGCTGGCACTCGGCTCCACCTGTTCGAGTACTCCGGACTTTAACATACTTTGAATTTGGCGAGTCATATTTAAGGAAGTTTTGGTCCTGTAGCTCTGAATCACAATTGGATTTGGAAGTATTAGAGGCGGCTTGACTTTGAATGGGATGTATGAGCCGTTTAATAGTCTGCATATTTGTTCCGGCGCGCCTAAATTGCTCCAAACACATTGAAATTGTTTTAGACAGCCGCCATGAAATTTTTGAGAGTCATTGACGACGATCATCTTTAAAGAAAAAATGCGATTGGGATTTCTTTCCTCTTTGTCTATTTTTGCCCGATTTATCTCGATTCGTTTGGTTGGATGGGCGGGGTGCTCGTTTTCCTCTTTTCGAGGGATTGTTTCGATGAAAAAATGTATCATCCGCTTGTTTACTCGTCGATGGCTTTTGATTTTGATAAAATTCTTTTTGAGTACGATGCATTGTTTGGGATGAAGTGATCAATTTATCTGCCCCTCCAATTTTCTGAAGGTAGGTCTGAATGGAATCGTCGTTAAACAGAGTTTCTACGTTAGGAGGGATTTTTTGCAAAACCTCGCGATGATATTCTTCAGGAATTTGTCGAAGTAATGAACCACGGCGTAAGCTAATTAGATCCGCTCGTCTACCACAAACTATTTGAAACAAATCTTCAGTTACTTTACTATATGATGATTCCTTAGAAAATAACTCTTCTATTTTATCAAATAATGAATTTGGAGTCAATGTTTGTCGAGAATCACTGGCCCAATCTACTAGTGCTTGTAATGCTCTTTGTAATTCCTCTTTTTGGCAAAGTAAGGAGTTGGTTAATCCGGCGAAGGAACGTTCTAGCAAATGAGAGCGAGGATCATCACGTAACATTGCAGTTTCAAATCGTTTTAAGGAATCATTTACAGCAAGTTCGACAAAACCGGGGGTAGACAAATATTTCTTCTGGGCATCGATAAACCGTACAGCATACCAATCATCACAATTAAAACGCTGTAATTCTACCAATTTCTTTAAATGTATTTCACTTGCACGTGGATAAATAGGATCTTTTACGGTGGTACTTAAATCTGATAGCTTGAGCTGGTTTATTTTGTCCCCGCCTTCTGTTGTAGGTCGGTGCAAGTTAAGATTAAGTGAAGGGACTATTTTTTGGTTTTGGCATGTAACTTCACTAGATTTTGTAATAATATTAGTTAAAAAGGCCACTTGCTGGGATAAAAATTCTAAATGTTCATTACTCACGGTTTGATCCATTTTCCTTTTCTTGTGTCTCCTTGTTTGACTGTAAACACTGTTTTTTGACGAATCACTGCTATCCGAACTCGATGATGAAGTACGCACACGTTTTTGAGAATTTAATAATGTAACTTCGTCGACACTTTGTTCCTCCATAATCTTTTCAGTAGGGTAGCTATTTTAATTTTTAGAAAATTTGAAACTTTTTTGTGCGTACAAAAGGCTGACTTGTGAACGGCGCAAAAAACAACGCTATAATGTCGAGACCTGGTGCTCATCACTGCTTAAATAACAAAGCAAAAACAGTGGTAGTGGTGGAAGTGCTGACTTTAGGCGGAAAGACTAGTGCTTGACTCAAGATGGATTCCGGATATTGATACATAACAAATAATACTCAATTAAAATCATATAAATAATATTTAATCAAAATCAATCAGTTACAACGAAAACATGTATTTATTATATTATTATTGATTTTTAAAATGAATAATTTTTTTATTTATTTCGAATTAAAGTTTATGGGTCCTGATTGTTCTTTGTTAAAAAATATAAACAAGCGTCTACAAATTTGTAAATTATGCATCTTCCTAATTCAATTAAATGATTTGTTGATTCTATTACATATTGATGAAATATCCGGGAATCAATAATACCTAATCAGAGATTTTAAAACCGTTCTCATAAAATAATTGGTATTATATTTTGAAGACAGTACTTTTGAACCACTCTCATTGAGCGCCCTCTTATTAAAAATTTTGCAACGACGAAAAATATCTATTACTGTAGTGGATCCGTACAATGACTTGTCTTTAGTGTCCTTTTAAAATTGTAAGCCGTTCTGATTTGGTACACCAATCAAACTAATTTAACTAGTTAACTATAAACTTTAACTAAGAAAAAATACCGACAAACTGAGAACCTCCTCTTTTTTCTGAAGACGGTTAAAGGTAGATAAGTATTTTTTCACAGTGTGTGAATTGAATAATCTTAATAATTTTATTATTTTCGATATCGACTTTCAGCTATTAAAGGTAACAGTAAGTACTAATGTTTACGATAAACATACAAAGGGAAGAAAGGGATAGAAGGATCAGAATTGTCTAATAATAGAACGAGACTTTTCCAAAAAACATCAACGCGCGACTCAACCATGTCGTTATTTACCCGGCCACCGTTTTAGATAGACCCCTGCGGTGGCTCATAATCTGAATTAATCAACAATAATTTTCGTATTTTGTACTGTACTTAGCAATGAAAAGTTACTCCCTTATTTTTGGACATCTGTCCTGGAATGTTTCCCACACCACTTCACTGCGCATGAAGGCATTTTCATGCATTATAATTGCATAAAAATTATAAAAATTTGCATTAATTTAGCGTGCACACAGGTCTAACACTTGGACAATACTAAAATGGTTAATAGTACCATAGCCGATGCATAGGCGACAAAATACTAATAGTTTTCGAGCGTCGGGGCACTGTATGCGCTGTCAAGTGGTTATATAGTCTTTGTCACTGACCTGGCTCCACCGCGGCGAGGCCGCGCCGCTGTGCGCCGAGCGTGGCCAGCTCACGCTGCAGCCGCTCCACCTTCACGCGGTGCGACGCCACACGAGCCACGCGCCGTTGTAGCTCTTGTTCTAGATCCTCCAGCTCCCTCTTCTGTACCAAACAGACACCGAACATTTCGTCATCATCATAAATATATAGGTAACATTACATAATATTAATAAATTTTTTGTAAAAGTATAAGTTGAGAAGAACTTTTTAGATAATCGTTAATTTTTACTTTAAACATTTTCTCATGTCACATATAGTTGAACCGTAAAGACGCGATAAAAGAATATCTCTACCACCCCATATCGTCCCCTGGCTATCATGTCCACACAGAAACTGGTCTTAAATTAATTATTTTTAAATATTATTATAATCAATTTAGCATCAAAATATATTATGTAATACTTGTAATGAAATGTACTACTCACATGTCTGTCGACGGTATCCTTGATACTGTTGGCGGTGTTGGGCTCGCACTGTTGCAGCAAGTGCATGAGACTCTCCGTTGACGTTTCCGAGGCCGGACTGTCGGGACTTGGTGTCGTGCTCTACGAGTAATTATAATCATTATTGCAAATCATGGTTCAGCGATGGCAAAGAAATGTGTGTGAAGAGGGGACTTTTGATGAGCTATTATAAATATAGTTTTGGCATTCATTTATTCATGCATAGCATGTAGACTGGTAGAAAATATCATGTTGCTAAGTCCGCCCTTTTGTATTTGATTTGCAAAGAAAGAAAAATTGTAATTTGTAATTTAACGGATTTCATTGCGTTTAGTTTTAACTTACTTTAATTACTCCTGTGAAATGGGTGTTGCATAGCACTCGCAAAATCAAAAATTTCAATAAGTTAAAATTTAAGGCGATAGAATTAGTTTTATTTAAGATGTAGTATTCGCGTAAATATGAAAATTATAAAACTGGGCGTAGATAAAAAAAGAGCGCAAAAGCGGACGTACATACGGGTCAATCGGCAGCTAGACTAAAGAATATTCCTTATCTGAGAGTGACAGAATTCTAGCAATAGGTAGTTTAGCGAGTTTATGGGTCAATGGGGTATTATTATGGGTCATATTGATCTAATGACCCCATTAGATAATACCGATTCATGTTCTTTGAAATCAACAAGTCACCAACAATTAAACTAGAGTGACTAGTATTACTAAATAATGTTCTTTGTATACAGGGTTATTTATCAAAAAGTATCCAAATTCTTACTTAAATATTTATATTTAAATATTTAAGTAATGATAATAACGTTACTGCTAACTGCATTTTTAATTATCCCCAATTTAGTGATTTATGGGCAACTACCATGCATATGCGAACACCTCTGTGTGCGATCAAAATCACTTTTCTGCCAACCGAGAGACCCTTACTAATGTGTTGCGTGCGTAGTAAAATAATAGTCATTACATACTTATGAATGACAACCATTCAAAATAATGAATTACCACGCATTCTGAATTTAAAAGATAAATAGGACAGAATTTTAGGAATTGTTTAAAATTAATTTTTCCTCGCCATTTGCCCATTTTTTTTTTTTTTTTTTTTTTTTATAGAATAGGGTGACAAACGAGCACACAGTCCACCTGATGGTAAGTGGTTGCTGCGGCCCATAGACATCTACATCTATCTTCCATTACGAATCAAAATGCAGATGCGTTGTCACCAGTGAGGACTGAGATGGAATGCCTCATTTCCAGTAAAAAGGGTCTCCGGTTCTCTACACTCACCATACGAAATACAGCAGCATTAAGCTACTATTTCACGCTGGTATTCTGTGAGAGCGTGGTCCTTCCCCGGTCGAGCCGACCCATTCGTGCTACAACTATACTACTAATATAATTGCAGCATGGCTCTACCACGTGTTAAATTGTGCCCATATTACTTATTCTGAAACTACTCTGCAAATTTGGGCGTATGCTAATAGTAATTGCAAAATAATACTATATTTAAATGTACTTATACAATATCATGCCAAGCAACCGTAGCAAATAGATAGATAGATAACACTTCAAAAGGCGAGTTGGTATAATATAAAATTAAGTAAAATGCATACATTGCCTTCTGTCCCACCACCGCAGGACCTTATTTACATTAAACCACAACAAACCTCATCTAATCTGCATCCTTTTGCTAGCAGTTCCTTGATGCTATTTTCCACAGAAGTCTTCAATTCCTGTTTCTTGCCACCAACTTGTTCTCGCAGGTTCGATATCACAGCCTCCTCTTTTTCTATCTACGCAACATAGGGGAATAGCAACTTAAGGGATGCGCTTGGAGCACGAAATTTCATTCATATCTCAAATATGACACTAAAAGAGTTTGTATGTATAAAATCATCCTCGTAAAAAATTTTACAACTTACTTAACTTACTTTAGATTAGATAAAATTCAGTGCTCCATATACATATAGCAAATAAAATAAAAAAGCAACAGCGATACGTTTACAATTTTTTAAAGTTTAATTTTTAGTTTAGAAAAGGTTATTTTGATGAGGGCTTACTTTTTAATTTTTAATACTCCTACAGAAAACATGCATTATGCAGTAGGGTAATTACCATTTTCATTTTTGATTTTAGTGATTTTTATACTGTTATAAATATATGTGTGTTTCTTTTAATTTTGTGCACGCAGCTTTATTGTGCAGCAGTGGTCTCGCAGTAACACTTACTGCTGTAATTAGATATAAAAGAAAATAAAAATACCAAAGTAGCGTTGTTTAAATAAATAAATCATTATTATAAAACAGAATAACTTCTAAATTTTCGTTATAAGTTAAAAAAAATCACTAAAGTGTAACCAGTAAAATGAATTAGGAATAAATAGCTTATTTCTATAAAAAATAATATTAAGTGTAAAAAATAACACGTTGACTATACTAAAACACACATTACTTATAAGTACATAATATACTTAACTTTATACTCTAACGTTTTCACTGTAAATACATTGACTGAATTGTACTTTACGTGGTGAAAAATTGGACGTATCGCTGTATTAACTACAAAATAATAGACACAAAAGTAAACTAAAACACGTACTCTACAAACTGGGGCGAAGCTAAAGTGTAATGGTGAGAAAAATATAAACAATAATATCATTGTTACGGCAGAAGTGAACGTGCATCGATATGCGGCGACTACTATTGGTTCACGAACTAAAATTGTGATAGAAAATACTAGGGTAATTAAAAGCTAATAAAATAGCCAGTCGAGTATTATTCTTTATTATATGGATTTATGACTGTTAAGTAAGCTGAATTTTAGTACTGTAACCGAAAGATGTACTTCAGACAGTCAAATGGTATAAAATCTCACTGCATTTGCGAACAAACACTTGGTAGAAAACAATTCTTAGTGGTGCAGTGTAATAGAATGTATAGGACAGTTTGATAATAACAGACTGATGTAACGATGTTTGTTTCGAGATTGTTATTAAGATACTTTGTGACTTTTTTATTGCTGTGAAGGTCAGTGACCGGTAATAAGAGAGAACGTAAAAAAGTGTGACCAAATTTGTGTTGCACATAATGTTAATTTTACAGCCTATATGTCCCACTGCTCAAACCTCCTTTTTGAGAGAGTTTTAGGGCAAAGGAATGTCCGCTGCGTTGCCCCAATGCGTGTTGGCGAGCTTCATATGTCTTCGAAATATCATTCTTTCTTTTTTCATAATACTCTGCTTTGTATCTAGTTTAATTACTTTATAATTTACGTGTGTGATTGGAGAAACAAATAAACTTTTTTATCTATCATCTATCTATCTTTCTTTCTCATTTTTCAGATATGCCGATTTCCTCACGATTATTCCCTTCACCGGCGGGCGAGCACGTGTTATATTGGCACTTAAAATTGCAAGTAACAATTCCATTAGTGCCGGCGGGGATCGAACCCGGGTTGCTCGCGTGTTGGACATGTAATTGGAAAAATGTGAGCAGATTAATTTTATTCTCCATTATCAATTATCAAAGATAATAAACTTAAAATTAGGGTTGTCATCCGTAGTCTATGTAAACAATAATCGTACTCTATAACTTATTAGGGGTGTGAAACATTTAAATTCGATATAACACGTTTTTTACCAATTTTATCAAATTTTTATTGGAAATGTGTTTGATGTTTTCGCTTTCGTATCTTATAAAATATTTTAATGCAGTAAACTTAACTTTCGTGTTTTATATTGTACATTTGTATTTACTTTACTTGGCTTTAAGTAAAGTGGAATCGATATAAGTTATTGGATTCCATCTTTATAATTATTTATTTGATCAATATAATGTCTTAAGTAAGACAACACATTTTTTAAAGAACGTAAGAAGTCATTGAGGAAGCAACTGCTATAATAACCAATAATATTGGTTGTTTTTGTTGTCTTTAAGTTTTGGATTATTTTATTTGTATTTTTCCAGATGTTTAGTTATTTTCTCAGTTAATTATGAAAAAAGCAATTTGAGAATTTTGCAAGCGCAACGTAAGTAGAGATTAAAGCACGCATATTTTACCATAAATGTCAATTTTCACTGAGGAATTATTTCGCCTTTTTCAGCTTTTGTTCGGTTCGCGGTTTCAAGGAAGGAGTGTTTGTGTTTATTTCTAGGCTGAATTTTACTTGCGTTTGTATGTTTTTTTAAATCTTTTAATAGCTGACTGCAACACAAGTTTTTGGCTATGTGGATAAGCGGCATTAATCGTTAGATAGAGATATTTAAGAATGTGTTCGTAATTTATGAGAAGTTGGTAACTATGTGGTTGTAATATTTTAAATATGGTTGTATTCAAGGTTTCTGAACTGGTAAACACGTTTGTATTAGAATGTCCAAGTCGTGAGTAGATTTTCCATTAATCATCCCATCCACTTGTTTGTACCGTGTCCCCGCTTGTCTGCTAATTCGAGCTAGCCCACTTGACATTCTACAACGTAATGTTAATAGAAAACTATAAAAGGAAATAAAAAAATACGTTGAAATGTGTTATTTTTAATCCTTTTTATAGTTTTCTAGAAAGCAACATGACTCATCCCGCAGGATCGCTAGCAACGCTTCCGTGTACACGTGACATCTTGAAGCTGTCGGCAAACTGGCGCTCGTTATAAGTATGAGTACGTATTCGTGTACGCATGCGGGGCGTTACGTGTACGTGCATGCGTATATGTATGTAAACGCTTGCGTGTACATGTACGTGCGCGCATGTGTACGTATTCATGTGGTCGCGAGCACGAATGTGGCGTGCTCGGAGGCAGCGTGGCGGTGGCAGCGCAGAGCAGTATTGTGTACACGTGTCTGTATGTGTACGTGTATGTGTACTCATGTAAGCGCGCGCGGCGCACACGGCGAGCTCGCGCTAGCGGCAGCGCAGTGCGGTGTAGTGTATACGTGTTTGTACCAGTGTAACATGTGTGTACGTGTTCGGGCCAGTGTGCACGTGTGTACGTGTGTACTCACGTGCGCGCGCGCAGCGCATTCGGCAGCGGCGTGGCGGTGTGCGCGCGTGTATGTGTGTGCGTGTTTGTGTACGTGTGTACTCACGTAAGCGCGCGCAGCGCATTCGGCAGCGGCGTGGCGGTGTGCACGCGTGTATGTGTGTGCGTGTTTGTGTACGTGTGTACTCACGTGCGCGCGCGCAGCGCATTCGGCAGCAGCGTGGCGGTGTGCGCGCGCGGCGAGTTCGCGCTGGCGGCAGCGCAGTGCGCGGCGGCGCAGCGCCCAGCCACGCTCGAGCGCGCGCCAGTCGCCTGACAGACGCCGGCACGCCGATGCGTACTCACGCTCCATCGCTGTACGCTCCTGACATCGAACACGCTCACCCTCATCATCATCATACATACATACACAAGTCTTTTTTGGTCTTTCGAGCTGGATTTGAATAAGCATATCTGGCTAAACCGAAAAGGAGTTATACACGGTTCGCGCTCTTTTTTTGTAATTGATAACAAGAGATAAGTGAAAGTATTTATTGATATAAAATTGAAATTATATTAATACATAAAGTTCTATGCTAATAAAAATGATATTATAAATTAGTGCTTACGGCGCAATTAATGACTAATTACGAACTATATGCATTCCATGATATACAATATATACAAGAAATCTGACATTAACAGTTGGACATTCCATGTCACGTTCCGTTTAAACAGAGTCATTTCCACTTTTGCACATGTACAAGGTTTTGAAATATTGAAGATATGAGGGATTACGATTGTTTTTATGCTTTTTACATAATGCTACATAGAAACACGCGCGAAAACCTAAGTGTTGCTTTACTTAATGTATATTTGAACTTTTTGCTACATTCCTTGTTTTGCCCTTATACCCTTCAAATAAAGTGCGCGGTTCCGTATTAACATATACGAGTACGTTTAGAGGACTCGTAAATTATACATATCGTTCCGTTGATGTCGTTAGAGGCGACCGAGGAAAATAAAATAGGAGATGGACAGGTAGCCAACCCGCCTGCCAAGCGTGCCAACTATAGCTAACATCCCGTTATGAGAATGCAATAGATTGATATATATATATATATATATATATATATATATATATATATATATATATATATATATTAAGTAAGTAAAAACGATAAGATGTTGGGGGTTGGTATATTGTGTAATGGCGTGGTGCGTGCTGGCGTGCAGCACACGCTGCTGGTGGCCGAGGTGACATGCATTAGTATGGAAATACTATCACCCATTTTATATTTCAGTTTACCTCTGTTATCTCTTACGACACCCATCCGATAATATGGAATACTACGTTCTCTAACATCTCCCATAACCGGCGTACCAACATGCTTACATCAATCACTTTAAATAAATATAACCAGACAGGTGCAGCTCGCATTAAAAAATTTTAATAAAAATATAGGATGAGCACACAGTTCACCTAGAGAAATATATATAAAACTAAAAATATATAAGTAATCTATGATATTATAAGTAAAAAGGTGTAGATACGCTACCTACACAATATTCGACCTTCAAAAACGGCACACTAACGCACACATAAATAACCAAATATTGCAATAGCACAATACATTACGATTAGACGTCAAAGTAGGATGGCATGATTAAACTTTCGCAAGCGTAAAAGAGACAAATGTAATTTGCGACAGTGCGTGCTCTCGTGTAGTAGGAACGATGTAGAATAATTAATCAGATATGACATCATACCGCACACCGTGATTTATGCCTAAAACGCGATTCACTCATGAATGCACGTAGTAAAAGTAATAAAGTACTAAATATGCATTAAAAGTATTATATCAAATAAAGTGCTGTAATAATTATTTATATACGAACGTATATACCACTTGGTTACGCTACAAAACAAATAAATTTAACTTATTAATTAATAATGACATAGTTATTTTACCCTTCAATAAAACAAGAAATATATGTACACAATTTGAATTACGATACTCAGAAGAGACCTATCTGTTTTTTTTATATTCTTTAATCAGAAACAATATCACTTCTTTTTCAAACTCATTCATTGGGGTATTTTTATCCCTCTCTATTTTTTCTGACAATATATTTGAAAATACGTAAATTTTCAATTCGTAAACAATACGAAAATAAATTAAGTAAATAGTAAACGAATTAAATATAATTCCTTTTGACTTTTGGAAACTTTTCTTGTGTAGTTTGTGCAGAATCTTATCACATATGACGGTATTTTCGGTGCAAAAACGAACACGAATTACTATCAACGCCATTGTCAATGACGCGACGATAGCGCGACGACTGAGCTCAGGTTTGCTAATTAGCATAGTTTTTACGTGCCACTAGCGGTGCGCGTATAACATATCTACCCCTTTTCTTATAATATCATTGTAAGAAATAGTAATGTTACAGCCTCTTAAAGTCCACTGCTGAACATAGGCCTCCAAGGGAATATTTGCCATAGTTGCCACGCATGGCAAGCGGGTTGGCAATCAGAGTTTTTTCATTTTTAGTCGCTGTGAGTAAGACGCTGCTGCCCATCTCCTCATTTGTTTCCCCTGTCGCCTCTTACGACATCCATGGGATGACATGGGCTAGTGGATGTTCTTACACCGCTACTACACGGTGAAAGTAATATGGGTTGACTGGTAGAGAATGCCGCAAGGCATTAAGTCCGCCCTTGTATTCTTATATATTAATAAGGAGTGCAATAAAGAATAAACAAATAAAAATAAATAAATAAGTGGAATTATAATCATACTTTTTTCTAGACAATAAGCTAAAAACTGAAAAAAAAAACTTAGAGCTTGAAGATATTCCAGTAAGAACTGCACATGCACCTCTGTAGCAATTTGGATTTGATATTTTCTAATTAATTTAATTTTCCTTTAATTCACTTCCTTATTATATTCACCTCGTCTAGTTTCTTCTGCGCCTGCAACAACTGTTCTTTCTCCTCGTGCCAGCGGCGCTGTCGCTCCTGCTGCTGCAGCAGGAACTGCTGGCGCTCGCGTTCCAGCTCTGCACGCTGCGCCTCAATACGTTCGCACTTGATCTCACTTTCCAGGTCGCTGTTACAAATACGTAACGCTGAATGCTGCGAGTTGGAATCCAGCAAGTGTTTCTATGGCTTACGATTCTTTTCGGATTCGAATATTTGACCATGCACTTAATGTTTGCAAAATGCCACCACAATACAAGTGAAAATAATAGTGTAAACATAAGGTTATTTTTAAAAGACCATTTCTTTGTGCGCGAGTAACCCGAGTTCATATCCACCGTCTACAATGAAAGAACTGTTAATAGTTATTTTGTATGTTAATTTACTATGTTATTATATTATATAATTTACAACAATAAAGAATAATAACATGAGACATGACTAAATAAAATCAAAATATTACGAGAGCATGTAAAGTGCGCCAATTTGATACCATTTAACCTAAAGCATCTGGGCAAACAACCCATCACCCCATAACTTACTCAGAAATGAGAGCATGCTTGAGCCAGTAAACAACAGTATTACAAGTAGATTTGAGGAGTAGATTAGTACATGAGCAGCAGTATTCACAATAGTAAGCAACTGCTAGACCAGGAAAACAGAGAAGTGCAACAAGTCACACTGACAATAGAACTCACGACAGCGTGGTGTTGAGGTTCTCAGTGCTGGCGGCGAGGTCGGTTGTGGACCAGGAGAGCAGCGACAGCCGGGAGAGGTTCATTACGGACGCGCTGCCCTCCTGTCGGAGTTTGGCAGCTTCTGCTGGGTCATTGTAACGGAACATGTTCGTACGTCCCAGCAACAAAATGCAACCTATAATGGGGAAATTCTTATTAATTTTATTTATCTAGCGTAGATGGAACGAGAGAAACATTTATAAGCACAGAACAGACATAATAAGGAAATTCAAAAGGAAGTAAGGAAAGTCAGCTAGACAGTATGGTCAGCGGCACGTGGGTTGCACCCTATTTGTGCATGTGGGTTCAAACGTAGGTGAGGTGCCGTGAGGAGGGGTATATAGTGTGTAGTGTGCAGTGGTGATGCACTCGCCCTGGCTGAGCTTGGCGGGCGCATCGAGCAGCACGGTGTTGAGCCAGCAGTGCGCGCCGGGCGCCGGCAGCAGCGTGGCCACGCCCTCGCGCAGCACTACGCGGCAGTGCAGCGGCAGCACGCCCGCGCCGCTCAGCACGATGTCTGGCGTCGGCTCCAGCTCCGCGCTGCCAATCACCGTCTCGCCCTCCTGCCGACACCAAACCACACCCCCTTCTCTCTATCACTATAACCTTTTGCGCCCCCTGATCCCCTGGTACTCTAGTATATATCCCTTGTGTTCAAGTTACAGCATATATATATATATATATATATATATATATATATATATATATATATATATATATATATATATATATAAATAGAACGTGTTTTACGGATTTTATCGCTTGTAATTTTAACTTTTTTGTTTCCTGACGTTTCTGACTGACTAAGACGAATTGAGAATATCGGCTTTCTGATACTGTGTTGCAGTAAAGACATATTAAATTGGTTTAAAAGCCAAATACCCTCAATGTTACTTTCAGATTAAGGTAGTAAACGGCACTAACCTTGAGATGATATAGAGTAACCCCAGTCGACAGCAGGTTGTCGTCGATGCCCACAAGATGTGGCATATCGGAGTCCAATACCACACCAAGGCCGCTCTTCCGAAGTCCGAGCGCTTTCTGTTCTTGAAGAATCTGTTGAGTTTCGCGCCATTTCTCTGTCCACTTCTCTGTCAGGACCTTCTCCTGTGCCTCCTTGCGCTGAAGCGTAGCCAGCACACCCGCCTCTGCTTCCACAGGATTCTATAAAAATAAAAATGCAACTTAAAAGACTGGTTTAAATAAATAAAAGGTACTTAATATTGCGTAACAATGAGTTGACATTAAAAATTTAGTACTTTAAAATAAAAGGTTTAAAGCAAAAACTTGTGGTTTAAACGTGCTAGGGTAACGCTGTCGCTATATTATGGTCGATTCAAACTATGATAGACCACGCTCTCATGGAATACCAGCCAATGATGTTTTGTTTATTGAGTGAAAAGATCCGGAGACCTTGCTTTTTTAAGAATAAGGGTAACACAGTCTACCTGATGATAAATGGATGCTGTGGTCAATAGACATCTACAATTATCCTCATTTAAGAATAAAAATGCAGATGCGTTGTTACCCATGAGAACTGGCTGAAAATGGAATGCCTCGTTTCCAGTAAAAATGGTCTCCAGTTCTCTACACTTAAATAAACACAGCAGTATTGAGCTGCCATTTTACACTGGTATTCTGTAAGAACGTGGTCCAACCGCGGCCGCGGAGATTCGTGCTACAACCATAATTATAGCCGCAGCGTGGCTCTACCACGTATAACGTAGCCATTAGGCTACGGTGAATGAGTACTGTGTGTGCAGCTCACGGTGTTGTGTGCGATCTGTGCGCGCAGCTTGTCGATCTCGTCGCGCAGTTCTCGGATGAGCTTGACGTTGGGGTCCTCGTTAATGGTCGGCTTGTTGATGATGTTCTTCGCACGATTCGCGTACCGGAGAGTCGACAGCGTCTCGCCGTAGTTGCAATCAGCTGGCGATATCTGGAACAATACAAATTTATTAAAGAAGTCGTTTGATAATTTATAAATCTCACAAGTCTCATAAATCTACGTTTTGCTATGAATCAACCGAAGCTTAATGTCAGGAAGATAATGATTTCTTATACTAATACGAATGGCACATCGAATAAAGTAAATTTTACTTATTGTATCTCGTTTAATTTATTTATATCTAGTGCTGTCGTCGTATCAGCACCTAAGGTCACGGGAGGACTATAAATCATCCAAAACTTCGAAAAATGAAATATATAAAAATAAGTCAAATTAAACGCGATAAATAATAAGCAATGTTAGGTTTATTTAATGCCAGGATGATATTACGACCAGTGTGAATAATCTCGTATATGCTGTTTAAAATTAAAAATATCCTATTTGTGAGGTACCCAAACCAGTGACGGGCATGAGCGAGTGCTCAAACTGGTGTTGCAAATGGCAATCCGTATATCAAGGTTTTTACGACAAACCTTCGCTCTTTTCTGTATCTTATAGTAGATCTACATTATAACAATACTATCACTTCCACACGAATGTAAACTCTTATGAAAAAAAAATCCCCTTTCAGGCTCACGTCTAGCAGTTTAAAGAAAACTCTTCACATATTGCAGCTGGCCAAATATCCAGACCCGGAACAATTATTAGTAGATGATATAGTCTGAATACGGGCGAGATTTGAACCTTATACTATGCCACTACACTCTTAACCCGTCAGCAGAGCTGTTAATACACAAGGATGAAAATAAGCACAGCGATCACCTAATGATGGGTGACCATATTAGTCTATACATTCTATCCTTCCTCAATCAAAAAGAAGAAGGAATGAATGCTTCGTTCATCATCATTATAGCACCTCACTGTACACTGCTAACCACAGACCTCCAAGAATGCCAAAAGCATGGTCTGATAGAATGAGGGTGCCAACGAACACAGTCTAACTGATGGTAAGTCGTTGCTGTGGCCCATACACATCTACATTTATCCTCGGTTCCGAATCAAAATGCAGATGCGTTGTAAGCCGCGAGGACTAAGATGGAATGCATCGTTTTCAGTAAAATAGGTTTCCGGTTCTCACCATACAAAACAGCAACCGGTCGAACCAACCCATAATAGCTACAACTATATCCTATACCTTTAAACGAGCAGTTCTTGTATATATATATATATATAATCGGAATCTCGGAAACGGCTCCAACGATTTTCATAAAATTTTGTGTCCAGAGAGTTTTGGGGGCAATAAATCGATCTAGCTAGGATTTATTTTTAGAAAATGTCTTTTTGTCCGTGTTTTTAGGCAATAATAAAAACTGCTACAATATCGTTAGAATAAGAAGGTAAATTTTGACAGTCTGTTAATCCTATACTATTAAACGAGCAATTCTTGTATATATGTATATATATATATATATAATCGGGATCTCGGAAACGGCTCCAACGATTTTCATAAAATTTAGTGTCCAGGGAGTTTCGGGGATAATAAATCGATCTAGCTAAGATTTATTTTTAGAAAATGTCTTTTTGTCCGTGTTTTTAGGCAATTAAAAACTGCTACAATATAGTTAGAATAAGAAGGTAAATTTTGACAGTTTGGTAATGATTATAAATAGCTTATTGGTATAATGGGCGGTCACAAAATCGTAAAACCCCGGTTCGAGCCCAGACCGACCGACCGACTTTTTTATTTTTTTTTCAAGTTTCTTTCTTTTTTGAGAAAATATATTTTTTTCGAGCCCTTTTTTTAGTATTTTTTAAAAACACGAAAATTTAAATAAAAATAATTGCACTCATGATTTTTTATTCAAATAACCAGTTCAGTTTTTTCTGTTATGTCGCTAAGATCAAAAAATATTATTTATAATTCATCAGTATGTAATTTGTATCTAAATATAATTTCCAAAACACACGAATTAAAAAAATCGAGCGAAAAATACCGAGCAAAGCTCGGTCAACCGGGTACTGATTATAAATAGCTTAATTGGTATATTGGGCGGTCACAAAATTGTAATACCGTGGTTCGAGTCCAGACCAGCCGATCAAATTTTTTTAATTTTTTTTTAAGTTCCTTTCTTTTTTGAGAAAATCTATTATTTCGAGCCCTTTTTTAGTATTTTTTTTAAAAACACGAAAATTAAAATTAAACTAATTGCACTCATGACTTTTTATTCAAATAACCAGTTCAGTTTTTTCTATTATGTCGTTAAGATCAAAAAATATTATTCGTATTTATTTTCAACAGTATGTAATTTGTATCTAAATATAATTTCCAAAACACACGAATTAAAAAAAAACCGAGCGAAAAATACCGAGCAAAGCTCGGTCAACCGGGTACTAAACATAACAGCAGCAAGGTGGTAGAGCCACGTACATCTGCATGATGGCCTGCGTCTATTGACTTCCTGCGTTAGTTACTAGCTCGTCACTCTACTAGGAGGCCGACTTACACATGGGCCTCCTCCAAGGAATACCATAAAGGTCGGTCCTGAGCCACATGCATCCACCGACTTCCTGCATCTCTTACCAGGTCGAACTCAGAATCGGCACGTAATAACAAATATTGAAGAGGCCACCCAAAACAAAGTAATATGTCTAGGCTACTTCATAAACATAGAAGGTGCTTTTGACAGAACAAACTTCTCCAGAATAAAAGGTGCACTAAGTAGATATAAAGTTGAACTAGCTACTAGTGGATAGTAAACATGCTCAGTACAGAAACAATAATAATTCTGGCTGTCCGCAGTCCGCAGGGTGGGGTTTTTCAACTCTCCAGTGGAATATGATCATTAATGAACTCATCAGCAAAATAAATGATAATCATTTCTACACTGTAGGTTATGCAGATAACCTGACAACACTGGTCTCTGGAAAGACAGCAAGCATAGTGTGCGACCTGACCCAAGTGGTTCTCCGTATAGTGGAGAGATGGTGCAGGAAATATGACCTAACCGTTAATTTTAACAAAATGGTTCTAGTAATGTTCACATAAAAACGAATGCTGAATAACTGTCATCTCTAAAGTCTTTTCAGCACAAAACTCCAGCTATCCTCTAAGGTAAAATACTTAGGTCTTACTTTGGACAGTAAACTCTACTGGAATAAACACATAGAAAACAAAATCAACAAGACTAGTAATATCTTTCTGGCAATGCATAAATGTCGGACGCCAAAAATTGTACTATGGCTGTACAAAACTGTAATTCAGCTCATGATCACATACGGCTCCCTGGTATGGTGGAACAAAACTAATAAAGCCACCACTATAAAAAAGCGTCAGCGTTACCAGAGATTAGCATGAAAACTGCAACACGCTGCATAAGAACTACGTCTACAGCTTTAGAGGCTATACTGGAGCTAACCCCGCGTCACCTACACATACAACAAGAAGCAACTTCAGCTGCCATTAGACTCAAGACCCTAAATCTTTTGAGTAAGAGCAGAGTCCCTCATACAGGTATAATTAATAGAATTTACTTAAAAATTCCTATCTTACAAGCCAAGTATGATCCCAAAACAATTTGTATTTGATAAGAAGTATAAGATACAATTGCAAGTTTTTCTCTCAACACCTTTGTGAGGGTCCAGGTTTCGCATCCGTATATTAGACAAGGTAAAATGCAAGTATTAAATGCTTTCCTTTTTACTGATAAGTCTTTAGACTTCATGATCTCTTTTAATGACCAGTATACCAATAAACTTGCAGTGGCACAAAGAGCAATGGAGAGGAGTATGACCGGCTATAAAAGACAGGATAAGATCAGAAATATTGACCTTAGGAATTTAACAAAACTTACTGACATACTCAAACGAATCGATCAACAGAAGTGGAGATGGTCAGGACATATGATGCGTGACAAGGTGGGAAAGTGGAGCAGGAGAGTAACAGAATGGCATCCAAGGGACAGCAAAAGGAGACGAGGAAGGCAGCATGCAAATTGGGAAGATGAAATAAAACTTACAGCAGGACCAAACTGGAGAAGGGTTGCTCAAGATAGACAACAATGGAAATCGTTGGAGGAGACATTTGACAATAGGCACGCCGAACTAAGAGACATTTTATAGTTAGTAGATTCTTTTATCTTAAGTTTTAATGTTAAATGCTATTAGATCGGAATAAAGGGCTTTATTATATTATAAGATACAATTAAATGAAACCGCCCAGCCGGAGGGCTTAAGCCCAAAAGAGTTTAGTTTTCACGGATGGTTCTGAAACAAATTAAGGTGTAGCAACTGGAATTTTCTCTGAAGACCTTAATATCCTCATATGTACACCGCCGGGTACCCATAACACAGTCTTCCAGGCGGAATGTATGGGTATCATCCAAGCGGCCATAACAATAGATGCTAGGAAGGTAAAAGACTTCTACATCATTATACTGACCGACAGTATGGGGGTAATACAAACTCTGAGTTGTAATGTGGTGAACTCGGGACTAATATATGAATGTCATCAACGATTGAATGAGGTACATAAGCACAACAATGTGACTCTGCAATGAATCAAGGGACACAGTGGATCCAGAGGCAACGATGCAGTAGACGAACCGGCCAGAAGGGGATCCTGCCACTATAGGGCAAACCAATAATACCAATCCCCTTCATTTACGTACGTTCACTAGTATGTAGAAATTTCAATAATCTACACCTTCGATCAACAATACCACGTCGTAACGGGTCACGTACAAAATCATAGCTAAATTACTGTACTTTTCTGACATAGGTTAAAATAACATTTAGTTTGAAATCAACCTTAATTTATAACAAATAAAGTACTCTTTTCCGTTATTGCCTTGTGAGCTACGTCATTTTATTATGTTTCTGTTTTCTTCTTCGAATTTGGTCCAGGAAGTATTGAATCGCGTTGAACACTAAAATAATTTGTAATATAATCAAGTTTAATTAAAATTATTTTTATGTTTTGGGCATTTATGATTGTTGGTATACATACTTTCCACACTAGCCATTAAATATAATATAGTACGTAGTATATTTTAATTAGCTAATTCAATATATATATATATATATATATATATATATATATATATATTTTACACACAAACACACACACGCACGCACGCACGCACGCACGCACGCAAGCAAGCACGCACGCACACAAGCACGCACGCACGCACGCAAACACGCACGCAAACACGCACGTACGCACGCACGCACGCACGCACACACACACACACACGCACACACACGCACACGCCCACGCCCACGCGCACGCGCACACACCCACGCGCACGCGCGCACGCGCACACGCGCACTCGCGCTCACGCGCACACGCACACACGTGTGTGTGCTCTTATTTACTAAGACGGATTTCTTGCGTCGACCAGACATCTAGTTGGTATTGTTGATCGAAGATCTAAACTCTCAGCTTTGGAAAAATCTAGTAGATTGTAGACGAGCTAGGGCTCTGTCTGAAATAAACAGTCGTCTAACTAAGGTTTTAATGAGACTGAACAAGCCATAGATCAGGATAGTAACAAGTGCTATCAAAGGACATGGCTCTTTTACCAAACATTTATTTACCACAGATGTTACAGATGTAAAGTGCCTGTGCTGAAGGTCGCCGCATACAGGGCTAAACATCTCGGCACGCCGGGATCGCTCCCCGAATTTGCTTACATCAAAGGAGTGTTGAACTTCTTCGGGGAGATTTCATAACTCGAATAATCACATTATGCCTGCCCACACGCAAAATACGCGATTAGACGTGGACTTGCGGAAAACAGTCGTCGTAAACTAAACTAAACTTTGATTCAAACTACTTTTACGGATTTTATCGCGTTTATTTATGTTATTTTTAATACCCGACGTTTCGGGTGCTTTCCAGCACCCATGGTCACGGGGGACTGAGGTGACTGACGTCCCGATGTCAAGCTGAAGGTATTCCGTTAATCCGGAATACCTTCAGCTTGACTAGTGTTCACGAAAATATAAGAAATCATTATGTAAACTAAACTTACTACCAGGTCGAACTACATTTTATTGAGGAGCTACACTTCGCTTATGGGTACGAGGCTGCCGCACCTAGAACCATACTGCTGATTCATTGGACTATGATGGTTAAAAATATTTGGTGAATGGTGAAATATATAATTCTACTTCAAAGTTATTAAACTTACTTAAAATTTACTACCAATTTTAAAATGATCAAATGTAACTGTAGATACTAACCGCTGCAATCATGATTGTCTTCGAATTTCCACCTAACGAGTCCTTGAGGAGCCACGTCAACACTGAATCCCGGTACGGGATGAACACATTCTTTTTGCCCTTAGGCGTCCGATCTAAAAATAAATACGTTACAAGATTAATAATAGGACCCAATCGACACCAATATGTGATTGGACAATAATTTTTTTATATCAGTGAGTGTGTATGGTACATAAAATAGTACTTGCGTGTACACACACGCAAGTATTATTAAAATTATAACGGCACACGCAAGTATTATTTTTAATAACACAACAATGTGACAGTAAGGTCAATAAATACATATATTTTTAAAAGCTTCATATTTTTGGCACCACTTGGAATATTTTTTTTGTATTTTTATTTGAGCGCCTGACACCTGTACTATTAGGCGCTCCAGGATTATCCATTCTTTTTGAGACACCCGACATATCATAAGACTACAACATGACTCCTGCGCTTTATGTGATTCACCATCTTCGACTACATCACCACTCACCCAGGTGGGGTCAACGTGAAGCACTGATTCATAATAGTAAAAAAAAAATAATAACAATATTTCTTGTATTAAGGCAGAATATTTATTATGTAACTCATTACTGAGTCCTACAATACACACATGATATTAATGGCTAATGGTTATTAATTACAATGGTTTAAAACTTTTGGTAAATCCAAATGTTCGTTTCAGAATAAATATTTTTGTACTTATGACTTTATATTTTTAAGCGACATCTTTTCCCGATTACAGGACACAGACAGGACAGGATTTTGCAATGGTAATTAAACTTTATGTTTGAGTGATAAGGTTCATAATATTATTAAACTTTTTTTATATTTCATAGTAAGAAATACACATATTTACGTGTGTGCAAACGTAGCCACCTGCGCGACTTATTTTTGTTCCTGATCCTTAATCTAGTACTATTATTGGTCGAAGAGTTTAACAACCATTTATCTTTCGGACAATGTGCCTTTTACATCATTTATATGTTCAATATGATTGGTAAATACGACTTCATGCGACAAAATGTTGGATTCTTGATTTTTAGGTGCTAGTAGTCTACGCGTTTTGCGCTTAAGGCATTCAAAAAAAGACGTTAAAAAATTTATTAGCTAAGATCCGTGTATCAAAATAATATTATGTGTCTTACTAAGTTTGGAGATAGAAAATTTTGTGTGGGATACAATGGTTTAGAAGTGAGATAAATGCAAGAGTTTGTGTGAGAACTGACTGTCTGCCTGCTGGCTGGAGTCTGCGAGCGCGGAGATGACGGAGCCGAGCGTCACCAGTGACTTGTTGATGTGCGCGCCCTCCACCAGCCGCTGTCCGGTCGCGCCCGTTGCGTCCGCTCGCTCGCTGCAACAATTTAATATAACATTATAGTCCAAAAGTCAACTGCTAAACATCTAAAATCTAGTGTGGTAGACCCATGTTTCAGCTATATTGCGGTCGTAGCACGAACGGGTCGGCTCGACCAGGGAGCTACCACGCTCTCACAGAATAGTATCGTAAAATCGCTGTGTTTCGTATGGTAAGTATGGAGAACCGGAGATACGATTTGCTGGAAACGAGCGAAGCTACAGCTTGGCTCTACCACATATAAAACTTACTAATATAACGTATAAAACTATATTGTACGTTTAATATTTCCAGTTTACTTTACTAATTTTACACACCAAATATAAAAAAATATTATACTGTATTATAATAATTTATGATTATTAAAACTATAAAATATGATAAAAAAGTTGATTATTGTAAAATAAAGTTTATTTAATTACGGATATTAATTGTTGATCATTTATAATTTATACCAATAAAAGCCTTGAATTTTTTTCTAAACGACGTTAGTAGTAAGTAACAGACTAAATGTGCAATACCAGGACCAAAATTGAATACACAAGACCAAAATCGAGACAACAAATATTTCAGCAAGACGAACACCGGACAAGCAAGACCAAGACCTACACCGGACAAGACCGAGACCGATACCAATACTGTCTTGGTCTTGTTCTGCTCATCACTAGCTGCGGCCTATAGACTGACATCTATCCTCCCCGATTAAGAATCAAAATGCAGAAGCATTGTCTAAGAATGCCTCCTTCTCTACACTAACGATACAAAACACATTAGCACTATTCTACTGTTTCACGCCGGTATTATGTGAGAGCGTAACCAACTCGTGATTCAATCATAATATAAGTGCAGCGTGGCTGTACTATGTGTAACCCAGGACAAGCGATCGTTCTTTAGTTTTTTTTCTGAACTGAATGTTGCGGTTGCGGGTCTGTTTACTAAAAATTAAACCGCATTCTGGAGGCAACCGCAGTAAGCAAAGCTGTGGTCCATCATTTTTCGCACGATCTACGTAGGCGGTCCCATAATGAATTGGCCTAACTATGAACCAATGAAGGAAATGAAACGAAACCAATTTTATTTTTCAATATAATCACCATGAATACTAACACACTTCTGACATCTGTGAATCAACACTACTAAACCTTTATAAAAATAATCACATTTTTTATCCTCAAAATGACTGAAGACGGCCGCCTGCAACTATTCATCGATTGAAAATTTTCTTCCTCTTAAGTCCCGCTTTAAATTTGGAAATAAATAACAGTCGGACGGGGCCATGTCTGGACTGTAAGGCGGATGTTGAACTTCTGTGAACCCGCATTGACGAACTGCATCCTTCGAAACACCAGCGGTATGAACAGGGGCGTTGTCATGGAGCAACAGGACACCTTTAGACAGCTTGCCTCTTCGTTTTTCCTTTATCTTATCTCGTAATTTATATATTAAAGAAGCGTAATATTCGCCGTTCACGACTGTATTACGTTCTTTAAAATCCACCATCAAAATGCCTTGAAAATCCCAAAATATTGTACACATCAGTTTTTTAGTCGATTGTTGCACCTTTGCCTTTCTAGGGGGCTTTTCACCCTTATAACGCCATTCCATTGACTCGCGCTTGCTTTGTGGATCATAATACATGATCATAGTTTCATCACCAGTCACTAGCCGCTCGATCACAGTCTTTGGATTTTCGCCACAAAGATCCAAAAACTCCGAAGTACAGCGCACTCTTTCCTGTCTCTGTACCGCTGAAAGAAGTTTCGGTACCCATCTTGCACTCACTTTTTTCATGTGAAGATGTTCATGGATCGCGCGATGAACGGTACTCTTAGAGAGCCCAAGCCTTGCTGCAATTTCTCTAATCTTCAAACGGCGGTCACTCAGAACCTCCTCTTCGATAAGAGCAATCGTTTCGGGAGTGAGCACTTCCACAGGTCGACCGTCGTGGCCAAAGTCTTCGACGGTTTCTCTCCCGAGGCGAAACTCTTTCACCCAATTTTTCACTGTGCTATAGGAGGGGGCAGACTCCTTATACACGCCATCCAATCGTTCTTTTATTTGGGCAGGGGATAAACCTTCTTTAAACAGAAACTTTATGACACTTCGATACTCAGTTTTCGACATTTTGAAAAAATACGCGACTCTCGTTATTCAAATGCCTGTTAAACTAAGACTAAGCATTTCATGTCGATGCATGTTTCTTATATTAAGTGCACGATAAACGTACTATTTAATGCAACACAACATGTAGCGACATGTCGCGTTGAACTATATCAGTCCAGTTCATTATGGGACCGCCTGGTATATGCCATATTCGGGCCCACTGAAAACCAGCGCTGTTGCTCCGGCGACGGCATAAGCTAAGTGAGGTCCGTTTGTATGACACGCCACAACATACTCGTACAATATAAGAAACGATTTTTTTTATCCTTCTATTTTTTTTAAATTATAGTCTATAAGTATACATACTTTTAAATTGTTTTATCCGTCAAATTGTTGTCTTGTTTCCTATTTTTGTTTTTATTTGTTATAATGTTTATTATTGATGTGTCCACAAATGTTAAAATTTAAGTGCCTGCTGATGTTTGTGGCGTGCTGCAATAAATCTTTCTTTCTTTCTTTCCATATTAATACCAGGAGAGCATAAAAGTATTAGGAATTTTTTCGTATATATTGAAAAAGTATAAAAAATCGGGGTGTGGTGAGTAACGTAACGTTAATGTATATAACGAAACGACTTCAAAATGGTGGCGCTCATGGCGCTCCTCCTAACGCCACGCGCGAGGCGTCACAGTCCTCCACTCAACGTAACGAATCCTTTGATCCTACAGCTATCGAGTGATGTAACTTAATTTTGGATCTATCATCATCTATCAGATGATAGATATGTAGCTGCAAGACCAAACTGTATCCCTCCATTTTATCATCATCAGTTTTCTGAATTGCCTCCACTATGGAAGAAAATTTTAAGACGTATTCACATCAAAAAATGTGACTTCCTTGTGAAAGTCTACACTACATAGAAAGCTTGTACTAGGAAATCATAACGTGTGAAGAAGTCGGCAGCTTACCTGCCGGCGAGGTCGACGAGGTGCACCTTGGACAGCGTCTCGCTGGGCAGGTTGTTGTGGCGCGTGTAGCCGGCGCGCACGAACGTTAGCGTGAAGATCGCGTGCGAGCGGGACGACACGTCGTTCATCTGCGTCGACGCGGTCGTGCGCTGCTGGTTGCCGCGCTGCATGCACTCCTAGTCGATAGACAACAGTAAATGTTATTTTGTAGAGTTCTTTGCTTTGTTTAATTGAACTCGTACAATTCTAACCAGTGGCCAGTGTCAAGTAATAAAAAATGGTGCGAAGTTTTTGGAGGTTTTGACTTCAGCTTAGACCGATTTACACTTCGACAAGTACAGTAGCGAGTTTTGTTACAGGGCAGTTGACAGTAAACGGTTAAGTGGGCAGTAGCGTTCAAACGATGTCTTCGTGGCGAGTTTAGTTAAGGACATTAGTTCATAGAGTTGTATGACATTTTAAGACTACAGAATTTTTCCGGTTTTCGTTTAAGATGGTTCTAGGATTACGATAAGAATTAAGTGATCCAGTCAGAGAAGTATTAATGGTTGTTGTTAAAGAAGTTTTGAAGAATTTTCATGCGTGCAGCATCCCGAGCAGGTTTAATTTTACAACTTGAACTTCTACTATTATATAAACATTCGTTTTCTAAATACTCCTGTACAAATTTATACGTGATATCTTCCATCCATTTTATTATTAAAACACAATATAAATCGTATAAATATTGAATAACCAGTATTGTACAAACTTTGTGACGAGTTTAATTATAAAAGTACAATTGTACGTTTTGGCGCGCAAACGTTGCGTCCTGTCAACTTATGCACTGAACTAAACTCGTTCGTTTACACGAATCACGAACGGCGAGTTTAGTTGCGGGTGGCGGGAGACGCGCGGGAGGGCAGTACTTCACACTTAACTCGCCGAAAAATAGCTCGGCCGGCTATCCCGTTCAACTTAATCGTTAACTTGCTACTTAACTCGTTTATTGCCGTTCAAACGATGTTAAAACTTAACTCGCCAGGTTCGCAAGTTAACTCGCTACTGTACTTGTCGAAGTGTAAATCGGTCTTAATATCTCGAGACGCCTCAGCAGACACAATTTGTAATTGCTCCTATAAGGGAGCGTTGATAAATAGAGCGGGTTTGCTGGCGGGATGTTAACTGGAGAGCATACAGTAGCAGTTAAATGAGCAATAAATAACACTTCTTGAGAGTTTCTTCTTGTTTTATTTCTTGATTCCTTATTATTACATTGCCGGATTTGGAATAATTTACCACGAAAAACGCCCCTTTTTTATAAGCGGCTGTAACCAATCATAATTAAGAAAAAATCGCACACGGCATTAGTGAATCTATTGACCAATCAGAGCGCAGAGTAACCCTTTCTAAGAGAGATTCACAATTTCCTTAATAAACGTGGTAAAACATTCCTTACAATATTTATATTTATTCCTAACGATAGATACAACTTATTTCTATTACTCTAAACATAAATCATTCAATAAACCTTTATTTCACATTTATAAAAAATAAAAATAGTTTCGCGGTCGCCTCACGGTTTAGCTCCGGAGAAGGACTATATTTTTTGCCGAACATACAAGTGGCGCCGCCAAGAGGTAGGAATGTACAACACTTTTTCAGGAATTATGCTTAAGAATCTATACAATATTTTTTCATGAAATTTAAATCTTTCTCATAATGAAATAACATTATACAGCGATTAATTGACATATTAATGTTTTTTTTTTGAAGTACTTTAAAGGAAAAAGAATTATATTAATCACTTATATGTTAAATAGCTCTTAAAGTTATGATAAAAGAAATCTTACTAGAAAATAAGCTTATACTTGCGTCTAATGTTCTAATCAGACCTAAATAATATTAAATAGATTCATATAAGTCACTTTAAGATAAAAATAGAAGTGTTTAATTTACTTTCCTGTTTTTTTTTAAGCACTAATCAGTCTTTACACTTAGCTTATTTTACGAATAGGAAACAGTTAAGATTAATACCATCACCTAATTTTAAATCACTGATAAGGAATAATTAAGATTAAATGCTAACACTTAGTTTTAATTCACTGATAATAAATAATTAATATTAAATGTTCGAATTCACTTTGTCGTCGCTAACATTCTCCCCCACGGTGCGTAGCACTGCATCCTCTGGAGGCGACGACTCCGCTGGCACCAGCACGATGACACGTCGAGTTGGACGGCGAAGTATTCCACCTGATGTCCGCACGTCCAGCACCCTGGTTCTTCCGTCTAGTCCGGGATAGGTTTTGACGATTTCACCGCGAGGCCATGAGTTTCGCGGTAATGTGGCGTCCACTATTAGCACGATGTCTCCTTCCCTTGGGTCTCTGGTTTCTTTCCCCTCGAGTTTCCTTGGCATCAGGAGAGGTAAGTATTCTTTAATCCACCTTTTCCAGAAGTGGTCTGCGAGTCTCTGGGTGGTTCTCCAGCTTGCCTTTCCGATGAGCTCCGTGTCGCTGAACTCTCCCGGCGCCATAGCTCCGCATGATCTTCCCAGCAGAAAGTGGTTCGGTGTTAGGCTCTCCTCGTCTCCTGGGTCCATGCTGATCGGGGTGAGAGGTCTCGAGTTGACGATGTGTTCAACCTCAGTCATTAGCGTATGGAGTACTTCCTCGGGCGGGCTCTTCTCGTTGAGGACTACTGCTAGCGCCGTCTTGACTGTTCGTACGAGCCGCTCCCAGGCGCCTCCCATGTTCGGAGCTCCCGGGGGGATGAACTTCCACTGGATGCACTTTTCCTGTGAAATTAGTTCCGTTGTCGCTATATATGGTTTTCGGAGTTCCTCTTCTGGCTGCCATTCGTCGGAGTGTCATGATCATTGAGCTGGCGCTGAGAGAAGGTACCAGTTCTAAATGTACTGCTCTAGTTGTGAGGCAGGTAAATAAGGCTCCCCAGCGCTTCTCGTTTCTTCTTCCGATGGTGACTTGCATCGGCCCGAAGTAGTCTACGGCTGTGCAGGAGAACGGAAATTGATGATGCTGCAATCTTTCACTCGGCAGATCTCCCGTTGGTGGTATCTCTGGTGAACTCTTCTTTGTCTTGCACCATTGACAGCTGTGTGCGACCGCTTTTAGAGTTGCTCTTAAACCCAAGATCCAGAACCTTTGACGAATTTCGTTCATTACTGTAGCGGTGTTTCCGTGAAGGAATTTCCTGTGATAGTGTTGTATTATTAGACGAGTTATTTTTTGTTTTCCGTCTAAAATGATAGGATTCATTGTTCTTCCGTTTCGGTCGTGAAATTTCATTGTTCTGCTCCTTAATTTAATTATTCCGTCGTCTCCAATGTAAACGTCGATTTTCTTAAGTCGACTCGAATTTTCTAATGGCTTTTCTGACTTCAGTTTTCTTATGTCTGATGCAAAACTATCGCTCTGGCTTATTTTTATTAATATCTCTTCGGCCTTTTTTAGGTGTTCTGCTTCTATGGGTGAGTATAGGCGCTTATTTTTACTTCCGCTGGTCGACGGGATTGAGGTTTGTGCTTCTTTCTTCTGGATTTTTTGTGGTTTCCAAGAGTCATCCTTCTGGCGTGCGGCGGTGGTGGTCGCTTTACGGCTCTTCTTTAGTAGGTGTGTAAAGGCGATCACTCTGGCTGTAGTGCGCAGCAGTCGCTCCCAGCTCGAGAACCTTTCTAGGTTTAATAGGGTGTCTTCTGCTGCCATCGTTGCCAATACCTTTTGCTTGCTTTTTTCTTCTGGCATAACAATTTCTGGCTTGAAGTCGTGAAATGGCCATTCTTCTTCTGGTCGACGGAGAAATGACGGGCCTTTGAACCATCTGGCGTTGTGGTCGAATTCGATTGGGGTTCCCCTCGTGGCGTCGTCCGCTGGATTCTCCTTGGTTGGCACCCATCTCCAGTCTTCTGGCTTGGACCTTTCTTCGATCTCGGCGAGTCGGTTGGCCACAAAGGTTTTGAACTTCCTTGGTTCTGACTTTATCCATTGCAGCACTGTGCTGGAGTCGGTCCAGTAAACCTTTCTCGTTATGTCGAGCTCTGATTCCTCTTCGATTGTGGCGGCTAGTCTGCTTCCGAGTAAAGCCGCTTGTAGCTCCAGCCTCGGAATTGACACAGGTTTCGTTGGCGTTACCCTTGCTTTGCCGGCGATCATAGAGACATGGACCTTTCCTCCGGGCTCGACTATTCTCCAGTAGACTACTGCTGCATAGGCTTCTTCACTCGCATCGGAGAATGTGTGTAGCTGTCCTTTTCTGCCTTTGGGTAAGACGCACCTCGGGATCTTCAGCCTCGTTAATGTTGACACTTCTTCCAGGTATTTCATCCAGACTTCCTTTTGATGTTCGTTGATTGGTTCATCCCAGTCTATTTTCTTTCGCCAGATGTCTTGGATTAGTTTCTTTCCTTGTATTAGAACTGGTGTAGCAAAACCCATTGGATCGAAGGTGGACATTACTGCGCTTGTGACTTCTCTTTTTGTTGGAGTCCTTCTGCCATCTTGCAGGTCCTCCGGCTAACCGTAGCCCGACGTTGAAGGCTAATGTATCTTCTTTCAACAGCCATCTTAGTCCTAGAGTCTTCTCTTCCTTGGTCAGTTGTAGGGAGTTTTCTTTGTTTGCGTCTTCTACCTCTGATATTACCCCCGAGTTGTTGCTGGCCCATCCCTTCAGATGAAAGTTTGCTCTTGCGTGAATGTCTTTCACTTCTTTGGATATTTTCTTTGCTTCGGTTGTAGATGCGAAGCTCTGCAGATAGTCGTCCATGTAGTGGTTTCTCTTAATTGCTTTCACTGCTTCAGGATGAGTGTTCTTAAATTCCTCTGCGTTCTTGTTCATTACGTATATGGCTGTTGCAGGTGATGACGCTGCCCCGAAGATGATTGAAGACATTCTATACTCTTCAGGCTTGCCGGTTCTTCGGTTTCCGCGCCACAGGAACCTGAGACTGTCTCGGTCGTCTTCTCTGACTTTTACTCGAAGAAACATGTCTTGTATGTCTGCCATGACGGCTACTGGTCCTTCTCTGAAACGCAGCAGTACTCCGAATAATGATTGTAGCAGGTCTGGGCCCGAGAGCAAGGCGTCGTTGAGGCTCTTTCCTTCATATTTGGCAGCTGCGTCGAACACTATTCTTAGCTTCTTCTTGACTGGGTGTACAACAGCGAAGTGGGGTAGGTAGAATGTCCTTCCTTTGTTAGAGGTTTGTGGAGCCTTCTCTGCGTATCCTTTTTCGATTAGACTCAGGATCTGCTCCTCGTAGTGCTTTCTTGCTTCTTGATCACGATCCAGTTTTTTCTCGATGCTGACCAGGCGTCGAACAGCTTGATTGTAGTTGTTGGGCAGGTGTTCATCTTCTTTTTTCCACAGGAGTCCCGTTTCATATTGACCGCTTGGCAGTTTCTTGGTAGTTTTCTCGAGGGTTTCTAATGCTCTTCTGTCGCTGTCGTTAGATGGTGAACGATTTTGGATCCCTAGAGACTCTAATTGGAAGTGTTCTCGGACGAGGTCTTCTATGTCTTCCTTGCCAGTGGTCGCTCTGCCATAATGAGTGAAGTGTACTGTGGCAGTTGTTCCTGTTTCACATCCGTGTAACACCCACCCTAAGTTCGTGAGGAAAGCTACAGGATCTGATGGTTTGCCCTTCTTCAGCTTTCTTGTCACTATCAGTCCCCAATTGTCTTGGCCTATCAGTAGCTTGGGCGTCTCGGAGACGTAGAGGAGTTGATTTTCAATTGCCTTCAGGTGCTCACAGTTTCTCACGGTGTCCTTGTTTATGCATTGTTCAGACAGCTTCAGGTCGTCGATGGTTCTTGCTACGATAGTTCTCTTTTCTTTTTTATGAGCCCCTTTTATTTTGAACTCGATCTTCTGTGAACTATCTTTTCTTAACACCTTTCCGCCAACGGTTTCGATCGTGAGTTTTTCTTTCTTTCCTTCGACTCGGATTTTTTCAGCAATTGATGCGTCTAAGAGTGTGGCCGTTGACCCTTCGTCTAGTAGTGCTAATACGCGAACGTGTCCTTTTGGGCCATAGAGGTTCACGGGGATCATCTTTAGGTAGGCCTTTTCTTCTCCTTTGGCGTTATGGATTGAGGCGACCTTTTCTTCTGAGATGCTATTGGTGTCTTTTGCTTCTTTTTCTATCGACGCCGGTTTGTCAGAATGTAAGATGGTATGATGCCATCTTTTACACAGCTTGCAGACTGGTGCTTTACAGTTGATTCTTGAGTGTCTGAATCGAAGGCACTTGAAGCATATCTTTGCCTTCTTGGTCATATCCCATTTTCCATTCAGGTTGGCTTCTTTGAACCTTTTACATTCTAATGCGAAGTGTTCTTCCCCACAGAACGGACACGACTTCTTATATTTCTCTTTTGACGCTTCTTGAACCAAATGAACGGGTTTTCTTATTCCTCTTCTTTGTTCTGAGGGCGCTTCGGGCGGGGCGAAGTCTCCGCACATGTCGGCTTCTGTTTCTAGGAACGCTTCGATAAGTAATAGCTCCTGAATTTCCTCGTCTCTTCTGCTTCTGTGGTAGGCGAACCAACGGAACTTCATTGACGTCGGCATCTTGTCTACTATAACTCTTAGCGTTTCAGGTGAACTGAGATACTGTGGTTTCTTCAGGGCTTTGATTGTTTCGACTGCGTTCTTTACTTTGCTTGCAAATATGCATATGTCGCTCGGGTTTTCGCCGACTCTTGGGAGGTTCTCCATTTTTTCTAGTTCTGCTAATGCTAGTGCTCCAGGTCTTCCGAATCTTGCTTCTAGTCCCTTGATCACTTCGCGTGGGTCTTCGGCGGTGAATAGCAGGCTTTGGACGGCTTCTCTAGCTTTTCCTTGGATCGCTATTCTAAGGCGCGCTAGGTTTTGATTGCTACTGAAAGAAGCAGCCGTATCCTCGTATGATCTTTTGAAGGCTAACCATTCTTCGCAGGCCCCGTTGAAGTGAGGGAGTTCTAGGTGCTTCGGTGAAACGGTGTCACGTGATTTTTCTGATAGCTTTAGTATGACTGAAGCTAGTTCCTGGATGTCACTTTTCTTTTCTTCTGCCTCTATTGGTTTGTGGTTCTTATTAGGCATGTCTCCTGTCTGGATGAACCAGCGTTCGACTTCTCGAGTTCGCTCGAACAGCTCTTCTCCGGCACCATCTTCCTCTTCTGATTCCGCGGTGAGAAGTTCTAATTCCGCTTGAGCAACTTTTGACCGCGCTTCTGCCAATTCTAGTTCCCTTAATGCCATTGTCATCTTTGCTTGCGCTTCTGCTCTCTTCCTATGCGACGAGCGAACGGAAAGCGTGTCTGGATCGCGGGTCGTCTTCTTAGGGTGAGGCTGTTGAAGAGTCTTCATTGCGACACTTCTTTCTTGAATCTGCGGCGTTGGATGACTTCCTTCTTGGTGAGGAACTGACGTTTCGACGGTGCGTGTCGGGGGGGTGGTATGGGTTACGTCCCCCGGTGTTGATTCTTTTCCGGCAATGTTTTTGTTAAGAAGTACGGGTTGTCTGTGTACGCTGCTGGGCGATGCTCTTGTAAGCGTCGATCGAACTGAAGTTGACGTGTTGGTGGCCGTCGTGTTTGTAGAATCACTCGGCGTATTCATGCTCCAATCCGTCGTACTGGTACCCGTAGTGGCGTTGCTTTCACTCGTAGTCTTCGACTGCACTGATTTTGATCTTGTATTTGAAGGCATCTTCCTAGTTTTCCTTAAACCCGATCCGGCTTCTCGAAGGACCAATGTGATTGCTCCTATAAGGGAGCGTTGATAAATAGAGCGGGTTTGCTGGCGGGATGTTAACTGGAGAGCATACAGTAGCAGTTAGATGAGCAATAAATAACACTTCTTGAGAGTTTCTTCTTGTTTTATTTCTTGATTCCTTATTATTACATTGCCGGATTTGGAATAATTTACCACGAAAAACGCCCCTTTTTTATAAGCGGCTGTAACCAATCATAATTAAGAAAAAATCGCACACGGCATTAGTGAATCTATTGACCAATCAGAGCGCAGAGTAACCCTTTCTAAGAGAAATTCACAATTTCCTTAATAAACGTGGTAAAACATTCCTTACAATATTTATATTTATTCCTAACGATAGATACAACTTATTTCTATTATTCTAAACATAAATCATTCAATAAACCTTTATTTTACATTTATAAAAAATAAAAATAGTTTCGCGGTCGCCTCACGGTTTAGCTCCGGAGTAGGACTATATTTTTTGCCGAACATACAAGTGGCGCCGCCAAGAGGTAGGAATGTACAACACTTTTTCAGGAATTATGCTTAAGAATCTATACAATATTTTTTCATGAAATTTAAATCTTTCTCATAATGAAATAACATTATACAGCGATTAATTGACATATTAATGTTTCTTTTGAAGTACTTTAAAGGAAAAAGAATTATATTAATCACTTATATGTTAAATAGCTCTTAAAGTTATGATAAAAGAAATCTTACTAGAAAATAAGCTTATACTTGCGTCTAATGTTCTAATCAGACCTAAATAATATTAAATAGATTCATATAAGTCACTTTAAGATAAAAATAGAAGTGTTTAATTTACTTTCCTGTTTTTTTTTCAGCACTAATCAGTCTTTACACTTAGCTTATTTTACGAATAGGAAACAGTTAAGATTAATACCATCACCTAATTTTAAATCACTGATAAGGAATAATTAAGATTAAATGCTAACACTTAGTTTTAATTCACTGATAATAAATAATTAATATTAAATGTTCGAATTCACTTTGTCGTCGCTAACACAATTATTTGAGGTTCATATTACCATCGTATCATCGTTTCCATATAAATAGTTCACTCTCAGACATTTCAATACACAAAATTACACTACTTTTACATTTTAAAATCTACTTCAAACCATTCTTTAAACAATAATAATACACCAGGAGCAACAATCAGCCGGCGGTAAGTTCCCGGCAAAACTCCTCTAATGGCGGCTCCATATTATCGCCGTGAATTCACGCGCGAATTCACGCCATGAATTCACGGCACAAGTCTTGTCTTTCACATTCACGGGATGCTCATAATCTTTGTGAAACCCGTCGCAAAACGGACGTAGAAGCTGTTGCTGCAATAACTTTATTTATACATAGCAGCATGAGAGCGTTGGAAAAAAAGAAGATGATGTATGACTAACCGCGGCTCCACATTATCATCGTGAAGCTCCGTAAAAAGGCAAGAACGTGAATGTGGGTGGTTTTCGCGAGATTCACGCCTGTTCCCCGATCAGAGTCGGTATTTCATCCCGCGACAAAGGGTTCACACACTCGTACACATCCACATTCACGGCACCGTGCCAGTTCGTTTCGGACTACAAAGAAGTACGAACAATGTATTTTAGTGATACAACACCTTCTTTTTTTCCGCACGCTTTCTAATTAATTTCTTGTTTTGGACATCTAAATAGAGCTATGTTGCCGCAGAAAATAAAGTTATTGCACATCTCTGATTTGATAGATTACAAATATTTGCAAAATAATAACAATTTTCCCAGCCTAAGTTTTAGGCCCAAGTTACGGAAATATTATATTGAATTTATTTCAAAAAAATAGTTAAAATAATTGCGATAAAACCACTTAATAAATAAATAGCTTAATTGGAATTTTTTGACATTCCTACAGCTACATAATTCTTTACGTCAAAAATTTTAACACAAAATCCTTTTATTATATACCTTTATGAAGGTATTATTATATATTACTGAAACTTACAGATATAATCTTAGACCAGCAAAGTTGTCAGTTTCAAATTAATTTTAGTTTCATATGTTATAGACGTTCGTACTCTAATCCAGAATCCCGAAACCTTTCAGCTCGAGTTACGTAACCGCTTTCAGTGCCTAGAACATTGCAATGCAGTGAACGATATGAATCACAAGCTCGTGGAAACTCTCCATGCGGTCGGAGCTAAATTCTGCAAGACCCGCCGCAGAAGAACAAAATCTCTCCGATCATACTCTTAATCTCATGGCTGTTAGACGGGAGATTAGGCTGCAATCGTCAACCGATTTGACAGTACGTGTCTTGCAACCATTATTGTAAGAACACGCACCTACGCACAGGTGCGTGTTCTTACAATAATGGTTTCAGTATTACGGTGTTCCATCTTTTTATTCATTATATTGTACATATTGTACCCTCAGACCTGTTGGTCTGACCAACAGATAATTAGTTAACATAGACAATTTAAAAAATGCTTTTCTTAATTTTAAACCTTATCTTTTTTGAATAAAAAACAAGGATTAAAAATAAATAATAAAATAAAAAAGACGCCCACCTGGATATCATCATAATCAGACACTAAATGGCGCGACAAATCCTGCACATAAGGTCCAAGTTTTGGATGTTCTCTGACCCTCAGCGAGTGACCAGAATCACCACTGAGCAAGTCCTTCACGCGCTCGTTGTAGATCTCCAGGTAGCTGACCTCCGTGCGGTAAGAGGAGCCCGACTCCTTGCCGGCAGCCATGCGGGAGAACAGCTGCCGGCAGATGCGCGGGATCAGACCTTGGCACTCCTGGAAAGATGACGGAATATTGTAATATTTATTGACACATTCATGCATTTGCAATCACCAATAATTCTGTACCTCTTTCGGAAGAGAAATAAATATACATTTTATTCTATTTTATTCTTATATGCGAATCGCCTAAATTTAAACTAGTACCTCTGACCCCCATTGCCAAATTACTTTAAAATCCTATCTCTAGTTTTCCCATTGGTACAAAATACTTACCAATTTAAAAACTTTGTTGGTGTGAGTACTTGACATCATTTTCTCATCAAAATTGAACAAAATAGACAGACATAGCATTTAGTATATAGATATCAAGTAATAATTATTAATTTAAATTGCGTAAAACTACTTAAGTAGGTAATTATATTTTGAAAAAAAAAAGAACGTAAAAATAAAAAAATCTGTGTGATTGATGAATCTAGTGACTATATACCACTCTAGCTAAATCCGGTTCAACCGGACCCTCAAAATCAGTTTTCGTTTATGACGACCCCTGCTGAACCTATTTCGACCCCAAGGGGTCGATATCGACCAACGTAAAATCAGTTTTATTCAAAATTGACCTTCACAAAACAATAAAAATAATGAAAGCTACACTATTGCTTCGAAAAGTCCCTACTGCGTGAGACGTTATTAAGAAAAACGGGCAAGAATTTCACAACTATTTTTCTGCACATAGTTACAATTTAATCTTTTAAATATTTATGCACGGGTCAAAAGAGTCTAAGGAAGCAGATTATGTCCACGAACTCTTCACTCATAAATAATCATTTAGAATGTTTTTATATACGCCTTAAATTAGTGTAAAAGTAAAATGGCGTCTGAAAGTTTTAAGATCTTATTTACTGCTCAAAAGATTATAAATCGCTTACGAGAAATTATATATGCGTCCGAATAAGAGCAGCAATTCCAGTGGTTAAAGTAAGCATATTTTTTATAGGATATGATATTTTTGACAAACGAACACAGTCCACATGATGGTAAGTAGTTTCTGTGGCCCATAGATATCTATCTTCGATTAGGAATCAATATGCAGATGCGTTGTCACCCGTGAGAACTAAGATGGAATGCCTCGTTTCCAGTAAAAAGGGTCTTCGGTTCTCTAACATCAATTTTACGCTGATATTCTGTGAGAGCGTGGTTCCTCCCCGGTCGAGACGACGCATTCGTGCTACAACTATACTACTAATATAGTCGTAGCATGGCTCCATCAAGTTTAAAGTCTTAAAGAATTACTACCAATTCAATAAATTCAAACAAATTTGACTCGGCTCCGTGGCGCAGTGGCCTAGGAATGAGTTACAGCGCCAAGGGCCGCGGGTTCGAATCCCGCACGGAACAAGTATTTGTACGGCCTACAATTAATTGTTCCGGGTCTGGATGTTTGTCCTTGTGAAATTTATGTTTGTAAACTGCCCCCACGATACAGGGGAAAATCCTAGTGTGGAGGTAAGGTTTTTTTTTAAAGAAGAATAAAAAAACAATCCAAGGTGCCATGAAAGTTATTCTATTTAAGATACATACAATCATCCATTAAGCCTATTAAAGTCCACTGCTGAACATAGGATTCACCATAGATTGCCTCACAGTGGGTACAATCACCATAGTTGCCACCATTTACCATCATTTAAATTACATTTTTTATTTTAGTCGTTATTAGAAAAACGCTGATGCCCATCTGGTTGGTTTCCGTCTGTCGCCTCTTATGACACCCACGGGATGATATGGGGTATATTTCATTACACCGCCACTACGATATTAAATTATAATATACATATATACTATTGACAATGAACGTCGCCTTAAAAATATCAACAGCGCAGCGCATGACTATGCTGCCAGAAGTACGAGTACTTTACTCGAGTAAAATACTTTACGTGGGAGAGCCATGCTTCAGCTATGTTATGGTTGTAGCACGAATAAGTCGGCTCGACCGGGGACGCACAACGCCCTCACAGAATAACAGTGAAAAATAGCAGCTTAATGCTGCTGTGGTGAGTGAAGAGAACCGCAGACCCTTTATACTGGAATCGAGGCATTCTATCTTAGTCCTCAGGAGTGACAACGCATCTGCATTCTGATTCTCAATCGAGGTTAAATGTAGATGTCTATGGGCCACAGGCCACAGCATTCACTTACCATCAGGACTGTCCTCGTTTGTCACCCTTATTCTTTAAAAAAAAACTTCAAACGTAGAGGCATTCGTTGGTCGGTATCTACTAGATTACGAGTAGACTATTCCGTAACTAGGGTTATTAGATCAGAAAAATATCCGGTAATTTTTTAAATGTCGTCATTGTAAGGGTTGTTATCGGGACAAACATTTAAGACGAAAAAACACTACTTATACTAGATTATATACTATATATTAGTAGAGATAGTTTTAAAATACACGACATTATTTAATAATAAATAATTTTGCTCTACACTCTACATTAACCTCTTTAGTAACCTAGTTAACTTACAAAGTCTCTTTTAATGTCAAACTTAACAACCTTAAGATCAACCATCTGACAGCCCTGGTACAATGAGGGTAGCATTTCATGTAAAAACCGATAAAAATATCATCCGGCTATTTCCGACTTTGACAGTTCGAGCTAAGACTGAATCTTAATATATTGATCTGAATAAACTGATCTTTGAGCCCTACATGGAAATATCTCAGTGGAATAACTTGCGATTAAGGTCGCTGATCTTCGATAAAAAGACTATTGACAAAACGGTCCAGTACTTTCGCCGACAACAAAATTAAAAAGAAACCATAACAAATTTAGATGTTCTCGTCATTAAAATCCAAAAAAAAGATATCAGAGCAGAGCCCGACGTCAACAATGAGTCATTAGAAACTTTAACAAAATTTAAATAACCTAATGTGTTTTTTATTTACGTCAGATTGTTCTAACGTCAGTTTATTGTTGAGTCATCGTGATATTAGCGCGGCCTTGTTACACGAGTGAGATAATCGCATATCCATATCAAAATGATATACACTAACCAGGTATCAACTTTTAGAATGCAGGTGATAATATACATTTTTATCAATACATTTTATATCAAACTTTAAAAAACAAACATAATTTTATATGTGATAGAGCCATGCTGTAGTTATATTAGTAGTATTAGTAGCACATATGGATCGGATCGACCAGAGAAGGACCACGCTCTCACAGAATACCAGCGTGTGAATAGCAGTTTAATGCTGCCGTGTCAGTATAATGAGTGCAGAGAACCGGAGACCTCTTTTACTGGAAACAAGGCATTCCATCTTAGTCCTCAGGGGTGGCAACACATCTGCCTTTTGATTCTTAATTGAAGATAAATGTAGATGTCTATGAGCCACAGCTTACCATCAGGCGGACTGTGTGCTCGTTTGTCACCCTTATTATATAAAAAATGTACCGGGACAAGTCATTATATTCCATCAGTAAGTACTTCATCAGACTATTAGTCAGGATACTATTCATTGATTACTGGTGAGGACGTTACAGATGGACAGAGCACCGTAGAGCAATAGTCTAATACGCGGAATGTAGTATTAGCCATGAAACTAAGAGCTACACTAGAGAGCGAAGTAAAAAAAATCTCCCATGTGATAAGAAGGAACTAGTTGGAAGGGCTCATTTCTCCTTTAAAAGTTCGTATGAATTTTTACCACCTTCTACAATTTTTTTCACTACTGTGTAACCACAGCTATTTTCCAGTTTAAAGGGTAAGAGAGATAGTATTAAATAGCGACTCGCCCGGCTACGACTGTTGGGATAAATGTTGCCATTTTAGATTTAAGGTGATATCTCAACAATTTGGTGGTTTTTTATTTCACATGTTTTTATATGATTTTTCACTATATGACCTTGGATTGTATATAAGGAAAACACGATAACAAGTTATTTTCTCGATAGAAAAAAATTGCAAAGTAGGCAATTATTTACGTTTCTCTACTATGCCTTAAAAATAATCATACCTAAGTTCATCATAAACTATTTTTTAATCCATAACAAAGTTTTGTTAAAAAATATATTGTTTGACGCGTATTTAGTCTTTTTTCGAGCGCATGCTAGCTATAGCTATCTCATAATTTGCGTATTAGGAAATCATTGCATCACTTTCATTTTGACACTTTCTCAGTCGTCCGTGAGCTTTACCGACAAATAAATTGCAAAAAAAACCTTGACCTAGACGACTACATGCAGGTAGAACAGCTGTGATAAATAACATATGATAAGCGACATTATCTTAATCACTTATATGACCATCGGTTTCTCTATTGAAGATAACTTCATCATAATGAATTCAAAATTAAAATAAACAGCAAAAGAGATAGGTACGGTTAATTTTGTGACAGCTACCCCGTGCTAACTCAAGAGTTCTAAATCTAATCGCCGTATTCGATGACCATGGTGCTGCAAAGTTCTCGAAACGTCCGGAATACAAAGTAAGTTTTTTAAAGTGAAAACTTCTTTAGCGGCGTTGTACACTTTTTTGTAATGGGTAAAAAATATTAAACTCGCGTCAGGACACGTGACCCTGATCGAAAATTCGTAAGACGGATGGAGCGAGAGACAGCCGGCGCGGCGTAGGAGAGGAAGTATCCCCCTCTCTTTCTACGGCTACTGTTTCGTTGAGAAGACGCAGGGCGATTGCGCGAATTTTCGTGTGTGATAATTAAAGCAATTCGTGCAAAATTATTCCCTTTTAATCATTCCAAAATATCAAAAATGCACAACGTTAATATTCAAGTTTTCACTTCTGCCGGCACTCCCAGAGTGCAACCCGTCGTTTTTTTTAAATAGAATAGGCAGCAGTCCACCTGACGGTAAGTGTGTGCTGTGGTCCATAGACAGCTACGTCTATCCTCGATTAAGAATCACAATGCAGATACGTTGTCAGGACTAAGATAGAATCCGTTTCCAGTAAAAAAAGGTTACCGGTTCTCTATACTGACTACATTCCACGCTGGTATTCTGTGAGAGCGTAACTCTACCCCGGTCGAGCCGGCCCAATCGTGCTACAACCCTAAAAAAGTTGCAGCATGGCTGTACCTCGTTAAAATACGCGATAAAATCCGTATATAGGTAGTAGTTTACTTAGGACCTTGCTTTGTGTCATTCCTTGGGGATGGACTTGTGAAGGGCTGTAATGATGAAGATGATTTGAACTTGTAAATCTCGTTTTTATAACAGTACCTTTGGAATGGCATGCGTAAAATTATATTATAAAGTCAACGACAAATATTAATATTTCAAACGTACACGGTCATGAGTCAGTTGCCTTCCTAAATATATAAAATATATCCCACCAATTCATCACTTGGCAGTTGAGGAAGCGCACCCTACACTTCGCTTACCCGCTTACTGGTGCAGGGATGCCACTCGAGAACCTTCTTTTCCCATCGGATGTCGGTTCTAACGAATACTATCACACAGAAAAACTTCGAACATAGCCTCTCCATAGGATATTATATGGCTATGGAGAGCCTTATGGCCAGTAGTTAAGGGACTTCAAATTTTAAATTTAATTGACTTCTATAATCGCCAATAGGAATACAATATTGTAAGAATATTATATTATATATAATTTTGTGCATCAATTATAATAAATACGTGGTAGAGCCATGCTGCAGTTATAATAGTAGCATAGTTGTAGCACGAATGGGTCGGCTCGACCGGGGAAGGACCACGCTCTCACAGATACCAACGTAAATGCTGCTGTGTTTTGTATGTTGAGTGAAGAGAACCGATGACCCTTTTTACTGGAAACGAGAAATTCCATTTTAGTCTTCACGGGTGACAACGCATCTGCATTTTGATTCGTTATCGAGGATAGATGTCTATGGGCCATAGCGACCACTTACGATCAGGTGGACTGTGTGCTTGTTTGTCACCCTAAGCAAAATTAGAGTAGGAGCGAGGGGCTTGTTGTAACAGGGGCAAGTAGTAACAGGCTCTTTTCACTAGGATCTTAAACGCTATTAACATATTTCTTTGACTATATTTGACCTATAAACCGCGCCGCATCATGTTCCCATAGCCAGTGTCCCACCGGCACGCGCAGTGAGCCGAAGTGTGCACGCGTTTCATTTCTGCCAGGTAATATAAAATTGTACTGTCGTAAAATTTCGGTTAGCGTTTTTGATATCGACTAATTTCAAATTTTCTATATCTTATTTCCATTCAAATTTATCTATCTCTGATAATGCGTAACAGTTTTTATGATTGCTAAATTGTTTAAATAGTTATCCTGATAAATGTTAAAAATCATACCATAGGGTTAGTTGTAACAAAATCCCGGGGCTTGTTGTAACGTGTTACAACATGCCCCAAGTTATGATGTAGATACCTACTTTTTCCTTTGTTTTAGAATGAGGGTGTATTAAAGAAAGTCAGAGCGGTCAACACAAAGCCAAGAAGTGTATGAGTTAGCGGCAGCTGAAGTTTTAGAAAAAAATGCAGTATTCGGAAAGCTAGTCAGACTTTCAGATTATGTCACGTCTCTCTTTATAGATACATAGAGAAAAAGAAGAATAATGAAAGTCTACAAAAAACTTTCTCGCCATCGGATATAAGAGCTTTACCAAAGGCGACACCAAGAAAAACTAATACAAATAGCAGACGCAAAAGAAAATCTACAGTATTGAGGGACACTCCTGAAAAGGAAGCTTTACAAAGGGAATGTGAAGAAAAAATGAAGAAAAAACAGAAAAAAGATGATACAATTAAAGGAAAAGGGTAAAGGAAAGGGGAAGGGAAAAGCCAAAGGTAAATCAACAAATAATAAAATCGGAGTGGGCAGAGCTGAAAAGAAGATTTTATGTTCAGATTCAGAATCTGAATCAGAAGAGTGGTATTGTCTGGTATGTGGTGAAGCTTACGCAGATACAAATAAAGAAGATTGGATAGAGTGTATCATTTGTAAGATGTAGGATGTGTTACAGGAGACATTATATCTTTTATTTGTATTAATTGTATCTCAGATGAAGACTGAATTTAATTATAATGAAACCCACAAAATGTTGATTCTTACATAAGTATAATACTTTGTAAGATAGCTATTAAGAAGAGATAATTACGAAGCATACCTTAGATATAAATAATTTAATTACTTACTGTGATTTAAAAGTGCCATGATGGTTATAAGAGGTGTTTAACTAAATAAAACTGTTAATTACTTAATTTTTAAGTGTTGAGTACTAAAAAAGTGTATTTGAGTTGATTTTTAATAAGAATTACATATTACTTACCTAAGAAAGATGTCAATGTTGTTAAAAATAAACAAAGAATAAATGATTAGAGGTATTATTGTCGTTTTTTTTGTCGTTACTACTTGCCCCGTTAGACGTTACAACTTGCCCCAAGCACGAGGTAAGTTGTAACACCGCACTTCTTCTAGAAAATAATTGATTGTAAAATAATGACCAATAGTTGTGGTATTATTTTTACTTGATTTGGTAGAGGAAGAGCTACAGTATCCATCCATCTTTATTTAGTAGATTTTTAATCAATAGATCTCAAGATATATTAGTTTTAATGAAAACTGTTACAACAAGCCCCTCGCTCCCCTAATATTTGGGGCAAATTCTTAACTACTTCATAAGCATAGATTTAGCATTTTTATAAAACTCCAAAACGGTCTGGAACGTCTCTTAGCTCTAACTAACTACTAACTCTTTAGCAGATCCTTAATGTTAAGATCATACAAAGACTAGACAAAGGTCTCTGGCGGTTTATTTTACTCCAAACGTTCTGCCTCGTTCCCTCCCCCTTCACTAAAGTTGTCTCTGTTTAAAAGTTACAAAGCTCAGAATTTATTCTATCTCTACCAACTTTGATTTAGATCATACGAGTACATACACACGAGTAACACTGGGTATAGTTTAAAAAGTTAATATGCAAAAGTGAAAGTAACAAATGATAACTTTATAAACGCATAATTTAAAATGTATAAATGTTTTATATAAACAGTAAATGCTAATGTATGAAGGTAATATAAACATTTTATTTTTAAATTTTTAGCTTCAATCACCTCTTGCAGCCACGGGTCGATAATGGGTGGCAGATATTCCTACACCGTCAGTACACGGTTTCTAATTAAAATTATTATAAAACAAATTTAGTATGTTTAATTGAAACTTGTAACAGTGTCAGCATTCAGCACTCACCGGGGAGCCCATCATGGTGAAGGTCTTCCCGCTGCCTGTCTGTCCATAAGCGAACACACACGCATTGTAGCCCTCGAAAGCGCTGTCAATCACGTCCACACCCAAATCCGAGAACACCTGTAGGAAGAAGTAAGTTTTAATGTAAATATATCCTCCTATTTATGCGAAATACCAGTAGTGATATATTTAGGGCTGTTGGACCCTTTGTCTTTAGCCCCTAAAATTCCACTACTATACACAAAACTTCATGATGGACTCTCTCCCGTTGTAGCAAGAATTTGCCTTAAGAGCGCGGCGGTAGTTGAAGTGCCCTGCGTCCTCCTTTCTGCCAAGGAGGATCGCGTTCGTATACGGCTTAGAGATCTCTAGTCAGATCGTTAAGCCATTTCCTAAAAGGCGGTGTTTAGTGGGTAAAAGTCTCCACATAACCACGCAGCCGGCTGCGTGGTATGCTATGAGCATTCACCGCCTCCCTCCCCGCTTTCCGGAGGGTTGCCCATATTTGCTTCGGGCGCAAAAAAAAAATGAAGTGCCCATACAGAAGAAAATGGTAGAGCCACGCTGTAGCTGTATTATGGTTGTACCATGAATGAGTCGGCTCGACTGGGGAAGGACCACGCTCTCACCAGTGGTTTAAATATCATTGTTTTAATACTAAACTTAATAAAGAGGAAACACGTACATGATGTGATTAAATGTAAAAATTCATTACGCTTACATGAAAAACATAAACTCATTCAACAGCCTGTGATGAAAATAGGTTTGAATTAAAAATTGTTTTTTATAGAATAAGAGTCTCAGTCTACCTAGTGTTAAGTGGATGCTGAGGTCCACAGAGATCTACATCTGCATCTGTCCTCAGTTAATAATCATCAAAATGCATATACTTTGTCACCCCTAACTCGTTTCCAGTAAGAAAGGTTCTCCGGTTCTCTACATTCACCATACGAAACACAGCGGCATTAAGCTGCTATTTAACGCTGGTGTTCTGTAAGAGCGTGGTCCTACTCCGCTCGAAACGACTCATTCGTGGTACAACCATAATTATTATAGTTGCAACGTGGCTCTACCACGTATAAAACTTTGTATTATAAGCCTGAAACACTGAGCCCGAACGTACTGCACACGCACTACAGCAGCGTGGCGGACTAACTGGTAAATAATCTCTCAGAAATGAGAACAGTCAACAAGAGGCTTTATTTTTAAATTCTACTTATTAGTAATTATTTACCCCATGTAGTTGGTGGTGTAAGAACATCCATTAGCCCATATCAACCTGTATGTGTCGACATCAACACACAACAACACATCAACACACACATCAACACAACATTAAAAGTTGTGTTGATGTGTGTGTTGATGTGTTGTCATTCCCTTTTTCACTAGCACGACTCCAACACAACACGACTGTCACATTTTGTAAAGTTCATTTGTCGAGTACGCACGCAATTATGTGTCCTGCCTTCAATCAACGACAACTGCTAGCTATTTTACTATACTTAAGAAGAAGAAGGCGGAGAAAGAATTGTTGGATTCACCCTTTACTACGTGAGAGATATGTTGATGGAGCATTTTACGTGCTCTTTGATAAGCTACGGGAGCACGAAAATAAATTTTTCAACTACTTTCGCATGTCTATAGCAACATTTGATTATATACTTCACATTGATTAAAACTACTTTTACGGATTTTTTCGCGTTTTATTTATTTTATTTTTAATACCCGACGTTTCGGGTGCTTTCCAGCACCCATGGTCACGGGGGACTGAGGTGACTGACGTCCCGATGTCAAAGTTAACCCGGAGTACCTTCAGCTTTTTTAATTATTGTCTTTGGTCCGATCTACGCAGAATGAACTAACTGTGGTTTGAAGTCTTGCAGTGGTATGCTTGGGTTTAGTTTTAATTTTATTAATTATAGGATCCCAAGCAGGTGGTAATACCAAGCCTCCTTCTCTATTGAAATTAGGATGTTTTTTAATTTCAATAGCCTCACGTATCATCCTTGGTAGGAATCGGTGTTCTTTCGCGAGGATTTGTGGTCTATCAAATCTGATGTAATGGTTGGGGCCATCTAGGATATGATCGCAAACTGCAGACTTCCCGGAACGTTGATGCTTCACATCAGCTATGTGTTCTTTTACGCGGGTTCTAATTGATCTTTTTGTTTGCCCTATATATGAGAGACCACAATCACAATCAAGCTTATACACTCCTGCATCTTGTAGAGGAATATGACACTTGACGGATGGTAAGAACTGACTAATCTTCTTCGGCGGCTTGTAGAATGTTCTAATAGAAGCTCGCTTCAAGATGTAGCCAATCTTGTCTGTGACACCTCTGACGTAAGGTAGTACAGCAGGCACACGCTCGACTGTGGCCGGCTTCACTCGGTCACTGTGACGGAGGCGCGGGACCCGAAGCTTGTTGTCGTGCAGAACCTGCTTGACGTGCTGAAGCTCGGCGGCCAGGTGTTTGCTGTCACAGATTCCTCGTGCTCTCTGTAACAAAGATTTGCCCACGGTAGCTAACTGTGAAGGATGGTGGTGAGATTCACCATTTAAGTATCGGTTTGTATGGGTCTTTTTTCTATACACAGTATGACCTATGGTGTTGTTAGGATTTCGGATGACTAACACATCTAGGAAAGCTAAGGAATTATTTGCCTCTAACTCCATAGTAAATTGAATTTTAGAGTTTATGGAATTAAGATGTTCTAAAAATGCAGTTACTTTGTCTGATGGTAAAATTGTGAAAGTATCGTTTACGTACCGCTTGTAGAACCTTGGAGTGACAGGTGCAGTAAGGAGGGCTTTCTCCTCGAAGTCTTCCATGAATATATCGGCGACAATGGGAGATACAGGTGAGCCCATCGCAACACCATCTACTTGCTTGTAGAACTCTTCCTTCCACAATAGATAGCCAGATGTAAGGCAATGTCTTAGTAGTTCTGCATATTCTGGCGGCATGTTATTTTCATCTAGTTTCCTAGTTATAATTGAGATGCAGTCTTCAACAGGTAGGCATGTAAATAGAGACTGAACATCAAAACTGACCATGGTTTCATTGTCAGCAAGACGTAGGTCTTTTATCTTACTGACAAAATGGTATGAATCCTTAGTATGTGCTCTTGTGTGTCCTCTGAGTGGTGATAATATTTTGGCTAAGTGTTGCGCCAATCTGTAAGTTGGCGAATCGATTTGACTCACTATTGGACGTAATGGAGCGTTAGGTTTGTGTATTTTTGGTAACCCATACAACTTGGGAGGTTTTGCACACGAAGGTATCATCGAATTGACGACTAGATTCAATTTCTCGGAGTATTTCTTAATTAGATCGCTAGTTGTTTTAAGCGTATTAGTTGTAGGGTCTGTTTTGACCTTACGGTATGTACTTTCATCCGACAAAAGTTGTTGTATTTTAAAATTGTAATCCGACGTATCCGTTACAACCGTAGCATTTCCTTTATCTGCGCGGAGAATCGTAAGCTCTGGTCTGTTGCGTAAGGTTTTTAACGCGTTAAATTCATTTTTGGGAAGATTTAATTTCGGCACTGTACTTCGACGTAACATAGACGAAATGTCTTGGCGTATTGCCTCTTGGCCCCAACCATTACATCAGATTTGATAGACCACAAATCCTCGCGAAAGAACACCGATTCCTACCAAGGATGATACGTGAGGCTATTGAAATTAAAAAACATCCTAATTTCAATAGAGAAGGAGGCTTGGTATTACCACCTGCTTGGGATCCTATAATTAATAAAATTAAAACTAAACCCAAGCATACCACTGCAAGACTTCAAACCACAGTTAGTTCATTCTGCGTAGATCGGACCAAAGACAATAATTAAAAAAGCTGAAGGTACTCCGGGTTAACTTTGACATCGGGACGTCAGTCACCTCAGTCCCCCGTGACCATGGGTGCTGGAAAGCACCCGAAACGTCGGGTATTAAAAATAAAATAAATAAAACGCGAAAAAATCCGTAAAAGTAGTTTTAATCAATGTACAGTGTTCGCGTAAATATAAGAAATCATTATATATACTTCACCATATAAATGATGCCATATTACGTCAAGACACAAAAATGAGAAAATGCATACCGCCGAAAGAAATGCTTGCTGTTACAATAAGGTAAAACCGTTTTACTAAGATACTTTATTTACGAGTATTAAAATTTTGGTTTAACAGTGCTTGTATAGATGATGTAGCCACCTGTGTTTCGTCACTTGTAGTAGATGTATTTGGGTACAAACGTTGATACACTTCTGGGGATTCTACTAAATATGTGTTAGTTGTAGATTTAGAAGCAATATTTACAAAAGGTTCAGTGTACTGACGAGGAGTAGCGATATATGAATTTGATGAATACGGAGACTCTGGGGATGCAATATTGTTTGCGTTTACAGACAAATTAGAGTATGTACATTGTTGTGGAGACGGGTCGATGTGGAATGGATTACGATTACGTTTGCGGTATTTATTTACGACTTGCATAATTTCAATTCTGAAATCCATTTTGTCATCAGGAAATTTTTTTTATCGTTGGCAATAATGACATAAGGAACGCGTGGTCATCATCAACCAGTTCTTCTTTTTTTTTGGCGATTTAGAACGAATTGCATTTAAAATTTCTTTGTCAACAGGATTCATTTTTACGCGTTTATTTGTAGAAGGCTGTATTGACGAAGGGGGTATTGTGAGTACTGTGATCGTCTTCAGAGTCATCCTTTCTAGACGAAATACTAGATTCGGTTTCATCTGGTGTCATATTCTTCCACAGAAACTGCAACATTTCGCTGTACGTGTACTTTTTCTTGGTGCTTTGTCCAGATGTAGTTTTTAAAGATCGTTTGAAACAATCTCGAATGCGAGTCCATTTGTCATAAATGTGGTAAACTGTAACAAAAATTATTTCTCTCTTTATGGGTATTTAGCAAGCGGAAATACATTCACGGACCTGCATTATCACTACAGATTGGGAGTAACAACAATAAGTGCAATAGTGAAAATTGTTTGTTGCCACATATGGATTTTGTTTTACGAACAATGTCTTGGAGATCCTATTACTGCAAAATGGATATCAATTGCAAATGGATTTAAGCTAAAAGCGCACTTTCCCAACCGTGTAGGTGCTGTTGATGGAAAACATATTAGAGTACAAAAATTTCCTAACTCGGGTTCCATGAATTACAACTATAAAGGATACCATTCAATTGTGTTAATGACCATAGTTGACTCTACCAATTTGTCTATGTGGATATTGGTGCATATGGCAAAGATTGCGACTCGGCTATCTTTCAGAATACTGATTTCCATGAGCTGCTTATAGCGGACAATTCAAATATTCCAAGTTCAGCACCTCTGCATGCATCTGTGACCAGTAGATTACCGCATGTTCTATTGGGAGATGAGGCTTTCCAACTAACTGGACACGTATTGCGTCCTTATGGGCGTCATAATCAGGACGTAAAAAAAAATATTCAACTATCGTCTTTGCCGTGCACGTAGGTACGTAGAATGTGTTTTTAGCATATTGGCTAACAAATGGCGTATATTTCACCGCCCTTTAAATGTCTCAAAACAATTCAGCAAAGAAATCGTAAAAGCATGTGTAGTTTTGCACAATATAGTTCGCCAGAAAGATGGATACAGAAATGAAGATTTATTAACACTTCAAACTCCAGGCGGTATACAAAACATACAGATCGCCGGGAATACGCGGGGAAATCGTACTGCTAATTATATAAAAAACCAATACGCAGATTACTTTATAAGCAAGGTAGGTTCGTTGCCCCGGCAAATGGATAAAATATAAGCAGTGGTGGATCCAGGGGTGATCGGGTAGGGGGAGGGCTATACCTGCTTTTTTACCAATTAATTTTCGCTACCATAAATACATCGGTTTATTTATACACGGTGTGTGTCGACCCGAAGGTTTTCGATTAATGATCATATCGAAATATAGCCCCCTCCCCCCTCTGGATCCGCCACTGAATATCAGGACCAACTACTCTTCACATCACATCGCAGAACACTCACAATGTAATCTGAACCAAAATATGAATAAAGTACTTACTAAGTTCCTCCTGTTGGTTTAGTTGTAAATTTTTGTATTCCGGTTCTAAAATTATTGCGACATATTCCCAAGCATTTCTTCTTATAATTTTTTGTCTGTAATCTTCGTTCGATTTATCCCAAAGACACGGTTTACTTTCTACAGCTTCTATTAACGTTGAAACATCGTATTTAAACTTTTTTTCCATTATTAATTAGGTTAAATAAAAAAAAACAATTTCTAGACACGCGCGAAAATGTTCGAGGAGGGCGCGCACTCGCAAGGAATGTTGTGTTGGTGTCGTGTTGCCTGCAGTGAAAAAGTCCCTATAGAGTCTGCAAGGCGACTATGTTGACACAGTGTTGTCACAACAAAAAAGTTAATCCGATCTAGCGGACAAGACAACATAGCCGAATTGTTGGTTCAAAGTTGTATCAGTGTTGTGTTGTCCCCGTGTGTGAGAAAACGGCGCATACATTAGTATGGCGGTTGGAGTTGTCACAACATTATGTTGTGTTGGGGCAAGAACGCGAAAAGATGTACATTGGACTTTTCTACATGTCCCCAGGTTATATCGTACTGCTGTGCGACTTTGATAAGTTTTACAAGAATCATTACCATATTAGTTGATTTTAGATGAAATAGGCATGTCATATTTATTAAAATTTTACGCATGAAATTATACTGAATTGTAAAAATTTAAGTTTAAAAAATCGTGATTTTGTTGTATAGTACTGTCCCTTAAAAAACCGGCATTTTTAACAGCGTTTTGTGAAAAAAAAAGTTATTTCACTGGCAAACCTTTAGTTACATATTTGAAATTTGGCGGAATTTTAATTATTTTTTAAGTTAATTGTGCTGCCAAAGCTAGAATTTCTACTAAATAAGTAATTTTTAAATTTGTCCCCGGCATATGAACCTACCGGACATGTCCAGGTACCGTTACCGCATTTTCGTTTAAATTTATAGTTTTTTTGTTCAATGTGGTATTTATTTTTTTATTTAAACGGCAACATCATAATGAGACCGAAAAAAGAAAAAAAAAGATGTCTATGGTTAAATCAGCCATTTTATTCAAACAGCTGTTTCATTTTCGGCGTTTTTGAGAGGTTGTGTTTTTACGGGCACTGTCCGGTGAGTAAATTAATTTGTTTTTTGGTGTTATAACGTGTTTCCAACGCATATTTTATGTCTAAAACTTACATGAACTATTTAAGATTACTATAATGTGAAAAAATGTGTGATAAATATCAGCAATTGTAGAAATTTTATAGTTTTGTATAAGAAGTACTCGATTCCGTTACCTCATGTCCGTTACCATCGCGGTGGTAACGTATAGGCCGGACTTGAAAGTCACGAACAGGATCACGTAAAGCAAGGTTTACATGGTGTAAACTTGATTTTTTTCTATTATTTTATTTATTGTTTTTAGGTACCTCTGAACTCCTTCATTTATATAGTTATTTCGAAAATCATTTTTTATTTAAGATTTATTATATTCTGGATTGGTCAAATAGAATTTCATCAAAATCGGTCTACTATTTTTGTTTTGGAGTCAAAATAGCTAGAAAAAGTGTGCTATTCCAGATACTAATTTTTGTTTTATTGTAGTTCTATAGAGAAAGTTACTGAATTTTTTGTTAGGCTTGTTTGTTGTTGGCTCATTTTTCCTGAAAAAAAATAATAATACATGTATGTAAGAAATATAATTTAGGTATCAATTCAACAGGTAAATAATTGTACTTAATGGAATTTCAGATTTCAATATGGTGCTCACTGCAGCTGAAAAAATGCGCCGTTATCGCCAAAAAATTAAAGATAATCCCCAAAAATATGAACAACAGAAGAAAAAAGACCTACAACGCATAAAAACTAAAAGAAAGAAAATATCACAACTCGATGATGCCGATAAAGATAAAATAAGAAAACAATGGCGAGATCAAAAAAAGAGGCAAAGAAAAAATAAAAAAATAAACAAAAGTAATGAGAACCAAGATAAAGACAACGAAAACATTGATAGGGATGGAGTATCATTCAGGGAAAATTCGCTCAGCAGAAAAAGTCGAGAGTCAGATTCGAGTTTAAAGTCAAAATTGAAATACATGAAAAAAAAAGTGTTACATATTATTAAAAAAAATTGAACAATCTCAAAAAAACGAACAATCACTGCAAAGAATAAAAGAGAGGTTGAAAAAAAGATTGTATAGACAAAAAAATGCCAGTGAAACTATAATTAAAAACCTGAAACTCACTATCGATAATATGAAAGCGCGCGAAGAAATTTTAGAAGCTGCTTTAAAAAAGACGTATAAGAATTGCAAGAAACAAGCAGAAAAGAGAGTACTGAAAGGGATAGTAGAAAACGCTGAAGTAAAAACTTTCGTAGCTAAATTAATGGGTTTATCAGGAAGAACCAAGTACAAGAAGAAAACAACATCTAAAGGCAGAATAACTGAAATTGAAATTTTTTTCATCAGAGACGATGTTAGCCGTTGCACCGCTGGCAAGAAGGAATGTCGATCCAAAAACAAAGAAAAGCGTCAAATCCGGTATTTGTTGGACACATTGAATAACTTATACGTTAAATATAGGAGTGAAGGTGGGAGGTACAAATTAACAACTTTCCGTAAATACAAACCATTTTTTGTATTGGCTCCTCATCTTGCATCACGTGACACTTGCCTCTGCGTTAAACACGATAATATCCAACTGAAATTTAAAGCTTTGAGAAAGAGTGGCTTAACTGAACACCGACACATAAAAGATGTACTCCAAGAACTATCCTGTGACCTAAAATCTCCCTTGTGCATGCATGGAAAATGCAGAACATGCAAAAATAAGCCTCTTAACTTTGAACCCGGTATGTATTTAGACGAAATGGTTACTTGGACTCAGTGGGAGCGAAAACGACATGAATATTTGAAAAAGGACGGGACTGAAAAGAAGACTTGTGTTTGCATAAAAACAGAAAAAGTCAAAATCACAAGCACATTGCGTGAACTATTACGCATATTTAAGGCGGACTTAAAATTATTCAAAAAACACCATTACAATGTACACCACCAACAAGAAAAATATCAGGAGGGCGTTACGTATTTGAAAGAAAATGAAGCTTTAGTCATTTGTGACTTTTCTCAGAACTACGAATCAAAACTAAGCTCAGAGATTCAGAGTTTGCACTTTGGTGGGTCTAAATGTCAGATTTCGCTACATACCGGCATGATCTACTTCAAAGACACATCCCAATCATTTTGCACTGTGTCGCCAAGCACCGTTCACCAACCACAAGCAATCTGGGCCCATTTAAAACCTGTGCTTGAGTACATTAAAGAACATCAGCCTCAAGTTACTGTTATTCACTTCTATTCCGATGGCCCTACTTCACAGTATCGCCAAAAAAACAATTTCTATCTGCTCAGCGTTTTTAGGCAAAAACTGAATTTGGACCATTGTACGTGGTCATTTTTTGAAAGTGGGCACGGTAAGGGCGTGGCGGATGGTATAGGAGGCACAGTGAAAAGAGTTTTAGACAGGAATGTTTGTTTCGGAAGAGATATTTCAAATGCTTCGGACGCTTTTGAAGTTTTAAAGGACTCTCTGTGCACAATTAAGATTTGGTATATCTCTGAGAAAGATATTGACGAAATTGCTGCTCTTTTGCCTCAAAAGCTATCAATTGTAGTTGGAACAATGCAATTACATCAGATTGCAACACAACAACCTGGAACTATTACTTACAGAGACTTGGGATGTTTTTGTGGGTCACAAAGGGGTTTATGTTCATGTTACGAACCAAAAATCCACAAATTCGAATGTCCTACGACAGAAAATAGAGGCATTGAAGCAGCTGATACATTAGATGATATTGAACCATCAGATTTAATGAATGTGGATGTTGAGATAAACCTTGAGGAACTGTCAGCGATGAATGATGTAAACTTTTCATCAATTGGTGATCTCACAAAGCCAAACCAAACTAACTCAGCGCTTGAAAATGTGGACGAGGACTTTTCTTTCATTGGAGATTCTTCGAAACCAAATACTATCAAAGCCAACTCATCGATGGACGAGGTAAATAGTTGTTCAAACGGAAACACTGGTAAGCCCAATATTAGCCAAGGCGATTCAGCGATGGATGACGTGGACTTCCTTTCTGTCGGAAAGGTCAAAACGCAAAACAATGGTGACATTGTTATTGAAGTCGTGGACAACACAAAGACTGCAAAAGATAAGATGAGCGTTAAAGAGTCAACAGTGATGGATTATCTGAACATTTCATACACAAATTCTACAGCTGATAATAAGCCGAATGTTTTCAAAACTGACTTGGTAAATGACATTCAAATGTTGGACCAAAATACCACCAATGATGAGATTATTGTAGAGGAAACAACTGTAATGGAACGTCCACATATTTCCCCTACACATCCCGCGGATTACACACAGACAAATGCAGTTAGCCAAGCCGATTCATTTAAAGAGAATTTAAGTACTATGAGGAAGATCCCATGTATTGTCGACCTAACCATTCATCCTTTGGAGATGAAACTTACTTATAAGCCTAAAAAAAGGTCTAGCAGCAGCGTGTTATGTGTTTCGCAACCAAAAGTGAAGAAAAGTATTGAAGAAGAAATAAACTCGAAAAATAACAGCAAACCATGCACTTCAAAAAGCTTGCGAAAAAGTACAGTTTCTATTTTGAGTAATGTTTCTGTTGACTTAAAATCTAAAACCGAACAAACGAGATTACCGAAACAATCAAAAGGATTAAAGATGATTGTGAAACGCGCATTTACATGTTACAGTTGCAATGGTCCTCTCCTCTCGAATTGCATTACTAAATGTATATCTTGTTGTAACCGATTTTGTTTGGCCTGTGCCACGGGAGAAGTCACCAAAGATTATATTTGCGATAATTGCCTTATGTAAGTGATTTGGCAATTTTTCTACTCGAAGAGCTTTACTATGCCCTTATATTTTGTTTTTTATTTTTTATTATGTACACACTACGACTTTAAGATAAGTTTATTTTGTAGACAAATGATTCATGTCTTTTTCATCGAGTCCAAATGATTATTTGTTTTAATGTTTAAGACATCATAAATCTGAGACTGAACATATTACTTTAATAGTCTGAGCTTATTGTGATTTAGAGCTATCTCGTTATCACCAAAAATAGTAGTTTAATGAAGATAATACATGTTTATTAGCAAATAGGTACAAAATATTACAAGTCACATATTGATAGAATTAAGTTTTAGCTTCGATGCATACTAAAAAAGCAGTTATAATTTATTTTTAATAAAAACTTTGTTACTGAAACATGGATCGATTACATGATTTTATACATCTCCTTTGAAATTGCATGACGGGGCAGTAAATTTTTGAATTAGAATAAATAAATAAAAAATAATATTATCGAACCATGTTTATTTCTACGAGTTACCTAAACGTTTTTTATTCATAAGTTCTAGTTTAAAACTAAAATAATTGATTATATGTAACGATCTCATACTAAATATTTAAAAAGTTTTTTATTTATTTTTTTGTTTTATATGGGCTTGCTCTTGACCCCAATCTTGCCCTAGAGCAGAGATGGGATCTGCGATGGAGCAAGCTTGCCCAGAAGGCACTGATACTCCCGCACACCGACAGAATACAGCAGAGCTGCTTGGCGCCGGACTCCGGTGGGATGGTGGTCGCGAGCCAGGCGGCCCCTTTCAGGGCCTACCACTGCCTTTGGGATCTTTAACCGCCATCACAAATTGTGTTGACGTTGCCCAGGGTGGACCGCTAGGAGGTAGATCCCACCCACCCCAAAGTGTATCCTAATATTAAGCGGCATGTGAACTCAACCTTACAGGGTCCTGTTCGTTGTTAGCATGTCCTGTTACGAGACTGTACCCTAAGCAAATGTTGCTAAAAATGTTGACTTTATTTGAGAAGGTTTAAAATATGTACACACATTATTTTAGGAAATAACGTAGTTCATCAAAATACTATAAATTAAAATAGTTAAATATCAGAACCGCTAATTTTGTGAATTTTATGAAAAACTTTTGGATACATTTTACACCTTTAGTAACGTACAGGACAGGAAAAGTAGATTAATCTCGTGTATTTCTAAGTTATCAACCTGAAAATACATTTTATAAATAAAAAAATCATGTTTTCTTTAATTCAATAAATAATATTTGCATACAATTTAAGTTTTAACTATACTAATGAACCAAAAACCAGCGGTAACGAACAGGATTAATATTTTAACCTACTTTAAGAAATTTGCAAATTTCTCACAAAATAACCACTTTAGGAGAAAACTTTTACGATTTTCGGAAAAAGGAATTATTGGAGATAATATTAAGTGAAAAATTCAAGGAAATTCTATCAAAAAAATATTAAAGCTCAATTTTGAAGCAGTGTACTACTTTTCGCGTTCTTGCCCGTTGACGTTGTGTTGGTTTCGCGTAGTGAGAAAACGGCCTTAAAATAAGAAAACTGTGGTTGCCAACACGCTTACTATGGCAAGTATAGCAAATACCTCCTATGGGGTCATCTATAGGGGAGGCCTATGTTCAGCAGTGGACTTATGCTCTAACGGTAACGGTGATTAGATAAAAATGTCTTAAAACGCAAATTTACATTGTTAGTTCCACCAAAGATAGCCAACCCTTGTGTCAATGAACTCTGCATTATGTAAATAACCGGTTACGTTAAACCGAGGTCAAAGTTGAAACGTTCTAAATCTAATATATAAAGGTCAAATCGGCTCACATAAGCGGGCATAATAAACATTATTTGGACTAGCTCAATGAAGCTTACAGGTACTATATTTTAATTTCCTGTAACTAAAACCACAACTGCAAATTTCAACTGTCAACTCGAAAATATTGTTAAAAATGTCGGCTCCGTGGCTTAGGATTGTGTTGCGGCGTTTAGGGCCGCGGGTTTGAATCCCGCACGGGACAAATATTTGTATGGCCTAGGTATAATTGCTCCGAGTCTAAATGCTTTTAGTTGTGCAAGTTATGTATGTAAACTGCCTTCAGGATACAGGAGAAAATCCTGGTGTGGGTATAACGTCTTTTTTTAAATGAATAAGAGACTGTTCGTACGTTTAATAGCTTAGCGTAATCCTTAAGGTTCCTGTTATTCCGATCGTAAATTTTTAAATGTGTTTTATCACAGGTGCATTGCATTTATTGAGGATGTTAAATAGTTTATTACATTAAATATATTGCAGTATAAACTGCTATTACGGTATAACCATCTCGTTTACCGTTAACTTAATTGTTATAGCCTATTAAAGTCCACTGCGTAACATAGGCCTCCCCCATATATTGCCTCATAAGGTACATATTTGCCATAGTTGTAATGTTACTGTTAATTTTATAATTTCACCTCTCAGTGGCTCATGTGCTCCTGGTAGATTATCTTCTATACATCGATCCATTACAGTTATTAAAGTCCACTGCTGAACCTACGGCCTCCCCCATATATTGCCTCATAGGGGGGGGGGGGATATTTGCCATAGTTACCACGCTTGGCAAGTTTTTTTAAGTCGTTAGGAAGACTTTGCATTCCATCTCCTGATTCCTTCTACCGCCTCTTACGAGGCCACGGTATGACATAGAGTAGTGGATATTCTCACATAGCCACCACACGGTAACATCTCGTTTACCGCAGACGTAAAACAGCCAGACGAAACAGAAAAAAGCACCGGAAGAGGCTTACGTCCAGCAATACTTTTACCAGTTGACAAAGGAAAGATGTGCGTGCAATTGTGTACATACGTACGAAGTGAAACTTCTTTACGACATATCCTTCTTCTTCTATTTTCTGGGGGCACGGCAGTGTCACCGCCAAGTCGAGCAAAAAAAAAGCGGCACGGCCGTACTATACTTTTCTAGAAGCAATTCAGGCCATTTTCGACCCCCTATAACTTGGTAGTGGATAAAACTAAAAGCTTGAATTTCAGTAACCAAGTATGCATTGTATAAACATGGTATATTTCAAATTTCATTCAATTTGAACCAGTAGTTTAAGAGTTATAACTAGTCAAAATTTCTTAATTTTATCACTCACTGACTGACCGATCAACAAAACTCTAAGGCACTTCTAGCAGACATAGAAGCTTTAAATTTAGAATATAATTAGGGTTTAGTATATAAATCAAGGAAAAACTAAAATATTTTTTAATTTTGGTCCAGTTTTCTAGATACACCAACTGCATAAATAACTTTGTAATATCATATAAATGTATAGAATTACAAAGTTACATTTGCAGTGAATGAATCTAGTGTACTTGTATATGTTAGGTACGTTGTTGGTGTTCAATAAGTAGAAAGTACCGGAAAGGTAAAAAAGTAGGACTATCTTTTCTACAAAAAGAAGTAAGATGCCATCAAAAACATAACTTAATGCTGCTATGTTTCGTATGGTGACTGTAGAGAACCGGAGTCCCTTTTTAGTGAATACGAGACATTCCATCTCAGTCTTCAGAGGTGGACAATGCACCTGCATCGAAATTAAAAATCAATATGATTCTTAATTGAAGATAAATATAGATGTCTATAGGCTTTGAATAAAACTAAATTTACGGACTTTATCGCGTTTATTTCACTACTTTTACTTATTTTTAATTCCCGACGTTTCGGGTGCTTGCTAGTGCTACAGCACCCATGGTCACATCGAATTAAAAATAAGTAAAAGTAGTGAAATAAACGCAATAAAATCCGTAAATTTAGTTCTATTCAATGTGTAGTGTTCGCGTAAATATAAGAAAATATTATGTGATTTGCAAACTTCACTTACGCGATCTCGGCGTCAAACGAGAAAATACTTAGAAATATGTATGCTCCTCTAAGAAATAGAAAAATAAAAAGAAGCTACGGAAGATTATATTTTATTAAACACAGATATGTATTACGTATGGGACCATATAAATAAATTTTAATAAAATAAACTTGTCTATGGCTAATTTAGCTTTGTAATTAATATTAATTTCAAAACGTTTCCATCTTGTTTGTCTGTGGATCCGGGTGGAATTCAGTAAGTATGTACATATACTAACTTCCCGATGAGCTGAACACATGAAATTTTGAATGTAGCTCAAATTCGAATGACAATACAAGAATACGATTAAAAAAATTAAACAATTTAACAAGCTTTTATTTGCTTCGCATGTATCTATTTATTTATCTATGTAACGGAATCTTTTTAATGTAATTTTCGTCAACATATAGATGGCTGATTGACTAGAAAATTTGCACTCGTATCAAGGACCGATGTCAATACAGTAATTAAATAACCTTATCTTAGTGTCCTAATCAGGATCATCAGGATAATTCTCTCTAAAATCATCACAGCTCACGATTTTTAATTAATATTTCAATTGTACCTGCTGTACTTTTTTTTATTTATAACAAGCCAGTGATTGTCTACAATCCCACCTGGTGGCAAGTGGTGACGCAGCCTTAGATGGTGAATCGCACTTAGCGTAACAAAACCTATTCGTTATTGCCTTTAAGACGCCCAGATAGTTAATCGAGTGGGAAGACAGACGTCGGCAGATTAATCCACTATTTTACTGTTCTCATTACAAAAGACGAAGCAAATCGTTTGGATCGAATGCGTGGAATGTCAACAACGGTTTTACGACGGTGGAAAGGGGAGGGAGGGACCAGCGCACAATCTGTTTCTTTAGTTTTTACTACGCATAATACTCAATTGACTATTTTTTTCTGAATTATTTTCGATGGTAGGTTTAAATTTAAAACTTAAACACCATGATATGAAATTAATAAAGATAAATAGTGTAGTAGTTCTAAAATAACCTTAGTCTTTGTTTGGTTTGAGCTTCAGATGTGACTACCAATTTAAAGGTGGGTCTACGCTAGAGGAGCCGAGCACAAGCCGAGCTGCTCTACTCACGGTGTCAAGTGTGGACGTACAACGAGCCTACAACATGCAAACAGATGCATTTGAAGTCGAGTCAAACGCTCGAAGCGCGCTCTTTCGCTAGTTCGAGGCTCGTCGGTCCACACTACACGAATTTGTGCTCAGCTCATGCTCGAATCGTCTAGCGTGGACCCACCTTAATAGACATATGTAATAGATATGTTAGGTATCCGCGCAGAAGGCGTGGCGATATTTCAGTATTGCAGTATTGCTGCCATATATGGACTGGTGGTGCAAAATGCATTCTACCGACTTTAGATCTTAATGGAAAGGCGCGCTAAAAGGCTTATTGAAGAAACCAATATGGTTATAACCAATCTTACCAGTCTTGAGTACAGGCGCAAAGTGGTAACTTTCTGTGTTTTACAGGATGCATTTTTTCGTGATTTAATTCCTTCCTTTTTTCATAGGATAGGGTGACAAACGAGCACACAGTGCATTTGATGGTAAGTGGATACTATGGTCCATAAACATCTACATATCCTCGATTACGAATCAACATATAGATGCGTTGTCACCAGTGAGGACTAAGATGGAATGCCTCGTTTGCAGTAAAAAAGGGTCTCCGGTTCTCTACACTCACCATACGAAACACAGCAGCATTACGCTGCTATTTTACGCTGGTGGTGCTCTATGAGGGCGTGGACCTTCTCCGGTCAAGTCGACCCATTCGTGCTACAACTATACTACTAATATAACCGCAGCTAATTACGTGAACGGACTACGCGGCAAACGTCCCGATACCATCCACACCATCTGGATGATTGGCGGTCCACCACTGTACGTTTCAAGAGTTTTCTTCCGCGTACAACCTCTCTGTGGAATAGTTTACCACCAGCGATTTTTCCGGACCGATACGACCTGGAGACCTTCAAGAAAAGAGCGTATTTCTTTCTAAAGGGCCGGCAACGCATCTGCAATTAACCTGGTGTTGCGGTTGTTCATGGGCTGCTGTAGTCACTTAACATCAGGTGAACCGCATGCTTGTTTGCCCCCTCTTCTATATAAAAAAAAGCTTAGCTCTACCCCGTATAATACCGTATATACTTTCATATTATGCACTTAGTAAAAAGCTGTTGTTTTGTACATTACACCGATTAACCGGCACTTAAATTTTATTCATTTGTACAGGCTAAGTAAGGTCCTAAAGAAAACCCTAAAACAATAAAATGAAATGTAATATATAGTTTTTATTTCCACGTGAGTTAACTGTCAAATATAGAGCAAATCAAAATTTGTTGGGTAGGTATCGTAACTTCCAATAATGGCTTTCACAAAGCTTGGAGTTAACCATTCCAAGATATACAAAAACAAATCAATTACTAGAGATAAGATGTCCACTAATTTTATTTTTTTATTGCCGTTCTTAAAGTAGAGGGTGGATATGATTTGAATTTCGATAGATTTAAATTTATTTATTTCATTAATTCAAAATGTTTGTTTTTATTTTTGTAAAATATCATTGCCATATGCTTCAACTCTGTTCACATTTTAGACCCTATTTTTTTCCAGAAGGTAAAAATGATCAGCCAGAATAAAAGTCAGTGTTACGTAAAGGTAAAGTAAAGTTACAGCCTATATACGTCCCACTGCTGGGCTCAGGCCTCCCCTCATTTCTGAGAGGGTTTAGGGCAAGGAAGTGTCCGCCGCGCTGCCCAAATGCGTGTTGACGAACTTCACATGTCTTCGAAATATTTTTAATTTTTCTTTATCCTCAGACATGCAGGTTTCCTCACGATGTTTTCCTTCACCGCCGAGCACGTAGTAAACCAGCACTTAAAATTGCAATTAACAATTTCATTGGTGCCGGCGGGGATTGAACCCGGGTTACTCGCGTTCTGTTATATTTACAGCGAGCGTTAACCACTGAGCTACCACGGCTCACGGCAGTGTTACGTACACAATCTTAATTCTTTCTTATTAGACAATATAATCTGTTAGAATTGTCCTGATGAGCACATTCCTACCAAAACAATATGAGGCTTGAATGTGATTACTTTCTAGCAGAGCTGGCTAATTGGGGTGATAAAATATTTCATACTAATAGAATCAGGCGTTACTTTGCGGATATCCATCATATTAAAGTTGGTAAGAATTACTTCACCCGCATCCACTCAATGAAATAAAACGATGTGTCCTACCTAGTTTGAAGACCAACTCCGGCCTATCCCCGTCATCACTAATCTCAGTACCACTACTCCCAACACTAATAATAATAATGTCCTCCAGACCGAATTTCAGTCACGGCGGCCTGCCTCAACGGAGACTAGCTATCGGCGCAGAACAGGATTATAGTGCCCAAGTGTATGTATGTATCAAGCACAGGTGCACTCTATTCCCCCACTCTCATAATCCGATGGGACGGTAAACCCACACGACCGGAGAGAGATCAGGCGCAAGACCAACAGCTTTATGTGCTTTCCGAGGCACGGGGGTGAGACACCGCCAACTTCCTGACTCCGGGCAACTACTGAGAATTTTTTGACGGAAAAACTCAATAATTAATTTTTTGACCCGACCCGGTATTCGAACCCAGGACCTCATGATCAGCAGTCGCACTACTACAACCACCAGACCTACGAGGCAGTCCCAACACTACTACACAAGGAAAGACACTGAGACCGATAAGGATCGTATCCCCTCATATACATAACATACCCTATCATAAACCCTCGGCTCGTATGTTACCTGATATTTTAATGTGTTATGAGCCAATGGTTTACATGTCCTTGTTTGTTAATTTAAATTTAAACAAGTGGTCAAATTAATAATTTTGTACAACCGACTTCAATACGACCGAATCAATGTATTCGAAGTCAACGCCTTATTTGAGGATAAATCAAAAGCTACTGGTCAGATTTACATATATGAGTAGATTTATATGATTAGTGGAATTGACGACAGATCGAAGAGAGGATTAACGAGTCTTGTATTAGATTGATAGAGACAAGTATACTACATATTTAAATGTCTTTGAGTCACCCATAATTTATTATCGTGTGCGAGTAAGACAATATATTTTATTATTTATTATTTGCACGTCGTCGGAATTATTATTTCTTTTCCAGATGTTTAATATTCTTTAAACATTTTTAACGCGACAAGAGCGAAAAAGGGCGGGATCTGATATCTTCGCACCGACAATGGTGCTTTTCATTGGTTATCTGCTGAATTTATTTCCAGCATTTCAGAGATCATTTCTGTTGGTCACCATTTCAAAATTCTTTTGAAAGGTTTATCTTGTCAGGTTGATATTTGTATAAGAAGTTGTAACATCAATTGCAGAATTCTTCATCAATTCACTTCAATGCGTGGTTTTCTTATTAACTTAAGTTAAATTAAGTTATACTAAATTAAGTTAAATTTTAGCTCTGCCTTTCTAAAATTTATTCGTGTATCCACTGATATGTTAATGTTAGGGTGACGAAGCTAGTGTGATACTAAATTAACAGCCCATAAAAGTCCCATTGCTGGGAAAATTCGTCTCATAGATTCAAACTACTTTTACGGATTTTATCGCGTTTATCCTATACTATTAAACGAGCAATTCTTGTATATATATAAATATATAATCGGGATCTCGGAAATGACTCCAACGATTTTCATAAAATTTTGTGTCCAGGGAGTTTCGGGGATAATAAATCGATCTAGCTAGGATTTATTTTTAGAAAATGTCTTTTTGTCCGTGTTTTTAGGCAATGAAAAACTGCTACAATATCGTTAGAATAAGAAGGTAAATTTTGACAGATTGTCAATGATTATAAATAGCTTAATTGGTATAATGGTCGGTCACAGAATCGTAAAACCCCGGTTCGAGCCCAGACCGACCGACCAATTTTTTTAAATTTTTTTTTCATGTTCGTTTCTTTTTTGAGAAAATCTATTTTTTCGAGCCCTTTTTTTAGTATTTTTTAAAAACACGAAAATTTAAATTAAACTAATTGCAAACATGATTTTTTTATTCAAATAACCAGTTCAGTTTTTTTCTATTATGTCGCTAAGATCAAAAAATATTATTCATATTTCATCAGTATGTAATTTGTATCTAAATATAATTTCCTAAACACACGAATTAAAAAAAACCGAGCGAAAAATACCGAGCAAAGCTCGGTCAACCGGGTACTTTATATTAATCAATGTATAGTGTTCGCGTAAATATAAGAAATCATTAAAATTCGTCTCATTTGAATAAAAGCTACAACATTTCTGTCACAGTATTGTGCGAATTAACAGACTTCACTATCCATAAAGTACGTTATGCTGTAAATTGTTGACGGGACCACACGAGAAATACCAGCTTTCAAATAAAATAAGAATCATAAAAATAACATAAAAAGAAACACACAGTCGAATTGAATACCTCCTACTTTTTGAAGTCGGTAAAAAAGACTATCTACAATTTCTAAAAACCTAGTTTCACCTACATCAATAAAATATTATTCTGTATTCTCGTAATGAGTTACTTTATCCATATATTTATTTTTTGATTGTTTAGTTTCTCTTACTAATATATGTTAGTAATCTTTTGAGAAATAATGGAGATCTTTAACCTAAATATTGAAATACAACAGTTGTATAGAAGTTGTAGAGAATAGAGTTACTCTATTCTCTATCCACTGACCTGTTCTTGAGAAGCGTAGTGGCCGTCCCCATGATCAAAGGACCAGTAGGAATGGTCGAATGTGAAATCCTTGTACTTCTCTCGGCTGCCATCGTTTTGCTCTTTGCTATTCTGTGGACAAATCAGCGATTTGTATATTTTTATATTGAATTAAATATTCCTTATAAGTCAAGCATATTGTACACAAATAACTTGAAGTCAATCACAGCCGGAACCGCAAACATTATGAATTGAAATTTTAAGCATTGATTTACCACGTCCTGGGCCCTATCTACTACGTTTTTAATTCCTACATATTTCTGTTTCCTAAAAATTAAACATTGTTTTATACAAAATTGAAACGGTGGCAAATTTATGAAAAATTAAAATATTTAAAGCACATTTGTCAGAAAAACTGCTTTAAAAAACTCAGAATTGTTGTATCAAGTTTACATTATTGTAGAATTATAATACAATTTTAAATGGTAAGTTATTAATTATTAATTATTGTAAAAAAACAAGGTTTCCAGTTCAAACTGCAGGCAGTGAGTCAAGGCGATCGGAAAGAGTTCGGTCACCTACTATTCGAACTGCTCTGCGCTGGATGCGATCAAATGGAAGGATCTGGCACTGGGGAGCCCCGGCTCAGAGATGGGAACAGTATTCCATGTGCGGCCGAACCTGCGCTTTGTAAAGTTGCAGGCGTTGAGCCGGCATGAAATACTGTCCTACTCTAGAATAGATTTTGTCGCCCCCAGTCCAAGACTTTGTTCAACAAAGTGTCGACTTCAGACACAAGTTTGTCCCGGTACTCGGCGACGTTTTCCCGCGAAATATCGGCACGGCCGGTGTATAAAGCATCACCAGTGCTGTCGTCCGCATAGCAATGAATGTTACCGGTTTGCAACATGTCATAAATATATAAGATAATGTTTAAAAAAAAACTAAAACAAGCAAATGAACATATAAGCATACCATCCATAAATAACCATTAAAAAGGATATTTTAAAATCTGAATCAGTTTTCTCCACAATATGCAAAGTATGCAAGACACAGACGGAATCGTTCCATTCAGTAGACAGTGAACATTTACTATCAAGGTTATCAAGGTTAAAGTTTTTTTGTGTGCTGTTTGGTCAGTTGCTTATAAGTTCTATATTAATATTTGACGATTTTCGATCAAGGAAAAAGTCTGACTAGAATTAAAACTGACGGTGCGGTAGATCTGGCAAATTGATCGCCAACTCAACTGGCACGAGACGGTTTTTAATTTTTTTTATTTACATTTAATAGGCTTATTATGAATAAAATATTTGAACTGCTATTTTACGCTGGTATTCTGTGAGAGCGTGGTCCTTCCCCGGCCCGACCCATTCGTGATACAACTATGCTACTAATATAACTGCAGCATGGCTCTACCACGTACAAAAAACAAATATTAATGGAAAAATAAAAGGCGGTCTCATGGCTATACATAACAAACTTTTTCAGACAATACAGAAGAAGAATTAAATAAAAAAATACAATACGGGTAGGGTGCATTAAAATAAGGAAAGATAATAATCATCATCATCATCATCATCATGGGGGGATATTTGCCGTGTAGTGGCGGTTGAGAATATCCACTACCCCATATCTTCCCGTGGGTGTCGTAAGAGGCGACAGAGGAACACAGAAAGGAGTTGGGCAGCAGCATCTTCCTAATAACAACAATAATATAATAAAAAACTGCGGTTGCCAACCCGCTCGCCAAGCGTCGCAACTATGGCAAACATCCCCCCATGAGCAACGACGCAAATAAACGGCCCGCAGTCCCCGACGGCCCCGCTATTCCTGGCTACGGTAGCGACCGTGGTAACGGCGGGGCAGGGGATGCTAAGAATCTCCGGTGGAGGTTCGGTTGCCACCTACGACGACTCGACCTGGCAACATATAAAGCACGCACCCTGAGGACTGACGAGAAGATACTGGAGCTGGAAGAAGAAGTAGACAAGTTGCGCTGGCATATTATTGGATTATCCGAGGTCCGAAGAGAGGGGGAGGACACGGCAATCCTCGAGTCCGGCAACTTGTTCTATCACCAGGAGGGCGACCATCTGTCCCAAGGAAGTGTCGGATTTATCGTCCACAAGTCTCTCGTTAACAACGTTGTAAAGATTGGGAGTGTGTCGACGAGGGTCGCGTACCTGATACTCAGAATCACCAAACGGTATTCGCTAAAGGTCATACAGGTTTACGCACCAACCTCGGCACATCCCGATGAGGAGGTGGAGGAAATGTATGAGGATATTTCCAGAGCCATGCATTCCTCCAAAACCCACTACACGGTGTTGATGGGAGACTTCAACGCAAAACTAGGCACAAGAGAAAGCGGTGAGCTGAAGGTAGGGAAATTTGGAGTAGGGCAACGGAATGGTGGCCAGCAGCTGGCCGAATTTATGGAGAAAGAGGGACTCTTTATGACGAACTCTTTCTTCCAGAAGTGGCCCCACAGGAAGTGGACCTGGTCGACCCCGACGGTTCGACAAAAAATGAGATTGACTTCATTATGACGACCAGACGCCAACTGTTCAGTGATGTCTCAGTGATCGCAAGGGTGAAAACTGGCAGCTATCACCGAATGGTTAGAGGCACACTGAACCTAACCGTTAAGTTGGAGAGGTCTCGTCTAATCTAGTCAACGCTCCGTCCCCCTCGTGCTCTAATTCAGAATCCCGAAACCTTTCAGCTCGAGTTACGTAACCGCTTTCAGTGCCTAGAAGATTGCAATGCAGTGGACGATATGAATGACAAGCTCGTGGAAACTGTCTATGCGGTCAGAGTTAAGTTGTGCAAGACCCGCCGCAGAAGAACACAAAAACTCTCTGATCACACTCTTAATCTCATGGCTGTTAGACGGGAGATGAGGCTGCAATCGTCAACAGATTTGACAGCATACAGGCAACTGAACAGACAGATCTCCAAATGCATGCGGCGAGACTTACGCAACTTTAATACCGCTCGTATTAAAGAAGCGATCGAGCGGAACCAGGGCTCCAAAGTCTTTGCCAGAGATTTGTCTGCCAGAAAGAGCCAACTGTCAAAGCTGAAGACTGAGTGTGGCAACATCGTTTCCGGGACACCTGAGATTCTGAGTGAGATTGAGAGGTTCTATGGGCAGCTGTACACATCATCGTTGGAGCCACACGCAAGTGTGAGTAACGATCCAAGAGCAAGTCTTATCCGACACTATTCCGATGATATTCCGGACGTCAGTCTGAGCGAGATTAGAATGGCTCTCCACCACCTTAAAAACGGCAAGGCCCCGGGCGAGGATGGAATTACAGCGGAGCTTCTGAAAGCGGGTGGAACACCGGTACTTGAAGTCCTTCAGAAGCTCTTCAATTCCGTCCTCCATGGTGGCACTACTCCGGAGGCGTGGAGCAGAAGCGCGGTGGTTTTGTTCTTTAAGAAAGGCGACAACGCTCTCTTGAAGAACTACAGACCGATTTCCCTTCTGAGCCGCGTCTACATGCTATTTTCGAGAGTCATTACGAATCGTCTCGTACGCAGACTCAACGACTTCCAGCCTCCCGAACAAGCCGGTTTCCGAAAAGGCTTCAGTACCATAGACCACATACATACCCTGCGGCAGATTGTACAGAAGACCGAAGAGTACAATCTGCCACTTTGCCATGGACAAAACAAAGATCATGTTTAATGTCCATGTCAAACCTATGCCGGTAGTTGTTGGGAGCACTATGCTCGAAGTTGTTGACGAGTACGTTTACCTGGGACAAATAGTCCGACTAGGTAAGTCCAACTTCGACCGAGAGGTCAATCGACGGATTCAACACGGCTGGGCAGCTTTCGGGAAATTACGACAAATCTTCTCGTCAGGTATACCTCAATCTCTGAAAACTAAAGTGTATAAACAAACGGTGCGTGTTGCCAGTGATGACTTACGGATCTGAGACGTGGTTCTTCACTGCTGGCCGTACGAGAACGCTCAAGGTCGCTCAGCGAGCTATGGAGAGGGCTATGCTCGAAGTTTCTCTGCGTGATAGACTCAGAAATGAGGATATCCGCAGTAAAACCAGAGTGACCGACATAGCCCAACGGATTAGTAAACTGAAGTGGCAATGGGCCGGCCATATAGCTCGAAGAACCGATAACCGATGGGGAAGAAAGGTTCTCGAGTGGCAGCCTCGTACCGGTAGGCGTGGTGTAGGGCGACCCCCCACTAGATGGAGTGACGACCTGGTAAGACATGCAGGAAGTCGATAGATGCAGGTGGCTCAGGACCGTGCTTTGTGGCGTTACTTGGTACTTAAATCACCATTACCGAAGATCGCGTAAAATACATATAAAAAGCATACAACTTCTTTCTTTTTACAGTCAAATAATCATCATCATATTACAAAAGCCGATGACACACCGACACATGGGAACACAGTAATATGATAAAATCTTATGCCGGCTGTACACGCTCGTCTCGTCGCTTCGCGTGCCTCTCGTCGTGTTGAGGCTCGACACGAGAACACACATACAGAATGGGTCCCACATATATGCAATAAATGAAACCACAAGTAATACTAGTCCGTAGAAGTGTAGAAAAATTAAATATTAAATTAAAACCCGTAAAATAAAAAAGTGAAATTTTCAAACAAAATAAATATTAAAATAAATTCAGTAAATGTGAACACTCTGTTTAGACAACGTACCTTGACCCCTTGGAAGAGTGACAACGTTGCACGCGGGTGGCACGCCGACAAAAGACACCGCTGTCGATATGTCGCAATACCAATAGTTTGCACTGCGTGGCAACGTCGCTTTTTAATGTTCAAGGATTCATTCAAGTTCATTGAATCATTGACTTAGTGACCCAATTCTATAGAGTGTTCAAATTTGCTTAAAATTAAAACTCTACTTTTTGACCTAATTACTGGACCGATTACGTTCATTTTTTGTATATCGTCAGCAAAGGCGATAACAAGTATATGGTTTCATTTATTGCATATATGTGGGACCCATTCTGTATACACACTCGTTGTATCATTTGAACTCCGTATGCCCGCTGAGATGCACCTAGATGAAACTGTTGCTGCGTTTTGCCTTTGTGCTATTAGTTCATATAACTTTTTACAGATTTACCTTAAAAATAAAATTAATAAGCCACGGCGAAGAAGAAGATGGTGGATAGTTCCTATTTACAGTAAATGAACCATGTACGGTGAATATAAGTACGCTCTCATTCTCATCGCGAGACTCACGAGACCCTTTAACTCAAGCGCAAAAAACCGACATGCTTACGAGAGCGAACGAGGTCCACGAGACTCGACGCGTCGAGAGCACTATGTACACGGTCGTACTCGGCCTGTCTCATGGTGTCTCGACGAGCGTGTACAGCCGGCATTATACATATATACGGTCATACACCTTGTGGCGATCACAAGATATCTAGTGCCATGGAAATGTTCCCAGGCTCAAAAAGCAAGTAATAATAATAGTTTTAATACATGCATTCTTTGCTGACCTTCCTTTAACGAAATTAAATATAATTTTAAGTTGTTATTTACGACTTCAAAACTCCATTGTTCATTTGATTTTGAATTATAGCTCCTCTTACACTTAAATTAAACATATATTATACTACATTAGCCCGCGGTTTCACGTGCGTGGACGCCTCCATATTTTTTTTAATTACACGGTCACGTGCGAAATGAAATTCTTAGTAAAAATGCTGTTAAGGTAAATTAAATTATCATTAGCTACTTTATTTGTAAATTCAAACTCTGTATACTATGGTAAATATTTTTTTGTAGTCTAGTACTTGTACAACTTGTCGTTATGATAAATGATAACGGTCTTGATTGAATAAAATTAAAACTTTACTCCAAATACGCGGCGGAAAATAATTCACTACTCCATTTCATCAGAAGAAACAGAAGAGTATAGTTGTGCCTTTCTAATAACAACTCAATAAAAAATGCGGTTACGTACCTACTCACCTGCCAAACAGGCATAGGCATAGTCTATATATGGCTTTTAATAAGTTGTAATAAATAAATGAATAAGAGATGAATGCAAATGATATTTTGGTGCACAGAACATTTTGCCTCAATTAACACAGTATTATATCATACCATATCATATATATAAAGCATGCAAATTGTTTAGTACATGAATTGTAAATTCACCTGTCAGCGAGAAAAATGTGAAAATTTTATCAGAAATTAGAACTTACTTTTACAGTGAGAAGTCTTGTCTTCTTGCCATCCATTTGCACAATAAGTTTGGCGTTCATGTCCTTCTCTCTGCAAAAAAAGACATAATAAGTCAAACACTACATTTTGAAGAGAATGGGGAGTAACATCCCAGGTCACCTGGGCCAGGTGCATAGCATGTAGTACTACGATCACCAATCTGTCTATCAATCATGATTCATGATCATTAAAGCTAAGCGCCTCCTATGTTAGAGAAGGTCTGTCCAACAGGGTACTCTTTTGAGCTTATAAGGTAACAGGTAGTACCTAAAATCAAAAATTTTGTACAACTGACTTCAGTATAAATAAAATAAGATCATCAATGTATTCAAAGTCAATTAAATACGCATTATTAAAGATAACTCAAAAACTACTGGTCAGATCTTGATTTAATTTATATGAGACCATACGAGAATCTTCAAAATCGGTTCACTCAGAAAAAAGTTATGAGGTAACACACATAAAAAACACAGTCGAATTGAATACGTCGTTCTTTTTGAAGTTAGTAAAAAAAAAAATTATTTTATAGGAGAGGGCAAACGAGCATGCGGCTCACCTGATGTTAAGTGACTACCGCCGCCCATGATCAACCGCAACACCAGGGGAATTGCACGTGCGTTGCCGGCCCTTCAGAAAGGAATAAGTTCTTTTCTTGAAAGTCCCCAGGTCGTATCGGTTCGAAAAAATCGCCGGTGGTAAACTATTCCACAGAGAGTTCGGAAGCGGAAGAAAACTCCTTCTGAAACGTACAGTGGTGGAACGCCAACCATCCAGATGGTGTTGATGGTATCGGGACGTTTGCCGCGTAGAACGTTCACGAAATTTGGCGGCTGGGATTAATCCGAACAATTCCTCAGAGCACTCCCCGTGATAGATGCGATAAAATACGCAAAGAGATGCAACGCCAGTGAATCGAGCCGATCGGAAAACACTCGGTCGTCGACGATTCGAGCCGCTCTGCACTGGAAGCGGTCAATTGGAAGGAGCTGGTACTGGGGAGCTCCAGCCCAGAGATGGGAACAGTATTCCATGTGCGGCCGAACGTGCGCCTTGTAAAGTTTCAGGCGGTGTGCCGGCATGAAATACGGTTCCGCTCAGCTGAGCACACCAAGCTTTTTAGAGGCCAATTTGGCCTTCTCTTCCAAGTGACCACGAAACTGCACGTCATTCGATATGTCGACGCCGAGAATTCCAATACCGGCTGAGGCAACAAGGAGAAGCCCTTGAAACTGAGGAGATACGACAAAGGGGTTCTTTTTAGCGGTTAACGCGCAAACTTGTGTCTTCTGAGGGTTAAACCGGACTAGATTTAGTCGCCCCCAATCCGAGACTGTTCAGCAAAGCCTCGATTTCAGACACAAGTTTGTCCCGGTACTCGGAGACGTTTTCCCGAGAAATATTAACACGGCCGGTGTACAGAGCATCACCAGTGCTGTCATCTGCATAGCAATGAATGTTACGGGTTTGCAACATATCATTGATATGCAGAAGAAACAGCGTTGTCGATAGCATGCAGCCTCGTGGAACACCAGCATTAATAGGCTTGTATCGGAGCTTGCACCGTCTACAACGACCTTGATGCTCCGATCTGCAAGAAAGCTGGTGATCCAATCGCACAATTTCTCGGGAAGCCCATAGGAAGGGAGCTTCGAAAGAAGCGCTTTGTGCCAAACCCGATCGAAGGCCTTCGCAATGTCCAAACTAACGGCCAATGCCTCCCCCTTGGACTCTACTGCCTGCGCCTATCTATGAGTTAAGTAGACCAGAAAATCACCAGATGATCGACCACGGCGAAAACTGTATTGGCGATCACTAATCAGCTGGTGATCCTCAAGGTACCTCATGAGCCGGCAGTTTACAATAGACTCCATTGTTTTGGAGAATAAGGAGGTGATGGCGATAAGCCGGTAGTTGGACGGGTTTGTGCGGTCGCCTTTTTTAGGGATCGGAAGGACGAAATCAAGGGAGTAGGAGTACCGGAAAAGACGCGTTAAAACCGGTGCCAACTCTGGAGCACACGTTCTTAGCACAATTGGGGGAATCCGTCAGGACCACTCGACTTGTGGATATCCAGGGAGAGGAGTGCTTTGCGAACCGAGCGCTGTGTGAACTGCACTTCCGGCATAGAGCACTCACACCGCGGGATGGTCGGCGGCGTACTCCCCCCGTCATCGAGAGTCGAGTTGGACGCAAAGAAAGAGCCTAGCAGATCGGCTTTCTCCTTTGCAGTATGGGCCAGTGAGTCGTCCTCCCTGTGCAGAGATGGAAGAGATGGCTGACAGAAATTCCCCTGGTCAGCCTTGACGGGAGACCACAATGCACGAGTTCCAGAAGGAAGGCGAACCAGTTTCTCGCCAATTCTGCCTATGTGCTCTGACTTTGCCTTGGCAATGACTCTTCTGAAGGACCTGGAGGCGGAATTATACTTCTTTTTTAGAGCGCTGGTGTTTACATCCCGGGATGTTGATGTGTCAGCCCAGGCTTGGTAGCACTCCTGCTTAAAGCATGATGCTATGTTACAGAAGCGACCAAACCATGGCTGAGATTTGCCTCAAAAATAAAAAGAATACAAAATATAGAGATAGAGAGAAAACAGAACAATGAACTTATGACAGAGGTGACAAGCACAAAGATCTTGCGCATAGGCTATGTTCAAACAACAAAAATTCTTAAAGTAATAGACATTCAGTTGTAAACTTAATGTTTTATTGTAGTTAAGCTCAAAATCTGTCAATCAAGTAAAAAATTAAAAAGGGTAATCGGGGTTGCTTTTGCAGTAATTTACAATAATTTGCCAATTAGAATATTTTATTTAAACTTATTATTTTTAAAAGTACAAGTATGTGAACAATTTTTTTTCGTAATGTATTTGACAGATAATTTTGTTGCCCTCCAAATGAGCACATTTTTATCTCAGTAAGACCAAAACTTTGAGAGGTATGATTTTTTTAAACACGTGTAGACAATATCTCAAGAGAAAAAACAAAATGACTGTCACATAAGGGGAAGGGGATCAGACCTGAGTTGGTGGTATATTTATATGTTCAAATAGTTGTTATATATGTACCTAGAATATTGCTAGTCTGTGATCGGACACACTATGTATGTAGAAGCTTGTTATTAGCATAAAAATTTTAATAAAGTGATTTAGATTGCAAATATAGCTGTAAGTCCTCCAAAAAAATTTTAAGAAATAAATATTGGGTTTACCACCACAAGACTATTTTAAGACTAAGGCGCAATTTTTCTATTATCGGATAAAATTTACTCACATATTAAAATGTAATGTAACCAAATTAAAAAATATAGTTGTATGAATACAATAATTCATTTTTTTCTCTTATATTCAATCATGTTATAATTTATTCCATGGATAACTTTATTTGACAATTAAAACATCAGCCCTTAGTAGTTCAAATAAGACAATAAGGCAAATTCTGCAATTCCTTTTAAGGGCAGAGCAGTGAACCATACCAGTTTATCTACTTTATTAGAGATAATAACAGCCTACATTCCGTGATACATTATTCTTATATAATATATCTTTACAAAGGGTCAATAATAGTCATCCACTTTTTACAAGTTATCACAAAAGTACATATTTATTGTAATATTACTTAATGTATATAACAAAGATTGAAAAAAAAGGAAAATTATAAACTTTCAGTCCACCCCAAGTGAGTAGTAAATTTTATTACCAGTGTTTCTTAACCTCTCAACTGCGGATGTCCAAGACTTGGACACAAAAATATCTCCGTTGACTGCGGGCGTCCAAGTGTTAGACATTTTTTACCCGCTCTTTTAATGAAAAAACAAAGCATTATGCGCTATTTCTAACTCATTCTACCATATGTCAATGTGTATAGGATAAAAAAGGCTAGCATAAAAACCCCACAGGTTATACACTTTAGTAGTATATTTTATTTAAATCATTCTTAAATGTCGTCCGTTCCTTGAGTCAGCCATTAGTATGATTGACGCGCGCTAATCGGTGTATGTTGATTGTGGGTTCTTGTAAGCTTATTATTAATGCGTTTTATGATAAAAAATTGTATTGTAGCCTATGATTTTGCACATAAAATATTGAAAACAATAGACGTAAGATTAAAATAAAATAAAATTGAACTATTAAAAAACTTTGTGTCATTGAGAAATATGATAGTTTTGACTTTATTCAATATTTAGTTATACTAATCACTTTAAAACTTTATTAAATATATGTACTCGTTTATAGGAAATTTCATAGAGAATTCAGAAATGTATACATATTATAGTATTCGATATACCAAAATAAAGATATTTGCGTTTAAACAGATTGGGCGCAATCAGCCGTCCATTTTATTAAACAGCTCCGCAGTCAACGGAGTATTACGGTTAGAGTCTCCGCAGCTGAAAGGTTAATATCTTTTGTGAGATTTAATATAATAAAAATTACATAAAAATAGAACTTTTAGAATAGTTTTCTCATATTATAGTATCATTCTTATATTCTGTAATATATATATATCTTCAACTAAATATAATGAATATATATATATATATATATATATATATATATATATATATTCATTATATTTAGTTGAAGATCTGAAGGAAAGTAGAAATAATACATTGAAATGGTTATCGCTCAGATTTTGATTATAATCCTGTACTGAAAATAATGAATATGCTATGTGTTTTTACTAACTTGTTTTATGCATATAGTATTATTATTTTTATTTAGGAACCTATTTAAATTTACATAAAAACTAGACTTGCAAGGCATATTCAGCTATTATTTGGTATTTGCCCTATTCAACAACTTTTATTCTATTTGGTTTAAACACTGAATATCAAGGAACAATTCAGTCAAATAAGTAAGAGGTTTTATTGTAGTCAGAAAATTGCTAAAATGGAAATATTTAGTACATGATTAATTGCCATATTATAAAAATTATAAAAGAACTATCAGATAAATATCTATGCACTCGAATTATTGTAATTGGAGATAATGGTGCAGAAAACTATTATTTTTCTTTTCATTTTAAGGCAGTAGTTTACTCCTTTTCTTCTCGTAGACAATCCCAGTTTCAGAGAATAGACACTCTGTAGAAGAAACAATACATACTTCTCGGCTGAATACTTTTTTTTTTAACGTTACCCCTACACTAAGATTTTCTCTTGTATCGTAGGGGCAGTTTACAAACATAAATTGCACAAGGACAAACATCCAGACCCGTCGGTAACATTCTTTTCATTTTGCCTATAATTCAGCTATTTGGCCAGGAAATCTGCATTCTAAAACTGAAGTAATACACAAACTTATAGTACACCTGGATGGTAAGTGATTCTGACTGTCTATGGACACTTGCAGGCAACTTCAGACAAATAAGGCTACAGATGCATTGTCACCTCTTAGAACTAAGACAAAATACTTCACAGCTTTATACATGGTAGAGCCATGCTGCAGCTATACTATGGTTGCAGCATAAATTTGTCAGGTTGACCCGGGAAGGACCACACTCTCACAGAATACCAGCATAAAATGGCAGCTTAATACTGCTGTGTTTCATATGGTGAGTGTAAAGATCCAGAGACCCTTTATTACTGGAAAAGAGGCATTCCATTTTAGTCCTGAGGGGTGACAACGCATTGGCTTTTTGATTCTTAAGCGAGGATAAATGTATATGTCAATGGGACACAGCTTCCACTTAACATGTGGTGGACTATGTGCTCGTTTGTCACCCTTATTCTATTTAAAAAAAAGTTGTAGCTATACTGGTTCTCTATACCCTTCATCAATGAACACAGTAGTGCAAGTAACGCTATTTGGAGGTGGAAATAACCAACTGACTCCTAGGCAAAAAAATGAGTCCATCCCATAGTACAGCACCTAGTTCCAAGAAGCTAAACATGTACTAAAATATAAACTGAGTGAATACTGTGAAGCATATTTTGAAAACTAAGCTCAAATGTTAAATAATACTATGATTATGTGTCTTGCTATGCAGCTATGCTTGATATGCAGCTACTAATGAATTCTAAATTTATGTATAGTGCTTAAAATAATATAGCTCAATCACACATTTAGAATATAATAAAAAGTACATAAATAACCTTTAATTGATATGACAACATTAGGATATTGAAACAGGACACTCATTCTCATTATATCTTCTTCATCATATGATCTCAAATTATATTTATTTATATTTACTTTGTTTGAGATCATAACATTCTGTGTTTTATGAGTTTAATTATTAAATTCTATAATTTAATTCATCAGTTTATAATATTGATATTCAAATGTAAGCATACAGTTATATGTTTGTAAACAAAAGGAAATAAACCGTTTGTTACTTTAAAAAAACTTTGCTCTAATAAAACACAAGCATTTACAGTTCCCTGCATCTGGGTCAGAAACTCTTTACGGTTTTTTCGGTAACTTTCATTTAAATGATCTCTCAAAGTACAGTTCGCGTTCCAAATGCAGACGAACCGTGAAAGTCATTCTTCATGACATCATAGACTTTTTGTACTTTCAAGAGATGAAATAGGAACACATTTCAACCCTTGCGATGTCTTGTTATTACTCAAATCGGTATACTATAATTGTGAAAATGTTTTTACAATTTCCTCTCTTACTGAATTAATAATAAATAATTAATCATACTTAATTGTATTGCAGCTTACAAATTTATATCTCTGATTTTGTTACAAATAATTTTTAATCTCGCATAATTTTCGAAAAATCACCACACCCACCTTTGATTGAACGGGCGAACCCTTACAGCCACTTTCACCGAAGCCATCGTAACACATTATATTGTTAAAAATTAGATATTTGTAATAATTACATCTAAAATAAACGTAACACTACAAAGCAAAATAAGTTGACATTTTTTCACTTGACAGACGACTGCGACAGATGCTGACCGTCATTCCTCTGACTATGACTTTTTTAATTAACTGGTTTTACGGCTTTGGGTTCTAGTCCTTCAGAGATCATTTTTCTCGGAATCGTCATTTTTATAACTTTTTCTTCACAATATGCTGATGCGTCACATTGCGAAGCCCTTGAGAGATTTTGTCGGAAGCTCAACCCAGCGCGCAGTTGATGACAACAGCCACTCAAATTCATAAGGCGCCTAAGCGATCAAAATAACTTGAGGTTTATATCAATATAAAAGCACTTGTTTCGTCGTTTTCTCTAATAGTTCACACGCGCGGACACTTAATTCAGAAAATCACGTCACTTTTTCGAATCAAAATCCACTTCAAACCATTATTCAAGCGACAAAACAGGAGCGACAATCTGTCTACGGCCAAGTTCCCGCCAAAACTCATTCCTTCAATCAATCCTTCATCCACAGATTACCTATTACTACTTACTGCATAGCTATATAAGTCCGATATATCAAAACGTAACTTAACACGGTCTACACAATACAACATATCGTATCGTTATACTGCACAAGGAAAACTGTTTTTACAACAACGCACAATCGAAATGAATCCTAACGTTACTTCTCATATCGAAAATTCGTATCTATTCCGTTACACGACGAAGTAACATAACTGTCAACCTACAAAATATTCGTGGTCTCTGTCCATCACAGTGTAACTGATGACCCTATACGTTGTGAAAACGAGAAGAAGCAAATATCAACTGGATTCTGCTGCCTTTTTCGTTAGCTGTTTTTTTGTTTGGTTACTAACCTAAATGCAAATGACGAAACAGTAACCTATTATGTTAAATTACACTTTGTTGTAACATGTAACTTGTCGTGAAGCGACAATAAAAAAACTAAAGAACCTAACTTAACTACAACGAAAACAACCAAAATAAAATAAATTATTTAAAAATTTGAAAAGTTTTACAGTTTCTTTTATAAAAAAAGGTATGAAGGTGATGATGGGTTGTAATGAAGATAGTGATTTACAATATTATTAAAAAAAATAACAAAGATAAAGATACTGCAACGAAGTATGCACAGGCTATGCCTATGATAGGTGCACAGCTCCTGCTCTAGGTACACGCAGAATCTGGAGAAAGCACACGCAGCGTCTGGAGAAGGTACACGCAGCGCTTGGAGTAGGCACACGCAACGACCGGAGTAAGTACACGCAGCACCCGGAGTAAGTACACGCAACGTCTGGAGTAGGCACGCAGCGTTTGAAGTAGGTATACGCGGCGCTTGAAGTAGGCAAACACAACTTCCGGAGTAGACACACACAGCGTCCGGAATAGACACGCAGCGTCTAGAGTAGGTCCACGCAACGTCTGGAGTAGGCACGCAGCGTTTGAAGTAGGTACACGCGGCGCTTGAAGTAGGCAAACACAGCGCACTAGTAGGCGGAGGCGTAGGCGTGGCTAGGCGACGACTTAAGGAGCGGGCAGAGGCTTGCAGGATCCCGAGGCAGTGCGGAAAAGGCCTTTAGGAGATGCTTCAAGTATCAAAGCTCAAGTCAGACTCCCCCATTCGCCGATTGTTCGGCTTATTTTCCCTTTTTGACGGATCTGGCATAAGAACGGAAAATTATTCTCATTAAATTTGAAATTATTTAAATTAAAAGCAAATTCTTGTAAATGGCCAAGAAGAAAGGAGTATTTTGAAGTAAAAACATCAGGCCGGTAACGATATTTGAATAAAAATTGCCATGACAACCTGATAAACAACGATGTCAAAACATGTCAAATTTTGGTTTTAGGCTCGTAATACAGAAACGGCAAGATTTAAGTGAAAAATGAGATATTATTTATATAGGAAAAAAAAGTAGCGCAACAGCGCGCACGAAACCCGAAATTGCAGAGTTACGGAGAACTAAATAAAAGACCGAAAAAGGTAGACTCCATTGACACCGATTTAAAAAGTGCTGATAGCATGAAAAATACGAAGTGAAAATGATTTGTTATTGTGTTCTTATGGTTTAAAAATGTTACAGGTTCCTATGGAAATAAAGGTGATGCAAAATATCTAGTTTTGAGATGAATGCAGAAAATAGAAAACAGAATGGAAAAATAAATTTAAAATAGTTAAAATGGTATGTAAGTAACATAACACTACAAACTTCTTCTTCTTCTTCTTCCATCCCTGATCCCGTTATTTGGGGTCGGGTCTCCTCACTTGTCTGCGCCAAGACAAACGGTCTTGGGTTGTCACATCCGGCAACTGGGCTTTCCTTAGGTCTCTCGCGATATTAGACCACCATGTCATTGGCGGGCGTCCTCTGCTTCTCTTTGTTTCTGGCAAGCTTAGAGCTATTTGAACTGCATGATCTTCGCTGCGTCTTTTAATATCTCCATACCATTTTAGGCGATTTTCAATGATTTTATCTGTGATAGGTGCGACTTTAAAGCTGCCACGTATATGTTCATTACGGACTTTGTCAAGCCGAGTCACACCTCCCGCCCACCTAAGCATCTTCATTTCGTTAGTATGGACCTTTTGGTCATGCGTCTTTTTTGTTGTCCAACATTCAGAACCATACAATAGCACGGGACGTACTGCGGTTTTATATACTTTGCCCTTAGTTTTTATGGGAATACGTGGATCACACAATACCCCTGTAAGTGATCGCCATTTCAGCCACGCGGCACTTAATCTATGGGCCACGTCTGTGTCAACATTTGCATCTGTGGTAAGCATAGAGCCCAAGTATTTAAATTTATCTACTGTAGGAATAGGCGTTGTCCCAATACAGATAGTTTCAGATACCGTGTTTCCACTGAAAGGGCATTTCAAATACTCAGTTTTACTCCTACTCACCCTCAGGCCGTACTTTTCAAGAGCGTGTGTCCACGTATTAAGAGTTTCCTGCAAATGGCTTGCGGTATCAGCAGCTAAGACAATGTCATCCGCGTATAGAATAGTCCATGGCAATGGGGCAGGTATATCCTTAGTGAGGTAGTCCACCACTAGATTGAATAGGAGGGGGCTTAGAGCAGATCCCTGATGGACACCCACTTTGACTTCAAAAGCTTTACTCACGCCGGTTGGGCTTCTGACTCTCGTGTTGGCCTTGCAGTACATATCTTTTATAAGTTCAATATAATACTCTGGCACCCTTTGGGCACGAAGTGCCTGCCATACCAGCCTACGTGGAACTCGATCAAAGGCTTTTTCTAGGTCTATGAATGCTAGGTGTAGGTCTTTATTGTTTATTTTATGTTTTTCCATCAGTATTCTAATCGTTTGGATGACATCAATAATTGATCTGGATGCTGTAAAACCAAACTGATTTGGAGATATTTTAGCAATGTCAGTGAGCCGTTTATTAATAATTCGTTCCCATATTTTAAGTGTATGTGAGGTCAATTTAGTACCTCTATAGTTTTCACACTGCGTTACATCGCCCTTATTTTTATAGAACGGGAGTAGATAGCTTTGACGCCAAGAGTCCGGAATGCGATTAGTCGTTAGAATAATGTTTAAAAGCTTGGTTAACCGTACTGCCGCTATTGTACCAAGGCCTTTCCATAGATCCGCTGGTATCTCTTCTGGGCCTGTAGCTTTTCGGTTTTTCATTTTGGCTATTGCCTGTTTGACTTCAGCTATATCCACCTTAGGTATTGGTCCAGATGTAGATTTGCAGGGTGTAGGGTCTTCATTTGGAAATTCTTCATTTAATAGTTGTTTATAATATTCATACCATCTATCCATAATTTGTGAGTTGTTTGTTAGCAATTTTTGGTCTTTACTTTTAATGTATTTGTTTGTCTTTATATCCCTAGTGGTCCTGTTTCTAAATTTTGCTACTTTTAATACTTCATTTACAGTTTTAGCATTTTCCAAATTATTGTAGAAGGCTTGGTTGCTAATTGCTCTTTCTATGGCTACACATTTCTTTGCCTGTTTCTTCGCTTCTTTATATGAGTCTTTGTCTTCATCTAGTTGCGAGCTTTGCCATTTCTTAAAGAGGTCTTTCTTATTCGCTAGCGTCTTCTTCACATTGTCATTCCACCAGTTAGGATCCTTCTCATTTCTGGGTGGTCCTTTGGAGACTCCCAGGATTTCTGCTGCCTTAGCTCTACAATGCGCTTCAAACTTAGACCACATATCTTCGGCGTTTTCGTAGTTCACTCCAATATCAGAGTCTAGGTATTCCGTTATTGCACCTCGCAGTAATTCGCCCTTAGAGCTATTCAGATCTTTCCACTTAGTACGTGGTGTTCTATCTACAAAAGTTTTTATAGGTTTGAACAGAGAGTAAACGGCTACGATTATACGGTGTTGTGATGTTAGAGACTCTCCAGGGATTATTTTGCAGTCCTTGAACTTTTGTTTGGCATCCATGTCGGCGATAATGTAGTCTATTTGTGACACTCGACCTGCACATTTATACGTGATTAGATGTTCTTCTTTCTTTTGGAAATTTGTGTTTATCAGAGTTAAAGAGTGTCTGGCTGCAAATTCTAGAATGTCTTCTCCCTGTTTATTTGCCTCGCCTAGTCCAAAACCGCCATGTACCGCTCCGTATGTATTACTTTTCGCTCCTACGTGGCCATTTAAATCCCCTCCTATTATTTTACGTTCATTTAATGGTATTTCATGTATTAGATCGTCCAAGTCTTCCCAAAATTGAGATTTCTCGGACTCCGCGCAACCCGTCTGTGGTGCGTATACTGATAAGATGTTAATTAATTGTTGATCATCCAGTGCCAATTTAGCAGCAATTAGACGGTCGCTCTTCCGGGTGATGTTTACTATGCGGCTCTTAAAATTTTTATCCAAGGCTATCGCTACCCCATTTCTTTTACTGTCTATACCGTGGTATATAAGCTGATAATCGTTTCCTATGTCTCGAAATTTTGAACCTTTCCATTTCTTTTCTTGTATGCAGCAAATGTTAATGCATCGTTTCTTTAGGATTTTGCTTAATTCTTGGCTCCTTCCTGTAAGAGATCCCAAGTTCCATGTTGCCAGTCTTATTTTGTTAAAAGTATGTAAATGCGAATGTTTGTTCTTGTCTAAGTAATCGTCGCTTCGGGGGGACGCCCTAGCAATTTTGACATTGAGTATCTGATTCATCGTATTCGCATTTGCGTCGCTTGGGGGGTACGCCCTAGTATTTTTGCCCTGTATTATTGTCTTGTGCTTTCATGTGAGGAGAAAAATGTTTTGGCTATTTGTTTTACGGCCGGTTGCCACCTGACGCCAATGCAGTAACCCTTCTGAAGGGCTTGGGAGCCGCCGTTGGACTGAGGTCTCTTCCGCCGCCATCCCTACTACATCACCCTGCATGGTGTTGCAGCTCCAGTGTAACCTGGGGTCTCAATATGTGAGAGCAGCTTTCCACTGGGTTTGTGCTTCTTCCGCCTGCTCCGCCGTACTGATAACTATTATCTTCGCCTTCACAGCCATTGAAGTCTTCACCAGTAACCCTGGGTAAGGGACTGTGTTATACCCCACAGCACTGGGTCCCTGCCTGAACTTGGCCACCAATTTACTCCGGCCTACTGAAGTAAACGGCGCCCACCCCCGCGGCGTGGACGCGCCAGGCAGGAATTACCCTAGTGAGAGATAGAGAGGATGCCTCTACCTCCCCCAGAGCCGGGTTAATGGTTGTGTCTGAAACCACAACTAAGGGCACATGTTGTAACATTTAACATGAAGACTTTATCTTCTAAAGTCTAATGTCAAGTGTTTATCAAAAACTAAACTTTACGAGATGCATTTTGTGTAAATAATGGCACATGCTGATTTTTTAAAAATAAGTTTTGTTATGCATTATACACATTTGAACTTGAGCAGACAGCTGACAACTATAACTCCGGAAACGGTAATTCCCCTATTATACTACCCTGAATCAGAGCCCAGAATTAAGGGTGGCTGTGGCCCCTAATTAGGGGCGTCAGTTAGTGAACTAGAGTGCGCGCAAGACAACCCTGGCACGGCCTAAAGCGGGCTACATACGACATGATATCGGTGGCGATCTAGGGTGGAGTAGTGGGGATGCCTCCTAGATTGCCTCTAAATCGTGTCGTATGTAGGGCCATCCTAAGTCGTGGCCGATGTCGCCTCCTTAATCGGCTGGCAGGAGCAAAAATGCATCCGATGCTTCCTAGATCGTGGCCCCGCCCCCTCCGTACTGGGTGTGTGTAGCCGTATCGGCCCGATTTCTTTTGGCAGTCGCTGCCGGCAGCCCTCGCGGAAGGACGTTAACAAAACAGTGATACTGAATGACCTTTTTACATAACAAAATATTTACATTTTAATCATGTTAACGGAGTAGAAGCCTATGGCACTGATATTTCACAAAAAAACAAAAAAAATCTATCGAAATTCAAATCATATCCACCCTAGCCTGTGACCTGGTCAAGAATGCCAAAAAATGCCTCCTAAACTAATTGTTTTATTGCCGTTCGTAAAGTAGGGTGTATGAAGTAAGTAAGGAGAAGATAAAGCCTCTCCTCAACAACTAACTCCTATTCCAACGCTATCAACACAAGACCGCACTCATATCTCTTACAACTCCACATGACCACACTTTGATCTCTTGCCTTCATCCTCTCATCAACAACTAACTCTTGTTCCTACAGCATCTCCACGTCAATAAACAAGCTTTTTAGAAGGGAGTATGTCCGAAATTAAAGGTTTCTTAATATTAAAAAAAGATATAAGCTATTTTATTTTTTTAAAGTTTTAGTCCATAAATAAAGACTACGTTAAAAAAATAAAAGTACACATTACATATTATTACCTATACAAAAGTATTTTATTTCTTTGTTTGTTGTGTGTAGTACATAACCCGATTTTGAGCAAAGCAGAAATGAACAAAGAGAAGAAATAACTAAATAGCATAGGTAGGAGAAATTGATGTTTCTATATAAGTGGCGAAATCATTTCTAGAAGGTTGTACAAACTGTCTTCATCCATCCGGAGAAAATTAATGATGTCTTTGGATTACAGACAATTTAGTACGTTAATGTGGCTTAATTTTTGTCTCTTTTGGAGCCATTTTTTCACCCAGCAACTCCTCTTTTTCTATTTTTGAATAAATTAACCGAGATAGCTAATGCCAAACCAACACGTTGGTATGTTAAGAGAGTCGGAGGCATTTTGAAGAACTCTACCTCATTTGCGTTCCGCTCCAAGTCCGAACGCGTACTGCTAGGCAGGCCCGTGTGTAGGGTCTGCCCCGATAAAAGCCACGATTTCTTTCCACCCTAGATCGCCACCGATATCGTCTCGTATGTAGCCCGCTTAAATCGGAACTAAGTGTGCAGCCATCTTATTGTTTATAGCGAGTGTCAGTCAAAAGAGTGTGTTAAGTAACATTTTTTTTATTAGTTTTTGCAATAAACAACCATCACCATTGTGCCGAAAGTGATAAAAGTGCTGGCGGGAATATTATATTGAAGGTCAAACGTGATTATGAAGAAGAAGCGATCCTACAGTACAATTTTCTAAAGTTAGAGTCCGCTCTGCATATTTGACAGGTAATTTTTAGGTCTGCAATAACAACAAAACTCCCCAATTTTTTCGGTTCGTTATTCGTTTTTTAGTTTTCCTTGTGTCATTAATGTAGTTATAATGCATATAAAGCATTATTTTTATTTTGTTTTATGCGTTTCTGAACACACCGTCACCCAAATAACTCAAGAGGGTAATGTAGCTTCTAAAATTGTGACATAGGGAAAAACTAGGATGATTTACGGCTGAAATTTTTGCTTTTACGTTTAATTTGGATAACAATGCATGGTTAGATAAATGACGTCATTTTAAATCCAATACAATAGACTCCAAAAGATGGAGGACTATTTTTTATGCATTCCCATGATATGCGTATCAAATGAAAGGGTTTGCTGAGAAATATACAGAAAATAAAAGTAAAGGGCGTATTTTAGTTTTTTTTTACTAATATTATTATTCGTCTCGCTTGCATAATTAAAAAAAATCAAATTGTTATTAACTAGCAATTTATATTAACGTAAGTATTACCATAGAATGATTTGAATATATGAAATTTAAGAAAATAACATTTCAAAAATATATTTATTATTCGAAGATCGAAGCAATTAATATAGGGCTTAAAAAATTCGGTCTTTGTAAATTTAAACTTAACATTAAAGTTTTTTCTTTTGTAGTCAATTCAGTGACGTACGTATAATTTCATATCATTGTATAATCCTAGTATTAAGATTAAATGAAGGAAATAATATTAGTTAAGATGGCGACATTAAGTACGCCATCAGACGCGAACAGAGTGATCTTGCGCGCACTATACACAGATTTTACACCCGTACACAGTCATAGGGGTTGGGCAATTGAAAAAAGTATACAGAATGGGTCCCACATATATGCAATAAATGAAACCACAAGTAATACTAGTCCGTAGAAGTGTAGAAAAATTAAATATTAAATTAAAACCCGTAAAATAAAAAAGTGAAATTTTCAAACAAAATAAATATTAAAATAAATTCAGTAAATGTGAACACTCTGTTTAGACAACGTACCTTGACCCCTTGGAAGAGTGACAACGTTGCACGCGGGTGGCACGCCGACAAAAGACACCGCTGTCGATATGTCGCAATACCAATAGTTTGCACTGCGTGGCAACGTCGCTTTTTAATGTTCAAGGATTCATTCAAGTTCATTGAATCATTGACTTAGTGACCCAATTCTATAGAGTGTTCAAATTTGCTTAAAATTAAAACTCTACTTTTTGACCTAATTACTGGACCGATTACGTTCATTTTTTGTATATCGTCAGCAAAGGCGATAACAAGTATATGGTTTCATTTATTGCATATATGTGGGACCCATTCTGTATATATTTATTATTATTCGATATTATTAAACAGTATCAATATATATCAATTGATAACATTCGATATTTAGTCATGTTTTGCATGATGTAGTAGGATACGGGCCAATATTTTATTGCTGGACGTTTTGAAGATGAAAAATAAACACGACAATGAATAGTAAAGAAAAGAGAAGGCGAAGAAAAATATGGGTGAAAGACTATTTAAAACTTAGGGAAAATCGGATTTTTGGCGCCAAATAAATTCCGAACAATTTAGAAAAGGGGAAGATGAGTTCTAGGAGCTATTAAGTTTAGTTCCTTGTATCGAAAAACAAAATACAGTTTTAAGACAGAGTGCAAGTGATTATTAATTATGCAAAGATTATTTGTAACTTTAAGATTTCTTGCTTTATGTGCGCTTGTTAGTGTGCGCGCGCTTTGTGTTTCAAAGAGTATTAGCTACTACCAAAATAATTTGTTATTTAGAATTTTATGATAGTTAAGTTATTTAAGAATATTTAAACTATTAATTAGCTTATTTACCTAAATCTTAAAACTGGAATAATGTTGTTTTGTGAAGACTGCTATATAGATAATTTTGTTGTTAAATATAGTTACTTATTAATTTATTAAAACCAAAAATACATAAGTGTAAGATACATACTAAATATAGTACCTTTTTATTTCAATCCTACCTACTGAGTTTAGTTTAACCAACCCACCAAAAAGTAAGATAGAAAAACAAACTTATAAAAAGTTAATGTAACAAATCATTTATTGTGTTTCGTTCTACTAATTCTAGTTGCGTAACTTGAGTTTAGTTCGAGTTGGCTGAATTTCAACTCGAGTTAAACATCGCTTATTAAAAACATCGAAGCTTATGTATGTAGACGGTGCAAGCTCCGATTGCAAGCCTATTAATGCTGGTGTTCCACAGGGCTGCGTGCTATCGCCAACGCTGTTTCTTTTGCATATCAATGATATGTTGCATACCCGTAACATTCATTGCTATGCAGATGACAGCACTGGTGATGCTCTTTACACCGGCCGAGCCAATATTTCTCGGGAAAACGTCTCCGAGTGCCGGGACAAACTTGTGTCTGAAGTCGAGTCTTTGCTGAACAGAGTCTCGGATTGGGGACGACTAAATCTAGTCCAGTTTAACCCCCAGAAGACACAAGTTTGCGCGTTAACCGCTAAAAAGAACCCCTTTGTCGTATCCCCTCAGTTTCAAGGCACTCCCCTTGTTGCCTCAGCCAGTATCGGAATCCTCGGCGTCGACATATCGAGTGACGTGCAGTTTCGTGGTCACTTGGAAGGGAAGGCCAAATTGGCCTCTAAAAAGCTTGGCGTGCTCAGCAGAGCGGGGCAGTATTTCATGCCGGCACACCGCCTGCAACTTTACAAGGCGCAGGTTCGACCGCACATGGAATACTGTTCCCATCTCTGGGCTGGGGCTCCCCAGTACCAGCTCCTTCCACTTGACCGCATCCAGCGCAGAGCGGCTCGAATCGTCGACGACCGAGTGCTTTCCGATCGGCTCGATTCACTGGCGTTGCGAAGAGATGTTGCATCTCTTTGCGTATTTTATCGCATCTATCACGGGGAGTGCTCTGAGGAATTGTTCGGATTAATCCCAGCCGCCAAATTTCGTGAACGCACGACACGGCAAACGTCCCGATACCATCCACACCATCTGGATGCTTGGCGGTCCACCACTGTACGTTTCACAAGGAGCTTTCTTCCACGTACAACCTCTCTGTGGAATAGTTTATCACCGGCGATTTTTCCGGACCGATACGACCTGGGGACCTTCAAGAAAAGAGCTTACTCCTTTCTAAAGGGCCGGCAACGCACCCGCAATTCTCCTGGTGTTGCGGTTGATCATGGGCGGCGGTAGTCACTTAACATCAGGTGAGCCGCATGCTCGTTTGCCCCCTCTTCTATAAAAAAAAAAAAAAAAAAAAAAAAAAAATTATGTACGATATATCGATTTTTTCGATGTTTTTTATCACACTTTAAATATATATACATACATATAAATAGGATAAATAATCATTTTTAACAGAAATGCAACAAAGAAATATAATAAGCAATCATTATATTTATGTTAATTTTAAGAACTTTTACACTTTTTATTTTTACACATTTATTTATTCGAATAGTTATCAGAAAACAAGAATTAAATATAATAAGGAAGAATTAAATATATTTGTTTACTTTTACGTTTATTTCTTTCAAATTGAATTTTAAAATAACAATTTTGACAACCAGATCCAGCCTCTGAAAATTACCGCTCACTGAATAACGAAGTTGCCACGATAGGCAAAAAGACCTTAGCTAGGCTATGAAGCTCGGAAAATAACCCTTTCAAGCCATTCCACATCTCCAACGCATGTAATATATGCAATTCTTCTTCTGCTTTAGTTTTATTTGTTATGTTGTGGTGCGTTAATTCTTTATGGTAGTTCTACATATCACCTTAAGTATTATCGCATTTTCTGAATACAAATCTACGAAACTATACTATTCCGAAATACAAACACGGGGAATAACCGTTCATGGATCAAAATCAATATTTCGGAAAAGTCGTTGCAATGAAATACGAAGTACCGTAAGGCAATAAAATAAATTTCCACTACAAAATAACTATTACCCTATAAGACTGTACTTAAGCTATTGATTAAGTTAAAGCTCAAACAATATAATTATTAATAAGAAAATCAATAAAACAATTTCAATCCATTTTCAATATTTGTAAACTTATGTCAATTAATTATCGCAATAAAAATAACTGCAATTTTATGTCGAAACTGGAATTACCGATTGAAAACAATTGCACTACTGAAGTTCAAGTATGTTTACTATCGGCTCAAAGATCATTCGCCTGTTTATTGATTCGTATTTAATAATATCGAGATTTAGTTATTTCTGCTACATTAACCTTCTAACTTCAAAAATTTAGACGTTTTCTAACTTTGACAAATTGTTTTTTCGAATATTTATTTTTAAGGGACATAAAATTCGTGATAATCATCGTTTGCATTTTTTTAACAAACGGAATTTTATACCTTCGAATATTTGGTTATTTCGTAGCCTTTGACGGCAAGACATACACATCGTTCATAAAACATCGCTCATGATGAACCATGTTTATGAACGATATATCGATGTTTGAAAGAATTGATGCATCGTTTTCAGCCCCAGTCACGCGTCGAATAAGTGTCCTAACTGCCTTAAGTGTTATTACACTGCACGGTGGCAAGGGCACTGAAGACAGGGTCCACTTTGACATGCTTATTATGGTTACCCTTACTCCCTTACTCTTATAAGACCACCTTAATTAAGGGCGTAGGGACCCTGATTCAGGATAATGTAACAGAGGTTTCATAGAAATGTGCTTCGTATCATATCGATATCTAAAAACTGTTTTTTATAGCAGTTATGTAAGCGTTAATATGAAAAACTGATAACGCTCATATCTACTACACATTACAGCCAATTGTATTAATTACTATACTCTTTGCAGCTTGGATAAATCGTCAAATTGGGATAAATCGTCATCTTTGTTATATTGGATGGAACCTTTTGGTGTCTAGTTTTTATGTAATCTTGTCCGTTTTATGTCATTTGTCAGTGATTATGAGATTATACTAATAATAAATGTGAGAAAATATATTATCAATAGACATCAAGCGTGTTCAGCTTTTATTAGAAAATAACTGACTCATGGAGTGTAGAGGTAAGGAAAACCGTCCCACATGGAAAATAATTTTAAATGTATGCTTGTAAGAACAGTAGTGTAAACTCACGCAAATAAGTGATAATCCTAATTTCGTGATAGTCTGTTTCGAAGCTGGTACTTAGTTAATTGAGAGAAATAAAAATCTTTAATATGAACCTTAGGTTAGAGTAATAAATCCTAAGTTTCTCTGAAAATTTTCGTTCAAATCGTGCGAGAGAGATAGTAACAAATAACAGATTTGTCCGCCTTGCTTATTTTTGTGCGCTGCGTGCCCATAGAACATTTGTGTTTACGTAAATAATTAAAAATAAATATTACATGTGCATAGATTGCAACAAAACTTACACAGTTTCAAGATAGACCAGTGCAGATTGTGACTTGTGACTTAGGCTTGTGTTAGCAAAGGGTGAGTAGTTTTAGTATACTTTCTTATTTTATCAACCCATAAAATTAACGAATTTTCAAGTTTTGAATTGGAGATGTGTCACGGATTAACGTAGGCAAATGTGATGTACGTAAAAAGCTGGGGTAAAAACTATAGACTTTCGTGATTTATTGAATTAATGTGAATGTTTACGTCAAGATCAAACCAAATAAAAAAAATGTAAGTCATATAGAAAAAACTTTTCAGAATTTTTGTCACGGAATTAAATGAGTTGAATTTAGATATTGTTCCCTGACTTTCAATGATTTTTTTACAGATATAACGGAGGATAATAGAGGAAATAGAAAATACAATGAAGCGAAGCTGCGAAACGCAGTCGAGAATGTATTAGAAAAAAATATGACTGTTTACCGCGTATCTAATGAATTCGGTATTTCTTGGACTACCCTCAAAGATAATGTTCGTCGTGCGAAAGAAGAAAAAGGCCAAGGAATCGAAACTCAATTTTTTATGTCTAAAATTGGAAGACCGTTTACATTACCGGTTGAAATAGAGCAAAAATAAGTTGTTTATATAATTAAAATGCAGCAGCTCGGGGTTGGCCCCACAGTGGATTAAATTCGAAAAATTGCCTTTTCTTTGACAGAGGAAAAAAATCCTAAACATTGCTTTAGATCAGAGAAAGTATTTGCTGGTTGGAACTGGTCAGTTTTAAACAACGTTATGGCTTATCTTTGCGAACATCGGAATTTGTCTGCTGGCGTACCTGGTTTTTCCAATCCTGCTATCCTTGCTGACTTTTATGAAAAGTTAGTGAAGACCCTGATTTAGCACAATTTGTTACAATCCCCGGATAGAATATGGAATTGCGACGAGACTTGATTGTTCATAAACAAACCTTCCAAAATTGTGTCAAAGATTGGAAAACAGTATGTGTATAACCGTACACCCGCTGAAAAAGGTACCACCACCACTACGGTACTAGCTGCCAACAATGTTTTTGGATGTTTTCTTCCACCGATGACAATTTTCAAAGGGGTACGAAATATACCACAAATAAGTTCCGGTTCTCTTCCAAATAGGTTGACACGACTTTCTCCAAAAGGTTGGATCAATGCAGATCTGTTTTTGGAATGGCTGAAGTTTTTTTCAAAAAACAGTACAGTAAGGCTGGTTTTGCTCTTAATGGATTCACATGCCAACCATGTTTCCCCGAATGTCTTAACTTATGCTCAATCTAAAAAGATTATATTATTCACAATGCCAGCACATACAAGTCACATCTTGCAGACACTTGATGTCGGGGTCTTTCGGCCGCTTAAAGATGCTTGGCGTGCTGAATTACAAAAGTACAAAACGCAGCATCCAGTTTAAGTGCCGAAACGTTTGGAATTTCATATTTTTTTAATCCAGCGTGTGAAATAAGTTTCATTCCATTAAACATAAGAGCATGGTTTGAAGAAACAGGTATCTATCCATTAAACAGAACTGCAGTGTCCAGAAGCAATCGCGCTCAGCCGACTTAAAGACAAACTCCTTCCCACGGAATCAATACAAAAAAATCTGATCGAATAAGACCTTGAAGATAAGATACCTAACACTAAAAACAACTACTAACAACTTTTTTTTGAATTAAAAAATAAAATCGAAACAATTAACAGCAACCCCCTCAATGGTTTGACATCACAAGAACCAAAACTAGAATTTACCACCATATGCAATACGGCCTCATGCCTAACGAAGGCAGACTCAAATGTAGCAAATTCTTGGTCTCTTAAACCAAAAAAATTGAAGTTCACGATATTCTGATTCTACCTAAATATATACCTAAAGCGAAGAAGCAGAGCTCTAAAAGGACTATTCCTAAAGCTAAATGTTTAATACCTGTTCAGCCGTCTACTTCCAAACTGCAAAGTAATCATACACCACAACAGCCAAAACAAAACTTGCAAGAACAACAGTCAAGGGAGAAGGTAAATCAGTTACTCAAAAAAAGCGCAAACTGTGACTACCAGAAGACGATTGGACATGTCACACATGGGAGGGACAGTACTCCAACAATTTGTTGTCAGAAAACGGGGCTGAATGGGTAACTTGTTCCTATTGCACGTTATCCTATCATGTGCATTGCCAAAGTCAAGATATACCAAGAGGAAGCCAACAACAAATTTTCATGTGTGACGCTATGTTACATCCCTATTTACGCTGTCACATCACTATTTGTTAAAGTAAAATGCTGACTTGTAATTATTGCTGGTTTATTCAAATACAATATTAAAAATCAGCAATAATTTTGCTATAAATACGCAAGACTTTCCTAAATTCGGTTCCTAAATTCAGTTGGTTGTTCTTCAGCTAAACTGCTCCCCAGCTACGGACCTGGTTCTTGCCTGCCGGCTGGCTATCAGTGAAAGCTAAGAATACACTCCGGGTCTACTCTGCCCGTCGCCAAGGCTATCGCGCTGTTATAATCCAAGTCGCGTATAAGTTTTATGTAATAGTAGAAATTCTGTGTCCGAACTTGTGTATGAGTAAAACTTTTAATTAATAAATAGTTGTCGAAATTTCAGTACTGTTTTTTTTATAAGTGCTGTATAGGACAATCTAACATTTGGTGTCAGAAGAAAAGGGATTTCTGAAGCTCCTCGGGTCGCCTACTCCTGACGACGACCAGCTCCACACAGAAATCGGTCCAGACTCGCGATCCTGAACTAGCAAGTTGGCCACCTGCTGTCCCTGCCTATCTTCCTGACGCTGTAAAAGGCCCCCGCCAACCCTAGTCATCGCAGACAACGTGTCAGCATCGCTCCATTGTGCGTGAGGGTTTTCTGCCCAGCACCGAGTTATTGGCTGCACAAAAAACTAATATTTCTACACAAAATACATCGCGACACTTGGTTTGAGCGTTGACCCGTACCAACCGCAAACGCTGCACATTTCATCACTTCCACCGCATCGCCGCACCGTCACCCGACACCGACGTCACCGAGCCGCCGCTGTTTCCATGAAATCGCTGTATCTACTAATAATACTGTGAGTGTTGTTTATTCGATTTATGTTGATTTATTTTTGGCATTTGCATTATTTTGCGTGTGGATATTTAATAATATACTTATATTATACTCTTAATTTCCTACTCCGTTTCACGTAATTAATTAAATTAATTCTTTAAAATGGTTAACGAAGGTGGTAAACTTGAAAAGAAAAGCGTTCAGTCGTGTTCAAGTTTGCAGAAAATTTATTAAGGCATTCGATGGCGATAGGAATAAATTATCACCATTTATTAGAAATTGCGAAAATGCTTTAAACCTAGCTACTGCGTCGCAACAAAGTATCTTATTCAAATACATAATTTCCCAACTAGAAGGCAAGGCTGAGTCCGCCTGCTCTCTTAAAATTTTTGAAAACTGGTCCGAGTTGAAACAATTCTTAAAATCCACATTTGGTGAAACCAAACATAGGGATCACTTACTTTTAGACTTACAAAGTTGCAAACAAAAATCGAACGAGTCTGTCACACAGTACAGTTTACGAATAGAAACATACCTCACACGTTTACAGACGGACATTACACATTCCACTAGGGACCCTGGTGAATTAAGAGGTAGAATCGCCAGTACAGAAGACTTGGCGCTACATACCTTTTTACTGGGCTTACCTAGCCACATTTCAAATATCGTAAGGTGTCGTAATCCTACCTCTTTACAAGAAGCTATAAATCTCGCTATCCAAGAAGAAAAATTACAAAATTATATTCAATCTACTAGATCTTCCAAATATAGACCAAAGTGTAAACTTTGCGGCAAGTTAGGTCATTCAGAAAAAACATGTTTTTTAAATCGCCAACGTCATATTAACAACTTTCAAAATGAAATCCCAAATCAGGCTCAACTTTCTATGTCTTCAAACTCGCAAAATAATAACTTTTGTAGATATTGTAAAAACATGGGTCATGATATATCTCAATGTCGTAAACGCCAATTTAACAACTCTCGTAAAAGTAATAACTCTACCAATCATTTTCAAAAACAAGTACATAATCTCACGCCAATAAGCGATTTTGATAATAAATTTGATAATCCAAACTCTGAACTAGATGAAAATTTAAACTAAATAAGGTTCCGGTTACGCGTCGTACGGAATCTTCAACTCAAACCGACGCTTTTGATCTCTTATCGAGACAATTTCTCAATACTAAATCCACTGAATCTAATACTAATCCTAATAAATCCTCTGAATCTAATACTAAATCTACTATAAGCACTGAATCCAATTCCAAATCCACTGAATCTAACACTAAACCTAGAAAATCCACTGTATGTAATATAAAATCTACTAAATCCTCTAAATTGAATACCATGTCTATTAAATCCAATAAATCTACTGAATCTTATACTATACCTACCAAATCCAATCAATACTCTACTCCTATGTCTAATAAGTCTACTAAATCTACTATATCAAATACTCCTACTAAATCTTCAAAGTACAATGCATCTATGTTACCTACCATGTCATACAATGAAAATAACAATTGGCCATCAAAAAATAACAATTTAAATAACGTTTCTGATTCGTATTCTAATTTATTCGAAATTAATTATAACAATAAATTACATTTGCCTCATGTGTATATTAAATCTAAATATTCCGATAAGTTACTAGTTCTTTTCGTTGATTCCGGTGCAGGTATATCACTAATAAAACAATCCTCAATGCAAATTCAACCAAAATTAGTTTCAGAAATTGTTCAGTTTAAAGGAATCGACAAAAATACGGAATACTTAAAAAGTCTTGGTCACTTTCAATTAGATTTTATATTTCCAAATAATGACGTTATTTTCGGCAAATTACATTTAATACCAGATTGTGTCGATGTAGAATTTGATGGCATTATAGGTAACGATTATCTCAAGTCTCATGATTCTAAAATAGATTACAGGAATAAGATTTTAAACATAAATGATCATGTTCTACAAATTCATTTTTCCAACCCAGAATATACTATTCCAGCACGTTCTGAAATGATTGTAGAATGCTATGTTCTAAACCCCGAAGTAACTACTGGATATATCGATAAGTCTGAAATTCAGAAAGGTGTGTTTTTATCTAGTTGTCTCGTTACACTTAAACAGAACAATCATGTCACTGTATCAATCCTTAACACTAATACTGAAGATGTCAAAATAAAATCTCTTTGCGTAGTTCTAAACCCTTGTGACTTCTTAGATGATTATTTACATAATATTAACACCCTAAATCTTTCTAATCTCATCAATCAAAATACTATATCAAATAGATCCTGTGAAGTTAAGAAACAAATACGAACTTAACATCTTAATTCTGAAGAATCAAAAGCCTTATTTGACTTATGCTCTGCATATTGCGATCTGTTCTATTTAGAAGGAGACACTCTTACTTGTACCAGTACCTTGGAACACAAAATTAAAACTACTAATTCACAACCAATTCACGTCAAAACTTATAGATATCCTGAATGTCATAAAGAAGAAGTTAATAAACAGATACAAAAGATGCTCGATCAAAATATAATCAAACCTTCAAATTCCCCCTGGTCTTCTCCCATTTGGGCAGTTCCTAAGAAACAAGACGCTTCTGGTCAAAAGAAATGGCGTATAGTCGTAGATTATAGGAAATTAAGCGACGTCACTGTCGGAGACGCTTATCCTATTCCTAATATCACTGACATCCTGGATCAGTTAGATCATAGCAAGTACTTTACTACATTGGACCTGGTGTCAGGTTTCCATCAGATTCGCATGGATACAGAAGATGCCGCTAAAACAGCTTTTTCTGTTCCTAATGGTCATTTTGAGTACACTAGGATGCCTTTTGGGTTAAAAAATGCACCAGCCACGTTTCAAAAACTTATGAATACAGTTCTCGCTGGTCTTCAAGGTCTCCACTGCTTCATATACCTTGATGATGTAATTATATACTCTCACTGCCTCTCTTCACACATAGAAAAAACTTAAATTAGTTTTTGATGCTCTCAGAAAGCACAATCTTAAGTTACAACCAGATAAATGCGAATTCCTACGACGAGAAGTTGCGTATCTCGGTCATATCATCACTGATAAAGGCGTCTCTCCAAACCCTGATAAAGTCAAGGCCGTATCCAAGTATACAACACCCAGAAATCCAAAGGAAATAAAATCATTTCTCGGGCTAATAGGATACTATCGAAAATTCATAAAAGATTTCTCCAAAATTACTAAACCCCTAACTTCACTACTTCGTAAAGATGCTTCTTTCAATTGGACTCAAGATCAAGAAAATGCTTTTAATACTCTTAAATCAATGTTATCTAGTGCTCCTATTCTTAAATATCCTGATTTTTCTAAAGAATTCATTCTTACTACTGACGCTTCTAATTATGCTCTAGGTGCAATACTTTCACAAGGAAAAATTAGCGAAGATCTTCCAATCGCATATGCCTCTCGAACCCTCAATAGAGCCGAAGGTAATTATAGCACTACAGAAAAAGAACTTTTAGCTATTTTATTTGGTGTGAAAACCTTCCGACCCTATCTTTACGGACGCAAATTTAAAATTGTGACTGATCATCGCCTTCTCGTTTGGTTTTTAATTGCAAAGACCCGGCAGTAAATTAGTTCGATGGAGACTTAAGTTAGAAGAATATGATTATGAAAGTGTATATAAATCTGGGAAAACTAATCTCAACGCTGATGCACTATCTCGCCCTCCTATAATAAATCATATCAATGATATAGATCTTACTAACGATATTACATATGCCAAATTTCTTCGATCTCGTTCTAATCCTATGGTATATAGTACTGAAATCAGTGAGTTTAATCAAAAAAAGACGTGTGGCACTCGGGGACTGCCGCGGTAAAGCTATTGCATAGCATTTTGTATCAACTTATGCAATTATAATTATTTATTTATTTTATTTATGCAGTATTTCTTTTTCTTTGATATTAATTCAAGTTACACTTTTTGAGCGTGGTGACCGATAAGAAAACAAATTTTTTTCTTTTATTAAATAAATAAATAATAAATGCACTTTGTTCATTCATATTCAAAACACTTTATACACAAATTTTACAAGTACAGCTATTCACTGTTGTACATAAATACCTATACACCTATATACTTTCTTCTCTTGCCGTGTAGTGGCGGTTAAGAATATCCACTACCCCATATCTTCCCGTGGGTGTCGTAAAAGGCGACAGAGGGAAACAGGCAGGAGATGGGCAGCAGCATCTTCCTGATAACAACAATTACATAAAAAAAAACTGCAGTTGCCAACCCGCTCGCCAAGCGTGGCAACTATGGCAATATACCCCCCATGAACAATAACACAAATAGACGGCCTCCAGTCCCCGGCGGCCCCGCTATTCCTGGCTACGGTGGCGACCATGGTAACGGCGGGGCAGGGGGTGCTAAGAATCTCTGGTGGAGGTTCGGTTGCCACCTATGACGACTCGACCTGGCAACATTTAACGCACGCACACTGAGGACTGACGAGAAGATCCTGGAGCTGGAAGAAGAGATAGACAAGTTGCGCTGGAGTATTATAGGATTATCCGAGGTCCGAAGAGAGGGGGAGGACACGGTGATTCTCGAATCTGGCAACTTGTTATCTACCTATCTACTATCACCGGGAGGGCGACCATCTGTCCCAAGGAGGTGTCGGATTTATCGTCCACAAGTCTCTCGTCAACAACGTTGTAAAGATTGGGAGTGTGTCGACGAGGGTCGCGTACCTGATACTCAGAATCACCAAACGGTATTCGCTGAAGGTCATACAGGTTTACGCACCAACCTCGGCACATCCCGATGAGGAGGTGGAGGAAATGTATGAGGATATTTCCAAAACCATGCATTCCTCCAAAACCCACTACACGGTGTTGATGGGAGACTTCAACGCAAAGTAGGGCAACGGAACCGAAGGGGCCAGCAGCTGGCCGACTTTATGGAGAAAGAGGGACTCTTTATGATGACTATGAGAAAGCCTTTGATTCCGTCGAAATTTGGGTGGTGCTGCAGTCCCTTCAGCGGTGCCAAGTTGACTGTCGGTATATCGAAGTGCTAAAGTGTTTGTACAGTAGGGCTACGATGGCTATCCGAGTACAGAACCAGAGCTCGAAACCTATCCAACTGCAGAGAGGTGTAAGACAGGGTGACGTTATATCCCCGAAAGTCTTCACCGCTGCTTTGGAAGATGTTTTCAAGCTACTGGACTGGAAAGGATACGGTATTAACATCAATGGCGAGTACATCACTCACCTTCGATTTGCCGACGATATAGTCCTTATGGCAGAATCGCTGGAGGACTTAAGCACTATGCTCAATGACCTCAATAGTGCCTCCCAGCGGATAGGTCTTAAGATGAACATGGACAAAACAAAGATCATGTTTAATGTCCATGTCACACCTATGCCGGTAGTTGTTGGGAGCACTATGCTCGAAGTTGTTGACGAGTACGTTTACCTGGGACAAATAGTCCGACTAGGTAAGTCCAACTTCGACCGAGAGGTCAATCGACGGATTCAACTCGGCTGGGCAGCGTTCGGGAAATTACGACATATCTTCTCGTCAGGTATACCTCAACCTTTAAAAACTAGATTGTACAACCAGTGCGTGTTGCCAGTGATGACTTACGGATCTGAGACGTGGTCCTTCACTGCTGGCCGTATGAGGACGCTCAAGGTCGCTCAGCGAGCTATGGAGAGGGCTATGCTCGGAGTTTCTCTGCGTGATAGACTCAGAAATGAGGATATCCGCAGTAAAACCAGAGTGACCGACATAGCCCAACGGATTAGTAAGCTGAAGTGGCAATGGGCCCGTCATATAGCTCGAAGAACCGATAACCGATAGGGAAGAAACGTTCTCGAGTGGCAGCCTCGTACCGGAAGGCGTAGTGTAGGGCGACCCCCCACTAGATGGAGTGACGACCTGGTAAGATATGCAGGAAGTCGATGGATGCAGGTGGCTCAGGACCGTGCTTTGTGGCATTACTTGGGGGAGGCCTATGTTCAGCAGTGGACTTGTGAAGGGCTGTAATGATGATGATGATGATGATGATATACTTTCTCATAAACAGCTGCTTATGCATTCGTCCGATTTCGGAGCAGCTCGTCTCAATTCGTGCGAGCTTCGTAGAGTCGTACAATACGTCTAGTTGCGCGCACACAAACACCGTGTCGAAGACTGCCGAAAAGAAACGACGTTAGACAATGCACGGCCTTCAAGCGCCGCGCAAGTGATTCTCGTTCCACCTGTCCGCGCAGTAAATTTTTTTTACGACCGCGCGTGACTGTCGCAACAAAAACGATTACTACTGAAAACTAATATAGGTACCTACCTAACATTCAAATAAAAATATTCTCAAAAAGCTCAACGAATTCAGAATTTAATTTTATTAAAAGAAAATTGGTCAAATAAAAAATAAAGGATGAAAATAAAGCATATGGGAATATAAAAATAAATCGTATTTATTTTTTAATTCGAGTTTTACAAGAAAAGTGTAATATTTACTTGAGACAATTATTTTATTATTATAATAGTACGTGATATTCCCTTTAAAATGACACCAATATGAATAATATCTTATATCTATATCTACAAATAAATAAAATTGAAGTGTCTGTTTGTAATGTTAAAACAACAGCTTTTTATTAAATGCATATGAAAGTACTAGTAACAAAAACACAATTTTTACAATTTTTATCTGTTTGTCGGTCTGTCTGTCTGTCTGTTTGTTCCAGCTAATCTCCGAAACAGCTGGATCTATTTTGACGGGACTTTCACTGGCAGATAGCTGATGATATAAGGAATAACTTGAACTACTTTTGTTTTAGAAAAAGAATTAGGGTTCCGCGCAAAAAAATTAAAACCCATGAAATCCATATTCCACGCGGGCGAGATCGCGGGGAATAACTAGTACCCAATATAGATAAATGTATACTTATTTTTATTTATTTATTATTTTAATAAAATAATAAATAAATAAAAATAAGTATACTTATTTTTATTTATTTATTATTTAATTTTAAAATTAAATATATATTAAAATTAAATAATAAATAAATAAAAATAAGTATACTTATTTTTATTTATTTATTATTTTAATAAATAAATAAAAATAAGTATTAATAATTTCTAGACACATCTCAATAGATATTTCGTTAATAAATTGCTATCAATACTGAAGCATTCTTTTATATTTAGCATCCATTTAACACAAAAAACTGATAAGAATACTTTTTAAACAACATATAATCAATAAACGATAATCGCGTAGGTATAGTGAATTTCGAGGTAAATTATTATATGTAAACGTTTTTGAATCGTCGTAATGATACATATTTCCTAAAGAAAATATCTTCACAATTAATTTGATGTAAAATAACATTAGAAATAACGTATAAAAACGGAGAAATTATCAAATTTTTGATCGAGTTCCTAACCAGTACACAAACAAAAATGGCGAATAGTCATTTTCACATTTTTTTTAGAAATAACGTATAAAAACAGAAAAATTATCAAATTTTTGATCGAGTTCCTTCCTAACCAGTACACAAACAAAAATGGCGAAATGTCATTTTCACATTTTTTTCTATATAGTTATTTGTTACTGAGTACACAGATAAAATTCACTCTCATAGATGACAAATTTCAAACACCACAATCTCAAATTTTTTACTCTGCTATCTTCAGCGCTGTACACGAACGGAACGATGTCGTTGAGAGCCGTGGTTGCTCACATGGTTAGCGCTCATTATAAGTATCACAGTACGGGAGCAACCCGGGTTCGATCCCCACTGGCACCAATGAAATTGTTGCGTGCTGATTTAGCTATCAGTTGGAAAGTCTGTTTTTCTGGGCCGTTTTGTTTTGTTACACTGACATCTCGCAAGTCACCTAGGGACCTAGGAGGTTGTCGGTTGCTTATTTTTTATTTTTCTTTAAAATTTTCGTCGGTAAAATAATATATTTATAAAAGTAAAAAAAAGTAAAGTTACAGCCTATATACGTCCCACAGCTGGGCACAGGCCTCCTCTAATTTCTAAGAGGGTTTTAAGGCAAGGAAATGTCCGCCACGCTGCCTCAATGCGTGTTGACGAACTTCACATGTCTTCGAAATACATATTTTTTAATTTCTCAGACATGCAGACCCGAGTTCGATCCCCGCCGGCACCAATGAAATTGTTAATTGCAATTGTTATTCCGCTATTTTTGTCTGTGCTGATATCAATTTGATTTACATTCGATCTCTAAATTGTAGTTTGCGAGGGTAACGGGGATCTATCAGCTCCGGCAAAACACATTTCTGATAAAAGCTATCTAATTTTAAAATTTTGTCTGCCGTCCAAAACGCATCATCTCTTTCAATAATATCAATTTCTATGCCAAACAGAGTAGTATCGAAATCCAAAGTTCAAGCAGGGGTCAATGTAGCGTAGTAATTTAGAGCGCAGGTATAGCTATAGTCATACGAACGTCACAGGCCGCAGCTGACTGAGTCGAATAAAACTAGAATAAGCGCGCGTCACCGCGCATGCATGTGTGTAAGTGTCATCCTCCCGCACCGCACCGGGGGAAACATTATTCAGTGAGATGCACGATAATTCATATAAACACGCGCGCGTAAAAAAATACGAAAAAGCCTTTGGAAGAAGGGGTTTTATGAAAAAACCACTGCATAAATCAATTACAAATAAAATTTATTGAATTCTTCGATAATTGAGCTATATCGGTACCGACTTCGTCTTGGAAATTTTACACTGCTTTTATTACTAATTTACGCCCAAAGTTGTATTAAAATTGGCAATAAAAATGAATCTTTGATAGCTCGTAACTTTTTAATGACTTTTTATTTTACTATTCTGTTTCCGTACAGACAAAATCAATAATGAGACAAAACGATATCATGTTTAACTGTCACTTGTATGTACTGTTGATGTACACTGTCAAACAGCGGAGTAAAACCCCTCCGAAATTTCTATGGAAATAATGTCGACTAGTGTCACCTTAAGCAGGAGAATGAATTAAAAACTATGTATATTACGGGGATTCTGGATTTTTTGCTTGAAGGGAGTCCTGATTGGTTTCCCTCCGTCTGGCAATATACGAATATTTGTATATCGACATATGGTAAATTTTCAAAGAAATGAGTTAAACACTATCTTTGAAATTGTGTAATGGACCAATATTCGCAGTCATAATGTATTAAAATTGCTTACAAGTGGTGGACACTACAATAATGCGAAATGGAAGGACGTAGAATCAATATTGTGATATATATATATATATATATATATATATATATATATATATATATATATATATATATATATATATATATATATATATATATATATATATATATATATATATTAGAGATGGGCCGAATGTGATTTGAACCGAATCCGAACTTCGGCCGAACTATATATATATATATATATATATATATATATATATATATATATATATATATATATATATATATATATTAGAGATGGGCCGAATGTGATTTGAACCGAATCCGAACTTCGGTTCATTTTCGCACGCTTTCTCGAGAGCCACGCGTCGTGACTTGTTTAAGCATTTACTTCAAATACCCCGCCCGCACACCGCAGGAAACGTATACCTACGAAAAAAAAATCGTAACAAACTTCTGCCAGATAAGGCAGATCTTTGGTGTTTTTGCACCATAACCTGACTCTGGTTAATTTTAAATATGACTATATTTAAAATAAATGATAAGAAAAGTTGGTTTAATATGATTGTTGAAAACAAATACCCTTTAATTGTAATAAAAAATACTTGAGGTTAATGAATGTTGAATCAAAAACATTATTTTTTTTTAATTTACAGACTCCTATCCAGATGTTTACTAGGAGAATACAAAGTTTATTTCATTTTTGTAATATGGCTAATTATTAATTAGGCAGGGATTTCTAAGATTAATAACTAATTAATTAAGGTTAAGAACTAAGATTAAGATTAATGATAACATAGGAACTGATTTAATATACTCGTAAGGTTTACATTTACAATGTTCCGAAATAAATAAATATCTAATACAGTATCTAATGTTGTTATATAAGGTGCTTCTAAAATATATGCCACGGTTGTTTGTATGGAGACTTGGCCAATCAGCTGACCGATTTCCATACAAAATGCAATTTTTCTTTGAGAATTGACTATGGGTTCCCTAGGGAAAGTGGTACAGTGTCATGAGTAGAACCACCAGTTGCAGCAATGGCATATTGTAGTTTAGAAGCACCTTATATTTCAGTTAAAATAAGTGCAAGTAGGTATTATTTTTCTTGTACCGAATTTCGGCCCATTCATATATATATATATATATATATATATATATATATATATATATATATATATATATATATATATATATATATATGGATGGCGTGCGTGTGTTTGTGTGTATATAAAGAGGGCTACTTTTAATATCGCTCATTTTAATATCAAAAATTTAAGTTATCTTTATAGCAGTATTATATTTTCAATTCAAAATTAGTACTGCATTTGTGATAATAATAAAATGTATGTATATAGAGTACTCACTCATTTTTTTTTCACTATTTTTTAGTGACTTTCTTCATTAATAATAAATGCACTTGGTTCATTCATAATCAAAACACTTTATACACAAACACCGTGTCGAAGACTGCCGAAAAGAAACGACGTTAGACCATCGTTAGACAATGCACGGCCTTCAAGCCACACCTCCATGCCCGTCGGAGTGGGGAGCGTGAGGTTTTTTCGTTACGGAATAAATTTCTGGATTCGGTCCCCGCGCTCAAGGCCCGCGATAGAAGCTATGCAATAGCTTCTGTCTCTGTTAAGAACACCCTGCTCTACAATCGCTTATCCTACTTCAATTGATCTAGACTCATCTAATCCTTACTGTGAATAAATTATTAACCTCCTAGACGATAAAGAATTTTTTATAAATTCCGAGAAAGAACTATATTCACTAAAGGATACTAAGGTTAATAATAAATTATATATCCATATGTTTACTAAAATTCATCTTTTTTTTTTGCGCCCGAAGCAATTAAAGGGCTACCCTATACGTAGGGAGGCGGAAAATGCATTACGCATACCACGATAGCCGGTCTATCGTGGTTATGAGGGGCTCACTGTCCTACCGGGGACCCTAAGTGATACCCTCTAAAAACCGCCTTTGGGGACAGGCAGCCGGCTGATTAAGCTCTATTGTGCCTTATCATGAGCGACCCTCTTTTGGGAAAAGAGGGCGCAGGCGGCTAAGAGCCGCTGAGGGAGTGCCTACGAAGGCCAATTAATGTTGGTTAATACAATAATTTAAACTAATTAGAGTTGACCTGAGCCGCCAGGAGGCAGTTCAGGTCGTTTGACAGTTTATTAGGCGGGTCCGAGAGAGAGTTTCTCGGCCTGCGGACACGATAGCGAGAGGGGGGTGGGGCTGCATAAGAAGCCGCCTCACGAATTAAATTGTTTGGGTGCGACTCTGAGGCTTTGAAGAAGTTCTCAGAGAGTTTTTTAAGGAATTGTTGAATTGTTGGGAGCTCTAAGTCCCGATGAGGGTCGGCATTACGGACGTACCAAGGTGCGTTCGCAGCTCGACGACAGAAGAGGTTCTGAACTATTTGGAGTTCATTTAAAATATTAGGGTTTGCGTGGGCAAAGACGAGGCCCGCGTAGGACATGACGGGTCGTATACAGACCTTGTAAAGGGTACGCTTGTTTCGGAGGGACATTTTACTGTGTCGGCCCAACATACTGTTTAGCCTACTCAGACAAAATCGTGCGTGACGGGTTACTCTTTTGACGTGGGGCCTGAAAGTGAGCCCTGTGTCTAGAGTGACACCTAAATATTTGGCGGACGTATGCCAGGGGACAGGGGTCCCTAACATACGTATTGGTGGAGTGTTTTTGAGACGGCGTCGTTTATAATCGAAATGAACGGCGGAGCTCTTCTCCGGTAAAATTCATCACTATGATTCTTGTACTTATAGAGAATTATTTAAGGTGTTAAACTGTCTCCGAAATGAATTAATTATATTCCATTCTGATGTAAAAGAAATTTCTATGTCTGATTTTTCCAATCCATTTGGCAAACTAGAATTTATTATAGTTTACGAAATCATATCTTTTATTTTTCATAACACAGATATTAAAATTAATATCTACCACAATAAACTTATATATCCTAAGCCTAACGAAATTCCTACGATTTTAAGAGGTAATCATGACTCTCCCATTGGTGGACATATTGGTTCCACACGTTTGTATAATAAACTCAAAGATTCTTTTTATTGGAAAGGTATAAAGAATGATATTGAATCATATGTTAGGCGATGTCCACAGTGCCAACAAAATAAAGCTTTACGTGCTTGCAATAAAGCTCCGATGGAGATAACTTCTACATGCCAGGAACCTCTCCAAAGAATAGCAACTGATATTGTCGGCCCTTTACCCGAATCAGGTCTGGAAAAATACAAATACATAGTAACGTTTCAGGATGATTTAACAAAATACTCCATGGCCTACCCTATTACTAATTCAACAGCTGAACAAACAGCTGACTGTTTGATAAAATTTATTTCTCATTTTGGTATTCCAAAGACTCTTTTATCCGACCAAGGTGTTCATTTTATTGCCGAAGTATACAAACAAATAACTACTCTTTTCAAAATAAAACCTCTTTTTTCTACACCATACCATCCTCAAACTAATAGCGCTCTAGAAAGAAGTCACGCCACATTGAAAGAATTTTTGAAATCTTACGTGAACAACAATCAAGATGATTGGCATAAATATCTCCCAACTGCTCTTGTATCTTACAATTCGTCTGTTCATTCTTCTACTAATTTTACACCATATGGTATTCTATATAAAAAAAAAAACATGAATTACTATTTGGTTGTAAACCAAACCTGCCAAGTTCCATTTATGATGTCGAACCAACAGTCACATACCCTGATTATATAAAAACTTTGAAACAAAAGCTTATAAATACTAGAAACATAGCCAGAGAAAATATCCGCCGTAGTAAAGAGAATTCCAAAATTTATTATGATAAAAATACTAGAAATATTACTTATAATGTCGGAGATATGGTATATTTAAAGCAACATCATAGATTACGCAAAGCCCTTTCTAGCATTTGGAAAGGCCCATATAGAATTATTAAAGTACATAATAATAATAACGTTACTCTTTTAATTAATCGTAAACATGTTAAACATCATTTTGATGAAATTAAACCAGCCCATGATAATTCCCTTCCAGGGCCGTCGCGCCAGGACTCCTCGCAGGACCAAACATGATTACACCAATAATTAATAGTCCAGGTCTTTTCTACGATCCGATTGGTGCACTGAAATATTATAATAATCATTGGAAAATAGTTACATATTCTGATCTATCTTATATACAGCCTCATATAGAAACATTACAAAGAATTCTAGAAACATGTAAACAAATCTGTAATACACATCAATCTACTGAAGTCAAAGCTGATTGCTGGAATATCCTAAGTCCTTTAGAAAGTCTTTTTATCAATGTTCAAAATAATTACATCTCTTTATCCCATTTAACTAATGCTAATACTACTTACAAATTTAAAAGGTGTGCCTGGATTGGTATAGGTGGTCCAATCTTGAAACAACTATTTGGTTCTCTAGACGAAGATGACGCTAAGGCTTTTACTGATGCGATTAATGCGGTTCAAGACGATCAAAGACACCTAGCTTCAATTATTAAAGAAAATATTCACTTAATAACTTCTACCATTTCATCTTTTAACAATACTATTGCAAAACTTAATGAAAACGAAAATATTCTTAATAGCAATATTCGAAATTTAGGCAAAATTTTAGACACTGTTTCAGCTAATACCAATAAGTTAGGAATAATATCACATTTATCAATGACTTTTAGTGCCTTAGAAAGTTCATTAATGATACTTAATTTTAACCTTGAGGATCTAATCAATGCTATTCTATTTGGGAAACAGAATGTAGTTCATCCATCAGTGCTAAGTCCAATACAGTTGTGTAATGAACTGAATTCGAAAAGTAATGATATCCTTTCTAGTTTGCCTTTACATTTATCTCTTGAGAATATTCATACAATAATAGATGTCGCAGAAATATCTTCATTTATCAACGAAAATAAACTAATATTTGCCATTAGAATTCCTCTAGTTACTTTTGTAGATTATAATTTATATCACATATATGCTTTACCAACTCCACACAGCATTCAAAATCCAAATACTTTTGCATTAATAAATCCATCCGCAAAATTTCTAGCTGTGACACAGGATAAATTAACATATTCCGCGTTACAAGACTTAAGTGAGTGCAAAGTGATAAATAATAATTACTATTTGTGTAAACTAGGAAATATACAATATAGTGTCAGAAATCCTATTTGTGAAGTGAGTATTTTAACTGAACATGTGAAAGGAATCCCAGAATCTTGTAATTATAAGATTATATTAGGTGAAATAGATTTATGGCAAAGACTTAGTAATAATAGATGGATATATGTCCAATCAGATATATCTAAGATATCTATAACTTGTGATGGTAAAATGAATGACTATAATATTGTTGGGACAGGTATTTTAGACTTACCTAAATATTGTAAAGCTTATCATAAGCTACTACAGTTTGTTTCGTCTCAAGAATTCGAAATTAAATTCTATGTTCCTAATCCAAATTTTAATATTATAGAAGATGATTGTTGTTCAAAAACTACTGTAAATCAAACATTACCATATTTAACTCCTATTAAACTATCTCATGTGAATCTTGATTCGTTACAATATGCTTCATATAAATTAAATCAAAATGAAGCAGAACTAACTAAAATCGAAAATCAACCTTACCATATTAAGTACAGCTATTATTTTAGTATAATTACTACCCTATTATCTGTCTCTGTATTTGGATATCTTTCTTATAAATTGTATAAATGTCTCTGTTTTAATAATCGAAGAAACAGTACATCCTGTTGTATTAAAATTGTCAATACCTGTATGACTAAACCTCATACAAATATTCGTGCAAGGTCTAATATTGAAATGGCCAATACAAATTATGATACAGAAAGTACTGATTCTAATATAAGTACACCAAGGCGAAACCTTGAGTTATTGTAAAACTTAAATAATGTATAACATAATTATCATTTTTTCATTGTATTAGTATTATATTTCATTAGTCTTAAGTTAAATGTTCTCTCCTCAAATTTATATTTCTTAATTTCTATATCGTTACTTGGATTATACTCACATACTTCTTCTCTATTCCGTATGTACCGTTTTAAAGGGGGGATATGTTACATCCCTATTTACGCTGTCACATCACTATTTGTTAAAGTAAAATGCTGACTTGCAATTATTGCTGGTTTATTCAAATACAATATTAAAAATAAGCAATAATTTTGCTATAAATACGCAAGACTTTCCTAAATTCGGTTCCTAAATTCAGTTGGTTGTTCTTCAGCTAAACTTCTCCCCAGCTACGGACCTGGTTCTTGCCTGCCGGCTGGCTATCAGTGAAAGCTAAGAATACAATCCGGGCCTACTCTGCCTTTCGCCAGGGCTATCGCGCTGTTATAATCCAAGTCGCGTATAAGTTTTATGTAATAGTAGAAATTCTGTGTCCGAACTTGTGTATGAGTAAAACTTTTAATTAATAAATAGTTGTCGAAATTTCAGTACTGTTTTTTTATAAGTGCTGAATAGGACAATCTAACAGCTAGCAGTGTGACAGATAGTGATGAGGATGATCAACATCTTTAAGCTACATAGTTGATTGGGGACTTTTAAATTGACTACTACTTGTGTTGCACATTTATTCAATTAATCTGGCAAAAAGAATATCGTGAAATGTTTAATTTTATAGTAAGGAAGTATTTTTCTAATTACGTGATATAAAAAAATCAAAAGCTTATGCAACTCCGTGATAACATAATTATTTGAGTATGTATCATGGGCTTAAAGTGATTATCACGAAATTTTAGTCTACGAGGTTTTTTATAATTAGCTACAAGTCTAAATAGCAGTCCTAAATAAGTTTAGTATCCTAATAGTTGTAAATGAAAGACTGATTAGTATTCCTAACTAAATTAAAAAGAAGATTTTACTAAAATATCAAAGTTTTATTGCATATTTGGTTTCATCACGAAATTGGATGAGTCCACACGATATAACAGTTCAAAAACTCTCTACAACAGCGCTAGAGTAGCTAGAGGGTATGAAATGAACTTGGCACTTGTCGACGGAGTGAAGTGTGCTGAGTTGAAGAATTTAATATTTGTAGTGACTAATGTAGTTGATGAAACTGCAGTATTTAAAACCTCAACAACTCACGTGGTCTAAAATAATTTAGTAAATATAAGCCAGAAGAAGTCGCCGAGAAACACGTTAAGAGTGATTTTGAAAATAAAAATATTGTAAACATCATAACAATTATTACAAGAAACAATAATGGTGAAAGTTTTTGGGGTTCCGTAGTCAACTAGGAACCCTTATAGTTTCGCCATGTCTGTCTGTCCGTTTGTCCCTCCTCGCTTAATCTCTGTGACCGTTAGCACTAGAAAGCTGAAATTTGGTACCGATATGTGTATCAATCACGCCGACAAAGTGGTAAAATAAAAATTGGAAAAAAATGTTTTATTAGGGTAGCCCCCCTATATGTAAAGTGGGAAGTGATTTTTTTTAATTTCAACCCTAACGTGTGATATATCGTTGGAAAGGTATTTAAAAATGAATAGGGGTTTACATAAATCATTTTTTGATAATGTCAATAATCTCGGAAATAATCGCTCAAAAAGTAAAAAACAATGTGTCCCTCCCCCTCTAACTTTTGAACCATAAGTTTAGAAAATATGAAAAAAATCTGAAAAGTAGAACTTTATAAGGACTTTCTAGAAAAATTATTTTGAACTTGGATGGAAACAACAGCACCCACTACCGGGAGCAGTTGCAGGAGCGCGGAGCGCTGCTGGAGCGCAAACATAATGGATACCCACCTTTAAACTCATAAGTGGGAACACTTATTGTGACGGACGGGAAACTACGGAACCCTACACTGAGCGTGGCCCAACACGCCCTTGGCCGGTTTTTTTTACCCTTTAGCTACGCTTATCTAACGCTTTCCTATGGACACGTTTTAATAAACATAGACGGTTCTCATTATTTCTATACTCCATGGACTGACTGACAGACAAAAAACAACGAGAGAGTTTTGGCGGGAACTTGGCTGTAGACGGATTGTCGCTCCTATTTTGTCGCTTGAGTAATTGTTTGAAGTGGATTTTGATTTGTAAAAGTGATGCGATTTTGTGAATTAAGTGTTCGCGCATGTGAACTATTAGAGAAAACGATGAAACAAGTACTTTGATGTCGATATGAACCTCAAGTTATTTTGATCGCTTGGGCGCCTTATGAACTTGAGTGGCTGTCATCATCAAATGTTCGCTGGGTTAAGTTATCGTCAATATCTCCCAAGGGCTTTGCAATGTGACGCATCAGCATATTGTGAAGAAAGACATATAATAATGAAGATTCCGAAAGAAATGATAGGCTCAGAAGGGCTAGAAACCAGAGCCGTAAAGCCAGTTAATAAAAAAACAAAGAACTACTTAATCCGTTGAGCCCGTAGACAGAGAAACCTATAGACAAATTGACACCTTCTTTCGCATTCGCACACGAAAAAGATAGATTTATGCATACGTCTTGCATAGAAATGGAATAGAGCGGTGTGATTGTTTGTCCCTTTCTCCGTGCCGGTTTTTTTGTTTAGCAAACTCTACAGTTTGCTAAACAACTTTAACAGCGTAGCGATTTAAGGAGTTTACAAGTTGGTTTAAGTGAGAAAAAAGTGTTTTGTGAGCTTAAGATTGGTGAATCTTGTTCAGTTCAGTTCTTAGAACAATTAAAATTTTTATCTAAATGTGTTTAAAAGTCATAAAGATTATTGTATAACCTAAAAATTCGTTATCGTCCTTTCTCACTCGAGGCCACGCCGATCATTAGTCTATAGGTTTCTCTGTCTACGTTTGAGCCAATGAATATAACAATTGGAATAAACATTCCTTGAGTATCCTGACATATATAAGGAGGGATTTTGGGAAATCCCGCAGACATGATATCCATGCAAGATACCCTACGGGCCACATCTTGTAATAAATTTATATATTTATTATAATTTATATATAAATTAAGCATTTAACGAGTGAGTGATATTAGCACGAAAGCCTAAAATCAATACACATCCTTAACACGTTCGCGGTGTGTGCCCCACATTTGGGGCACCACGAGGGTAAGTTCTTACGTGTGTGGCACATATGTGGGGCATGAGTTCAAATAAATTCTATCGCGTGTAATACTGTGCACGTATGAATTTTGTTTTTTTTGGACAAGAGGAACAGGCCCGTCGGTTGAAAGAGCAAATGCTCCTCATGAAGGATCTTCACGCTACCTTCGGGAAGGAGATAAAGGAGGTTAAGGATAGGGTTGCTCAGCATGACAACCGCCTGTCGGAAGCTGAAACCCAAATAGCGAAGGCTGAAACCCAAATCAAGGAAGCTAAAACCCAAATCGACCAAGTGAACAATCGGGTAGACAACGTGGTGGCTGATGTGAAGAAAACGCTAGACGATCTCAAACTGGGGGATGGAACTACACCTCCCTACTATATACTAGCTACAACACCTTCCGTACGAGGATTCAAAGTGCCGCCGTTCGACGGGACTTCTTCCTGGGCGGCCTACAAAATCCAGTTCGAGGCTGTTATGAAGGGGAACGGCTGGAATAAAAGTCCGGCCATGACTGCTCTCACACTAGGCCTGTGCGACCGGGCCTTAACTGTTCTAGAAGCTCTCGGTAAAGAAGTGACATACGAGCAGCTCCTTGAGGCATTGGAGGCTAGATATGGCGACGCTCACCTGGAACACGTCTTTCGAGCGCAGCTTAGAGATCGCGTGCAACGCAGCAACGAAAACCTGCAGCAATGGGCTCTAGAGGTGGAGAAGCTGGTGCGAAAAGCATACCAGTCTGTACCTGCGCTCGTTGAAGGGAACCTGGTCCAGACATTCATCGACGGCATCCGCGACCTGGAAGTCAGAGCTGCTGTGAGGCTCGGGCACCACGAGACGCTTAAGGACGTGTGGCGACATGCAATTTTGTCGTTCTTTTGCATGTTTAGGTAATGGCGTACGCGCGGTCGGGAATGCTTTGCTCCGTTAAATCTGCTTTCGTGACAGTCCGGGCGCCTTCGGTTTTTACCGCCAGGCTGCATTAAAACGGCATTAAAACTTATTCTCGGCTTCCTATCTCAAGCACTCCTTACTTCTAATTAATTGTATTTTCTTATTCATTTCTTTTTATCTTTTTGGCTTCGTGCTTGTAATTATAAACTATCTTTGTAACAGAAGAATATATACATTTTTAGAAGAGTGAAGACGCTTTTATTTGCCTAGCAACTAAGACCACAAGTGGTGACCCCGAGAGGAACATAGCGTACAAAGTACATTAAAAATGTGGCAAGATGCTAGCGCAGACGCAGCGAAAAGCTGCACTAGTAACAAGGGAGCGGTACTTTGCCGAGTAGGCATTAAGATGCCGCCATTTTGGTCCGAGAAACCGACGCTTTGGTTTGCACAGTTGGATTGCCAATTCGCATTAGCGAATATTACATCGGATGTTACAAAATATTATCATGTAATATCAGTGTTGGATCCAAAAATTGCTGCAGAAGTCGAAGATCTAAAAATTAGACCACCGGCGAACGAGAAATACGACACATTAAAACGTGAGTTGATTGCTAGACTATCTGCTTCAAGAAGCGAGCAAATCAAACAGTTGCTCATGAATGAGGAATTGGGAAATCGCAAGCCAAGCCAGTTTTTGCGGCATATTCGTGGTTTAGCTGGATCAGGGTTCCCAGATGAGATCCTGCGTACCTTATGGTCGAGTCGGCTACCCAGTTTGCTACAAACTATAGTGGCTATGCAAGATAACCTTCCGCTCGACCAACTTGCCCAATTAGCCGATAAAGTAGCTGAGGCCACGCCACAAACGTCAGCACAACAAGTAGCTACCACATCCACTTTATGCTCATCTCCAGCATTCGAAGACCTAAATCGGAAGATTGATGCGCTGACCAAGAGGCTCGATGAAATGTCGACAGCAAGAAGACGTCGTGACTTCCCGAAAAGGAGGTCGAAATCCAGCAGCCGGCGCCGCAGTCAGTCGAGAAGTCGTTCTCGTGCTGATGGCCAGCGATACTGCTGGTATCACTTCAACTACGGCGAGAAAGCAGCTAAGTGTATAAAGCCTTGTAATTATCCAAAAAACTAGTTGGGCGGTCGATAGCTGCGACCGCTGATGAGTGTAAGTCGAACGCTAAGTGTTTGTTTGTCACTGACGCTAAAAGTAAAGTGCAGTTTTTAATCGACACTGGATCTGACTTGTGTGTTTACCCATTGAGCTTAGTGCGCATGCAGCGACGCAATAAAACTAATTATGAGCTTTTTGCTGCAAATAATACTGTAATCGCTACATATGGTTGGTTAAGTTTATGTTTAGATTTAGGTTTAAGGCGCGCATTTTCTTGGCGCTTTGTAATAGCTAATGTGAGCAAGCCGATAATAGGTGTAGACTTTCTATCCTTTTATAACTTACTCGTGGACGTGCGTAATTCGCGATTAGTTAATAATTGCACTTCACTTACATCAGTCGCCTCGATTGCATTTGCTTGCCCGTGCCCGCACATAAAGGTCATTTCAGGTGATTCAGCGTTCCATCGGATACTCCAAGAATATCCTGATATAATTCGGCCGGTCGGAGCTCCTTTGGAGCCGAAAATCAAGCACCATACGCAGCATTATATCAGAACGACCCCAGGCCCACCTGTGAGTTCGCGACCAAGGCGACTAGTACCTGATCGCTTAAAAATCGCGAAGCAGGAGTTTGAAGAAATGGTTCGTACGGGTATAGCGCGTAGGTCGCAGAGCTCATGGTCGTCACCCCTCCATTTAGTGCCTAAAAAAGGCGAAGGTTGGCGACCCTGTCGAGATTACCGTGCACTAAACACTCGCACGATACCAGATCGATACCCAGTACGCCACATTGCTGACTTTTCGCACAATCTCTTTAATTGCAAAATTTTTAGTAGATTAGACTTAGTGCGAGCGTACCATCAAATACCGGTTGCGATAGAGGATGTAGAGAAAACAGCTATTACGACACCCTTCGGACTTTTTGAATTCCCACTAATGAACTTTGGCCTGAGGAATGCCTCGCAAACCTTTCAGCGCTTTATGGACGAGGTCCTCAGGGATCTCGAGTTCTGCTTTGCGTACATCGATGACGTATTAGTTGCTTCCGCTAATGAGATGGAGCACCAGGAACATCTACGTGCGGTATTTTCGCGTTTCAGCGAATACGGTATTTTATTAAATACAAATAAGTGTGTATTCGCCGTGCCGCAGGTGGAGTTTCTGGGCTACCTGGTTTCTTCGGAAGGCACTAAACCGGTTGGTGACAAGGTGAAGGCTATTCTTGACTTTAAACTACCTGAAACTATCAGGGATCTTAGGCGGTTTTTAGGAGCATTAAACTTTTATAGGCGCTTTATACAGGATGCTGCCAAGCTTCAGGCTCCTCTCCATGCACTACTGAGTGGTCCATTGGTGAAGAGCAAGAGCAACATTAACTGGACTGCAAACCTAGAAATCGCTTTTACTGCTTGCAAGGCAAGCATTGCTAATGCCGCTCTTCTGGCTCATCCAGATATGTCTGCTCCGTTGGCCATAGTAACTGACGCATCCAACTCCGCCATTGGTTCAGTATTGCAGCAGAAGGTCCTAGGTCATTGGCAGCCGTTAGGATTCTTTTCTCGTAAGCTTTCACCAACGCAAGTTAAATACAGTGCATATGATCGTGAACTCTTAGCTATTTACGAGTCAGTAAAATATTTTCGATATATGATAGAATTAAAACCGTTCTTTATAATGACTTTTTTTTTTATAGTAGAGGGGGCAAACGAGCATGCGGCTCACCTGATGTTAAGTGACTACCGCCGCCCATGATCAACCGCAACACCAGGAGAATTGCGGGTGCGTTGCCGGCCCTTTAGAAAGGAGTAAGCTCTTTTCTTGAAGGTCCCCAGGTCGTATCGGTCCGGAAAAATCGCCGGTGATAAACTATTCCACAGAGAGGTTGTACGTGGAAGAAAACTCCTTGTGAAACGTACAGTGGTGGACCGCCAAGCATCCAGATGATGTGGATGGTATCGGGACGTTTGCCGTGTCGTGCGTTCACGAAATTTGGCGGCTGGGATTAATCCGAACAATTCCTCAGAGCACTCGCCGTGATAGATACGATAAAATACGCAAAGAGATGCAACATCTCTTCGCAACGCCAGTGAATCGAGCCGATCGGAAAGCACTCGGTCGTCGACGATTCGAGCCGCTCTGCGCTGGATGCGGTCAAGTGGAAGAAGCTGGTACTGGGGAGCCCCAGCCCGGAGATGGGAACAGTATTCCATGTGCGGCCGAACCTGCGCCTTGTAAAGTTGCAGGCGGACTGATCATAAACCAATTATTTCAGCCTTTAAGAAGTCTCGCGACGCTTGCTCTCCGCGACAATTTAGATATTTAGATTTTATATCCCAATTTACAACGGATATCCGTCACATTACCGGGAAGAACAATGTTGTTGCGGATGCGTTATCAAGAACGGATGCAATAACATGCTCGCTAGACCCTATTGCCTTAGCAGCTTCTCAGGACACGGACTCAGAACTCAAAAATATTTTACGAACCGGTTCGTCTCTCAAGTTACAGAAGGTCTGTATTGGTGGTACGAAAATCTTCTGTGACATATCTGGGCCCAGACACAGACCATTCATAACACCTGCATTCCGTAAAATGGTTTTTGACAATATTCATGGACTTAGTCATCCAAGTGCTAGGGCCACTATTAAACTGGTGACTGAGAGGTATGTATGGCCGGGCATTAGGAAGGATTGCCGGAGTTGGGCGCGCTCGTGTATCTCATGCCAGAGATCGAAAGTATCGAGACACGTACACGCCCCTATCCAGGATTTTAAGCTTCCTACGGCCCGTTTCTCTCATGTTCACGTAGACTTGATAGGTCCACTTCCCGTCTCTGATGATTACCGATACTGCTTCACAGCTATAGACAGGTTTACCAGGTGGCCAGAGGCAGTGCCGTTAAAGGACATCAGAGCGGAGAGTGTAGCAAAAGCTTTTATATCATCGTGGATATCACGTTTTGGTTGCCCAGAAAAGGTAACCACAGATAGGGGAAAACAGTTTGAATCCCATCTTTTCAGTCAGATATCAGCGCTTATAGGTTCACGACATATACAAACTACTGCGTATCATCCTGCTGCCAATGGTCTAGTGGAACGTTTCCATCGACAACTTAAGGCAGCTATTATGTGAGAACTGGACCGAGAAACTTCCACGTGTACTTCTGGGTATTCGTAGTGCATGGAAGGACGATTTGTCTGCTCCTACTGCTGAACTAGTTTACGGAGAACCACTTAAGTTACCCGGCGACTTGTTTGAACCGATGGCTGACAGACTGACTGATTACACCGACTTTCTGGACAGGTTGCGTTTACATATGAAAAGGTTACAACCTACAATAGTTACTCGACACGGTACGCATAAAATCTTCGTTTTTAAAGATTTATCGACTGTGTCACATGTATTTTTACGACAGGACTTTGTACGGAGATCTTTACAACCACCTTATGCCGGTCCGTATAAGGTAATAGAGCGCGGTAAAAAAAAATTCAAAATCGACGTTGCTGGTAGAATAGTCAACGTCTCGATCGACAGGTTGAAACCGGCCTATATCCTGACGGATGAACCAGGTAGTTCTGGTGCGACGTCGACTATGCCTAGAACGCATGGGACTAACGCTGCGAGTGATGGTACAAGAGCACTTTCAACTCCTCCGCAATTTAGGACGTCTCGCTACGGTCGCCGAGTACGATTCCCTGATTTCTATCGACCCTAAAGGTCTCCGGGGGGGGGGGGGGGGCTGATGTGGCGACATGCAATTTTGTCATTCTTTTGCATGTTTAAGTAACGGCGTACGTGCCGACGCGAGGTTTTTGTCGGTTGCGGTCGGGAATGCTCGGCTCCGTTAAATCTGCTTTCGTGACAATCCGGGCACCTTCGGTTTTTACCGCCAGTTTGCATTAAAACGGCCTCAGCGCTAGACCCCACGCTCGCGCCGCCAGAATAACGGTTATTTTAAATCGCGACTAACTTATTCTCGGCTTCCTATCTCAAGCACTCCTTACTTCTAATTAATTGTATTTTCTTATTCATTTCTTTTTATCTTTTTGGCTTCGTGCTTGTAATTATAAACTATCTTTGTAAGAGAAGAATATATACATTTTTAGAAGAGTGAAGACGCTTTTATTTGCCTAGCAACTAAGACCACAGACGCCTTGGCCCATGCACTGGAGGTGGAGGCCGTGCGGCAGGATCATCGTTCCTATCGCGTCAGGGAGGTTGCAGCAGCTACAGTTCGCGACTGCAAGAAAGGATACAGCCCTAGGTGCTATGGCTGTGGGGAAAGGGGTCATCTTCGATCCAGCTGCCCTAAGCGAACCCTAGGAAGGGAAGGTGGACGATCTCAGAAGGGAAGTGCGGCTAACATCACCGCCCAGCAGCAGCCGGGATACAACTTTACTATCAGACATCGCAGCGGGAAATTTCATGACAACGCAGATGCATTGTCAAGAAGACTGTCAAGAAGATTGGAAACATTGCACTAAGCAAAAGAGTAAAGAAGTGGTATCGGTGAGGATGCTCAGGACAGACCACCTCTACAACGAGTGGAAGAACAGCCTACGACATGCACAGTAGGAAGATCCGGACATCAAGCCGATTTTGGAGTGGATGAAGGCCCGTGCTACCAAGCCTAAGTGGAGCGACGTCTCAGCGATGAGTTCGACCACTAGAGGCTATTGGGCTCAGTGGGATGGCTTGCTGATTCAGGATGGAGTCCTGTGCCGTAATTGGGACAATGGTCGAGGAGACAGCTGTCGTTTGCAAATGGTTGTCCCTAAGGCTAAAGTCCCGAATGTTCTACAGCTGTGCCATAATGGTCGTTCAAGAGTCCATCTGGGAGTTAAACGAACTCTGCTGAAAGTCCGAGAACAGATTTACTGGGTCCATTATTGTGACGATGTCGAGGCTTGGTGTCGTACATGTACAAGTTGTGCGGCCGTGCGGGGACCTCAGACACGTAGTAGAGGAGCACCGAAATTGTACAATGTTGGTGCATCATGGGATAGGACAGCCCTTGACATTGCGGAGCCGTTACAGAAAGGCGCAAGAGGGACTCCTATGGATCGTCCATGTGGATCGCCTGGCGCGTTATTATGGAGCCGATAATGCTCGGGACGAGCATGTCTTAGGAGGGGGCAGTGTTACGCGCCTAAGTCGACGGCACTAGCGCCATCTAGTCTCGAACCGAAGAACTAAACTTCTTGAAGTTGAAACTCGAACTCTCGGTACCTTGAGCGTGTTTACTTGAATATTCTGGATATTTCGGTGCTAATTTATATTTATAGGCGCTGCAAGATAAGAGCGGGGAGGTATTGAAGTTGGCGAGACAAGCGAAGCTTCGGAGCGAAATAAAGTGAATCAGTGTGATTAATTTTTAGTGTTTTAAGTTTTAATTGGTGTAAAGAAAATTAAAGTGTTAATTTAGGTAATTCTATCGGCAATTTTTATTATCACGAACCTCAAGCTCGTAACAATATTAATGCGATTTTGATAAACTAACTTATGTGTTTCTGTAGCCTATAATATTGCCAATATAGACACAGATACCGACGTGTCTCTACAAGCGATCCAGTTTTGCTAATTTTAATACGAAATAATACAATCAATAGAACGATGATTCTAAATTCAAGCCCACGCGAGTGAAGTCGCGGGTAAAAAGCAACTATCACAATAATAACGTAGGAGAAGATCTATGGGGTTAAATAGAAAAAAATCTTGCAACCAAAAGCAGCTTTAAAATTAAAAATGAAAAGTCTTTTGAGTTCTTATAGAAGGGAAAGCGACAGAGAATAAACATATTATATTGTATTAATAGTACAAAAAGTTGAACCTATTTGTATCTTTTTAAAATAGGTAGTTCCAAATTGCCTCTCTCTGTAAACTTATTACTAAAAAACGGTAGGCCTATCTCTTTGGAAAAATATATAATATAAAAATATGTTTTTATCTGGGGCTACCTTTTCTCTAATAAAAATCATAGTGAAGGCAGATTTTACTAGGGCGATTTTCATGCGCGGTAATACCACGCAGTACGTCTAAACTAATCGCGCGGCAATTTGTGTCCCACGAATGCCGCTAGTAGTAGTAGTGCCGCCGTAGCTACCGCACGACCTTGCGCGTCGTGTTTGCACACTTTCCCATCACCAAAGGTATCCTTAGAATACCTTTGGTGATGGCAAGAAAATAAAATCGATCCCAATGAAAAAAACAACATTTTTTAACTTTTATTTAGCTTTATTCACGCTCTGTCATGTTAGTACAGATAAATAAAACGATAATTTCATTAAAAAAGTCATGAAAATACTTAAACATAAAACTAACAATGGAACTTCAAATATCTAACATCAGCTGATATGGGTCGATGTACACACGACGTCATCTCGCGGCATTTAAAACATTTGTCTAAATACCTAACTTATTTACTTAACCTACTATTTTGCCACGGTGCGAGTCTCCATCCAGCCACTTTAATTCGAATTCACAGGTTAAGTAAACCAAATACCTGGTTCGATTCCCCGCTTATGAAAAATTGAATTAAATTATTTAGTAGGTATGTTTATAATACTGATGTATTCAGTTATGTACCTATTAAGATCAGTTCAGTACTAAGTTATTTAAAAATATTAGGTATGAAACAGCTTATCGATCTAAATCCCTAAATAAACTTGCCCATACGTACTCCAACCATTGGGTTTGGTGCTCAGCTTACGCTTTTACACCTTCTGAACTCTCCAGTATACAAAATCATAGATTTGTAATGCACGCGAAGCATTCCCGCGAGCTTCTCCAAGGCACATTAACATATTGCCGTATTCACGAGCACTATAAACGTACGCATTAGGCATTATTAAAACAAAACAAGAACCACAAAACGTAACAACAAGTAGTAATAACAGCAAAAATTTAATAAACAAAACGTTTGAATTATCGCTCGATGCGCACGTCAATAAAGAAGTCTCAAAAACTTATTTCGGTGTGGCATCACCGCACATGTTGCACGGCGTTGCTAAACCGAAATTAGCCTTGAATAAAACTATTATTTACGGATTTTATCGCGTTTAATTACTTTAATTTATTTTTATTATTATCCCGACGCTTCGGGTGCTTTACAGCACCCATGGTCACGGGGGGGACTGAGATGTTTGACGTCCCAATGTCATTATTAGCCCGGCTACCTTTAGTTTTTGAATATTAATTTTTGGTCCGATTTACGCAAAACGAACTTACAGTATCTTGAAGTCTTGCAGTGGTATGCTTGGGTTTGGGTTTAATTTTGTTAATTATAGGATCCCAAGCAGATGGCAGCACCCAACCATCTTCTCTATTGAAATTAGGATGTTTTTTAATTTCCATAGCCTCAGGTATCATCCTTGATAGGAATCGGTGTTCTTTTGCGAGGACTTGTGGTTTATCAAATCTGATGTAATGGTGGGGACGATCCTGAACATGTTCACAGACTGCAGACTTCCCGGAGCGTCGGTGCTTCACGTCTGCTATATATTCTTTCACGAGGGTTTTTATGGATCTTTTTGTTTGACCTATGTAAGAGAGACCACATTCACAATCTAACTTGTACACTCCTGCATCTTGTAGAGGGATATTACACTTGACGGATGGTAAAAATTGACTAATCCTCTTCGGCGGCTTGTAGTATGTTTTAATGGAAGCTCGCTTCAAGATGTAGCCAACCTTGTCTGTGACTCCTCTGACGTATGGTAGTACAGCAGGCACACGCTCGACTGTGGCTGGCTTCACTCGGTCACTGTGACGTAGGTGCGGGATCCGAAGCTTGTTGTCTTGCAACACTTGCTTGACATGCTGAAGTTCGGCAGCCAGATGTTTTCTGTCACAGATCCCTCGTGCTCTCTAAAACAAAGATTTGCCCACGGTAGCTAACTGTGAAGGATGATGGTGAGATTCACCATTTAAATAACGGTTGGTATGAGTCTTTTTTCTATACCCAGTGTGACCAATAGTGTTATCGGGATTTCGAATGACTAAAACATCTAGGAAAGCTAAAGAATTATTTGCCTCTAACTCCATTGTGAATTGTATTTTGGAGTTTATAGAGTTAAGGTGCTCTAAAAATGCAGTTACTTTGTCAGATGGTAAAATTATGAAAGTGTCATCTACGTACCGCTTGTAGAATCTTGGATTTACTGGAGCAGTAAGAAGGGCTTTCTCCTCGAAGTCCTCCATAAATATGTCGGCGACTATGGAAGATACAGGTGAGCCCATCGCCACACCATCTACTTGCTTGTAGAACTCTTCCTTCCACAATAGATAGCCAGGTGTGATGGTGTTTAAATAATACTGCACATTCAGTAGGCATGTTTTTATCTTCTAGCTTCCTAGTTACAATTGAGATGCAGTCCTCAAAGGGTAGGCATGTGAATAGTGACTGAACATCAAAACTGACCATAGTTTCATTGTCAGCGAGATTGTAGATTGTAGGTCTTTTATCTCACTAACAAAATGGTATGAATCCTTTGTGTGTGCTCTGGTATGTCCTCTCAGTGGTGCCAGTATTTTTGCCAAGTGTTGTGCTAGCTTATAAGTTGGTGAATCGATCTGGCTCACTATAGGACGTAGTGGAGCGTTTGGTTTGTGTATCTTCGGCAACCCATACAACCTCGGTGGTTTGGTACAGGATGGTATTAGCGAAGTCACGTCGAGATTTAATTTTTCGGAGTATTTCTTTATTAAATCGCTAGTTGCTTTAAGCGTGTTAGTTGTGGGGTCTATTTTGACCTTTTTATATGTACTTTCATCCGATAAAAGCTGTAGTATTTTAAAACTATACTCTGACGTGTCCATAATTACCGTAGCGTTTCCTTTATCCGCGCGGAGAATCGTTAGCTCTGGTCTGTTTCGTAAGTTAATCAACGCTGTAAATTCGTCTTTAGGAAGGTTTGGTTTCGGCACTGTACTACGACGTAACAAGGACGAAATATCTTGACGTATAGCCTCCAAATCTTCCTTACCGATATTATTCTTAAACAGACAATTCTCAACACTGCAGATAATTTCTTCGTACGGGATTTTTCGCGGTGTTAATGCGAAGTTCATTCCCTTCGCTAACACCTTTATTGTCGGTTCGTCCCATAGAGATAATAATACCTATGGAGGCGCCGTATTCTACTATAGAAATAGTAGTTATACAAATATCTATAACATCGACACACACTTGCCAAAAATACTTTTGTTTCTTTTTAACAAAGCAGTAGCTTCATTAGAAAAGGGAGACAACAACAGTTTGTCAGTTGATTATTTTGACAACACTTTCGAGTGACGTCATTAGCTCTTCCATGCGTGACTGCGTCGCCATGTTAAGTGCTGAGTTTTGTGGTAGATCTGCTGTCAAACTGTTGAATGCTAAAAGTTTTTTTGTTGTGTAGTGCAGTGCCTTCATCTTATCTTATAGTAGGTGTATCTTCTATTTATATTTTATAATGTTACTAGATAACCACCTAAAGATTTGATTGTAACTCTTAATTGAGAGGCATTTCTGAGTTTTTGCAAAACTGCCGTACGGCAATTGATTTTTAAATTAAAATAATTTTGTGAAGCATAATTAAATCACGTCACGTCGTATTATAAATAATAATAATAATATAGTATATATATATATATATATATATATATATATATATATATATGTATATTATAGTATATATAATATTTGTGATGAATTATGTGCAGATAAATTAATAATAAACATGTATTGATTTTTAAAACAGTTTATTTTATTTTTACTCAACTAATCATTACTATTTTACATTACTAGTATGAGATCTGGGATCACCATCCCAGTAATACTGTAAACACAAAAGAAGGATTTAATTTCCATCTACACAAAAGCCATAAATCTGTCGGTCACATTTATTCGCCAGATAAGTTATTTGAAGATTGAAAATTCAGCCCTGTATCTATGTAAATACCTATAAAATAAAGTAAATTAAGCAACAAATCCAATTATATAAAATGAGAAAAAAATCATATTAGTTAAAATATCGATATCAGCTGCGCATATTGCAGAGTTACAACCCTATAAAAGGCGGCCATTTTATGTGCTAGATTTTTGTAGGTAGTCACGCTAATTTTATTATGCTTAGTTACCTACCTAAAATTAGCGTGACTACCTACAAAAATCTAGCACATAAAATGGCCGCCTTTTATAGGGTTGTAACTCTGCAATATGCGCGGCCAAGTATTCTAACCATGCTTTTTTCTTCTTCTTTACAGCTTATCGCACTTCATCATTCTACCATGCATCTCTTCTTTTACTACTACCTCTTTTTGTCGTTCCACATACTTCTTCTGCTACACTTACCATTCCATCCCTAAGGTTCTGCCATGTTCTTTCCACACATTCTTTTCTGCCATCGATGGTGTCAAGCTTTTCGGCTACCCTCGTGTGATATTTGTCCTTAGTATCCGCTTCCTGAAGCTTCCAGCTTCGGATGCGACATACCGACTGTGGTTCTGTTACTGCCGTCCGGTAGCGCCAACCCGCGAACAAACCCCTAAATCTAGTAATTACTAGATAGTGGTTCGTTCCCAGGTCAGCACCTCTGAACACTCGTGTATAAATCACCTGTTTCCGCAGTCGGTCATCCACCAGGAACAAATCAATCATACTTCACTCATTCTTTCTTTCTCTAGTGTACATATGGATTTTCCTGTGATTAAACATAGTGTTTGTCGCAAGAAGACCCTTTTCCTTGCATACAGCCATATAAGCTTGCCAGCATCATTAACCCTTTTATCGCCAAACTTTCCGAGCAACGACTCGTACCTTGGTCGAGCGATACCTACCCATCCATTCAAATCACCACATACAACAGTTCTTTCATTTCCCTTAACCAAATCTAGAACCTCCCTTACATTCTCCCAAAACTCCTCCAGCTCAGCCCTGGACGACAAAGCTACCGGCGCATATATAACAGCCAAAAGGAATAACTTCATCAGTCCCAGTTTAAAGCGAACCCAGAGAAGTCTTGAGTTCACAACCTTATATTCAGTCATCGACAAGATCGACCAACCGGAACGACAACAGCACCCCCACTCCCTGGCAGGCGTACTCGCTTTCCGGGACTCCGGACCATATAGTTAACGTCCCGCCAGGGAGCTCTTCAGTACCTCTGCCTTTCCGTTTGATCTCCGACATACACACGACATCTTATTCTCTTTCTTTCATTATTTCGACCAACTCATTCGTCTTATCTCTCATGCTCCCTCTAACATTCCACGTGCCAACTCTGCACTCTGTCCCCCACCTTCCGCCGTGTCGGGCTGTGCGTGACGGGTGGCGGTCCCCATCGCCACTTTGCGCGCTGCATTCCACACAAACTGGGACGAGCTGGTGTGCGTCGCTCTGGGGGGACGCCCTAACCCTCGTTTGCATGGGTGCGCAGCTGTGTAGAATTGCAGCCCTGAAAAGCGCTGGCAGGGGTCGCGACGAGCACGCTTCTACAATGATCCCCGGAGAGAAATGAAACTACTTTTTGATGTGCAGATAAATGGAGTATGGAGTAGTTTTTTAGGGCAACCCTGCCTATATTTATATGTCCGGCTACGTCCTTAGTTTACCAAAAGTAACAATTTTTATTTACCCAGCCAATTACAATTCATACATTTTGACCAATAAAGATTAATCAAAAGTATTATGTACAACTATTATGTACGATCCATTTGCCGGCGTGAGACTCGTGTATAGCTTCTCGTGGCTGCGTTGCTGGATGAGGCTATAAAAGTAGTGCAGACCGGCGAGCACGCGTAATCGGCGAGCGTTGGCAGCGTGGGACAGATCTCCGGAACAGCAAGAATAAGCGAAGCTGCGGCGTTGAATAAACGGCTCGAAAGTAATCGACGGATGCAAAATGCGGTCTGAAGACGATGCGGCGCTGATGATATTTGCGGCTGTTTTTTGTTTCTATATTAGAACGTTAAATATATACGTCAAATGCAGCTCGCAGTATCTCAGTAGCCGGGGTAATTAAGAAATAAATGTTTTCTTCAGACTTTCGCCTTCTGTGTTATTGTAGCAGCAGGGTATATATTATTTATTTCTTTTAGGGTTGATTATCCTGGCTGCTACACTGTTAAATAAAAAAATTAAGTAATAAAAAGCATTAAATGATACACAAAAGTCGCCAAAAAATCCGAAAATTAAATGTGGTGCGAGATGATAATTAAAAAAAGGGAGACATTCGATATTCATAAGTAACCTAACAAAAATAGTAAGATAAGTTTTAAAATTTCTTGAAAAAAGTTTCTGACTTGGCCCAGGCAATCAATTTTAATATTCCCCGCATAATAACAATCCCCTAAATATCTCCAACCAATTTTAAATTCCCCGTAATTTGGGGGATTCCCCACACGTTGGCAACGCTGAACACGTGTAAATTGCGAGGTGACACGAGTCGATCGGGAGGCGGCTGCACGTGTCTGAAAGGGAAGGGTAGAGTGAGCGTGAATACAGTAATACTTGTTGCATTGTTTCACACTGAACAGATAAAAAGAGTTCAGCGTCCGCGCATTTTTGACCCCATAATCAGCTGACTTCAGGTTTAATTTTCTTTGCTGGTTTATGTTTGGGTATTTTCATAATTTTTTTTATAAAATTATTGTTCCATTTTGCTGTTCTAACACGATAGAGTGTGAATAAAGCTAATTAAACTTTATAAAAAAGAATGTTGTTATTTTTCACCGGGATCGATTTTATTTTCGTCATTTCATTTGCTGTTCCGCGTAAATATGCCCGTTGTCGCATCCAAAAAATATTTCATATTCCTTTCGCAAAAAATCTCGGGAATCACGCTCCTATCGTGCGTATATGTGGAAAATATAACGAATTTTCAAAAACCATACCTTGCATTGACATATTTAACGACTCTTGTTTAAGAGCAAAAAGCAATGTTTTTGCATGTAAAATATTTTAGTTTATTTTGTAAATTCTAGAGACGCTAGTGGTACTTTGTTACACGGTATCATCAGCGCATCGTAAGGGCAAACTAAAATCAGTTCAGATAACGTATCAAGGTGTTTTATTTACCCGTTACGTTATCCCTAGCTTTGCTAGTAATCTTCTCTCTTTTTTATTCGATAAGCTCGTAATGAAACAAGATTTATCGAAATGTTTTGAACAAAGTGTTGTGTTTGCTATGACTTTTTTAACGTCTGGAAAAAAATAGCGTGTAACAGGTGAACGGAGTAGAAGCTTATGGCACTGATATTTTACGATATTTTTTATTCTATGAAGAGATAGCGCGCTATATTATGGTGCTATGTCCTATATTAACCACCTCTTTAATGTCCATTCACAGGTTCACAGGTGCAAATGCCACTCGCGCTCCCATTTAAGTCACCTGCTTATTAGCTACGGCGTTTCCGCGTGTGTATCAGTCGCCCGACTTGATCCGAGAACATTATAATAATAATAATAATAATAATAATATTCCACAACTATCACACAACGCCATCTAGTCCCAAGCTAAGCAGAACTTGTGTTATGGGTACTAGACAACTGATAAACATACTTATATATTTCTAAATACATAAATATTATAGATAAATTACACCCAGACACAGAACAAATGATCGTGCTCATCACACAAACAATTGTCCTGGGTGGGAATCGAACCCACGACCTCCGGCATAGCAGTCAGGGTCACTAACCACTAGACCAACAGGCCAGTCTATATTTTTACTCCTAACTAGTCTTTTCTCCCAGCAGAGTCTTGTCCTTTGACATGCACGATAATGATGTTGATTTTTAAAATTGAGAAATCACTATAGTCTATAGTACTCATAAATCACTGAGAACTCCTCTAATAGTCTGTGAGTCTGTTGCATAGAAAGTAGACCTCTTCTAGCAGGTTTTGGCTTGAACTTTGACATCGTCGAATTGTCGCTTGAATAATTGTTTAAAGTGGATTTTGATACGTAAAATTGACGCGATTTTGTGAAATAAGTGTTTGCGCGTGTGAACTATTAGACAAAACTACGAAACAAGTGCTTTGATGTTGATATAAACCTCAAGTTATTTTGATCGCTTGGGCGCCTTATGAAATTAAGTAGCTATCGTCATCAACTGTCCCCAGGGTTGAGCTGTCCTCCCCCCAAAAAATCCCTCAAAAGCGTTGCAATATGATGCATCAACATATTGTAAAAAAAATTATAAAAACGAAGATTCTGAAAGAAATTATGAGCTCAGAAAGGCTAGAACCCAGAGCTATAAAGCCAGTGAAATAAATAAAAAACCTCAACTATCAAAGATAATACAGTAGACAGAGAAACCTATAGACTAATAATCGGCGTAGCCTCGAGTGAGAAAGGACGATAACGAATTTTTAGCTTATACAATAATCTTTAAGACTTTTAAACACATTTAGATAAAAATTTTAATTGTTCTAAGAACTGGACTGAACAAGATTCACCAATTTTATGCTCACAAAATACTTTTTTCTCACTTAAACCAACTAGTAAACTCCTTAAATCGCTACGCTTTCAAAGTTGTTTAGCAAACTGTAGAGTTTGCTAAACAAAAAAACCGGCGCGGTGAAAGGGACAAACAATCACACCGCTCTATCTCTTTTGTATGCAAGACGTATGCATAAATCTATCTTTTTCGTGTGCGAATGCGAAAGAAGGCGTCAATTTGTCTATAGGTTTCTCTGTCTACGGATAATACAATATTCTACTAGTTTTAGCGTAGACAGAGAAACCTATAGACAAATTGACGCCTTCTTTCGGATTCGCACACGAAAAAGATAGATTTCTGCATACGTCTTCATAGAAATGAGATAGAGCGGTGTGATTGTTTGTCCCTTTCACCGCGCCGTTTTTTTTTTGTTTAGCAAACTCTACAGCTTGCTAAGCAACTTTGAAAGCGTAGCAATTTAAGGAGTTTACAAGTTGGTTTAAGTGAGAAAAAAGTGTTTTGTGAGCTTAAAGTTGGTGAATCTTGTTCCGTTCAGTTCTTAGAACAATTAAAATTTTATTTAAATGTGTTTAAAAGTAATAAGGATTATTGTATAACCTAAAAATTCGATATCGTCCTTTCTCACTCGATGCCACGCCGATCATTAGTCTATAGGTTTCTCTGTCTACGAGTTTTAGTGGTAGAGTCTAGCTTACTACCACAGTCTTATATGATATGATACTTACGTATTGCTTACTACATATTTATTTATCTATGGTAGAGTCGTAGACCACAGATCACTGTCGTAGACAGAGAATCTCTCTGTCTACCGGTAGAGTACCCCAGAATCATAGATTACTGTATTTATACTAAAGACCAGAGACCCAGATTACATTTACCCTGACGGGTAGAGTACCTTCCAAAAAGAGAAAAGGTGAGGTTACATATTTCTGTTTTATTTTTTTATAATATTTTGAATTAATATTAACGTTTATAATTTTAAGTTTTACAACATCATCAAGAAAATTTTAACGTATTTGAAGTTTCATAATAGAATTACTTTACCAAAACTCTCATGCAGCAGACGACATATTACATAATGATGTCTTGTTTTTCATTCGCAGAATTCAATCAATTACGATGTCGGAGACACCAGGTCGCCCTATGAAATTCCCTTACACGTTTTCAGCGAAAGTAGCACAATTCCCGCTGAAATTTTACATCCAGAATCAATGGATCTGGCGTTACTGGTTCATTAGTTTCGGCGTGTGTCTTCCAGTTTTCTACAAGATTCACAAAATGGGTAAATTATTATTGTTAATATTAATACAGTTAATACATTGAAACGGTTGAATGCTACCAATGAATGGTCATATAATTTTACTATCATTGTACAGTGGATATTCACTTTATTACACCAGACACTGTTTGTTTACAAGTAGATAATAATTTATAGTGCTATTCGGGGTTAACGATTAGGTCTAAACAATACCATCCATTTAAACGTAAATGACCAAGAAAATTTGACTAAAATGCTTTTAGTAATTGTCAAATTATTTGAAATGCCTGCCACAATCTGTTGTTAAATAAATAGGAATATCCTGCCACTAGTAGTAAGTTAGGAAATAATGCTTTTCTGGAGCAAGTTATAAAGTATAAATTTTTTTTAATTTTGAATCTATATATACATAATGGAGATGTACTGAATATGGGTTTCACCGAATACAAATACTCGGCCGTTCAGTATAACTTTTACAGAACTGAATATTTGACCGAACATTATTCAACAGGATCACCTCGGTACCTAACCAATTTATGTTGAAACTTGTTACCACAAACCGTGCAGGATTAGTGCCAGACCCTGCCCCTCGCTCCCCCACCACACCTGACATATTATTGCATCATCTAGTATCGAGCAAATTGCCGGCACATGCTTATGTTTTGACTATTTTTGTGAGAAAAAAGTATATCGTTGTATTATTCCAAGTGAAAATTGATAATTATATGCTAGAAATGAGTGGCAGGGGATCTACTATTTGGACTTAATTTAGAGAAACTGACTACCAAAGTAAAGTGATGATTAATGTAATGTTTCTTTGTTTGATTTGATACTTTCAACAATAAAATTATGAAAGAAATGGCATTACTCAATTCATACATTTCAATACAGCGGACACTGAGTACCACTGTAACGAATTTTTGGTGATTTAGCCGAATATTCAGCAGAATACTAATATTCAGTAAAGCTGTTGAATATGCCAAATATCATATGTGAATCAAATATTCTGCCTAGCTCTATATAAATAAATTAATGCATCCATCTGTGATAAAAAAATAATTTCCTTTTATTAAGCTGAGGGGGTTGTTTGCATGCCATTTTTGTCTCTCTGGGCTAATCTGGAATAGCTGAACCAAAAATACAATGCAACTCAAATGAGCAAATGCTGAAAAAATTAGAGATCTTTGTGTCAGTTTTATCAGTTGTGTTGTTCTTGATGATCATCTTGAATCTAAATAACTCCACCTAATCACTAGAGAACAGTGAAAACTAGATTCGCAATGAATATTCAGCAATTATTCGGTATTTGGCCTATTCGGCTACTATTTTCCTATTAAGGTGAATACGCAATATCTAGATACTATTTGACCGAATAAGGAATACTTAAATACAATGTTTTCTTGTAGTGAGATAATGGTAAAATTAAAATATTTAATTAATTATTTTATAAAGATACCTATTAAAGTAGATGATTATGGTGCAGAGAGAAATTTTGGATTTTGGCAGTAGTTTACTAATTTTCTTCTCATAGACAAACCTAGCTTCCAAGAATAGACCCTCTGAATAAAAAATACTTCCTTCCAGGCCGAATACTTTTGCCTAATATTCAGCCAGGAAGCTCGCAGAATATGCAGTATTAGGCATGTGGCCTAACACACTATTCGTTGCAGGTCTAATAAAAACTAATGTTATGCCACAAGTTAATAGGATTTTAGTTTTTTTTTTTAATGAATATGAATTTATCCAGAATTAACATTTATTATATATTTATTATACATATATTATTGTAGTACTACTAAATTAGGTATTGCAAATTACTTCTATGTTAAGGTTGCACCACCTCAAAATCACATACATTTATATTATATTAAGTGTCTAGTCTGCAAACAGTGGTTGTTAAATAAAAAGGAATTAGTGTAACAAATAACTTTTGGCAGAAATGGCATTATGTTTTAATTCAATAATTATTTATTGGCCGTTGGTAGACTAAACTTAGACTATACAATAAGTAAAATAACTTTTTGAACTTCACTATTGTTTTTTCTTTCCAGCCAACTCACCCGAGAATGTCAGCAAATGGGCTGAAATAAGAAGGAAGGAAGCTGCTGAACACCATCATTAACTCTTAGAAGCTTGTATTTTGGATGTAAATCATTACTATTTATGTTGTAAGGAATAAAATCATGTTTTAGTCACTTTGTTTTTTTGATACCCTTTTGCACATTAGCAACATAATATTCTTTATACTATTATCAGCCAGTGCTAGGCTACTTACTTATTAATTCTATGTATAAAAAGTACATTATTATTTTGTCTTGGTATAAAACGGTGGAAGACGTACCAATTATGGTGAAAACCCACGCACATGTTAATGGTTGCAATGCTATGGGCTTTGTTCATACTCTACTCCCATTAGCCATTTGCGTGCCTCATCGTCATCATCATTACAGCCCTTCAAAAGTCTACTGCTGAACATAGGCCTCCCCAAGTAATGCCACAAAGCACAGGCCTGAGCCACCTGCATCCATCGACTACCTGCATGTCTTACCAAGTCGTCACTCCATCTAGTGGGGGGTCGCCCTACACTACGCCTACCGGTACGAGGCTGCCACTCGAGAACCTTTCTTCCCCATCGATTATCGGTTCTTCGAGCTATTTGGCCTGCCCATTGCCACTTCAGCTTACTAACCCATTGGGCTATATGGGTCATTCTGGTTTTACTGTGGATATCCTCATTTCTACTAATACTGAGAGAGATATACAAGAAAAGTACAGCATGCATACAGTTTGAAAAGAAAGAACCATTTAGCATACAAAAAGGTCAGGACAGGGCGACCCGCTATCCCCAAAACTTTTTTCTGCGACCCTTGAGATGATATTTAGAAGACTAAATTGGGACAGATATGGAATCAGTATCGATGGAACTTGGTTAACACATTTAAGATTTGCAGACGACATTGTTCTCTTTGCAAAAACCCCACATGAACTGAATGTCATGACTGGTCGTGACAAATGACCTGGCGTTAGAAAGTCACACGGTAGGATCGAAAATGAACATGGAGAAAACGAAAGTAATGACCAACAGACCTAAGAATGAAAACATCAAGGATGGCCAAAGTGAGATAGAATATGTTGATGAATACATCTATCTTGGCCAAATGATCTCACCCACAGACAACATGGAAAAAGAAATCAACAGGAGAGTAGCAAATGGATGGAAAAGATATTGGAGCATGAAGGAAATAATGAAAGATAAAGAACTGCACATATCCATTAAATCTAAAGTGTTCAACACATGCATTCTTCCTGTATTGATGTACGGATGTCAAACATGGGCTTCTACTAAGTTAAACAGTAGGAAATTAAACATATGCCAGCATTCGATGGAGCGAAGCATGATGGGAATCAGGAAAAAGGTTCGAGTCGAGTCAGGTTAGAAGACATTAGGAAAAACACAAAGGTTCGGGACATAGCAACAAAAGTCAGGAAATTAAAGTGGAAATGGGCTGGGCATATGAGTAGAGGGAAGGAAAAGTGGAGCAGGAAGGTCACAGAATGGTACCCCAGGCATGGCATAAGAAAGAGGGGGACACCCCGCCAAAGATGGGAGGACGACCTGGTCAATTTCACGGGTGTGTCTTGGAGCCGGGTTGCCAAGGATAGAAACGAATGGAAAAGGTTGGAGGAGGCTTTTGCCGATTGGCAATCAGCAGAAGACAATCTAGATTTTATATGACTTAGATATTAAGAAATTGTATTACATACTGTTGAATAAATGGCTTTATTATTATCCTCATTTCTGAGTCTATCACGCAGAGAAACTCCTAGCATAGCCCTCTCCATAGCTCAAATCACATCAATGAACATCTGAATAATCTGTAATTTTGCAAACATATACAAGTATGATGACAATACATTTTAATTCCATAACTATGACTTGATCACATGCTCATGATGGCATGATCTCCCATATTATTCGGTGTAGCCAAATTTTAAGCTTAAGTTGCAATATATAAATAATAATATACCGTTCTTGCATTTTTGAAAATACGAGCCGGCTTCTACTGTTATTTGAAATTATCCCAAATTTAATGTGATTTATTGGCAACAACGTTTTTGCCTACCGATCGATCCTTATGAATATTTGCGTGCACAGTAAAATCAGTTTTAAAATATAAAAAGGATCTATATCTAGAGCCTATATCACTTATTCCAAACCTTATCTGGGCCGGTTATTGCAACATACAGGATTATACAATATCTTTGGGATGGTCGCTCTTGTACACCGGGCTCTATCTACTTTTTCTATTCTGTTGAGCGTAACGCAAAACTTAACTTGATTACAAATTACACATAAGCTTTAGTGACGTTTAATACAATTCTGTATCCTACTTTTTCTATGGAAAGCGTTTGACCAGCTGTAGTACATAGTTAAAATAGATATGAAATGCGTATGAAAGCTGATCAAAACATAATTTTAGCTTTTCTCAGACTTGAACTGCTCTATTGCAATGTGTTTAGTTATAGGATATAGTACTAAAATAAAAGAACGATTATTTTTATAGTTTTATTCACTACAATATAAATTATTACAAAACTTTTAAATTACTCAATAAATATTCGCAGACAAAAAAATTATTATAACCTCAAAGAACTGCAGGAATGCAATTTGATCGCAGCTTTGACGAAATATCCCTTGTGACGTAATATAATTAAATTGAAAATTACATTGACAACCTACAATTATAAATTATAAGTCAATCTAAATGAAGTCGTGTCTCTGATTTAAATCAACTATCCATTGATTATGGTGTGAATGGGGCCGTACTGATATGTACTAGAGATCTGTTTAGAACAGTTTCGACTTTTAATTGCAGCTGGATTTAAAGGTTAGTTTATCTTTAGGAGAGTTCTGATTAGTTATGAAACAGTCTGTTCTATATGGATATAACTCCTTTTTCTAGCTACCCGGTAGTAACAGGATCATGTATAATCAATCGATACTCATATTAATTAGTTTAAAATAAAATAAGTAATAGTCGCATAAAACAAAACAACCATAATGCATATTTCCAAATTATTGTAAGTTGAGCGAGAAATGTCTTAAATATTTTGTTTAACAAAAGAAACTTACAATAACATTCTTTAATATAATACAGAAATCTCGGCTTGTATAATAACGTAAATCCAAGTTTTAAGATTAAAAATGCAACATTAAATAGAACTGATGTATCGCGATAGGTCGAAATGAAACTGTTGCTTGTCTATTTCGGCTTAAAGGGCTTAGTTTATAATCCATCTGCAAAAACAGGTATGCTCATATGAGACTGCCTAAAGCGACTAAACTACCTAAATTTGCAGGGCATTCCTAATAACATTTTACCGTCATAAGTAAATAGGGAACAACATCTACGTTTATTCTGATTTTTTTCTGATTAGTCATTGAACTCATATGCAACGAGTTTAGAAAATAATACATTTGGAGCCATTAACTGATGATTTGAATATTTTATTCTACAATACTGTAACATGCGTTGTTGGATAAGAACACTAGAAATAATAGACGATACACATTCCTACACTTGTAACACGATTTCAGAAAATATAAATGCACCCTTATGACTGCAGATATAACCGTTATTCTCATGTATAGTGTTAAACAGTACATGATTATAGAAGTCTTCGTTTGTTTATTATTTAAGTCAGGAGAGTATCTCAAGCTTGTGTTTCAAAGTTATATTTATCATATCATACATGGTTTCCATTAAGTCGGTCACATTATAAATAATTTATCAATTTACAACAAGGCGACAGTTTTTCATTAACAGAATGTATTAATGAACAACTACAAGACGTGATAAATTTCCTTTATAAAGAACAAAATAATTTATGAAAAGCATCTATCCAGTCTAATACTGTTTCAATCATTGTACATAATATAATAATTTGCTTGAGCATAATTCTAAAACACTGGTGAAAGAAATCATAAAATGATTAATATTAAATATATACAGATTAAAAACTAAAACACTTTCACAAACTATTTAATCTATAATATGCAACACACTGGATATTTTAAATTACAAACAAATATTTTATACAATGGCAAAGTTGTAAGGAACATGTTATTATATATATTTCACATATGTAAAAGGCATAATGCCTTTTACATATGTAAAAATATTTAATGTAAGAAATACACAAATACAATATGTTTATAGATGCATTTACATTTATACACAATACTATTTGTTTTATTTTATAAAAAATACCTTACAGTTTCTTCTGTACTATAAATCTGAACGCTCCACAAATCTAAACGGGGGGTAAATTTTTGGAGTTCGGATTAAAGAAGTGCTGCTGTAATAGGTATCGTCTGGTAAAAATAGATCAGAGGATTTAGCAAAAAATTTCGTTTTATCTGTCTAAATTCTACTTAATAACTATTGCATCTAGGTGTTTTATAATGTATTGTATGTAATTCTTACACAAACTAACATTTTCTCACAAGCAGCCTATCTGTTACGGGGAATTGACTTTTGGACTTGCTTCTCTCAACAGGCACTTCAACTGCAATGGCAAGTGTAAATACACCCCATCAGAGTATTACTTGTATCCTAAACTTATTTAATTTTGACATTTAATATATACAGCCTTATATTTAATGGAATATTTAAGCTCCTTATTACACAAGTGGTTCACTTTGGTTATATTTTTCACACATGTCGCTAATTGCTTTCGAATTTATTATGTAAGTATACAAAATATAAGAAATGAAAAGATTCGATTTAATTTTATTACAAATCAGTAAAGAATCCGTTATTCTCTTTTTTAGCATTTTATATATGTTTACTTTTAAATGTATTGCATGCAATATACATTAATGTCTACAATGTGTTATACAATGTGTGCTGTGCAGTACAACGCCTAAGTCGTATTATTTTCAAAATATTTAGGTATTAGTTGTTAAGTAAGTCAACAAAGTATGGTAATCTAAATTTTTCCTTCAACTGCAACTTTTTTCACGAAAACCAATACAAATTCAATTTTAATAAAATGAAAGTAATTCCTCTTTTCCATGAAATTCTATTTCAAGCTGTGGATTTAAAAAAAAACAATACCGTTGAAATAACATTTTTGAAATTTGAAGGTGATTGAATTTTTCAAATACTAATTAAATATATTAGTTATTATTGAAATAAAAAAATATTGTACTTTCCATAAGAAAGCTTTAATCATTATTGGAAGTAAGCAATACATTAGGCCTTTTCTATTTGCCCGCAAAAGAAAAGGAATAACGATGGAAAAGGACAAAACACTATTTTAGTTACAATAATTTTTGCATAGTTGTATACACTTTACTGACTTCTAAACTTCTGAACAATGTTTTGAATATAATATGGAAAATGAAGTAAAAGTAAATTAATTATTTATCATAACAAACCACTTTACTTCAAAATTTCCTCACGAAACACAAAACAAAAACGAAAAAGCAAACAACTACAAAACATATAAAATCACAGTACTCCAGAATAAATATGCGGTATTGTATAATATATAAATTAGAATTATTAATAGATATTAAGATTATAAAGAATTCACAGTAACAAAATGCTAAAAATTAATTTAGTTAAAAAAATGAACACTACTACAGTATTGCAAAATATTATAAGTCTTGCAATTGAAACAAATCAAACCTCAATTTATCATGTTTCAATTTATTAATTAACGGTATTTCAATCTGTTAACACCTCCTACATTGTAAAGCACTGATCACTAGCCTCAGTAAAAAATGTAGTCCGAGAGGTGAGGGAATGATTGATGTCATTTCAGCTTGGATCTTTTAGATTTGGGACCTTCATCATCACCATTCTCGTTCTTGCGTTTGCTTGCTTCTTGTTCATTTTCAAGGTTCGCTTCAGGCAGAGGAGGGAGGTCTAACTCAGCGCAGCGCTTCGCGACGTACTTTTCTAGTCGGTAGCCCGCTCTGAAAAGATAATCGTGGTTATGTACAATTTGTAACCTACCTATCTTGAAATTAACATAGTACATACAGAAAAAAAAACAATCAGCATAATTGCCTTCTGCATATTGAAATGTGTTCCATATCCCATAAATTCCATATCCATTAGAAACTATTATAAAACTAGTACCTATATAATCTGAGCTGAAAAGGTAATTAGATAAAAAAATATGTTGACTATAATTTCTTATACTGAATGATATTTTTTACCATCTGGGAAAAATAGTGTGTAACATGTGAACGGAGTAGAAGCCTATGGCACTAATATATTACAAGAAATAAAAACTGGGTAACTGGCTTTGCTCGGTTTTTTTGGAAATTATATTTTAGATACAAATTACATACTGATGAAATATGAATATTTTTCGTGCTTTTAAAAAAAATACTAAAAAAGGGCTCCAAGTAATAAATTTTCTCACCAAAGAAGGGAACTTTAAAATATAGTAAAATTAGTCGGATGGAGGACATCTGGACTCGAACCGGGGTCCCACGACTTCGGAACTGTTAGATATCTCGTTTGTGCTATTCTAACCTTACACATATAGCAAAATTTACCTTTGTATTCTAATAATATTGTAGCAGTTTATCATTGCTTGAAATAACGGATAAAACGACATTTTCTAAAAATGAATCCTAGCTAGATCAATTTATTGCCTCTGAAACCCACTGCACACTAAATTAAAATCGTTGGAGCCGTTTCTGAGATTCCGATTATATGTATATATCTTACTTCCGCTCTATCTATTAAACACTAAACCTTGCAAACTCGTTATTTCAACCTTGCTGTCGTTAGATGGCGTTCACGTTGATTGTGTAAATATGCGTGCATCATTCGAGGTCATTTGGCTCTTGTAGTCCACTTAATTAACATATTTATTCAGAATGGCTCATTTATCATATAAAATAAGAATCAAATAAACATAAGGTACAATAGGCAGTCTTATGACCCTGAAGGAGATTTCTTTTAGACAAGCTTTGAGGCAAAGTATGTGTGTATGACTGTGTGGTATGACTGCCACGTTAGTGGTCGTAAAAGGCGATTGGTGATCGAAGGTTCGAATCCCGGGTCAGTCAGTTATTGAATTTTTGTGTCAAGAAATTCTCAATTGCAGCCCCAAATAAGGAAGTTGGCGACCCCGTGCCTCCGAAAACATGTAAAGCAGTTGGTCCTGCCGTCCCATCTTACTACATGAGTGAGGGAACAGAGTGCATGCACCCGTGCCAGCGCATACACTGGCACAACGATCCTGTTAGATGCCAGAAGGCTAGTCCCCATTGAGACTTGCCGATGTGAAGAACATTATTATAGAATGGTTGGAGGTTTTAAAGCCATGATGGCTCAGATGGTTAGCGCTTGCTGTAACTTACACAGTACGTGAGCAACCCGGATTCGTATTCCAATGAAATTGTTAATTGCAATTTTAAATGCTGATTTACCACGTGCTCGGCGGTGAAGGAAAACATCGTGAGGAAACCTGCAAGTCCGAGAAATAAAAAAAATATGTTGTGAACATGTGAATTCGCCAACACGTATTGAGGCAGCATGGCGGACATTTCCTTGCCCTAATATCCTCTCAAAAATGAGAAGAGGCCTGTGCCCAGCAGTGGGACGCATATAGGCTGTAACTTTAACTTTTAACTTTAGAGAATGTTAGGTGTGACAAAGAAATAATGATGTAGAAATGCTGACCGCTATTATACAGCTGCTGCAAGCTCTACCACGTACAAAGCTTTTGGAGATTTACCAACCTGGCCACTGGGTGTGTGTCCTTGTTGTAAGTGAAGCAGTTAGTGAACACAAGCGCGGCGTCAGCTAGTAATTCACTGTCGCTGGTGTACTCGCCGGCTTCGAACTTTTCTTTGATTGTGCTGAAGTCCATCGGCTCCTCGATCACTTGCAAATAGTCCGGCACCTGAACACAGACATTTGTCAGTCCAGAAACAAGGCAAGGGGAAAGACATTCATGGTTTGAGCGTATTTTTCTTAACATAATTCACTACCCAGTAGATACAAACATATAAAGAGTGGTTCACATTCACCAGTAGAAATATTTCATTTGTAATCATGCATAAAAAATTAACCAAATTACATTTAACAGTTAAAGTCAAGAAAATTTATCAGAACTATGCCCCACAGGTAGGATATTCACCATGGTTTCCACGCTTAGCAGGCTGGTTGATAACCGCAATTTTATTTTTATTACCATAGAGTTCTTTCAGAAAAATGCAGCTGCCCATCTTCTCTCTTCGTCGCCTCTTAGATACCCTTAGGTTAAGATGTGGTAAAGAATTCTCTCACACCACCAAAAGTTACAGCCTATATACGTCCCACTGCTGGGCTCAGGCCTCCCCTCATTTCTGAGAGGGTTTAGGGCAAGGAAGTGTCCGCCGCGCTGCCCAAAAGCGTGTTGACGAACTTCACATGTCATCGAAATATTTTTTTTTCTTATTCCTCAGACATGCAGGTTTCCTCACAATGTTTTCCTTCACCGCCGAGCACGTGGTAAATCAGCACTTAAAATTGCAACTAACAATTTTATTGGTGCCGGCGGGGATCGAACCTGGGTTACTCGCGTTCTGTTATATTTACAGCGAGCGTTAACCACTGAGCTACCACGGCTCTCTACCAAGGCAGGGTAAAATCCTAAACACTTACTAATGTATATGTGATAGAGAAACATTGCAACTATATACCTACCAGACAATCAGTGTGATAAACAATTCAATTTATTTTGACAATTCTGGGCCCTGTGCTGTTTTCATTGTATACTTCAGATGTTACCGTTTGCTTTAAAAATTGTAAATATCATATATATGCAGACGATACTCAAGTCTATACCTCTTTCAAGCCCATAAATACTGGGGAAGCTATACGGGGCCTCAATGAAGATCTCGATAGAGTACTGAAGTGGTGAAAAAAACATTCTCTAGTGTTGAATGCGTCAAAGACGAAGTTTTTAATTTGTGGTACTAAACATCATATAGAAAAAAATAATTATTTCCTTAATCCTTTCCAATACCTTCTTCCAATACCTAATATGTACCTGTTACTTTGTATTTATCAAAAATAATTTAGTGAAAGGTAGAGACTGGCAGACTGGACTCTCATAGGGTATAGAACACAAATTTAAAAAAAAAATACTCGCTCGCATGAAGTTGACCGTCTGAACTCGTTCGGGGCTGGCTGAAAATCAGCGCTGCAATCTTTAGGCTTATGCTGTGACGGTCTCTTACACCACTTTATTTTTTTTATAGAAGAGGGGGCAAACGAGAATGCGGCTCACCTGATGTTAAGTGACTACCGCCGCCCATGATCAACCGCAACACCAAGAGAATTGCAGGTGAGTTGCCGGCCCTTTAGAATGAAGAAAGCTCTTTTCTTGAAGGATAGCACACGATTTTTGTTTTATTATGTATCTGTAATCTGTATACACGTATAATGGACGCACTTATTTTCTTTATTCCATTTCCTTTTTTTATTTGTTAACAAATCACTTGTTTTATTTTTAATTGTAATTTGTCATGTGTGTAGATGTAAGTGTTGGAATAAATTTCTTTATGTTTTATGTCTTACATAGCAGCTTAATGCTGCTGTTCTTAGTACAGCGAGTGTAAAGAATCAGAGGCAATTTTAGTGGAAGTGAGACATTCCATCTTAGACTCAAGGGTGACAATACATCTACATTTTAATTCTTAATCGATGATAAATTTAATGTAGATGATGTTTATGGGCCTAGCATCTATTTACCATCAGGTGGACTCTTTGTCACACTTATTCTATAAAAAAATGTGTAAAGCATACGTCATCTATGGAGACTGGTTCGCAGAAGGGCCAGCTGTCTTTGTGCTTGAGGATGTCTCGCAGCAAGGTCTCCAGCGCATCCGTGTGCAGTTGAACTTCATGTCGACCGCCCTTCTTTCTGGAGGAGCTTCGTTCCTCTGAATAGAATTGATAACGTTATAGTAGTCTAAAATGCTATGATCAATAAGACCCAAAATATTATAAGGTCGAAGTGTCCATGCCAACGCCACACACATTCCAATTTATATAATTAATACATAATAACACAGTAAGAGCCAATCATCATAATTTTCACGTTCCCGTAGTTCGGACACATTGACAGAATAACTCGCAGACATATTTCATATCATCATCATCATCATCATTACAGCCCTTCACGTCCACTGCTGAACATAGGCCTCCCCCAAAGTATGCCACAAAGCACGGTCCTGAGCCACCTGCATCCATCGACTTTCTGCATGTCTTACCAGGTCGTCACTCCATCTAGTTGGAGGTCGTTCTACACTTCGTCTACCGGTACGAGGCTGCCACTCGAGAACCTTTTTTTTCCCCAACGGTTGTCGGTTCTTCGAGCTATATGGCCGGCCCATTGCCACTTCAGCTTTCTAATCCGTTGGGCTATGTCGGTCACTCTGGTTCTACTGCGGATATCCTCATTTCTAAGTTTATAACGCAGAGAAACTCCGAGCATAGCCCTCTCCATAGCTCGCTGAACTTTGAGCGTCTTCATACGGCCAGCAGTGAAGGACCACGTCTCAGTTCCATATGTCATCACTGGCAACACGCACTGGTTGTACAACTTAGTTTTCAGGTTTTGAGGTATACCTGACGAGAAGATGTGTCGTAATTTCCCGAACGCTGCCCAGCCGAGTTGAATCCGTCGATTGACCTCTCGGTCGAAGTTGGACTTACCTAGCCGGACTATTTGTCCCAGGTAAGCGTATTCCTCAACAACTTCGAGCTTAGTGCTCCCAACAACTACCGGCATAGGTGTGACATGGACATTAAACATTATCTTTGTTTTGTCCATGTTCATCTTAAGACCTATCCGTTGGAAGGCTCTATTGAGGTCATTGAGCATAGTTCTTAAGTCCTCCATCGATTCTGCCATAAGGACTATATCGTCGGCAAATCGAAGGTGAGTGATGTACTCGCTATTGATGTTAATACCGTATCCTTTCCAGTCCAGTAGCTTGAAAACGTCTTCCAATGCAGCGGTGAAGAGTTTCGGGGAAATAACGTCACCCCGTCTTACACCTCCCTGCAGATGGATAGGTTTCGTACTCTGGTTCTGTACTCGGATAGCGATCGTAGCCCTACCGACAAACACTTCAGCACTTCGATATACCGACAGTCAACTTGGCACCGCTGAAGAGACTGTAGCACCGCCCAAATTTCGACGGAATCAAAGGCTTTTTCATAGTCCACATACGCCAGGCAAAGTGGCAGATTGTACTCTTCGGACTTCTGTACAATTTGCCGAAGGGTATGTATGTGGTCTATGGTACTAAAGCCTTTTGGGAACCGGCTTGTTCGGGAGGCTGGAAGTCGTCGAGTCTGCGTGCGAGACGATTCGTAATGACTCTCGAAAACAGCACGTAGACGCGGCTCAGAAGGGATATCGGTCTGTAGTTCTTCAAGAGAGCGTTGTCGCCGTTCTTAAAGAACAAGACCACCGCACTTCTGCTCCACGCCTCCAGAGTAGTGCCACCATGGAGGACGAAATTAAAGAGCCTCTGAAGGACTTCAAGTACCGGTTATCCACCCGCTTTCAGAAGCTCCGCTGTAATTCCATCTTTGCCCGGGGACTTGCCGTTTTTAAGGTGCTGGAGAGCCATTCTAATCTCGCTCAGACTGACGTCCGGGATATCATCGGAATTGTGTCGGATAAGACCCGCTCTTGGATCGTTACTCACACTTGCGTGTGGCTCCAACGATCATGTGTACAGCTGCCCATAGAACGTCTCAATCTCATTCAGAATCTCAGGTGTCCCGGAAACGATGCTGCCACACTCAGTCTTCAGCTTTGACAGTTGGCTCTTACTGGCAGACAGATCTCTGGCAAAGACTTTGGAGCCCTAGTTCCGCACAATCGCTTCTTCAATACGAGCAGTATTAAATTTGCGTAAGTCTCGCCGCATGCATTTGGAGATCTGTCTGTTCAGTTGCCTGTATGTTGTCAAATCTGTTGACGATTGCAGCCTCATCTCCCGTCTAACAGCCATGAGATTAAGAGTGTGATCGGAGAGCTTTTGTGTTCTTCTGCGGCCGGTCCTGCAGAACTTAGCTCCGACCGCATGGACAGTTTCCACGAGCTTGTCATTCATATCGTCCACTGCATTGCAATCTCGTAGGCACTGAAAGCGGTTACGCGAGCTGAAAGTTTTCGGGATTCTGGATTAGAGCACGAGGGGGACGGAGCGTTGACTTCATTAGACGAGACCTCTCCAACTTAACGTTTAGGTTCAGTGTGCCTCTAACCATTCGGTGATCGCTGCCAGTTTTCACCCTTGCGATCACTGAGACATCACTGAACAGTTGGCGTCTGGTCGTCACAATGAAGTCAATCTCATTTTTTGTCGAACCGTCGGGACTCGACCAGGTCCACTTCCTGTGGGACGCTTCTGGAAGAAAGAGTTCATCATAAAGAGTCCCTCTTTCTCCATGAAGTCGGCCAGCTGCTGGCTCCTACGGTTCAGTTGCCCTACTCCAAATTTCCCTAACTTCAGCTCACCGCTTTCTCTTGTGCCTAGTTTTGCGTTGAAGTCTCCCATCAACACCGTGTAGTGGGTTTTGGAGGAATGCATGGCTCTAGAAATATCCTCATACATTTCCTCCACCTCCTCATCGGGATGTGCCGAGGTTGGTGCGTAAACACACTGTCGACACACTCCCAATCTTTACAACGTTGTTGACGAGAGACTTGTGGACGATAAATCTGACACCTCCTTGGGACAGATGGTCGCCCTCCCGGTGATAGAACTAGTTGCCGGACTCGAGGATTACCGTGTCCTCCCCCTCTCTTCGGACCTCGGATAACCCAATAATATGCCAATGCAAATTGTCTACCTCTTCTTCCAACTCCAGTATCTTCTCGTCAGTCCTCAGGGTGCGTGCGTTATATGTTGCCAGGTCGAGTCGTCGTAGGTGGGAACCGAACCTCCACCGGAGATTCTTAGCACCCCCTGCCCCGCCGTTACCATGGTCGCCACCGTAGTCAGGAATAGCGGAGCCGCCGGGGACTGGGGCCGTTTGTTTATATTTCATATAGATCCCTTTAATTTTGCACGGATAACTTACTTCTGGACTGGGCCCTTAATCTATTAAAACGCAATGGCGGTTTCAAAACGACTAATTTATTCCAATTAAATATTAGTACTCATAGGTAACTAGTAGCGCCACCTAACGCTACTAGTACCAAAAGAAGAATAAACGATACAATATTTTATTATAAACTTAAAAAGAACATAAGATATGATATGAGGGAGCACAGATTTATAATAAATTACCTTTAGATATAAAAAGTCCAATAAATTCACGGTCCTCAAAAACAACTTAAAAAAAAAATATAATCAACAAAGTTAATTCTACTATAAAATTCATATACAAAAGCAAAAATAAATGTAAAGCTACATGGTCTGTGATAAGAAATGCAATCTCAAATTCAAACTTCGACCATGGCGTTACGGATTTAAAAATAAATAATGAACTGATTAAAAATCCTACTGACATAGCTTCGATTTTCAATAATTATTTTACTGACTTCCCTAATAATTTGACAATAATGAATAAACCAAACAGCTATACTAGTATTGAAAAATCACTACCTAACTCAATGTTTGTTAAGCCCATGACAGAAGAAGAGGTTAAAAAAGAAATCTTATCTCTTAATAACACTAACTCGGAAGGATATGACGGTATTAATACGAAAATAATTAAGAAGTCTGTAAATGAATTAGTCTCTATTTTAACATATTTAATTAACTTGTCATTTTCATGTGGTACTTTTCCAGAAACATTAAAATTGTCGATTGTAAAGCCATTATTTAAAAAGGGCAAGAGAAATGATATTACCAATTATCGTCCAATTACATTAATACCAATATTGTCAAAAATACTAGAAAAATGTATGTACAAAAGATTACTAGATTTTTGCAAGAAATTCAATTTAATAAAGAATGACCAATATGGCTTTCAGAAACAAAAATCTACAACATTAGCCACAGCTCATTAGTTCAATCTTAACAAAAATAAATAATAATTTTTTAACCACAGCATTATTTCTTGATTTATCGAAAGCCTTCGATCTCGTTGCGCACAGCATACTATTACGAAAACTGGAAATGGTACCGACCATCAGAGGACTTCCACTAAAGTGGATATCTTCCTATTTAGCTAACCGTAGACAATGTGTCGTAATAAAAAAGATTGTAGGAGAGGAAATGCTGTCCTTCTCATCTTCTTATAAAGAGAACAAATATGGCATTCCTCAAGGCAGCGTGCTGGGTCCAATATTGTTTCTTCTTTATTTAAATGATATAACTCTAATCACCAGTCATAAATGTATTTTATTCGCGGACGATATTTCAATAATTGTAAGCACTAATAAGAAGCAAAACAATTCAATACGTAATCATGAAATCGACATTAACAACACAATTGATACAATTATTAAATGGCTAGACAAAAACAATTTAAAAATTAATCTTAATAAATCAACTTACATTCAATTTAATAAATCAAAACACACAAAATACAATTTTAATCTTAATATCGACAAATTAAACGAAGTAACACAAACCAAATTCCTAGGAGTAATAATCGATCAAGATTTAAGCTGGAGAGGTCACATACATCAACTATGCAGTAGAATCAACCAATTTGTTTATGCACTTATTAAAGTAAAAAATGTTACAGACAAAAAAACTGCTGTTCTAACGTATCACGCTTACATAGAATCTTTACTACGTTATGGTGTTGTAATATGGGGCAATGGTACAGATAAACAGAGATTATTTACTGCACAAAAGAAATGCATTAGAGCTATTGCTGGAATCGCACCGGATAAATCCCGCAAACCAATATTTAGGAGCCTAGGTTTGTTGCCACTACCATCTCTGTATATCTACGAAGTTTGTAATTTCGTACATAAACATAATAATCTGTTTACAAAGGCATGTGATATGAATATAAGACTAAAAAGAAATGCAAATAGACTTGTATTAGATGATGTACCGCGATCAAACAAATATAGCAAAAGCTGTTTAACCATGTGTATTCGAATCTATAATAAAATACCAAATGAAATCAAATCGAATAATAATAATATATTTAAAAAAAAATTATTGACTTATCTCAATGAAAATCAATTTTATGACATTAGAGACCTATTTGTTAAATGTAAATGATATATATTTTTTAATGAATTGATAATCTTTGTTTATTTATTATTTTATATGTCTAATTGTTTTGTATTATGATTAGAAAATTTCATTTGTAAATGTGCTATTTATGTAAATTTGCATGCTATCACAATCACATAGCAAACATGTTGTGCTTTAAGAATTGTACCATCCTTATCTGTCCATGTTTTATGCAAATATATAAATAAATAAATAAATAAATTAATATAATTATATCTGAATCCCGCCCTATACCAGGGCCTTATTCGTAGTGTAGCATTGTTATTAATTTCCACCGACATTATTTTTGATCTTTTGATTCTAGTTTCGTTTTTTTTTTATAGAAGAGAGAGTCACTAATCAGCTGGTTTATTATTTTATTATTTTTGGATGCGTTCGTTTGCAAGACGCTGACGTGCGCACACTAATGCAATAGTGTCATCTCTTATTATCTTACAGAAATTGTGTATATTTCTTTCTCTGTCACACAAATGAGCACTGATTGTGAATGAGTGAGCTCACTCATTTGAGTATGGACACATTTCGGAGCGGTCATACTATGGTAAGGGCGCATCTAACTATTTAAATCTTTGCCTAAAAACCTTGTTAAACATTTTGTAGTATGTTGCATAGTATTCGTGATTTAAAAAAAACATACCCCTCACTCTTGCATTCCTGTATTATGGAGGCAGTTTATATACATTAATTGCACAAAGACACACATCCAGGCCCATCAAATACTTGTTCCGTGCGGGGTACGAAAAGCAATATAGAATACACAATGTACTACAAGTGACTGTAATTTTTATGTCAACAAAGTAAGTTTTACCTAAGATTACTTAACTTTTTTTAATTATCGTCTGTGAGCCTTTTCTATTTTTAGATTTAATGTTATGTTCTCTTATTTCACTAAGTAAATCCGGGTTGACTGTACTTGACTTAATTTGGAACTTACAGAAACAGGAACTTTTTAATCAATATAGATTTTAAATAATACTTAATGAAGTTACTCTTGTTTAATTTACCTCTGTCCTGGGAAGAACCAGCAAGAAACTGGTAACAATCATGTATGTTACACAATCAACAACACAAAACCAATTAGAAATAGCTTGGTAGTGATCAACTCAATCCCGGGGGTTATTACAATTAGTAACACTTTAGAAGCTAAGCTGTTGTTAACCGAAGTAAATAAATAAGTGAATGGACTTGCTGAAAGCGTCTTGCACAAAAGATATTCACTTAAGCTGAAATACAAACCTAGGACACGCGATTTAGTAGTCAAGTCCTTTGATCACTACGCCTCAAGTCTTGTGTTTTTAAAAACAGGATAGGATAAACTTTTAAAGACGTTTACAGATACCGTTACAGCCTATTAAAGTCCACTGGTGAACATGGGCCCCCTGGAAGGTTGCCACATTGGGGGATATTTTCCATAGTTGCCACGCTTTGCAAGCTGGTCGGCAACCACAGTTTTCAACCAACTTCAAAAAAACTTTTTTTTTATGTGTGTGTTGTTGCCTCAGAACTTTTTAATGTGAACCGATTTTGATGATTCTTTGTTTATTTGAAAACTGATGCTTTCCATGTGGTCCCATATAAACTTGATCAAGATCTTACCATAGTTTTTGAGTTATCCTTAATAATGCGTATTGACTACACTGATAATGTTCCCATTTTATTTATATTAAAGTCCGTTGTAAAAAAATTTAATTTTACGACTTATTTATTTTTAGCCGTTATAGGAAGATACTGCTATCCATCTCATGATTTTTTAAAACGTTCGTTCTTGTGCATTTTTTAGTAAATATGTAAAAAGCCTCCACAATGCAAGAGAAAATTCTAATGTGTTATATAGTTTACTAACTATATTATATCTATCTAGATATATAGTTAGTAATACACTACATTTATATAGTATAGTATATTATATTTATATATTTACATAGTATACACTGCCCTAGAAGCAGGGTAATGATTTTCGATACTATGTATGAAATTTCCTCTTTGCAGTCAACTTTTTTTCACAGTCCGTTTTTTTAATTACTATTTTCACTATAGGGTTTGTTTACAAAGTACATGGAATCAAACTACTTCAGCATGGGCTTGTCTATTGAGACTTACTACACTAACTTGTAATGACAGTTTGTAACTAACCAAGGTAATTAAATAAATAACTTACCATGATCACCATTTGTGAGAGACACTTTGGACTTTCTACCTGCTGTGCCGTTCATTTCACTCTTAGGTCTGTTTGGTGGGCATGAAAAAGACACAAAATTATATATTATTACATATAAAACAAAAACTGCTATGAAAGATGTGCTAAGTAGAGCGCTCGTGTAAAAATAAAATAAAATATCCAAGTTAAATGTCCGTGAAATTAAAAAGTAGTTTTTAGAAGACACAGTTTGCCAATACGGCCTTTAAAAAACTCTCAGAAATAAATATAATGTCTGAACTATATAATATTGTTACGAGCTTGAGGTTCGTGACAATAAAAATTGCCGATAAAATTACCTAAATTAACACTTTAATTTACTTTACACAAATTGAAACTTAAAACACTAATAATTAAACACACTAATTCACTTAATTCCGCTCCGAAGCTTCGCTTGTGTCGCCGAGTTCAACTCTGCCCCGATCGCATCTTGCAGCGCCTATTTATTTAAATTAGCAAAGAAGCATCCCGAATATTCAAGTAAATGCGAGCAAAGGGACGAGTGTGCGAGTATAGATTTTCTAGAAACTTAGTTCTTCGGATGGCGCTGTCGGTTGAAAGATTCGTGATGTCATTTTCTGCAACGCTCCCCTCGTTCTCGTTCCTGACACTAGATGGCGCTAGTGTATCGTCGACTTGAGCGCGTAACACTGCCCCCTCCTAAGACATGCTCGTCCCGAGCATTATCTGCCCCATAATAACGCGCCAAGCGATCCACATGGACGATCTTAGGAGTCCCTCTTGCGCCTTTCTGTAACGGCTCCGCAATGTCAAGGGCTGTCTTATCCCGTGGTGCACCAACATTGTACAATTTCGGTGCTCCTCTACTACGTGTCTGAGGTCCCCGCACGGCCGCACAACTTGTACATGTACGACACCAATCCTCGACATCGTCACGATAATGGACCCAGTAAAACTGTTCTCGGACCTTCAGTCGTTTAACTCCCAGATGGACTCTTGAACGACCATTATGGCACAGCTGTAGAACATTCGGCACTTTAGCTTTAGGGACAACCATTTGCAAACGACAGCTGTCTCTTCGGCCATTGTCCCATTTACGGCACAGGACTCCATCCTGAATCAGCAAGCCATCCCACTGAGCCCAATAGCCTCTAGTGGTCGAACTCATCGCTGCGACGTCCCTCCACTTAGGGTTGGTAGCACGGGCCTTCATACATCCCAGAATCGGCTTGATGTCCGGATCTTCCTGCTGTGCATGTCGTAGGCTGTCCTTCCACCCGTTGCTGAGGTGGTCTGTCCTGAGCATCCTCACGGATAGCACTTCCTTACTCTCTGGCCTACTACAGTGGTTGCAATCTTCAGGACAAGGTCTTCTTGACAATGCATCTGCGTTGCCGTGAGATTTCCCGCTGCAGTGTCTGATAGTAAAGTCGTATTCCTGCTGCTGCTGGGCGGTGTTGTTAGCCGCACTTCCTTTCTGAGACCGTCCGCCCTCCCTTCCTAGGGTGTGCTTAGGGCAGCTGGACCGAAGATGGCCCCTTTCCCCACAGCCATAGCACCTCGGGCTGTATTTTTTATTGTGGTCGCGAACCGTAACTGCTGTAACCTAACTAGCGTGAGGTGAACGATGATCCTGTCGCCACCAGGCAGTGCCGTTAGCTGCACTACCCTCTCGAGATAGATCAACTCTCCTTTCCATGGTTCGCTTAGGGCAGCTGGATCGAAGATGGCCCTTTTCCTTACAGCCATAGCACCTTGGGCTGTATTCTTTGTTGCGGTCGCGAACTGTAGCTGCTGCAACCTCCCTGACGCGATGGGAACGATGATCCTGCCGCACGGCTTCCACTTCCAGTGCATGGGCCAAGGCGTCCTTAAGCGTCTCGTGGTGCTCGAGCATCACAGCAGCTCTGACTTCCAGGTCGCGGATGCCGTCGATGAATGTCTGCACCAGGTTCCCTTCAATGAGCGCAGGTACAGACCGGTATGCTTTTCGCACCAGCTTCTCCACCTCTAGAGCCCACTGCTGCAGGTTTTCGTTGATGCGCTGCACGCGATCTTTAAGCTGCGCACGAAAGACGTGTTCCAGGTGAGCGTCGCCATATCTCGCCTCCAATGCCTCAAAGAGTTGCTCATAAGTCACTTCCTCACCGAGAGCTTCCAGAACTGTTAAGGCCTGGTCGCGTAGGCCTAGTGTGAGAGCGGTCATGGCCTGACTTTTATTCCAGCCGTTCGCTTTCATAACAGCCTCGAACTGGATTTTGTAGGCTGACCAGGAAGAAGTCCCGTCGAACGGTGGCACCTTGAACCCACGTAGCGAAGGTGCTGTGGCTACTACGGGAGCTGTAGTTCCATCCCCAAGTTTGAGTTCATCCAGCGTTTTCTTAACTTGGTTGATTTGGGTCTCAGCTTCCGACAGGCGGTTATCATGTTGAGCAACCTTATCCTTCACCTCCCTTATCTCTTTCCCGAAGGTAGCGTGAAGGTCCTTCATGAGAAGCATCTGTTCTTCCTGGCCGCCCCGCAGCTGCTCTTCCAACCGACGGACCTGTTCCTCCTGTCGGCGAGCCTGCTCCTCCTGTCGGCGAGCCTGCTTCTCCTGTCGGCGAGCCTGCTCCTGCAGCATCACCATCAGAGCACCTAAGTCAGGTGCTGCAGATGTAGGAGCTACCGACGGGCCTGCAGCCGGTGGCTGGCCCTCCGACGTCTGCGACGTTGCACCACCAAATCTTCGTTGGTCCGTCTCCTGCTGGTGTTGACTTCGGGTACGGACACCCTCCGTGTCCTCCTTAGGTAAAATCGGCATGATTTTATCCCACTTCTGACAATATATTCACAAATCTGTTCCGTACCTCGTACTATAAGAATAATTATATCCTGAAATCATCACATAGCTTAGTAACAACAGGCCAGTTTGTTTTATTACTTTTATGTTTTTTTTTAAATGTTTTTAATGTCATTTTACTTCTTTGTAAATTTATGCTAACCATATATGAATTGAGATAAAAAACATTCCCTTTTTTTTTAGTAATTTACTATATAAACGGCAAAATTTGTCACAGTTTCTTGTAGTCAAATAAGCATCCAATATAATTTTTTTTTCTCAGCCTACTTAACAGAACACAGGCTTCTCAATAGGAATGATAATCACAGCGGTAGACGTCTAATTAAACTAATCACAGAAAATCCAATGCAACTAAAATCAGGAAACCGACCCAGGTTCGACAATCAATTGAATGTAGCAAATCGAAATTATAGTGTGGGTTATTCATTTTATCCACCCTAAGAAATGCACTCGGAATCGCGAGTTCGTTTATCCACGCCAGGCGCGGTGGATAATCGGAATTTATATATTATTTTTCTTCCGGTTTTCTCCCTCGGCTGTGGACAATCGTTTATAAAAACATGATAGAAACTGCCCAATATTACTTAGTAGACATTAGCATACTTAAATACATACACACTTCTTGTTTAAATGTTATTACTGAAATATTTTTAATTCTTCAATTACATATCATTTGTTAAGAAAAAATGTTTTACTGCAATTAATTTTAATTATATTTCATTGAAGTAGGTAATTAAATAAATATATTGTTAATTACATAAACACAACATTGAAAATAGTACGGTAGTTAACAAATTTTAAAGTATCTTTTATTGAGGGACGAATTTATTCAGCATATACAATTAAGTCTACTCAATAATGAAATTAGTGTTGGTCATTTCCTTGACATATTGCACAATTTATGAATCACTTATTATTATTTAAAACAAGAAAGTTTAATTATGTTTAAATGCAATACGTAATATATTTTTGTTTAAATTAGTGATTATTAAAAATTAATCAACAATATGTTAAAGTATGAAAATATTTTCTGTTGAACTGTACTTCAGGTGAAAAGGCGGGACAACAATCAAAAAAGTAAAGTAAAGTTACAGCCTATATACGTCCGACTGCTGGGCACAGGCCTCCCCTCATTTCTGAAAGGGTTTTAGGGCAAGGAATAGTCCGCCGCGCTGCTCCAATGCGTGTTGGCGAACTTCACATGTCTTCGAAATATTTTTTTCTTACTTCTCAGACATGAAGGTTTCCTCACGATGTTTTCCTTCACCGCCGAGCACGTGGTAAATCAGCACTTAAAATTGCAATTAACAATTTTATTGGTGCCGGCGGGGATCGAACCCGGTTTGCTCGCGTATTGTGGAATTTACAGCGAGCGCTAACCATCTGAGCTACCACGGCTCATCATCAATCAAAAAGTGAATTCCAATTATCCACCACGTCCAGGGTGGATAAACGAACACGTATTTCTGAGTATCCACGCTAGGGTGGATTTCTTAGGGTGGATAAACGAACACGTATTTCTGAGTATCCACGCTAGGGTGGATTTCTTAGGGTGGATAAACGAACACGTATTTCTGAGTATCCACGCTAGGGTGGATTTCTTAGGGTGGATAAACGAACACGTATTTCTGAGTATCCACGCTAGGGTGGATTTCTTAGGGTGAATAAACGAACACGTATTTCTGAGTATCCTCGCTAGGGTGGATTTCTTAGGGTGGATAAACGAACACGTATTTCTGAGTATCCACGATAGGGTGGATTTCTTAGGGTGGATAAACGAACACGTATTTCTGAGTATCCACGATAGGGTGGATTTCTTAGGGTGGATAAACGAACACGTATTTCTGAGTATCCACGATAGGGTGGATTTCTTAGGGTGGATAAACGAACACGTATTTCTGAGTATCCACGCTAGGGTGGATTTCTTAGGGTGGATAAACGAACACGTATTTCTGAGTATCCACGCTAGGGTGGATTTCTTAGGGTGGATAAACGAACACGTATTTCTGAGTATCCATCCACGCTAGGGTGGATTTCTTAGGGTGGATAAACGAACACGTATTTCTGAGTATCCACGCTAGGGTGGATTTCTTAGGGTGGATAAACGAACACGTATTTCTGAGTATCCACGCTAGGGTGGATTTCTTAGGGTGGATAAACGAACACGTATTTCTGAGTATCCACGATAGGGTGGATTTCTTAGGGTGGATAAACGAACACGTATTTCTGAGTATCCACGATAGGGTGGATTTCTTAGGGTGGATAAACGAACACGTATTTCTAAGTATCCACGATAGGGTGGATTTCTTAGGGTGGATAAACGAACACGTATTTCTGAGTATCCACGCTAGGGTGGATTTCTTAGGGTGGATAAACGAACACGTATTTCTGAGTATCCACGATAGGGTGGATTTCTTACTGTGGATAAACGAACACGTATTTCTGAGTATCCACGCTACCCCATAATGTCATTCAATGGATGTGTTTTCTTTTTTTTAAATCAAGTGGCGTTGTAAAAGATTACAGAGGCAAAGTAAAACATGAGCAGAGAAGCAGCATCTTCCTGATATCAATTCAAAATAATAAAAAACTGCGATTTCCAACGCAACTGCCTAGCGTGGCAATGGCATGGCAATTATAAAGCACTAAATACTTATGTTCAACAGTGGAACTTTGATAGCATGCAATGAATTTACGAATGAAATTTATTTATGATAGTGTCAAATATGTTATTTTCAATGAGAATTTTATACAGAATCGAATGTATAATCTTCAACAAATACTTACTTCCGCCCCCTCTTACTCTTGGCTGTGCCGTTTGGTAGAGGTGAGTGGTCCTTACTTCCGCGTGACTTACGCTTCTTGAGTTTAACCAGCGCCGTGTTGTACTCACTGTCTTCCGAATCTATTCAGAAACACATCAATATTGTTAATTTTTACGTCATATAACGAAGACATATAGCCAAACATAGGTAAAAAGGAATGTTTAATAAATGATTATTTTACTAAGATTTAGAGATAATAATATATTTGCATACAACAGGCGTTTGTCATTTGCATTGCTTTTAAACATCTTCCTAACCGGTATACCAAGTTATTTTTGGTCGGCATAGCGTGTATACCAGCGTGAAATACCAGTTTAATAATGCTGTGTCTCGTATAGTAAGTAAATTACCCGGATACACTTTTTCCTGGAAACGAGGCATTACATCTTAGTCCTTAGGGGTGACAACGCATCTGCGTTTTGATTATTAATCGAGGACAAATGTAGATGTCTATGGACCACAGCATCCACTTATCATCAGGTGGACTGTATGCTCATTTGTCACCCTTATTATATAAAAAATGCCTTCCTCTTCCGTTCCCCTCTGTAAGCCGTCATCTTTCCACTCACTCCTTTCATATGCATTACATCCCTAATACAGTCGATTCATCTTCTCTAAGACATAGTTGCATATTTTTAAACATATATGTTTTATTTTTATTTTTACACATATAACTTGCAATGCACCACTAATTTAAGATAAAAAGGGAACTAGTTTGCCATTATTTTGTGCGTCACAGTTGTCAAACCAGCTTCCCTCGAATATGATTCGAGTACAGCGCGCATAAAATGAAATTAAATAATTAGAAACTGTTTACGACTACAATAAAAGGCTATTTATACATTTATTATTTACATACATACATAGCGTCACGCCTGTAATCTCCGAGGGGTAGGCAGAGTCCAAAGAACAGTAAGCTACTTGGAACAATATTAATTTTTTGTTTGTATTCTATAAATCCAAAATAGAATTTTTGAAACAAGGTTATAGCAAACTGATACTCTATACGAAATCTAGTGATTCTTTCAAAGCTTTAAATAATTTAAAATAAACATTAATTGATGTCATAAAATGATATGAAGTAAATATGTAAGAAAAATCAATACAATCCTTTTGTGGCCGTCATACAATATTGCCAAAGACATTTTTTGGCCGACCTTGCCTCATTCTATTGAGTGAAGTTACCCAAAGACCAGTCCCAAACTTAATTTATATTTCACACAGGTACGTACAAGTACGTAAGTACGCACCTGGGTCACAATCACACACACGGGTGCACTAGTGCGCACATATAACACAAACAAATGCATTTAGCTAATAAAAATAATGAGTGATCAAAATAGAGCGCAAAAGAATAAAGAAAGCATTTAGGCAAGTTAGCTTATGACGTAAAAGTAATAATGCTTAAGACGTATGCCAATGGTATAAAACATGCTTTATGAAATAATTTCTAAATGATAGAATCGCTTAGAGATTAAGTTTCAATTCTATTCGACATTTAGTGGCAAAATATGGATAATTGATAATGAAAGAGTTAATTAATACAAATATGTAAGAACTTTTAAAGATTATATCATCTAGTCTCAACTGTGAAAGGAAGAGATTGATAATTAAAGAAAATAAAAATGTGCCATAAAACTACATGATACATAAAACCATTCATAAATGTACAGATAAACATCGATTGCTATGTAGTTACTGTGTAACAGAATATACTAATTTACGATCTCGTCCCATGGGTGTCGTAAAAGGAGATTACGGGATCTGATGAATAGTATAATCTGTTTGCTTAGATACGGTCACCTCTGTGTCACGCCACCTCGGCGCGTGCCGCACCTCTCAAAGGCGCCTACGCGACATCAATACTCGCAGCGTACACCCGCAGGAGAATTTACCATTTTAAAACGAAGCGCCGTAAAGGTTCATTGCTACCTTATTTGTGTAAATTATTTATATTCGTATTATATTACAAAAACGATAAGAGTAAAAATACGTTTCTATTTTCTTATTAAAATATAAACAAATTTATTTAACAAACACAATAAAAAATAATAAAATATAAACAAAATAATAAGAGCGCCTCCGGGTGTACCGACACTATCTTAGTGAGCAGACTACTACTACCCAGATCGACGACGGGAAGCAACATGACGATTAAAGCAAATCTGGTTAACAAGCGAGAGAAGCTCATGCCCGTGAACTTTTAGCACCTGATAGTGAAGTAAACATAGGTTTATCCAGGATGTTTCAGACACCCTCGCACACTAGTGCGACTCATCACTAGATGTTGCTCCACATCATCAGTCTGTGAAATTTTGGCACAGTTTCTTGTGATAGAATTCCCGCAATCAGCTTCGTCCATCAGTCGGGTTGGTACATAACATAATACATAAAAGTGCAGATACGGCCTAGATTACGTCCTACTGCTGCGCACAGAGCATAGTAGGTAAGATTTGACACAATTTGAGACTTAAGAATTTCCAAGAAGGAATGATTTATGTTAGACTTCTGAAATTATTATTATCAAAGAAGAAGACAACAATTATAAGAGGAAATTATAGAAAAGGAAAAGAAAAACGATAGAAGAAAATTATAGAAAAAAAATTCACCAATTAAAAATAAAGTAACCATAAGCAAGCAAACAATTAGTGGATATATCCAAATGAATGATTATAGTGATTATTACGAAGTACGCAAAAGGTGGCCACAATCTAGCGATGAGTTAGGTGATTTCATAGCAATGGGTATATTATAGTGGGGGTGACCAGGCAACATGCCATAATAAGGGCACGAACCCGACGAGTCCCTCCGTCCCTCCAATGCCCGCGCGTATTCGTGGATGTTGTTGATGGCGTTCGCCGCGCACCGACGCACTGTGTGCTCTTTGAAATACGTATAATTTGTTAATGCATTATTTTCACATTATATCCTATATTATATAATATACTAAAGTATTATTTAATTAAATAAATACATACATAAATATGTTTAACAATTAACACAATACATGGTTTAAAAGTTCAAAATTCTAATTTTAGTAAGACATTTTCGTTAATTCAGAACTGTAATACATTGTTAGTGCCCCAAAATACCTGTCCGGGTCTTAATGTTTGAATTCATGTAGGGTTATGAGATTCATCTGTGTGGGAGTGCGGCACACGGACGTCCAGTGAGTCATAGTGAGTGAATGCGGCGCAGAGCGCGCGGCGCGTGGTGAGGCACTTGGCGTAGCAGCGCGCGGCACGTCGCAGTGAGTGTGTGAGTGGTACCTCTGCGCGCGGGTCTGCAGGCAGTGCATAGCGCGCGGCGCGTGGTGAGGCACTCGGCGTGGCAGCGCGCGGCGCAGGCGCGGCACGTGGCCGCCAGCAGGCCGCCGCTACCGCACGCCGCGCACACGCCGCTCCACTCATCACTGCCACCGCCACCGCCATCGCTGCAACGCACATCACACATCAACCAAACTCTTGTTATAGTAGAATTAATTGGGACCGGGGTCGATTTGGATAATCGAAAATTCGGACAAAGACTGGTACATAATAAAGAAAAACGAACTGTCACATATAGAATAAGCTTTATTAAGTTTAACAACAGTTCTACAATACTTTAGTAGTGCACTAGAGAGAGAGAGAGAGAGAGAGAGAGAGAGAGAGAGAGAGAGAGAGAGAGAGAGAGAGAGAGAGAGAGCATCAGCGCCGCGGCAGTTATATACAAAACCCCGTGTGCTCACTTGAACATCTCGATCAGAGTAAGCTGAGTAAGTTTCCTCAACGTTGAAGCTCTTTCCGTGCAGCAAGGTCACGCAGTCGCCGACTAGCAAGAAGTACACCGTCGCATTCGGGTTGCCACTCCTTCCATTTAAGGGAGATTTACTTCGAAGCACATAAACGCATCGCTGTTTTTTTCACTGTTATTTTTAATATCAGTTATTGTAGTCGCCCCGACACAAAATCTGTCAGTACCTTTCCCGCCACACCTTTTCTTAACTGATTGATTATTTCCACTTTGTCCTTTAGTGATAGGACGACATGTTTCCGCTTTGCATTCATTTTGGTTATTCGCTTATCATATAACCGTTTAAAGCAGCGATCCACACAATGGGAGAGGGAGGAGCTCTCTAACAGTAATTCAATGTTATTGAGTTTAAAAAAAACGTTCCAACATTCCGTTTCACGGAAGCCGCGCGTCGCAATACATGTAGTGTCTTACCACTAGCTTTCAAACATAACAGTTGAAATACATCTGGACTCCAGCGAGTTCCAACTTGTTACGACAAATCAAAACAAAAATTACATTACAAAATTACTTGGTTTTACTTACAGTACTTGATTTTAATTTTTTTATATTACGCTTAGGACCGATTCGAATAATTGGCGATTCGGTTAATCGGCGTTCGGATAATTGACTTAAATTGCTAGCTACAAGACTTTCAGCCAATATTCGACTGTTATAATAACTTAAAATTACACTTACATAAAAAGAAAATATATAATAAATCTTATATACCAAAAAATCAATCTAAATTGCTATATTTTAGAGAATGGGTGATCCCTTAGATGACGTAAGAGACACATGAAAACTATAAAAGAATATAGGCAGCTGAATCTTCCTGATATCAACACAAAATAATTTGAAAAATATGCTCCATATGGCAATCTAAACTAAGGCTGGTGTAAATTATATGCTTGATGATAATGATATATAAAAACGAGTTTTTCACCGTTTTTCCACTGGAAACGAAAACATCTTTGCTTCAGATACATAGCCAACTTTACAAAGTAGTGTCATTTCTGGACTACGCTCACTAGAAACAGCTTCTTCATAAATTTTATGTTCGGAATTGATAAAAGAAACAGATCAAAAGGTACTCTGTCAAATGGTATCTAATATTTGACAAAATCACTATCCATTATATTACTTTTATAATTATTTGTTATCTATAGTATAAATACCTGCTATCCAGTTCTTCCTCAACATCATCATCAGAAAACAGCTTTCTCCTCTTTCTTGGAGTCTTCTCTTTTGGCCTACATTGATCACAGAACCAGTCGCCGTCAGGTACTTTCTGTTTAAGGAGAATCAAGTATTTTGTTTTAGAAAATTATCACGGTACTGAAAATCTACAAAAATCGTAATTTTATCTTAGTATAACAACAACTGCATAGCTTAGTAATCAGAAGACTACTTCACCACCAGTTGCGGGTTTGAATCCCTACCAGAGTCAACATTTGTGAAAATACCATATATTTTGGATGGGATTGCATTTATAATTGCCATTGCATTGACACTGCAAATGTTATATCAAGCACCTAAATATAGGTATTTAGGGGCAGAGCACCTAAGTGTATAGGCGTATAGCGCTATGATATACACAGGGTATATCATAGAGCTATAGACAATAACTTTCGAGAATCATCGAAAGTTTTCTTACTGATTGATAGTGACTAGGAAATCATAATTATCACAAATATCTTCTACTCGATTTAAATACTACTTACCTTTGTCGCAATTATTGACTGAATGCATGAAAGCAATAGGACAAGATTTAAAAATTGAATCATTTCTTGTTTTTCATAAATATATAGTTTGCAATTGCTTAAATAATTTTTATATGTGGTATAGCCACGCTGCAGCTATATTATGGTTGTAGCATTAATGGGTCGGCTCGACCGGGGTAGGACCACACTCTCACAGAATACCAGTGTAAAATAGCAGCTTAATGCTGCTGTGTTTCGTATGGTGAGTGTAGAGAAATGGGGACCCATTTTACTGGAATAAAGGCATTCCATCTTAGTCCTCACGGGTGACAGCGTATCTGCATTTTGATTCTTAAATGATGTTAAATGTAGATGTCGATGGGCCACAAAATCCACTTATCATCAGGTGGACTGTGTGCTCATTTGTCACCCTTATCCGATAAAAATAAAATTTTTTCAAAATGCAGATGCGTTGTCACCCTTGAGAATTAAGATGGAATGCCTTGATTCCAATAAACGGGCCTCCGGTTCTCTACTCTTACCATACGAAACACAGCAGCATTAAGCTGGTATTTTACGCTGGTATTCTGTGAGAGCATGGTCCTTCCCCAGTTGAGCTGACCCATCCACGCTACAACCATAATATACCTGCAGCGTGGCTCTATCACATTTAAAATTATGTAACTCAAAAAAGAGGAAAAAAATCAAGCAACACTCACTGATAGTTTAGGTTTAAGACAGTACAAATGGTGTCCCTTATTGCATCCATCGCACAGTAACATGTTGTCTGGATCAGTTTTTCTCCTACACAATCTGCAGCTGGCATTCAGTATACTGGCAGACCAGGTTATACTGGAGTCTAGAGTTAATAAATGCAGCACTATTTGGGCAAAGCTCCTGCACTCCATTAATGACACCTCCCACCGCTCAAGTGCCTCCAGGTCCAGTGGTTTGTTTTTGGCTTCGCGATCTTTACGTTCCTTGTCATCTAAACCTAAAAGCAAATATTAAAATCAGATTACTTAAGATTTCAAACTTTTGCATAACAATTAAAAATTAGTTTTTGATGATCCCAAAATCGACCTAGATTTTAAAATCAACAAAAGTATGATATACATGTGTATGATGGTTATTATAGAATTCAATGTGGGAAATTACAACAGTTTTTGTTTCTCCATATCTAGTCAGATTGGGATATAAGTGCACATCTCCTTACATCTTAGATGGATGCTGCATTCTAGCATCAGGATATTTTTGGTCTGGCTAGTAACTCTTCTTAAAAATAATGTCGCCATATGTTCCGACCTAGAATTTTCAAATATTTTTATCACAGGGGCACTATATAATAGTAATAGTTATATACTATTACTATAATATATTTCGCAATATAGGAAAAACTATAACCAATGTGTAAGGTCGCCAAACACTCAATGTAATTTACATTCATTCAAAAGTCCACAGCTAACTAAGGAACTAAGGCCTCCCCCAACTTATTAAAAATAGAAAACAATTGAATGTTGGAAGAGATGGCTTTTACCCAGATAAAAATTAAACAGCATCCCTATTTTATAGTACACCAATCAACTAACACACATTTAAAATGTACCTAAATAAAAAATTGATAGGGTTCCAAAAATCTATACTGAAATTAAATGAAAAGCGCCGACTTACCTAAAGGCCTCTTTAAATATTTATGATGAATAGCTTGTGAAACTTGTAGCAGAGCAGATGCAAGTCCACGAACAACTTCCGGACTTGCCCCAGCCTCGGCTATATCCTCTGGCTCCTTCTTTATTCCATTCACCTTTGGTGCTTCAAGATAGTGCCCCGGGTCGCGGTATTTGTTTTCTGGTATCACCTTTATATCTTTCTTATCGACATCTAAGGAAATATATGTTTAAATTAATTTTACATCGCTTTTAAACATATTCAAAGGAGTTTTTGAATCATGTTTTTTCTTTAAATTACGGTCTTTATAAATGCCACAATTTCGCACACACACACAAGACACAGGCTATCCTCTTGCTTTTAAGAACGTTATAAAATAGTCTGGTGGGCTGTTCCAAAGGTTGTTGGTTGTTTCTTTTTCTTAGACATGTAAAGATTTTTTGCTTACATGTATGCGAACACTACATTTGAACGTGATAAAATCCTATCTAATCTAATAGTTCTATTCAATCATAAACATGTAGTTTTCTTCACAATGTTTTACTTCACCTCAGAGCATGTGGTACAGCAGCACTTAAAATTAGATTGCTCATCTCATCAGCTAACCAATTTTAGATGCATTGTTGAGTTTATGACATTGCACAAGTTTAAAACATTTAAGGATAGTTAGGTTACTTAGTTCATAATCGCGAAGTTATTATTTTGGAATGGTGTAATGGCGGTATAAAAATCCTTCATAATATATTTTTTCTTTTAAGAATCACCTGCACTTTCAGCATACCCACAATTGTCACTAATAGAATGTGTGGTGGATACCGGCCAAGATTAAAAAAAAAAAGAATCCCAGTTACTCTATTAACATCACTAATATTCCTGTTAATAATTCTAAGGAAGCTTAAAAATACTTGTATTAAAAGAAAGATTCGAACCTACGATTTTCCGAGTTTGCAGTCTGAACCCTACCATTAGGCTTCTATGCTTAAAAGTTGACCACTATCCATCTTAGTATTTTTTTCTACCAATACAATTTACCCAGAATTGTTTATCTAGAATTTACATGAACTAAGTTTACAAGTTAAGAAGAAGTCTAATATGACTTGGTTAAAAAAAATAGTATTGAGTTAGCACCACTCTATTTATACTCACCATCAGGCAATCGAAGCACACCATTTGGCATGTGGTAATCATCCCGGTACTGCTGGCCTGGTCCCCAGCTCAGGTAATCAGCTTGCTTGTCGTAACCCTTCAGCATTATCGTGCCTCGCCACGCTTCGCGGTCCTAGAGGGCATAATATTGATTTTTTTAGCTTGCACACTGAGCAATTTTAAAGCGAGTACTTATGGCTAAACAGTGTTTAGAAAATCTTAATTTTATCTTAACTATACTAAGCACGTGAGTTGGCGAGCATGGAACAGACACCATTGCACTGAAAATGCTCCTAACACATACACGATGTGAAATTTCGTTCCATCATCAAAACCCCGAAAAAAGGCATTTTTAGTGAGTACCTAACACTCAATAAAAATATGTCTTTTTTAATAAATAATAGGTGACAAACGACAAACGAGACAGACCTGATATTAAGTGAACGCTGTGTCATATAGACCTATATATTTACAGTTAAGAATCAAAATACCCAGTGTCATCCCTAACGACTAATTTAGAATACCTTGTTACCAGTAAAAATGGTCGCCATTTTTCATCGCTCGCCATACAAAACAGTAGCTTATACAGGAGGTAATTTTTTAAAGTGGTCAAATCCAAATTCATAGACTAAAAAGTAAGTACACAACATTTTTCATTACAGACTTCTTCACTGCCTTATTACATTCATAACTTGCCAAATCCAGCCTAAAGCCCTTAAAAATATGATAAAATATCAACCTTACTATCAAAATTAGCCTATTTCAGACCAGGCTACTTTCAAACACGGTCACATCCTTATTAGCCAATCACGTCGCTCCAAACCCCATCCGCCGTCTTTCGTTCTCCATACATTGAGGGTCAAAAGTAGTCAAATCCTGACACCTTGCTCACAAAATTGGTCAACTCCTGACAGCTTTCTAATAAAACTAGTCAAATCCACAGCTTGGGAACAAAAATCTATACTTACTATCCAAAGCGTCACTACAGTGTACATCATGACGGCATACAAAAGTTCTCTTTTCTCAATTTGGCATAAAAGGGATTTGACTACTATTGAAAATTACCTCCTGTTTATTTGTTTAGCATGGACTGACTGTAGTAATAATAAGCTATTTAAATATTCAAAATAATTATTTGTACCTTGACTTTAAGCGCTCCTAAGCATCCATGGAAGATCTTCTCCTCAAGTTCTAGAATGTGATCTCGCAAAGATAGTTCTAACGCTTCGGTGAGCGTAACGTCCGGTGGCACGTTCAGTGACGGTTGAAAGCGCCGCTGTCGCGTCATGTGATGCGATGGCTGAATTGGAGGCTGTGGATAAAATGTTATATTAAAACTTCTTAAGAGGCTGATAATATTTGCAACATATTTAAGTGTGTAATTTTCTTCTTCTTTTAATATAAATTTGCCGTAATGATTTCTTATATTTACGCGAACACTACACATTGATTAAAACTACTTTTACGGATTTTATCGCGTTTATTTTACTTTTAATTACTATTATTTTTAATTCCTGTTTCGTTTAAAATGACATTGGGACGTCAGTCATCTTAGTCCCCCGTGACCATGGGTGCTGGAAAGCGCCCGAAACGTCGGGAATTAAAAATAATAGTAAAATAAACGCGATAAAATCCGTAAAAGTAGTTTTAATCAATAAATTTGCCGTTTTATGGATTTTAATTAGCATACAAATGAAGACATGATTAGTACATTGTTACTAAATAAAAGCACTTACGGTTTCCACGGTGGGGTTGAGTAAATGCAATGGACACTTTTTCACATGGTTTATTAAATTGGCGCCATTCTGTTCCAGAGAGTGACGAAGTTCGTTCTCGCGTAGCCCACGTTTGTTCAATGATTGGATTAAACTCTCAATTTGTTCTTCTGTGTGGTACACTGACCAATGTGGTCGATCCACCTGGAACAATATTTAATTTATGCAACAATCATAAAGTGAAAAGAAGTTTAAATTGTAAGCCTCAAAAATCAGGACTTTGAACCCAAAAAAAAAAATTATTTGTGTAACATACAAATAACAACCCCCACAGGAGAGAGAGGACAAAGGTTTCTCCCAAACCAGTTGTAATGTTTAAATGATTTCAAAAAGTAATATTGTAATCTATATCGAATAAAAATGGCTCTATTCTATTCTACAATTCGGTCTGGTAATACATGGTGGAAGTTGGTGGATTCAGAAGGTTAAGGACAGTATCTTGAGGCATTACTTTTGAAGGCCTGTACGTAAGATGATGATGAACAATAAACAAATATTTGGTTTTTTATTTTGGTGGATTATATCATGACCCAGTGTTTCTTATATTGCATTCATCAGTCTTATTAAAAAAGTTTTACACTTGGTATGCGAAGGCGAAGTATGTGTCTTTATTATTATCTTTGCAGTTGATAGATTTTGTTGATAATTTTGTGAAAGCGAGCCAAATCTCCAACCACCACCATTATTAATAATAACTAATAAGTACTTATTCAATGAATTTCCCCATTCTACAATAATTATCCATTACATGACACATCTGAGTGTATGGGATATACATAGTATTTTAATATATACAGTATTTTAATATACACGGTTATTTTGCAATATACGGCCAAATTTGGGTAGAAGATTCAGAATAAGTAATATAGGCAAATGGTGAAGAAAAATTAATAAAAAACCTCAAACACTCAGTCCTTTTTATCTTTTAAATTTAGTATGCGTGGCAATGCATTATTTTAACCGATTAACAATCATAAATATCTAACGCCTCCTAGTTTACTACAAGGTAAATTTTGCCGACTGAGAGACCCTTACGAATGTGTGCGTGCACATATTCGTAAGGGTCTTTCGGTCGGCAAAAACGTTGTGAATTGAACCGCACACAGAGGAGCGCGCGTACACGTAGTTGTTGCCCATACATCACATTTAATTTGGGATAATTTCAAATAAAAGTCGAAGTAGTATAAAAAAATTGCATAATCTTTAAAAATAAGTTTGTATATCTAACATAATAAATTTAATTGTATTCTTCATTCATCACAGCCTATCAAAACGTATAATTAATGTGTAATTTAAAGAATAATATCTTACCTTCCCATGTACATAACATGTGTTGATATCAGCAGTGCACAACATGAGGTCCCGCGCTCGTTGCACCGCTAGCGGACTTGGTGGTGATCCTTGTTCTGTGCCATTAATTTTGTGGGCGATCCCATTTATTTGAATCAATGGCTTCTTAGGTGATCCATTCCGGGAGTTAGCAGCGGACTCATTTTCTTTGTCACTGCCGGCTGTAAATCAATTTGTAAGAATTTAATCATAAATCCAAAAACGAAAAGGATTTTATCCCAACAAATAGCTTCAATAGTCTCATTATCCTCGTAAATTAAGAAGTCTTCGTTTTAATGATTTTTGAGATGCAAGGAAATCTTCCATCTCAATAATCTCATTAAATCCAGTGCAATTAAAGTGAAATGGGGGTAAATATTTCATGTTTTGTGTATCTTCTTATTACCTTTTATGTTTTATATTTTTATAAAAGTATAGTTTTAAAAAATGTATTTTTGTTGTAGACAATGAATTACGAAGACTTATAACGTCGAGTTTCTCGCATGCTAGAGGAGTTGGAATCAGAAGATGAGGTTTTTCATGACGTTTCGAGTTATGTTTTTGATGGCATCTTATTTCATCTCTTTTTAATCATGTGCTATACAATAATTCGAAATATTCATTTGTTTTCCGAAACAAGACACTTAAAATTGCGGAATCACAGACCGCGCGCGACAGCTTGTGTTCAACGCAAGGGTGCGACCGGAAGGTTAATTAAAGTGTAAATTTTGGTAATTCAATCGGCAGTTTTTATTGTCACGAACCTCAAGCTCGTAACAATTGGTGTCAGAAGTGGGATAAAATCATGCCGATTTTACCTAAGGAGGAAACGAAGGGTGTCCGTACCCCAAGTCAACGCCAGCAGGAGACGGACAAAAGAAGATTTGGTGGTGCAACACCACAGACGTCGGAGGGCCAGCCGCCGGCTGCAGGCCCGTCAGTAGCTCCTACATCTGCAGCACCTGACTTAGGTGCTCTGATGGTGATGCTGCAGGAGCAGGATCGCCGACAGGAGGAGCAGACTCGCCGCCAAGAGGAACAGGCTCGCCAGCAGGCGGAACAGGCACACCAATTGGACGAGCAGCTGCGGGGTGGACAAGAGGAACAGGCCCACCGACAGGAGGAACAGGTCCGTCGTTTGGAAGAGCAGCTCAAAAGCGATAAGGAAGAGCAGATGCTCCTCATGAAGGACATTCACGAGGAGCATCTGCCCGCTACGCTACGCTACCTTCGGGAAAGAGATAAGGGAGGTGAAGGATAAGGTTGCTCAACATGACAACCGCCTGTCGGAAGCTGAAACCCGAATCGACCAAGTGAACAATCTGGTTGACAACGTAATGGCTGACATGAAGAAATCACTGGACGAACTCAAACTTGGGGTGGAACTACAGCTGCCGTAGTAGCTACTACACCTTCGCTATGTGGGTTCAAGGTGCCACCGTTCGACGGGACTTCTTCCTGGTCAGTCTATAAAATCCAGTTCGAGGCTGTTATGAAGGCGAACGGCTGGGATAAAAGTCAGGCGATGACTGTTCTCACACTAGGCCTGCGCAACCAGGCCTTAACAGTTCTGGAAGCTCTCGGTGAGGAAGTGACTTATGAGCAGCTCCTTGAGGCATTGGAGGCGATATATGGCGACGCTCACCTGGAACACGTCTTTCATAAGCAGCTTAAAGATCGCGTGCAGCGCATCAACGAAAACCTGCAGCAGTTTAACAGTGGTAGAGCCATGCGGCAGCTTTGCTGTTGCACGTATGGGCCGGCTCAAACCGGGGTGGTACCACGACCTCACAGAATACCGGCGTGAAGTGGAAGTTCTGCTTCCGCGTTTCGTTTGGTGAGTGCAGGTGGCCGGAGGCCCAAATCCCCCCCCCCCCATCAACATGGTAGCGGAATTAAATAAAGATAGACTACCCCAGGAGGGTACCAGCACCCCTGGAGAATCCCTCGCTGAGCATCCACGACCATGTTTCTTCACTTCTGAGCGTGGGTGCTCAGGCTGCCCCGCGTATTCTGGGGGGGGGCGAAATTCCGCTCAAGACTACAACTGCTCGGGGCAAACGGAGCAACAAGACCAAGGCGACCCCTGCCACGCTGTCCGTGAATTTCTGCAATATCAGGGGACTTCACTCCAACCTAAACGCCGTCCACTACCATCTCGAGACGGCGAGGCCGGCTCTGCTCTTTCTGACCGAGACGCAGGTGTCCTCTCCGGCTGATGTTTCGTATCTCTCCTACCCGGGGTACAAACTGGAACACTCCTTTGTGCCTCGGGCTGGAGTTTGCGTTTACGTCAGAGAGGACATCTGTTCTCGACGCCTCGGCAGACTTGAAGGTTCGGACCTGTCCATCCTTTGGCTACGCGTAGACAGCGACGACCATCCGCGCGTCTACGGGTGCCTCTATAGGTCCCACAGCGGTAATGCCGAAACAGACCGACTCTTCGACCACGTCCAAATGGCTGCGGATTCGTTGCTACAGCAGATCCCCTCCGCAGAGATCGTGATCCTCGGCGACTTTAACGCCCATCACGCCGAATGGCTCGGTTCACGTTTAACCGATCATGCGGGGAGATCTGTTCATGATTTTGCCTTGGCATATGGTCTGACACAACTGGTTACTTCGCCTACGCGGATTCCAGATGTGGAGGATCATCCACCTTCCCTGTTGGACCTTCTGCTGACCTCTCACCCGGACGGATATCAGATTTCCGTCGACGCCCCTTTAGGCTCCTCGGACCATTGTCTGATCCGGAGTGTTGTGCCACTCACGCTGAAATCGCGGTTGCATTCTGCAGGCTGCCGCCGTGTTTGGCACTATAGGTCAGCCGATTGGGATGGGATGCGGTCTTTCTTTGCATCCTACCCTTGGGGGCGGGTTTGCTTCTCGCCGGATGATCCCAACGTTGTTGCGGATTCTGTTACTGATGTGGTACTTCAGGGTATGGAACTTTTTATTCCTTCCTCTGTGGTGCCCATTGGAGGCAAATCTCAGCCATGGTTTGGTCGCTCCTGTAAAATAGCATCATGCTATAAGCAGGAGTGCTACCAAGCCTGGGTTGATGCATCAGCGTCCCGGGATGTAAACACCAGCGCTCTAAAAAAGAAGTATAATTCCGCCTCTAGGTCCTTCAAAAGAGTCATTGCCAAGGCAAAGTCAGAGCACATAGGCAGAATTGGCGAGAAACTAGTTCGCCTTCCTTCTGGAACCCGTGCATTCTGGTCTCTCGCCAAGGCTGTCCAGGGGAATTTCTGTCAGCCATCTCTTCCATCTCTGCACAGGGAGGACGACTCACTGGCCCATACTGCAAAGGAGAAAGCCGATCTTCTAGGCTCCTTCTTTGCGTCTAACTCGACTCTCGATGACGGGGGGAGTACGCCGCCGACCATTCCGCGGTGTGAGTGCTCCATGCCGGAAGTGCAGTTCACACAGCGCTCGGTTCGCAAAGCACTCCTCTCCCTGGACATCCACAAGTCGAGTGGGCCTGACGGAATCCCCCCAATTGTGCTGAGGACGTGTGCTCCAGAGTTGGCACCGGTTTTAACGCGTCTTTTCCGGTACTCCTACTCCCTAGGCGTAGTCCCAAAATCGTGGAAGACGGCTTTCGTCCACCCGATCCCTAAAAAAGGCGACCGCTCAGACCCGTCCAACTACCGGCCAATCGCCATCACCTCCTTGTTCTCCAAAACAATGGAGTCCATTGTAAACTGCCAGCTTATGAGGTACCTTGAGGATCACCAGCTGATTAGTGACCGCCAATACGGTTTTCGCCGTGGTCGGTCAGCTGGTGATCTTCTGGTCTACCTCACTCACAGATGGGCGGAGGCAGTAGAGTTCAAGGGGGAGGCATTGGCCGTTAGTTTGGACATTGCGAAGGCCTTCGATCGGGTTTGGCACAAAGCGCTTCTTTCGAAGCTCCCTTCCTATGGGCTTCCCGAGAAATTGTGCAATTGGATCACCAGCTTTCTTGCAGATCGGAGCATCAAGGTCGTTGTAGACGGTGCAAGCTCCGATTGCAAGCCTATTAATGCTGGTGTTCCACAGGGCTGCGTGCTATCGCCAACGCTGTTTCTTCTGCATATCAATGATATGTTGCATACCCGTAACATTCATTGCTATGCAGATGACAGCACTGGTGATGCTCTTTACACCGGCCGAGCCAATATTTCTCGGGAAAACGTCTCCGAGTGCCGGGACAAACTTGTGTCTGAAGTCGAGTCTTTGCTGAACAGAGTCTCGGATTGGGGACGACTAAATCTAGTCCAGTTTAACCCCCAGAAGACACAAGTTTGCGCGTTAACCGCTAAAAAGAACCCCTTTGTCGTATCCCCTCAGTTTCAAGGCACTCCCCTTGTTGCCTCAGCCAGTATCGGAATCCTCGGCGTCGACATATCGAGTGACGTGCAGTTTCGTGGTCACTTGGAAGGGAAGGCCAAATTGGCCTCTAAAAAGCTTGGCGTGCTCAGCAGAGCGGGACAATATTTCATGCCGGCACACCGCCTGCAACTTTACAAGGCGCAGGTTCGGCCGCACATGGAATACTGTTCCCATCTCTGGGCTGGGGCTCCCCAGTACCAGCTCCTTCCACTTGACCGCATCCAGCGCAGAGCGGCTCGAATCGTCGACGACCGAGTGCTTTCCGATCGGCTCGATTCACTGGCGTTGCGAAGAGATGTTGCATCTCTTTGCGTATTTTATCGCATCTATCACGGGGAGTGCTCTGAGGAATTGTTCGGATTAATCCCAGCCGCCAAATTTCGTGAACGCACGACACGGCAAACGTCCCAATACCATCCACACCATCTGGATGCTTGGCGGTCCACCACTGTACGTTTCACAAGGAGTTTTCTTCCACGTACAACCTCTCTGTGGAATAGTTTATCATCGGCGATTTTTCCGGACCGATACGACCTGGGGACCTTCAAGAAAAGAGCTTACTCCTTTCTAAAGGGCCGGCAACGCACCCGCAATTCTCCTGGTGTTGCGGTTGATCATGGGCGGCGGTAGTCACTTAACATCAGGTGAGCCGCATGCTCGTTTGCCCCCTCTTCTATAAAAAAAAAAAAAAAAAAGTGGGCTCTAGAGGTGGAGAAGCTGGTGCGAAAAGCATACCGGTCTGTATCTGCGCTCATTGAAGGGAACCTGGTGTAGACATTCATCGACGGCATCCGCGACCTTGAAGTCAGAGCTGCTGTGAGGCTCGGGCACCACGAGACGCTTAAGGAGGCCTTGGCCCATGCACTGCAGGTGGAAGCCGTGCGGCAGGATCTTCGCTCCCATCGCGTCAGGGAGGTTGCAGCAGCTACAGTTTGCGACCGCAATAAAGGATACAGCCCTAGGTGCTATGGCTGTGGGGAAAGGGGCCATCTTCAATCCAGCTGCCCTAAGCGAACTGTAGAAAGGGAAGTTGAACGATCTCGAGAGGGTTTTGCAACTAACGGCACCGCCTGGTGGCGGCAGGATCATCGTTTCCCTCACTTTAGGGAGGTTGCAGCAGTTACGATTCGCGACCACAGTAAAAATTACAGCCCAATGTGCTACGGTTGTGGGGAAAGGGGCTGTCTTCGATCCAGCTGCCCTAAGCGATCTGTAAAAAGGGAAGGTGATCGATATCGAGAGGGTTATGCGGGTAACAGCACCACCCAGCAGCAGGAATACGACTTTGTGATTGAACACCACAGTGGGAAATCGCATGGCAATGCAGATGCATTGTCAAGGAGACCTTGTCCTGAAGATTGCAAGCACTGTACTAGGCAAGAGAGTAAGGAAGTGGTATTCGTGAGGATGCTCAGGACAGACCACCTCAGCAACGAGTTGAAGGACAGCTTACAACATGCACAGCAGGAAGATCCGGACATCGAGCTGATTCTGGAATGGATGAAGGCCCATGCTACCAAGCCCAAGTGGAGCGACGTCTCAGCGATGAATTTGACCAAAAAGCTATTGGGCCCAATGGGACAGCTTGCTGATTCAGGATGGAGTCCTGTGCCGTAAATGGGACAATGGTCGAGGAGACAGCTGTCATTTGCAAATGGTTGTCCCTAAAGCTAAAGTGCCGAATGTTCTACAGCTGTACCATAATGGTTGTTCAGGAGTCCATCTGAGAGTTAAACGAACTCTACTGAAGATTCGAGAACAGTTTTACTGGGTCCATTATCGTGACGATGTCGAGAATAGAGAAGATCGATGAAGAGGATAGAGGAGCATCGAAATTGTACAATGTTAGTGCACCATGGGATAGGACAGCCCTTGACATTGCGGAGCCATTTCAGAAAGGCGCAAGAGGAACTCCTAAGATCGTCCATGTGGATCGCCTGGCGCGTTATTATGGGGCCGATAATGATCGGGACGAGCATGTTTTAGGAGGGGGCAGTGTTACGCGACTAAGTTGGCGTCAGGTACCTGGCACTAGCGCCACCTAGTGTCGGGGACCAGAGCGAGGAGGGCTTCCTAGAAAATGTCAATCTTGATCTTTCGACCGACAGCGCCATCTAGTATCGAACAGAAGAATTAAGCTTTCTAGAAGCCTTACACTCGAACTTTCTGCGCCTGGTCGTTCGGCGCCCGTATTTACTGAAATATTCTGAATGTTTTGGTAGAAAAGGTGTATTTAAAGCCGCTGCAACCCGCGATCGTAGCACAAGCGTAGACTTCGGAACGAAATAAAGTGAACTAAAGTGTTAAGTGTGATTAATTAATAGTGGGTTTGAAGTTTTAATTGGTGATCGTTAATTAAAGTGCAAATTTTGGTAATTCAATCGGCAGTTTTTATTGTCCAGAACCTCAAGCTCGTAATAATAATACGACGACGACGACGTGTATTATTATTACGAGCGACGTGTCATCACGAGTGGTTAATGGGAATATTAGTAATGTTTATAGCATTTTTAATATTCTTTTTAAAAAAAAATTAAATTAAATTAAAAAAATAATATTAAGTGGCCAGTGTGGAATTTACTCATAGCTATCATACCATAGTTAGTGTTATACTTGGCACATTACCTCTTTCGTCGCGGTACATTCCTGCGGCGACGGCCATCTTGTGCCGACAAGGTCCACGCTCGTCTCCGTCACCGCCGGCCTCCACGAACAACCCGCCCACGCGCTTCATCACCCAGTAGCGCCGGAACGCGCGGTCCATGCCTAATATAAAACACAATATTTTATTTTATTAATAATTAACAGCTTACAAATGGGCACACAGTTCACCTGATTGTAAATGAATCTGTGGCATATAGACTAGACATGTGTTCATTGTGAATGATTCGTTCATTTGACCCAGGTCGTATCAAAGCATTGATGACTAACAATTACATTTATTAAATATTCCGGATCAAACGATTGACAGTACCTACGACCTGAGTATAGTAATGTCCGATGACCGACATTCTCGAGTGAGTCTCACAGATCACAGAGTACTGAAATTCGAAACGATCTATTTGAGTGATCCACCCGAATGACCCGGTTTGTAAGACGAATCGGTACTTGAATGATCGGGTCACTAGAAGTGAATGACTGACACATGTCTACCATATATATACCTACCGCATCTACGCTCGATTAAGAATTTAAATAATGGATGTTCACTGTCACCCCTGAGAATAAAGATAAATTTTATACCAATTAAAGGGTCTTATACAAGCATAGTAGCATTATGCTGATAATTAATAGTGAGATAACAGTGAGATTCTTCCCATGTCAAATCATCCCATTTATGTTGGAGTCATAATTCAAGGTTTGTTTACTTTTTTATGATTAATAAAATGTATTAATATACTTTATTAAAAAAAAAACTTACCAAGGTATGATGTGTAGCTAAACAAGGATGATTGTAACTCTTTGAGTTTCTTCTCATACTCATGCCGCTTCACTTCACTCTCTCTGTTTAGTTTCTCTGTGGCTGCTTTTAACTCTTCATCAACAGCCTTAGCCTCTTCTCCTGTTAACTTATGCTCCTCCTTCTTAGCAAAGAATTCTTTCTTTAGCTCCTGGCGTGTTGCTATTAACTGTACTTCTCGCTTTCGTTCATTGATCTAAAAATGTGTATAAGATAAGGTTAAATCACAGCCTACTACATCCTACTATTGGGCACAGGTCTCCTCCGGTTGTATAAGATTACAAGTGGTAAAAATAGAAAAATTCTGACACATAAAAAAAAACAGTTGAATTGAGAACAGATTTTTAAAAAAAGTATACTAGTAATGCTATGAATGATTATTGATACTCCTATTAACCACTTTAAGCTTAAATGCTTGGTTAACAGTAGTTCAACACAGTAGTCAAATGGCGGATGGAAACCCGACTTTTTGCTATTGTCACTTCCAAAATAAATTAAAATTCAGGATTAAACATAAGCTAATGAGCAAAATACAGTAATTGACCCCTAAAGTTCGACACTGGACATGGGCGCGCTCCCATTGTAGGGAGTTTGTGCCTTAATCATCACACCGGTAGACGGATTGACAATTGCAATGTGAGACATGTCTCTCCTTTTGAACTTGGTGTCTGTCACTGATCTCAGTATTTTTAAATTTGATAAGGGAGATGTGTTTTTTTATTGAATAGGATGATAAATGAGTACATAGTCCATGTGATGGTAAGTGGATGCTGTGGCCCATAGATTTAACCTCGATTAAGAATCAAAATGCAGAGGACTAAGATGGAATGCTTCGTTTCCAGTAAAAAGGGTCTCTGATTCTCTACACTAACCATACGAAACACAGCAGCATTGAGCTGCTATTTTACACTGGTATTCTGCAAGAGCATGGTCCTACCCTTCTGTCGAGCCGACCCATTCATGCTACAATCATAGTATAACTGCAGTGTGGCTCTACCAAATTATGCCATCCATATGTATGTAAGATTTGTTCTGGGATTACAAATATTCACATCTTAGGACACCTCCTAGATCAAATTAATGTAAAATGTAAATATTCAATTAAATCTATATAATATACAATGAAATTGTGCTGTGAACTCTTGGCCTCTGACACAATCTAAATTTGGCTTTACCTTTTTCTTTTCAACAGTCATACAAATGATATAAAACGTATTTTTTTACTCATGGGGTATAGTCACAAGTATGATGTTGTGTGGATAGAACTTTATTTCAATATACTCCTGTTCTACAACAAGTTTTATCCTTTAGAAAATAATAGCAACTTAGTAACAATTAATGTCAAACCTGCAATAAACGAAGTGACTGCCTTGCAGCCTTGTACTCGTCTAGTCTCTCTTCGGTAATATCACGGATGCTCGCATAACTCAAAATTTGATTCATCAGGCATTGTAGTATTAAAAATTTTTCCTCTGGAAATATAAAAATATATATATTAATGTAAAAACTGTTTTTGAAGGAGATCTATTTAGGAGGAAAATAGCTGCTATTTTTAAGGAAATCATTTAACTCTATTGGGGCACAATGGCATAGTTCTTGCATCACAAATTCGAACTTACAAATTTTAAAGAGTCAATCTGAATTAAAATGACATATCACTAAGCTAATTGTTTTTTTTTTTTAATTATAGGGGATAGATATTCTTCTGGATTAAATTCAACAATGTGCTATTTGCGACAGTCAAGAAAAGGATTCTCATACTGACATTTTGCTTCACATTATGACAGAATATAAATATATCCTTCCGAAATACTATAATGTTTATAGTACCAGTACTTCCTATTACTTAAAGCACGTAAAGCCGTTGGTCCTGCGCCTGATCTCTCTCCGGTCGTGTCGGTTTACCGTCCCATCGGATTATGAGAGTGAGGGAATAGAGAGTGCACCTGTGCTTGCGCATACACTTGGGCATTATAATCCTGTCCTGCGCCGATGGCTAGCCTCCGTTGAGGCAGGCCGCCGTGGCCGAAATTCGGTCTGGAGTACATTACTTCCTATTTCTTAATACTTAACATTCTTAATGAGTTTTAGATTACATATCTTAATGTAATTTAATTATAAACTGTATGCACATAAACTCTAGATGCCTTATTAATAAAAATGGCTTACTCCAAGCTTAATTCGAAGTTACACTTGGACTAGCCAATCTTAGAGTAACTATTTACTTCGTTATTACAATTTTATTAATAAACATGGAGTAAACTCGGACTAACAATACATTCCTTACGCCGGGATTAACGCTTGCGCTATGGCAACCCACTTATTTTAAAAGTAAAAAGAGTGAGTCAGTGAACGATTAGTGAATGAATTCAATGCTTGATGATGACATTAATGACAGTGACAGGCAATATTTTGAGTTTGACTTTAAACTAGTAGTAAAGTTAATCTTCAAGAACTCTACTACCAACTCGACCAGTCAAACTGTTTGAAGAGAAGGAAATAATAAGGCAAATAGACAAGACAAGGAAAATTCTTACTGGCTAGTTCCCTTACAAATCTTTTTAACAAAATCTTGCTAGAACAAAAAGTACCTTTGAATTGGGCAGAGTCGAGAATCATACTTCTTTACAAGAAAGGTGACCCATCGGATATGAACAACTACCGGCCTATCAGCTTATTTCCTGCTGTATACAAATTATTTGCAGCCTGCTTAAATAAGAGAATAGAGACTGAGATAGTCACATCAACCCATAGAACAGGCAGGCTTTAGAAAGGGCTTTTGCACAATCGATCATATACATACTTTGGAACAAGTAATTGAAAAACACCAGGAATATCAACAGCCCCTATATCTAGCCTTTATCGACTACGCAAAGGCCTTCGACTCTATCTCACATAACAGCTTATGGCGAGCGCTAGAAAACCAAAATATTCCAGAAACCTTTATAAACATCCTGAAAGACCTCTACAGCAAAAGCGTAAGCCGTGTAAAGCTCGATAGGCTTGGACCCAAAATTGAAATACGTAGAGGCGTGAAACAGGGGGACCCGCTATCTCCCACTATATTTATATCTGTCTTACAGTATATAATGAAAGACTTACATTGGCAACATAAAGGTATCAGCATAAATGGAAAAAATTTGAGTAACCTTAGATTCGCCGATGATATTATACTCTTGATTAAAACTACTTATACGGTTTTATCGCGTTTATTTTTACTTTTTATTCTTAATTCCCGACGTTTCGGGCGCTTTCCAGCACCCATGGTCACGGGGGACTGAGATGACTGACGTCCCGATGTCATTGTTAAACCCGGAGTACCTTCAGCTTTTTTAATTATTGTTTATGGTCCGATCTATGCAAAATGAACTGACTATATCCTGAGGTCTTGCAGTGGTATGCTTGGGTTTAGTTTTAATTTTATTGATTATAGGATCCCAAGCAGGTGGTAGTACCCAGCCTCCTTCTCTATTGAAATTAGGATGTTTTTTTAATTTCAATAGCCTCACGTATCATCCTTGGTAGGAATCGGTGTTCTTTCGCGAGGATTTGTGGTCTATCAAATCTGATGTAATGGTTGGGGCCGTCTAGGATATGATCACAAACTGCAGACTTCCCGGAACGTTGATGCTTCACATCAGCTATATGTTCTATCATATCGAATTGAATATTAGGCTGAAGGATAAAATAAAATCAGAAAACATAAGGAAAAAAACCAATGTGATAGATGCTCTACAACATATGAGAAAGCTCAAGTGGAAGTGGGCTGGCCACGTGGCACGACTGTCAGATGAAAGGTGGACGCATTTAACCACAATGTGGACAGGTCCAAGTGGCAAGAGAGCTAGAGGACGTCCTAAGGAACGCTGGGTAGACGAGATCAAAAAATATGCCGGAAACGACTGGACAAAGAAAGCAAAGAAGAGAAAAACCTGGAAACTGTTGAAGGAGGCCTATACCCGCCAGGGGCCTTAACTTAGATATACAAATGTGCATTATGTATTAATAATATGTACAATCTTATTATAATCCAAAATTTTATTTAGTTTTATAACTCTGTAAGTTAAGGAAATAAAAGAGGCTTTATTATTATTATAAAGTTAATCTTGCTTAAGTCTGTGTTTATTAATAGGGCTGTAGTGGCTTCCTGTTGTAATAATTACTTTAAGAATAAGAATGTAAGACTGTTGTGTTATGCTCAATTATGTAGTTAAAAACAACCGCGCGCGCGCGTGCGTGTGTATGTGTGTGTGTGTGTGTGTGTGTGTGTGTGTGTGTGTGTGTGTGTGTGTGTGTGTGTGTGTGTGTGTGTGTGTGTGTGTGTGTACGTGCGCGCGCGTGTGTACGTGTGCGTGTGTGTGTGTGCAGGTGTGCGCGGTACCTAGCGGCAGGTCGGCGACGTGCGCGGCAGCGAGCGCGCGCAGCGGGCGCGGGCGCGTCATGCGCATTCGTAGCGCGGCGTCGTCCGCGCCACAGTAGCCACCGCGCTGGACGCTGCGCCACGCCGCACCGCGACCGCCGCTCACACCGCCTGACGACAGCATGTGCAGCCTGCAACATGTTCATTCATTTAATCAATCATTACAGCCTATGTACACTTGGTAATAAGGTGCACTTTTGCTTGCAGGTGAAATAATAAAAGAAACCTGTCTTTACTCAATGATTGCTTTATTCATACTGAGTTGATCTATTATGACATCTGTTGCCAGCCATTCAACTATAGCAAGATGCAGTGTTCGGGTATTGGACTAAGTGAATTGGACCTTCGCGAGTTTCAAGACGGTGAGGTGGGTGCTAGGTCAAGAAGGAATGTGTCGACAAATTGGTCAGCAAAAACAGCAGCAGCATCAGTAGTAATTAGCAGTGTCAAAGTAAGATCTTTCCTTTTCAATAATTTTGAATTTAATAGCACCATGAAAAACGTAGACGCTAATCGGGTTGAGTGTGAAGCTATTCAAAAAATTGGTGTCAATATTAAAAATATAGGTCAGAGCGTAAAAAAACAGATTATTTTAAAAGAAAACTTTGAGATTTTGGAATCGCGGGGTGGTTAAAAAAGTCAATATTCGCTTCGAAGGTCCAAAAATGTTCTTTAAAATATATGTTAAAACAGCTTTAATAAACAAGTGAAAATATTTTAAATTATGTAATGTTAATGAGTTAAAGTTATAAACAACTTTCGCTTTTTTATCTCAACACTAGCAAAAATGTACAGTTGGACCATACACATAGTTTATATGGATACTAATGACCCGCCCCAGCTTCGCACAGGTGATTTCTGTATTTCGACAACAGCGCCACCTATCGGGTCAAATTGTGAATCTAAACCATTCTCGAATCAACTTAATCACACACACAAAATTTCATCAAAATCGGTAAAGCCGTTTCACAGTTCTGTTACACACGCACAGAAGAATTATTTAATTTATTTTATTTAATTATTTATTTAATTTTTTAATTATTTATAAAGAAATGGTAGGGCAAAAAACATTCAATAATGCAATAAACAGCCTATCAATAGTGGACTGGCGGTCGTAAGATTTTTAACGTGGCCTAATAATATATAGTCCATGTGTATTTGTATTGAAATTGACTCAGCTCCTATGTTATAGATTAGCTTGGTTTTGTAAAATAAATGTTGTACTAACTTGATTCAATGTAAAAATATACAAAATATAATATCATAGTAAGAGATAACAAAAAGTGAAAGAAAGTGGTAGACAGACCTCTAATACTCAGCTAAACATTGGCTAAGCATATCAGGCCTTACTTTACACATTTACTATATATACATTTGTATACTTTCTCAGTTCGTGGTAGAGCTCTGCTGTAGGTATATGATGGTCAACTCATCTGGGGAGGGACATTTTCACGGAATACTAGCGTAAAATAGCAGCTTAATGCTACTTACATTTTGTATAGTGAGTGTAGAGAACTAGAGACCCTTTTTAATGGTAAAAAAAATCGAAGATCTCAGGGATGACAAAGCATCTGCATTTTGATTCTTATTCAAGAATAAAGGTATGTGCGTCAGAAACACTTACCATCAAATAGACTATATGTTTATCACACTTGGGTGTGTGTATAAAAAAAATTGGGGGGATATATAATATAGTACTCTTGCCACGCTGGTAAACAACCAAATTTTTTTTATGATTTGGAATTGTTATCAAGAAGACAGATGCTGCTTGCTGCCCATTTCCTGTATGAAAATTAAATACCTCACTCACTTCTTACACACCAACAGAATATTATGTGGTTGATAGTGGATTTTCCCGGCAATACAAATAGATTTTTTTTATTGGAAGGTGGTCTGCTCTTTTGCCCCTCATATTATCAATCATTATTTGATATTCCAAGCTATCTGGTTATCTTGAGACATGGCTAAAGAATAAAAAAACATCCTGCTGACACTATCAAAAAGCCGGTGCAGATCTTGAGCTCTTCAAGTATGGAATAGTCTGTTCAAGTTAGCACAGTCATCCAAAGTACATGCAGTAATTTGTTCAATTCCAAAGTAACATACATATTACACTAACCTTAAAACTTCACTAACGGTGGTTGGGTCAAGTGGCAGCTTGCTAAGTGGGGTCCCAAGATAGGTTTGAGACCATTTGCTAGCCTTTGTGGCTAGCTCTATTGCTTTTGACACTCCAATGTCACTCTCGAGCTCTGTGTCCTCTGAAAAGGCATAATTAGAACTTTACTTATTGGTATGAATATCAAAAATATTTCATTTTCAGTAAGAAACAATAAAGAAACAGCTTGCAGTAAAAAGAAATGCAACAATAAAAAAGATTTCATTCAGTCACCTGTTGACTCCTGCATTCCCCCACCCTCATTATACTCCTCAGCTTCATCTTCTTGAAGAGTGAATATAGTGGTGAGGAACATTTGGACCAAGTCACTGAAGGCACCAGCATATTCCTTCAATGTTAATGCCTTCCTGAACAGCTCCAAATCAAAATCATTATGGAATACATCCTTAAGTTTCAGGATGTCACTGTACATGTGAATAAATTCCAGTACTGAGAGGAAATCACCAAAATGTTTGTGCGGTATTCCTTGAACTTCTACTGGAGTAGCTTTTGGTATGATCTGAAAATTGATGTTGTATGTTTAAGCACACAGTAGCAGACACTCAATTGAAATATGTTTTATGACAATTTATATTATTTATCATCTTTCATATATGTTATGGACCAAGTGATTAATCAAGGCACTATTCATAATGCCTGGACAATATTATAAACAATGACATAACAAACCGGGCTACATAATTAATACTGATCAAATCTTCATTATTTATTACACTGTTATCATAACCTAACCTATCTTTTATTACTCTGCCCAATAAGTAACACACTTTAATCTTAAAGCCCGGTCAATTTAAATATTTCAATAGTTTTTATCACATTGCCAGATAGTTAGAAAAATGCCCCATATGAGTAATATGGGTGCATTTTTTTAACTATGTATTATTATTTATTTATACATATGTATGTGACATACCCTTCGACAAATTGTACAGAAGTCCGAAGAGTACAATCTGCCACTTTGCCTGGCGTATGTGGACTATAAGAAAGCCTTTGATTCGGTCGAAATTTGGGCGGTGCTACAGTCTCTTCAGTGGTGCCAAGTTGACTGTCGGTATATCGAAGTGCTGAAGTGTTTGTACAGTAGGGCTACGATGGCTATCCGAGTACAGAACCAGAGTACGAAACCTATCCAACTGCAGCGAGGTGTAAGACAGGGTGACGTTATCTCCCCGAAACTCTTCACCGCTGCATTGGAAGACGTTTTCAAGCTACTGGACTGGAAAGGATACGGTATTAACATTAATAGCGAGCACATCACTCACCTTCGATTTGCCGACGATATAGTCCTTATGGCAGAATCGCTGGAGGACTTAAGTACTATGCTCAATGACTTCAATAGTGCCTCCCAACGGATAGGTATTAAGATGAACATGGACAAAACAAAGATCATGTTTAATGTCCATGTCACACCTATGCCGGTAGTTGTTGGGAGCACTAAGCTCGAAGTTGTTGACGAGTATGTTTACCTGGGACAAATAGTCCGGCTAGGTAAGTCCAACTTCGACCGAGAGGTCAATCGACGGATTCAACTCGGCTGGGCAGCGTTCGGGAAATTACAACGCATCTTCTCGTCAGGTATGACATATGGAACTGAGACGTGGTCCTTCACTGCTGGCCGTATGAGGACGCTCAAAGTCGCTCAGCGAGCTATGGAGAGGGCTATGCTCGGAGTTTCTCTGCGTGATAAACTTAGAAATGAGGAGACCCGCAGTAGAACCAGAGTGACCGATATAGCCCAACGGATTAGTAAGCTGAAGTGGCAATGGGCCGGCCATATAGCTCGAAGAACCGACAACCGTTGGGGAAAAAAGGTTCTCGAGTGGCAGCCTCGTACCGGTAGACGAAGTGTGGGGCGACCCCCCACTAGATGGAGTGACGACCTAGTAAGACATGCAGGAAGTCGATGAATGCAGGTGGCTCAGGACCGTGCTTTGTGGCATACCTTGGGGGAGGCCTATGTTCAGCAGTGGACTTGTAAAGGGCTGTAATGATGATGATGATGATGATTATGGTGACATAAGAGAATTAATTAGCCCATTTTGTCTAGTAGATGAGTAGTAGATATAGTAGATGTGGTAAAAGGTGAACATAGGCAATGCCGGCATGGTTTCTGATAGATAAGAATATATTATAGTTAAATTGCTGTCTAGCTTATTTGAGTTAGAGGATGGATATTTATTCAGACCAGTAATTAGGAACAGAAGTGCAAAACGTCTGATAAGTACTGCAATCGTCTATACACCTACCAAGAGTGATGATTAAGGTAAATCTTTTTTTTTATACAGGATAGGGTGACAAACGAGCACACAGTCCACCTGATGGTAAGTGGTTGCTGTGGCCCATAGACATCTACATCTATCCTCGATTACGAATCAAAATGCAGATGCGTTATCACCCGTGAGGACCAAGATGGAATGCCTCGTTTCTAGTAAAAACTCTCTGGTTCTTGGATCTCTGGTTCTCTAGAACCAGTGTGTGGCACATCTACATGGGAAATTCCCAAAAGAGATAAGAATTTTTTTTTGTTATTTGGTAGGGTTAACTAATTAGTTTCAATTGCAAGGGGGTCAATGATTTGGATAGATATGGAATGATATCTAACTAAATTTCATTCTATATACTCTCAACCTAGATTGAAGCTTTTTCAAATGTAAACTCTTAAGATTTGAAAAATATTCATTTAATAATAAAATAAACTTTATATAGACAAGTTGTCACTTGTGTATATATAAAGTTTTAAATTAATAAATTAACAAGTGCCTTTGAAATATAATCATTTTATTAAAATGATAATATAATGAGATTTTACCATATTGAGCAGTGGTCTTTCATGTGAATGGTCTCCTCTGCTCCCTCTCTAAATTTAGTACCAGTTAGTGGTAGTGTCACATAGGCCATTTCCACAATGTGGGAAAATGCGTTGTCACCCCTGAGGACTAAGAAGGAATGCCTCGTTTCCAGTAAAAAAGAGTCTCCAGTTATCTCTACACTTACCATACGAAACACAGCAGTATTAAGCCACTATTTGATGCTGGTATTCTGTGAGAGTGTGGTCCTTCCCCAGTCGAACCAACCCATTCGTGCTACAACTGTACCACTAATATGATTGCAGCACGGCTCTACCACATATAAAAATCCTACAAGGAAAGAAGCCCATGTCTAATAGTGACCTTTTAGAACACCCACTTGATGAAGTAAAATGATTGATTTTCTTACACAAACATCCCATGGCGGTCTAATACTTCTTTATTGATGGTCTTTAAAATTAGGAAAAGTACCTTGTGGTCCTCTAACTCCTGATCTTCTTTAATCTTTTGCCACTCCTTTAGATGTGCTTGCAATCGCGCATTCTTCTCTTTCTTTTTAGCCTTCTCCTCTTCTTTGCGCTGTCTCATTTGATTCTCTGCTCTACGCATCTTCTCTGCTAGGTCCTGTGCATTCTTCTTTGCATCTGGATTTAATGGCGGTTTGGATTTTGCTGACGCTGATTATGAAATAAAAAAGTAATAAAATTTGATATTTCTTTTGTAACATTCAAGTATTAAAGCTGATATATCATTTTTATTGCTATTTTATTTTCACTTTATTTAAATGTTTTAAATATACAACATAACAAAGGTATACCTTCAGATTTTTCAGCCTTTTTGACAAATTTGTCCATAGATTCCTGCCTGCCTTTTTTGTCAGGACTGCCCTTTTTTAAAGATTTATTTAGTTTGGATGCAGAGCCAGGTTTAGCTAAACTCTTGGATGCTGCAGGTGATATGCTGGACTTCATCAGCTTCTTAGAAGCTGCAAATTCAGGAGGGCTACCAGTAAATATCTGGTCAAAATTTACTTTGTTGATGTTATATTTTTCAATTGCAGATTTCTGAAATGTAAACAATTTTTACAAATAAGATATGATTATGTTATGAAAATAATATGATTGTTTTGAACATATGAATATAATAAGCTGAATACCTTAATAGTTATTAAACCACCAGGGCCCTGTTCTACAAACTGTTTGAGGAATAGACGGTTTTTATCACGTGAGTAAATGCCTTTACGTCGACGCACTCGGTCATATGGAGCTGTACCTATTTGGCCTGCAGAGATTTGCTCAGATTCCTGAAACTGTTCTACTTCATAGCAGTATGATGATGCAGGAATAGTTGTTGTGCTGTAAAATAGAAATAAAGGACTAACAATCTAATTTGCATATTAACCCCTCAGTCTCCTTAAAATTCTCATGCAGTCACATGCGCTCGGCAAATCCCGAGCGGTCGCATGCGACGGCACCCACCCGCAGCACTTAAAACCAATAAAACTTATATTTGGAGACTACTTTTCTATGAGAAAGTTTGGCATTATAAAATCTATACAAAATTCTCCATATAAAAGTCAGGTTTTTTTAGTTCATTACAAAAAGACTATTCTATTTTGATAACAAAAACAAAACATACCAAGCGAATGTCGGCAGCGTGAAAATCACAATTATTTCAATATATATTACTCAAAATTATTTACGTAAAAAGATAAATTATATTCACACAAAAACTTTCATTACAATTTTATAATAAAATTATAAATAAATATCCATAGCGTAACTATTTCTTATTGCACTAGAGGATAGAAAATTTCATATTGATTTTATAATGCCAAACTTCTTCAGAGAAAAGTAGTCTCTAAATATAAGTTTTAATGGTTTAAAGTGTTGTGGGTGTGCGCGGTCGAATTTGACTGCCTGAATTTTGACGGAATAGCGCCGCGGTCGAATTCGACTGCTTAAATTTTGACGGAATAGCGCCGCGGTCGAATTCGACCGCTTAGTGGTTGGAGCGTTAATGATACCATTATATTTAAAAAGCCTAACTAAAATGTCAAAAATCAAATAACATGTAAAAATAAAAAATATTGTACACAATTTTGTGAGACTGACCATGTAAAAGTTTCTCTCTCTTATTATTTTAGATGCCATATACCAATTTACTTAATTAAAGGGAAGGTTTTAACAACTCTCAAGTCAGAGACTAAACATCACACAGATATAATAATAATAGGTAGAATGTAACTGTATACTGTTTTTAAGCATTTTTAAATATTTTAAAAGATACTTTAAGCCCCCTAAATTAATTATAGAAGTATCTTTATACTTAATATAGAAAGTAAAAAAAATTACATTCCCTGTTAGAAGGGAAAATACAATTTCAATTTTCGAAAATAAGAAAATATTGTGTTAACTTCTATCATCTATACATGGTTATTTTTCAAAGAGTAGCCAAATATCAAACTTAAGTTCAAATAAATAAATAACCATATACAGTTATTGCAATTTTTGAAAATGAGTAAATAAGTCTTCTACTTATTTTAGTGTAATTATCCCAAATCGAATGTAATTTATGGACAACAACTATGTGTAAATGCACACATCCATGTGCAATTCAAATCACAATGTTTTTGCTGACCCATAGACCCTTACGAATGTGTCCATGCTAAGTAAAATATTAGGCGTAAGATATTTATGAATGACAATCAGCTAATATAATGCATTACCATTTCTGAATTTAAAAGATAAAAAGACCAAATATTTGTAAAATTAATTTTTTTCACCATTCGCCTATATTACTTATTCTGATCATTACTTAAACAAAATGTAAATGCGTGTACAAAGAATTTTACATTCCATAAAGTGTCATCAAAAGATATTTTAAAATATTTTAAGACTATTAATATTAAGAAAACCGCCGATCTGTGGGGGATTTATGTTAAAGTTATTGCATCTATAATAGCACAATTGCACCTCAAATATCTATAATTTTTAATACTAGTATCGAATCTGGTGTGTTTCCTGATTTAATGAAGCATAGTAAAGTAATATCTTAATTTAAATCTGGTAGTACATTGGACCCCGCTAATTTTAGACCTATTTCTGTACTGCCAACACAAAAAATTATTCTTGATCAAATGTTAAATTTTTTTAATGTGAATAATTTACTTCAAAAAAATCAATTTGATTTCACAAGGGGTTGCTCGACAACTGATGCTGGTGTTGAGCTGATTAAATATATAATTAATGCATGCTTTGGGTGTATTCTGTGACCTATCCAAAGCCTTCGATTGTGTTCAGGAACTGAGTCTTGTTGATACCACCATTTTTCTTGGAATCATTCTAGATGCAAAGCTTCAATGGCTCCCCCATATATCAAAACTAGCTAGCAGACTTAGTTCTGCAGCATATGCTGTAAAAAAGGTTAGAACTCTTACCAGTGTTAAAACAGCTAGAATAGTTAGTTTACTTTAGTTATTTCCATAGCATTATGTGTATGATATTTTGCTATGGGAACATGCGACTGACACTGAAATTATATTTATTTTACAGAAGAGGGTTATTAGAGCCATATATAATTTAAAACCAAAAGAGTCACTGAGACAAAAATTTAAGGAAATTAATATATTAACTCTGGCCTCTCAATACATTTATGAAAATTTAATGTACATACACAAAAATAAAAGTAGTTTTGCAAAAATAAGTGATATTTATTCTGTAAATACTAGGAACAGACACAAGTTAGTAGTACCAGTTACTCGACTCCACCGAGTCAGTAATTAATTCTTAGGGCGATGTATAAGCTTTTACAACAAAATTTCAGGAAATATACAAAATTTGTAATACACAAAGTTCAAAAATGTTATTAAACTAAGTTTGTATAAAAAGGGTTATTATAATATTAAGGAATTTATGGATGATAATAACCCTGGGAAGGGTGATCGCTACCAAGCTATTTCTAAATTGTCTTGTGTTGTTAATTGTAAACATGATCGTAAGCTATTATTGGAAAAAAATAGTCCCGCTGGGTTTCTTGCTGGTTCTTCCCAGGACAGAGGTTTTTTTTGCGAACCAGTGGTAAATGAAAAGTGACTTTCAATAAGTATTGTTATAATCTACATTGAATAAAAAAGTTTCTTTTTCTGGACCTTCTCTGCAAATTTGTCCGTATATTGCAAAATAACCCTGTATACTCCAAAATCACTGTCCATTTTGGTCATAAACCAGTAAAATTCAAGCCATGTACAAAATATTACGATATGAGTGTACATAGTGAACTGTGCACATGTTTATGTACACTGTACAGTGAACTGAAATAATCAAAGATTTTTATAATTAATGTAATAAATTAAGTAATAGAGTAATATTTATATTACAGTTTTTATAAACTAAGATAATTAAATAATGTATTATTTTGTGTTACTATTCAAGACTTTTGTACAGTCAAAGATACTTAATAATTAATGTATTTAATAAATGAAGTTTTAAAGTAATATTGATATCATAGTTTTAATAGACTAAGATAATTAAACTGTATTATTTTCCTTTGTACAGTTAACTGAAACAGTCAAAAATACTTCATAATTAATGTGTTTATTAAATGAAGTTTCAGAGTAATATTGATATTGTAGTTTCAATAGACTAAGGTAATTAAATAATGTAATTTTTTTGTGTTGCTATTCAAGGTTTTCTGCATTTGTTTTACATTCACAGCAACCAATAATATCTGTTGTAACAATTTTCTTGTTCCTTAAACCTTTAGAAGAATCCTTGTATATGACCTTATGAACCAGGTGATAAAACATGTTAACAAAATACAATTCACATATTTAGGTTACTCCAGACTTGGTATTTCATTAAAAATATGTTTGACAATACATATTATGTGTACAAATAAATTGAGAAATACATTAATTTGTATATACTATGCAAAACTGTGAAGTGTAGGGTGACCCCTAATTAATTTATTTAATATTAATTAGATAAACATATATTAAGTGCACAGGAAAATATAACCGATTAAATAACTAAATAAAATAATTACATACCTTCCTGGATGTTGTTTCTGAGCTGTTACTGACAGAATGTGAGCCTCACGCCACAAGTCACCTTCAAGGCATGCTTCAACTGACTCCCCAACAAAATATCTTTCTCTTACAAAATTAAAAACATCCTCTGACATCTCTGCAAAAGAACTTCTATTGGTTTTTGAAGCTAAGTAAAGAATTGGTATGCGAAGCTCCATGGGAAAGTCTTTCAAAGATTTCCTAGCAGCTTTCTCGCTTTCCAATGCCTCTGCATAAGTTAAATTGTTCTTCCCCGTCATCTCACATGTCCATACCATGGAATTAACCAGTATAATCCTCTCACAGTATTCCCTTGAAGAAAAAAAGGAATAATATAGTTCAATAAACATTGTAAAATTTCAATATATTTAATGAAACTATGACACATTATGTCACGCTTGCGTTAATATGCGAGCAGCCGCGCGGAAGCAATGTCAACGGTCTCTCTCAATTGATATATACACTTTTATTCACAAGAACACGAGAAATGCGCGAAAATATTTGTATCTAAAGAAACTCACTCATAATCCTTAAATATCTCGTCGGTGATCTCGCAATGGAAGACCTCGTCATCGTCGCGAAGGTACTCAGACGCCGTCGATTTCTCAAAGGCTTTTCTTTTCAACAGAGGCATGTTAAGAGTTCACGGGTCACTACGGTGGGAAAACGAGTCTCAATATGATTTAAATTATCACTTTTGAAGTTTTACACAAAACTCTATACGCCACATTGATAGTTATATTATTTTAAACGGAACATTAGAAAATTAATAACATTTATCAAGATTACTACAGGAAAAATTGTTGCGTGGTTTCGGTTGACAAGCCAAAAAACGGCGCGCTCTGCGCTTCTTTTTACGCCAGAAACATATGAAATGTGTTGGGACACTGTATGGAGTCTACTAATTGGTAACTTTTGAAACGGGTAAATTTTAAATACTTAACATTTTTTTAATATATATTAATAAGGTATTTAAAACGTGATATTAATAACAAAAACATAATTGGTCACTACCATATTTTATAAAACGTTATAACTCGTTGAAAGAGTCATTATGCTAAGTTATAAACGCGTTCACTACTGTACAAACAATTAGAAAACAATATACAAAGGAAATAAATTCTGAGGCAATGCTCATTTAACTAGCTTGTATTGTGTATGAAAATTATACAAAACATAATATCGTAAAAAGAGATAACGAAAAGTAAGACAAAATGGGTGACAGACCTTTTAATACGTAGACAGAGAAACCTATAGAAAAATTGACGCCTTCTTTCGCATTCGCACACGAAAAAGATAGATTTACGCATACGTCTTGCATAGAAATGAGACAGAGCGGTCTGATTGTTTGTCCCTTTCTCCGTGCCGGTTTTTTCTTTAGCAAACTATACTTTGCTAAACAACTTTGACAGTTTGTAGCAATCTAAAGATATTACAAGTTGGTTTAAGTGAGAAAAAAAAGTCTTTTGCGTGCTTAAGATTGGTGAATCTTGTTCAGTTCTTTGAACAATTAAATTTTTTTTCTAAATATGTTTAAAAGTCATAAAGATTATTGTATAACCTAAAACTACGTTATCGTCCTTTCTCACTCTAGGCCACGCTAATCATTAGTCTATAGGTTTCTCTGTCTACGTTTTAATATGTAAGTGTTTAATGGCCCTAGCATCCAATTACCTTCAGGTAGCTGTGTGTCTTTATTCTATAAAAAACATACACGCACAGTAGCTTATTAAAGTAGCTTATTAATAAAAAGCTTTGAGGGATTAACTACATATAAAAAAGTAAAAAACTGACCGATTAAAATAAGGTTATTTTCATTTACAACATTATTAGATAAAGAATGCCGTGTGGATGCATGGTAAAAGAATCCATCGTTCCATTTAATAACCTTGATATCCTTAGAGGTTACTATGGGAAATTCAAAAAAATATTCACGGCGTTATCACCTCATTTATGACAGACATAAAATATCTAGAACCACGGTATATCCAGGATTGTCGAGCTGCAGTGTCAAAGGAATCTCCCTTTACGTGAGAGGGATACAAAAGGAGTGATAAGATAAGACCGATATAAACAAAAGATAATTGAAAAAATAAACATTGGTAAAATAAAGCGAATTTAGTAATTATAAATAGCATCACTTCACTCACTAGTTTTCAATCCTTAGGGATGGAATATTGCCTTTAAATTTATTTGAGATCAACCTTGAAGTATGAAATATTTAACTATTTATTAAAAAAAAAAAACATCAAAATCGACACAAAAATTCATAAGATGAAGAAGAGGTGACATATTTACAATAAACCATAGTCGAATTTTAACCTTCTTCCTTTTTTAAAAGTGGGCTAAAAGTCAAAATTTCAACACAATTTAACATATTGATGACTTACGAGTTTATTCCTGCGTCATCTACTAACACTATATTAAATAATACAGTGTAAAAAGGGGCTACGTTAGTATATAATAATTCAAAGTTGCTGATTTTCAAATTTCAATTTAATTTGGGTGAATAAAAAAGAGGGTGTTGATTTAGTTTAAAAGGTTAACAACAAGACAATGCTTCAAATAAATGGAATATATTGAACACTTGTAATCTAGTCTAATTTTTTTAAACTTATTATAGGCCAGTGCTTGGCTAAAGTCCTCCCTTGTGGTAAGTCGTGAAGCCCTAGATGACAAATTACACTCTCTTTGTTTAACAATAATTAAAAAAGCCTATTTTCACTCTTGCCCAGATTGTAAACGAACGGAAAGGTTAATCCATGTTACACCTATGGCGGTAATTGTTAGGAACACTACAATAGAAGCCGTTGACTTACCTAATTGGACAATTTTTCCTACAGTCCAAGGTAAATTTAAAGTCCAATTTCAACCGGGAATTCAATCGATCGATGCAACTCGACTGTGCAGCGGTTGAGAGATTACAACACATCTTTTCTTTACATATACCTCAAACTTTAGAAACAAAATACGTGTAGCCATTGAAAGCTTAAGTATGCTCAGCAAGCTATGGGGAGGGCTATATATATATTGTTACGCGCCTTAGTCGACGGCACTAGCGCCTAGTCGAAACTCGAACGCTCGGTACCTTGCGCGTATTTACTTGAACATTCTGGATATTTCTTTGCTAATTTATATAAATAGGCGCTGCAAGATGAGATCGAGGTAGTATTGAATTGGCGATACGAGCGAAGCTTCGGAAAGGAATTAAGTGAATTAGTGTGTTTAATTATTAGTGTTTTAAGTTTTAATTTGTGTAAAGTAAATTAAAGTGTTAATTTAGGTAATTTTATCGGCAATTTTTATTGTCACGAACCTCAAGCTCGTAACAATTGGTGTCAGAAGTGGGATAAAATAATGCCGATTTTACCTAAGGAGGAAGCGGAGGGTGTCCGTACCCGAAGTCAACGCCAGCAGGAGACGGACCAACGAAGATTTGGTGGTGCAACGCCGCAGACGTCGGAGGGCCAGCGGCCGGCAACGGAGGCCAGTCCGTCAGTAGCTCCTGCATCTGCAGCACCTGATTTAGGCGCACTGATGGTGATGCTGCAGGAGCAGGCCCGCCGACAGGAGGAACAGGCTCGTCGGTTCGAAGAGCAGCTGAAGCGCGGACAGGAAGAACAGGCCAGTCAGTTGAAAGAGCAGCAGGAGGAACAGGCCCGCCGACAGGAGGAACAGGCCTGCCGACAGGAGGAACAGGCCCGCCGACTGGAGGAACAGGCCCGTCGCTTAGAAGAGCAGCTCAAACGCGATAGGGAAGAGCAGATGCTTCTCATGAAGGACCTTCACGCACCTTCGGGAAAGAGATAAGGGAGGTGAAGGATAAGGTTGCTCAACATGATAACCGCCTGTCGGAAGCTGAGACCCAAATCAACCAAGTTAAGAAAACGCTGGGTGAACTCAAACTTGGAGATGGAATTGCAGCCCCCGCAGTAGCTACTACACCTTCGCTACGTGGGTTCAAGGTACCACCGTTCGACGGGACTTCTTCCTGGTCGGCCTACAAAATCCAGTTCGAGGCTGTTATGAAGGCGAACGGCTGGAATAAAAGTCAGGCCATGACTGCTCTCACACTAGGCCTGCGCGACCAGGCCTTAACAGTTCTGGAAGCTCTCGGTGAGGAAGTGACTTATGAGCAACTCCTTGAGGCATTGGAGGCGAGATATGGCGACGCTCACCTGGAACACGTCTTTCGTGCGCAGCTTAAAGATCGCGTGCAGCGCATCAACGAAAACCTGCAGCAGTGGGCTCTAGAGGTGGAGAAGCTGGTACGAAAAGCATACCGGTCTGTACCTGCGCTCATTGAAGGGAACCTGGTGCAGACATTCATCGACGGCATCCGTGACCTGGAAGTCAGAGCTGCTGTAAGACTCGGGCACCACGAGACGCTTAAGGACGCCTTGGCCCATGCACTGGAGGTGGAAGCCGTGCGGCAGGATCATCGTTCCCATCGTGTCAGGGAGGTTGCAGCAGCTACAGTTCGCGACCGCAACAAAGGTTACAGCCCTAGGTGCTATGGCTGCGGGGAAAAGGGCCATTTTCGATCCAGCTGCCCTAAGCGAACCGTGGAAAGGAGAGTTGATCGATCTCGAGAGGGTAGTGCAGCTAACGGCACTGCCTGGCGGCGACAGGATTATCGTTCATCTCACGCTAGGGAGGTTACAGCAGTTACGGTTCGCCACCACAATAAAAGATACAGCCCTAGGTGCTATGGCTGTGGGGAAAGGGACCATCTTCGGTCCAGCTGCCCTAAGCACACCCTAGGAAGGGAAGGTGAACGGTCTGAGAAAGGAAGTGCGGCTAACAGCACCGCCCAGCAGCAGCAGGAATACGACTTTACTATCCGACACTGCAGCGGGAAATCTCACGGCAACGCAGATGCATTGTCAAGAAAACCTTGTCCTGAAGATTGCAACCATTGTAGTAGGCAAGAGAGTAAGGGAGTGGTATCCGTGAGGATGCTCAGGGCAGACCACCTCAGCAACGAGTGGAAGGACAGCTTACAACGTGCACAGCAGGAAGATCCGGACATCAAGCCGATTCTGGGATGGATGAAGGCCCGTGCTACCAAGCCTAAGTGGAGGGACGTCTCAGCGATGAGTTCAACCACGAAAAGCTTTTGGGCCTAATGGGACAGCTTGCTGCTTCAGGATGGAGTCCTGTGCCGTAAATGGGACAATGGTCGAGGAGACAGCTGTCGTTTTTTGCGAATGGTTGTCCCTAAAGCTAAAGTGCCGAATGTTCTACAGCTGTGCCATAATGGTCGTTCAAGAGTCCATCTGGGAGTTAAACGAACTTTACTGAAGGTCCGAGAACAGTTTTACCGGGTCCATTAACGTGACGATGTCGAGGATTGGTGTCGTACATGTACAAGTTGTGCGGCTGTGAGGGGACCTCAGACACGGAGTAGAGGAGCATTGAAATTGTACAATGTTGGTGCACCACGGGATAAGACATCCCTTGACATTACGGAGCCGTTACAGAAGGGCGCAAAGGGGACTCCTAAGATCGTCCATGTGGATCGCCTGGCGCGTTATTATGGAACCGATAATGCTCGGGACGAGCATGTCTTAGGAGGGGGCAGTGTTACGCGCCTTAGTCGACGGCACTAGCGCCTAGTCGAAACTCGAACGCTCGGTACCTTGCGCGTATTTACTTGAACATTCTGTATATTTCTTTGCTAATTTATATAAATAGGCGCTGCAAGATGCGATCGAGGTAGTATTGAATTGGCGATACGAGCGAAGCTTCGGAGCGGAATTAAGTGAATTAGTGTGTTAAATTATTAGTGTTTTAAGTTTTAATTTGTGTAAAGTAAATTAAAGTGTTAATTTAGGTAATTCTATCGGCAATTTTTATTGTCACGAACCTCAAGCTCGTAACAATATATATATCGTTATTTTTATATATGATAGACTTTGTAATGAGATATCCGCAGTAGAACCAGTAACCAACATAGTCCAGCGGATCAGTAAGTTGAAGAGGCAATGGGCTGACAGTATAGGCAAAAGAACCTACAACTAATGAGGAAGAAGGATTCTCGAGAGACAGCCTTGTTACGGTAAGCAAAGTTTATGACAGCTCCCATAGGTGTAGTTATAAAACCCGATAAGAAAATTGCAGGAAGGCGATGCATGCAGGTGCTTAAAGACCGTGCTTTATGATATTTCTTTGGGGAATAAGTTTAGCAGTAAAATGTATGTATGGCTGTTGATGAAGAAGATAACAATAGTGTCTTGGAATTGTTTCTACTCGTAACTTTACTTCCTGCTTGTAGTGCATATCTTACACATTTACTCGTGGTTGTAACAAGACAGTGCGTAATCTAATTGTAATAAAATTTACATGCATCTTAAGAGGATCAATCATCAACAAATGTTTACACATTGCTTGTGTTCTAGTGACAGACTTAAGAAATCCTCAAAATATTACAAGTTTATTATTCATACAAATTGCTGTCCTGCTATAATTAACGGTAGGTTTATCAATAAATACGGTTATTATAAGAGATTAAATAGATTGATTAAAACTACTTTTACGGATTTTATCGAGTTTATTTTACTATTATTTTTAATTCCCGACGTTTCGGGCGCTTTCCAGCACCCTTGGTCTTCTTCTTCTTCTTTCTTTTGTGGCGGTTTGATAAAATTCGCCAATGACGTATTGAGTAGAAAATGAAAGCTTATGAGTTTAATTAAAATAAGAGTCTGTGATAATACAAGGATTCAGTTTTCCTCCGAGAATTTTGACAAATCTATTTGTTGAGTTACCTAGAACAGATATGACAAACACAGGTGTTAGACTCTTACCCGTATGTTAAAAGTGACAAGGATTTAAAGTTTCATATTATTAGTATTAATAAAATCACATAAAATATACACAAAAGGAGTACTGGTATATGTTAAAAGAGAATTAAAATCTATAGGTCGAGGAATATAAGGAGGAAGATAATCATAAAGGGAGGAGGATAATTTGGGACAGTTGGAAAAAATATGGTTTGTGGAACCTTCATCTAAGCCACATTCACACAATGAGCTATCCCTTACTCTGATTTTTGCCAGATGTGCATGTGTACAGGCGTGTCCAATTCTTAATCTACAAATGATTGAAGTTGCATGTTTATTTGCTTTGTTAAATTTAAAGAACCAAGGCTTGGGAGGAATAACCTCTTGGATGGCAGCATAGTGCTTACCTTTACCATTTTTGGAAACTTCCCATAATTTATTCCAATTTTCATTCAGTTTCCTTTTAGCTAGCAAAATTAGGTCATGTGAGTAAATTAAATTTTGTAGAATGCCATTAGCAATTGCATTTTTAGCGAGTACATCAGCTGTTTCGTTACCATGGATACCACTGTGGCCTGGAATCCAGGCCACTGAAACATGGATTCCTTTAAGATGGCATCTGAATAGGGTATTTTTTATTTTAAGAATTAGTGGAAATTTATGTTTGTTATGGAATTGAATGGACAAAATAGCTAACAAACAACTTTTTGAATCTGTGAAAATAACTGTTTTATTAAGATTATGTGACTCTACATATAACAAAGCTTCACTGATTGCAGTTGCTTCACCGGTAAAAGTGGAGGATAGTGAGGGGCATTTAAAGTTAAGAATGATTTTGAACTTAGGAATCCAAACAGCAGCTCCAGTATAGTCTTCATCAGACTGTTTTGAAGCGTCTGTGTACATGACAAGCCAATCTTTAAAGGTGTTTTCTATAATTTCTTTTAATTTCAAATTTGCCATTGGAGAATCCTTTTCTATACCTAGATCTAGATGAATGTCGGGTTGGAAAACAATAGCCTCGTAAGGAACATCAAAGAGTGGATTTATTTTACATTGAAAGATTGGGTAAGGAAGCTGAAGAAAAATCACAAAACTTTTAAACAAGCAGGGAGAGTCCTTATGGGTCCAATATCGGTCAGATGAGATATACTCTGAAAGAAGGTGCAATTTAGGAATTAGGGGATGATCTGAAAGCTGGCAGATCTTAAATAAGAATCTGTCTGAAAGGTATTGCCTTCTTAATCTTAAAGGAGGATCTACGCACTCAACCTGAAGAACATTTATTGGTGAGGATTTCATTGCCCCTGTAATAATGCGAAGGCATTTCGATTGAATTTTGTCCATTATTTTTAGGGATGATTTATTGCAAGGCTCCAACAGAAAACACCCATAGTCAAGGTGGCTTCGTATTAAAGCATTGTACAGTAATTTCTGAGAAAAAGGATGGGACCCCCACCAAACACCCGACAAAGACCGAAGAATATTTATGTTTTTTTCGCATTTTTGTGTTATATATTCAATGTATGGACCAAAGGCCAATTTCGAATCAAGGATAACTCCCAAAAATTTAACATTGCCTCTAACTGGAAAAGGTTGCTTATCATATACAACGGATATATCGGGAACTCGCCTTTGGCGGGAAAAGATCACCACACTACTCTTGGCCACAGATAAAGAGAGGCCATGATTAGTTAACCATTCTTGTAAATAATCCATGGATGAGTTTAGACGGGAACATGCCACTGTGAAGTTGTTTGAGGAGATGTATAGAGCTAGATCGTCTGCATATTGAAGAACATTACAAAAAGAATTTACTGAAAGTTCTAAATCGTGAGTATATATAGAATAAAGGAGAGGACTAAGAACTGAGCCTTGTGGAAGTCCTTTCCATATAGTTTTTGGGGGAAGCAGGAGATTTTTAACATTTATAGATATTGATCTAGAAGAGAGAAAGTTAGAGACGTAATTGACTATCCTCACTGGAATGCTCAGATTAAGCATTTTCTGCCTGAGCACAGGAAGTAGCACATTATCATATGCAGAAGAAATATCCAAGAAAACTCCTATGAGAAATTCATGTTTTGAAAAAGCAATACGAATATCTGTGACCAAAGTACTTAGGCTATCCATGGTACTTAAATCTTTTCGGAAACCGAATTGGCTTTTAGGTAAGAGATTATTCCTTTCCAAAAACCACTCCAAGCGATTTTTTATTAAATGTTCCAAGATTTTTGCCAAAGTACAAGAAAGGGCAATAGGTCGGTAACTGGAAGGGTCATTGCTAGACTTACCTGGTTTGAGAATGGGCAATATAATTTGGGTTTTCCATTCAGCAGGAGGATCACCAGTAATATAAATAAAATTTAAAATGGATAGTAAGACAGTTTTAGTGTTCTCACTACTATTAATTATAAATGAATAAGGAATCCCATCAATACCTGGTGAGGAGTCTTTAAGGCCATTGAGTACAGTAAACAATTCCTGAGAAGAAAAGGGGGAATCAAATTTATCATTTGTTTTTAAAAAAGCAGAATTAAAAACTAGGCATTCATCATAAGATGGGACTGTTTGTGGTGCAAGTTTATTAGAGAATTCATCTATCCACGGGGAAGGATCAGTAGAAATTATATTTTCACTAGAAACTGCACAGCGATATTTTTTAACATTTCTCCAGACCAAAGATGGGGGAGTCCTAGGTGACAGTGACTCACAGAATTTAAACCAACCAGTTCGCTTTTTGTCTGACAGTAATTTTAAGGTTTGTGCAGCAATTTTTTTATAGGAGATATAATTCTCTGCAGTCATAGAACGGGAGTATATTAATTCAGCCTCCTTTCTTCTCCTACAAGCTGCTGAACAATCTTGGTCCCACCAAGGAGGGGAAGGATACTTATTTTTGAAAGGTTTTTTTAAGGGGATTGACTTATTAGCAGCAGAAATAATTGCATTTCTGAACTCTATATATACAGGAGCAATATTATCATTGTTAATTGGGGGAAGAGTTGAAACCTCTTGTTCCAAAACTGTAGAATATAATTGCCAATTAGCTTTGGATAGATTATACTTTAGTCTTGGGCAAAATGTAAAATTTATTCTAGGTGAAGTAGGAGGAGTGATGAATATAGGAAAATGGTCACTGCCATAGCTAGAAGGTAATATTTGCCACAAAAGAAGGGAAGCAATATCTGGGGAGCAGAGAGTTAGGTCAACTGCACTTCTAACATTTTGTAATGGGGATACTCGACGGGTAAGAGACCCGTCATTTAGAATACAGAGATTAAAATTATCAATAAGATCTAAAAATAAGGGAGCCAGTGAATCACACAGATGGGAGCCCCAAACAGTATGATGCATATTAAAATCTCCCAAAATAACCATAGGAGGTGATAGAGAAGAAATAAGTGTTGCAAGTTCTGTTAAAACATTTGCATCAGGATTAGGAATGTAAACAGAGAGAATAGAGACATCAAGGGTCTTAATAGCAACAGCATTTACTGCTGGACTATGAGAAGGGAGAAGAATTTGTGAAAATGTAACTGTTCTTGAAATTAAAATAGAGGTGCCAGCACGACCATCACTCCTATCATCCCGGAGGCATGCATAGCCTGAAACCCTAAAATGAGACTCAGGTCTAAGCCATGTCTCCTGGATGGCAAGAATGAAGGGATGAAATTTATTAATGAGGTAAATGAGTTCATTTTTTTTATTTCTAATGCTCCGACAATTCCATTGAAGAATTGGCGGGACTGCGAATGTTACGGGCTAAGGAGGAAAGCTGAGTAAGTTTTTGATGTAAGCTGAGAGGAAGTTCCGTGTCATTAAAACGGGAGATCATGTTAATTAGAATTGATATCATAAGTTCGCAGAAATTATCATTACTAGAAGAGTTGTTGTCATTTCCCAGTAGAGCGCACCCATTAGGAAGGGAAGAATTAGGATTCTCAACAATTGCCTGATGGGCTGCCATATCATATCCAGAATTTAATGATTGGCTATAGGTACGTTGAGGGATAAAAATTGTTTTTTTGTATGATGCAGTTTGTGAGAGCTGAGCCGAAGGGGTTGAAAGACTGTCAGTTATGGTATAAGGGGTCTGTTGAGAACAATTACGAGGCTGGATTCTTGTTGTATCAGCAAAGGATCTTTTTGTCTGAGGGAATCTAGCTGAAGCTTCTAAATATGAGATATTTTCTTGTGACATAACAAGTTTAATAGATTTTTGCCTTAGATGTTCAGGACAAGTAGGGTCTTTTGCGGTGTGGGGACCTGAGCAGAATAGACAAGTAGGAGTTTGTCGAGAACAAGCTAAACCTTCATGATTCTGTGCACACACAAAGCAGCGAGGGGATGATCGGCACTGGGAAGTAACATGGCCAAATCTGCAACATTTATGACACTGAATTAGTGGCAAAATATATTTTTCTACTGGCATTGAAGTGTAAAAACAGTAAATATGGGGAGGAAGTTTTTGTCCAGAAAAAGTTAGAACAACCGTCTGAGTTGGAACCCATGAAATGCTATTGCTGTCACTCACTGATCGTCTATTAAGTCGCCGTGCTTTAATTATAGAACCGTAGCCAGAGGGAATTTCTATAGCTGCTATTAATTCTTCTAGTGTCCACTCTATGGGAACTTGTCTAACTAGCCCCATACGAGTGATACTATATGAGGGGATGGTTGCTTCATATTTAGAAATTTGGAGAGCTGGGTGATCGATAAAAGTGTTTGCATCTGCAGCTGTTTTAAACTCCACTGATATTCTATTTCGTCCAACTTTTTTGACTCCATCATGGACTATATTTTTAATATTGTTATGATACAGAAAGTGACCGAATTTAATTGGTTTAAGAGTTACTCCAGACAGCTGATCATTTGAGATTTTACTTACGTGAACTAGAAAAGGAGCGGCATCATCTTGAGAGTACTTAACTTTTTTATTAATAAAATCAGGATGGGTATATGAGGATTGTATTGAAGGAAACTGTTGTTTTGGATCAGTAATAACTATTTTTTGTGGATGGGCAGACTCGTTACTTACTTGGGCACGTTTACGGTTAATTAGTTCTACATTATCAATGTTAATGGGTAAGGAAAAGGAATCATTGCGACCCCTTCCGGGATCGGGAGGTTCGTCCTCCATTATACTACAACAACAAAAAATTACATAAAAACGGCACAACTACAAACACTTACTAATTTACAGATATTAAAACCTCCACCAAGACAGAAAAATTTACTATAGTAACTCAACAACACTTAATAAAATAATAAATTTTAAGCAAAAAAGGCACGACACTTGTATCTCTCACTTCCTCCTTCCACCTAGTCCACCCTTGGTCACGGGGGACTGAGATGACTGACGTACTGATGTCATTGTTAAACCCGGAGTACCTTCAGCTTTTTTATTTTTTAATTATTGTTTATGGTTCTACAAAATGAACTGACTATGTCCTGAGGTCTTGCAGTGGTATGCTTTGGTTTAGTTTTAATTTTATTGATTATAGGATCCCAAGCACGTGGTAGTACCCAGCCTCCTTCTCTATTGAAATTAGGATGTTTTTTAATTTCAATAGCCTCACATATCATCCTTGGTAGGAATCGGTGTTCTTTCGCGAGGATTTGCGGTCTATCAAATCTGATGTAATGGTTGGGGCCGTCTAGGATATGATCGCAAACTGCAGACTTCCCGGAACGTTGATCGAACCATAAATAATAATTAAAAAATAAAAAAAAAAGCTGAAGGTACTCCGGGTTTAACAATGACATCGGGACGTCAGTCATCTCAGTCCACCGTGACCATGGGTGCTGGAAAGCGCCCGAAACGACGGGAATTAAAAATAATAGTAAAATTAACGCGATAAAATCCGTAAAAGTAGTTTTAATCAATGTCTAGTGTTGGCGTAAATATAAGAAATCGAAAGATTAAATAGATTGTTAAAATATGTAGAAATTCGGCGGAGAACATTCAACTTGTAAAATTATGAAAAGTAAAATAATTGGGGTTGTACTACTGGAAATAAATACTTTTTCTTACGTCTAAAGGCTTTGGATACATTAGTAAAAAATGTTAAATAGCGGTTCGGAAACGCAGTGGTAAAGCGTTTAGTTGCAACGTCCGGAGCGACATACCACACAAAGATCTTGGGCTCTTAATAACAATTGCTTTGGATGAGGTAAAGTCTATGAGTCTTAACCCTTTATTTTTGAAGTTTTCGTGCAAGCTATGCCTCGAAATTGTAGGTACATAAAATAAATATAACAAAAGAATAAATAAGAATACTTTGGTAGTAATTGACATTTTCGGAGTGCAACATTTATTAAAGTCTCATACAGAATTTATTTTAATTGGTTTGCATAACCTTAAAGTTGTTTTAAATTTAAATCTTTCATATATTTTTTATTTTTAAACACTTAAATTCTGCGAATTTTCTGTTATAACTTCAATTCTTCTCTTTCTTGTGCAATACTCACTTTATTTTTTTATTTAATTTGGAATCCATCCAGTATAAATGTCAAGTTGTCAAGCACGGAGTACATTTGTCAAGTTATGACATGAAAATGAAAACCACAGATCAAAGAGTATAGTAATATATACGGAAGCCACAGATTATGCGTAGTATCCTCTTAGTAGTCTGTGCACAGATTACAAATGAAAAATAAATCAATGTTCATGCTTCATGTGATAACACAATCACAATTCCCTAGATTATGTTTACTTGTTATTTAAATAAATAAACGCTTAAGTTTTAGTAGTGTGATGTTGTAAATAATTATTAACTATGCCAAAAGAACAGTATCGCGAAACATACGTTGGAAGAAAGATGTAAGTTATATAGGTTATGTTTACACATTTAAGTTTATATTCCTATGAAAGTATTGGTTAAATGTTGTGGATGTGATTTATAAATTGATAATATAATAAAACTTCGTATAGCCTTTTGTTATGGCGTAGTATTTACTTTAAACAAAAAAAATTACATTGCTTTCAGTTCTCATGTTACATTCAATGTGGACAGTGCATCAGCTATCCAGCAAGCAGCTCATATACAAGTAATTACAAAGAATTTATACGCTCAAGATGGTCAAAGGATGCCAGCTACTTACGGCGTACTGGACAGACGCATGGTATGTAATTTGTTTTGCTATTTCAGACAGTATTGATGATTTAGATTAGTTCATACATCATATTCTAATCCAATTTGCCTTTAAGTGGAATATTTATTATTAGTAAATGTAATCTCATGAGTAATGTAAACAATACCTTCCTTCCACTAAATGTTGCATGTTAAGAGATTTTTGAAGTATAGACCCTTTTTACTGGAAATGAGGCATTCTATCTTAGTCCTCAGGGTGACAATGTATCTAAATTTTGATTCGTATTTGAGGGTAAATGTAAATGTCTATGGGCTACAGGATCCACTTGTCATCAGGTGGGCTGTGGGCTCGTTTGTCACCCTTATTCTATAAAAAAAAGGACTATTTTGAAAGCAATGTTAGCTCTGTTTCAAGTTTGGCTGTTAATTTTTTTAATGTAATGGCATTACTGTTTTACCAATAAATTTTCTTGGATTCCAAACTCAAGATATTTTATATAATATTACTAGCTGTACCCCGCGGTTTCACCCACGTATATACATGTTATACAGAAAATTTAAATTTTATCCACTCACCCTCCCCCCCTCCTATAATTTAGCTTTCTATTGGTAAAAATTGATTAAAATCGGTCCAGTAGTTTCGGACTTATTTGGTACAAACAAACTAACAAAAACATCTTTCCTCTTTATAATATCATATATATAAGTATAGATAATGATAAGTATGATGAAAACTAGTTATTGTGAGATAACTATAATAGTTAGACATATGGTATTGCAGACTTTTATGTAGATATTGATGTCCTCCATAAAACTGTAGCCCATCACTTTGCTCTATCGTCAATAGTTTCCGCAGCGTAGGTGATATAAGGTTTTTTTTTTTTGGTATTTTTTTCACACCTTGGGTTACATTAACGAAGTTTTCATATGGATCCCTAAATTTTTTGAAAACGTTCTATCGCCTATGTTCATCAGGAATAATGTAGGATTCTAATGGTCAAAGAATTTTTCAAATTGGTTCGGTAGTTTCAGAGCCTATTCAATTCAAACAAACAAACAAACAAATCTTTCCTCTTTATAATATTAGTGTAGATATTAGTGTAGATGTTATACTTAATTTACTTTTTGTTTCCTCAGGGCACAAATCAAAAGGATGCCAACTGTGAGACTTGTGGCCTGGGGCTGGCAGAGTGTGTTGGTCACTATGGTTATATAGAGTTGGCACTGCCAGTTTTTCATGTTGGTTATTTTCGTTCAATAATAACTATACTGCAGACTATATGCAAGGTAAACTTATGTAGTGAAATAGCATTTTTATATTGTTTTATTAGCAAATTCTTGTTGCCTGCTGAAGGACTAAGTAACTCAGTGCACTGGGTCAATCTTTTATGGGGACACTCAAGATCTTTGGTGACATCAGAAAGTTGCTAGGGTTCTTTGAGAGTCTTTGAGTTCTTTCTTGTGAGTTGGGTGGCTCGAATGCAAAAGGCAGGTAGAGCCATGTTACAGCTATATTTTTGTTGTAGCATGAATCGGTCGGCTCGACCGGGAAAGGACCACACTCTCACAGAATACCAGCATAAAATAGCAGCTTAATACTGCTGTGTTTCATATGGTAAGTGTAGAGATAACTGGAGACTCTTTTTTACTGGAAACGAGGCATTCCTTAGTCCTCAGGGGTGACAACGCATTTTCCCACATTGTGGAAATGGCCTATGTGACACTACCACTAACTGGTACTAAACTTAGAGAGGGAGCAGAGGAGACCATTCACATAAAACACCACTGCTCAATATGGTAAAATCTCATTGTATTATCATTTTAATAAAATAATTATATTTCAAAGGCACTTGTTAATTTATTAATTTAAAACTTTATATATACACAAGTGACAACTTGTCTATATAAAGTTTATTTTATTACTAAATGAGTATTTTTCAAATTTTGAGAGTTTACATTTGAAAAAGCTTAAATCTAGGTTGAGAGTATATAGAATGAAATTTAGTTAGATATCATTCCATATGTATCCAAATCATTGGCCCCCTTGCAATTGAAACTAATTAGTTAACCCTACCAAATAACAAAAAAAATTCTTATCTCTTTTGGGAATTTCCCATGTAGATGTGCCACACTGAATGTGAAACTATTATGCTTGAGATTGAATTGATACTAACCTTATAACTTTTATTTTATAGGACTGTGCAAAAGTAATGTTACCGGAGAAAATAAAAAAGTCATTCAGACGCAAATTCATAAATCCAGAACTATCGTACTTACACAAAAAAACGTTGCGAGCGGCTGTGCTAAAGAAGGCGAAAACGTGTACAAAGTGCCCATATTGTGACTCTCTAAACGGCATTGTCAAAAAGAGTCCCGCTGGAATACTGAAGATAATACACGATAAGTACAGAGCAAAGAAACCAACTGATCCAATCGTCCAGAATGTGCTTAAAAACTTTCACGAGGCAAAAGAATCTAACAAGGAGATAGCAGCAATGATAAATAGTGGTTTGATCATAGAATTGAGTCCATTAGAGGTATGTTTTTTCGTAATAATAACTATCTGTGATAAAAAAACTGTTTTATTGTAAAAAAAGACTAATGCAATTTTTTCCGTGTAAAAAAAATTAAATAAGATATTTTTAAAAATTAAAAGGATGCTAGTATAAAGTATTACCAAACATTGAATATGTTGATGATTATGTATATTTAGGCAAATTGATATCTTTCGAACTAAACAACACTGAAAAAGAAATAGACAGAAGAATAAATATAGCGTGGAAAAAATATTGGGCTCAAAAAGAAATTCTCAAAGGAAATTACAGCCTAAGAATGAAAAAGGTCATAATGGACTTGTGTCTCCTCCCAAGTCTAACATATGCAAGCCAAACATGGGAGTACACTGAAAGAGTGAAAAACAAAATTTTGTCTTGCCAACATGCTATGGAGAGGAGCATCCTTAAACTAAGGAGAATACAAAAAACAGGAAATATAGATATTCGAAAGAAAACGAAATTAACGGATGCACTTCAGCATAGTCAAATACAAAAATGGAAATGGGCAGGACACATAGCTAGATACCAGGACAAAAGATGGACCTACCAAACAAAAAAATGGAAGGGCCCATTTGGCAAGAGAAGTGTAGGTCGGCAAAGGAAAAGATGGGTGGATGACATTATTAACATAGCAGGAGAAGAATGGATGCAAATTGCCAAAAACAATGGTTCAAATTGGAGGAGGCTTTTACCCAAGAGATTTTACATAAAACAAGAAGAACTTTCTAATAGTTCTATGTATTTATTTATAATTTTGATAACTCTGTAAATGTGTAGAGAAATAAAGCTTTATTATTATTATTATTATATTGAGTGCGACATGTCTGGTACTGTGTTTATAAATCTGTCTGCTAAGTGAGGCAGTTATGGAGAAATTGACAAACTTGGGATACGAATATGCTTTGCTGCAGGCCGTCGCAGCCATAATGATTTTTACAAGCAACATAATCATACTGTATTGATATATATATATATATATATATATATATATTTTTTATAGGATAGGGTGACTAACGAGCACACAGTCCACTTGATGGTAAGTGGTTGCTGTGGCCCATAGACACCTACATCTATCCTTGATTACGAATCAAAATGTAGATGCGTTGTCACCCGTGAGGACTAAGATGGAATGCCTCGTTTCCAGTAAAAAGGGTCTCCAGTTCTCTATACTCACCATACGAAATACAGCAGCATTAAGCTACTATTTCACGCTGGTATTCTGTGAGAGCGTGGTCCTTCCCCGGTTGAGCCGACCCATTCGTGCTACAACTATATGTCTAACATAATTGCAACATGGCTCTACCATAAATTATTTTACCACGTATATATTATTTATTTATATACAATATGCGCCGTGTAGTGCCGGTGCGAGAATATCCACTAGCCTATATCATCCCTTGGGTGTCGTAAGAGCGACAGAGAGGATCAAATCAGGAGATGAACAGCAATGTGGTTCTTAGTATCAATTAAAAACAAAGAAACTATGTTTGAATACAGCAAGCATCCTCCCTATGAGTCAATCAAGCCAACCTATGGGGGAGGCCTATGTTCAGCAGTGGAATTAAATAGGCTGTAACAGTAATAATATTCAAATAGGCACAGTAATCAAGTTACATCAAAAGGATTTTGGTATGTCTGTTTAATGGAGATTTGAGTAGCCTAATAGAAATTGACATACTTTGGTTGAAATTATATTAGCATCGAACCACATGTATTCATACTATGTCTGATCATAAATATCAAACATCCATAGGTGTAATCAGTTTGAACGGCAGTTGTCTCTCTCAGTGATCTAGCTCGGTCGTTCAGACGCAGCGCAATAGCAAAAGACTATTAAATACATATTCATCATATTTCTTGTAGCCCGGGAGTATACAAATGAATTCTATACATTCTTGACGATTTTTCAGGTGTTGAATCTTTTCCGACGTATCCCAGATGAAGACATACTCCTACTGGGAATGAACGTCAAGGCCTGTCGTCCCGAGGATCTAATTCTGACCCGATTGCTCGTACCGCCACTGTGTATTCGACCTAGTGTCGTTTCCGATATCAAGGCCGGCACGTAAGTTTATATTTTTTTAAAATAATGTTTACCTATGTAATTTGATGTCACCAATATGTGAGATTGGAATCGGTGATCTTGGAAGGGTTTTCCGCCTCATGCCATAGTCCACAAAACCCCATTTATCTGCTTAATTTTATTTAGTTTTTAGACTCAAAAAAAAAACTATCAAGTTTCAATAAAAGTAATATGAGATTTTATTACTTTTATGGTAAACAATAACATGTTATAATAATTACTTCAATGAAAAATTGTGACCGGCCGACCGATAATATTGATTATATCGAAGCTAAAGTATCCATATTACAACATTGCGATACGATATGGATATTGCCAATACACATACAAAAGGCGTCAACATTACCTTTCATTACAGTCCATAAAAGTCCGGTACTGACATAGGTCTGCCCCATTGATCATGAGGAGAATTTTTCCATAGTTACCTTGCTTGGCGGGCGAGTTAATTTTGAGTTAATATCAGGAAGATGCTGCTGCCCATCGCCTGTTTTCGAATTCAGCTGTTGCCTCTTATGATACTCACGGGATGATGTCAAACCTTACTTACTTATCGTCACTCACAATCCCTAACGGGGTAGCCAGAGAGAACAGATCGCCAAGTGTCACGATCCCTACATACCTCTTTCGCCTCTTTCAGGTTCATTAACTTCTTCATACATGCACGTCTAGGTATCCGAGTACTCTTGACCCTCCCCTCTTCGAGCAATTTGCTCACATGGTCTTCGAAAGTTAGTCTCGGTCTACCTCGACACCTTTTAATATTTACTTTCGCTCTATATATTTTCTTCATCATTCGGTCTTCACTCATTCGTTCAACGTGCCCAAACCATTGGAGTACGCCCCTATCAATTTTTGTGATAAGGTCATCTTTCAATCCTGCCATATTGCGAATCTCTTCGTTTCGCTTTCGGTCGGCTATGGTAACGCCACACATTTTACGAAGAGATCGCATCTCCACTGCATTCAACTTGCTTTTAGCTTCTTCTGGCATACCCAGGTTTCGCTGCCGTATAACAAAGTCGGTACCAACACTGCGTTATGTATTGCAAGGCGTGCACTTTTCACCACGCCTTGCCTTTTTACTAATGCATTCAGGGCACCATTGACTTTATTTCCGGCAGCGACACGCCTATCCACATCTAAATCACATCTTCCATCCCGGCTGAAAGCACTGTCAAACCTTAACCGTGAATAAAAGTGAACCCGTGAGCGTGGGTGCTTTAAAGCATCCGAAAAGTCGGAAATTGAAAGTTAATTAAACGCGATAAAATTCGTATAGTTTTATTCAATGTGCCGCAAACCCTCCCGGAATAGGCCGCGGTCTCATGAGATCGCGGCCATATTCCGTCAAATCCCTAGCGGTCTCATGAGGTCGCACCCACCCACAGTACTTTAACCCATTAAACTTATATATAGAGACAACTTTTCTATGAAGAAGTTTGGCGTTATATAATCAATATGAAATACTCAATCCTCTAGTGCAATAAAAAAAAACTATTATCCTATGAATATTTATTTATAATCTACGTTCATTTCGTACGCCATTTTCGCGTGAATGTTATTGTGTTGATTTTTTGGATTTTTCTAGTGTTTTAGTATAGTGTTTTATTATAAAATTGTAATGAAAGTTTTTGTGTGTATATAATTTATCTTTTTACGTAAATAATTTCGAGTAATATATATTGAAATAATTGTTATTTTCACGATACCGACATTAGCTTGGTATGTTTTTTTTTGTTATCAAAATTCAATAAAATCTTTTTGTAATGAAGTAAAATCCAACTTTTGTTTAGACTAAAAAATAGAGAATTTTGTATAGATTTTATAATGCTAAACTTCTTTATAGAAAAGTAGTCTCTAAATATAAGTTTTAGTGGTTTTAAGTGATGCGTGGGTGCGGTCGCATGCGACCGCTCGGGATTTGCCGGGCGCATTCGACTGCATTGGATTTTTATGGCGCTTGAAGGGTTAAGAAATCGTTATGCAAACCCTAATCTTTTCGAAAATGTCATGATCCATTCAGTCTGTGGTTGCTTCGATTGTCCTCCGAACGCCTTTTTTAAAGCAGTAGCTATGGTTACACAGCCCAGAAATAGAATACATGGCAAGAGGCTGACCAAATTAGTATTATTAAGATCGATTGATACTAAATATTGTCAGATGTAGATCTTTGATGAATACAATTAGATTTCAAATGTGCCTAATTATTTTTCTTTAATTCGATATTATCGATTGTCGATATTCTCTTGTTTTTCGATTGTCGATGCTCGGAGTTTCTCTGCGTGATAGACTCAGAAATGAGGATATCCGCAGTAAAACCAGAGTGACCGACATAGCCCAACGGATTAGTAAGCTGAAGTGGCAATGGGCCAGCCATATAGCTCGAAGAACGGATAACCGATGGGGAAGAAAGGTTCTCGAGTGGCAGCCTCGTACCGGTAGGCGTAGTGTAGGGCGACCCCCCACTAGATGGAGTGACGACCTGGTAAGACATGCAGGAAGTCGATGGATGCAGGTGGCTCAGGACCGTGCTTTGTGGCATTACTTGGGGGAGGCCTATGTTCAGCAGTGGACTTGTGAAGCGCTGTAATGATGATGATGATGATGATTGTCGATATTTGTATGGCGTCGATATTTATAGGTATATTGATATTTATTCATCGATATTCAAATCATGTTGAATCTCTACTTGGCGCATATGAACACAATGCAAATGCAATGTGCAACATGTTGTGCGCAAATGCACTGCGTTATGTCTATATGATGAATTTAACGTACACATTGGTCAGTACATAGATACAACTACTGTGTATGGAATACATAAAATCTCGAAATTCATCTATAAATCTATTATAGTTCTTAAGTTATAACAGCATCCACTTATCACCAGATGGACTGTGTCCCCGTTTGTCACCCATATTCTATACATCTTTAATCTATGTAAAAAATCATAAATAACTATTTTTTGAAATTTATCTCAAATAAGGTTTGATTACGACTCAATTGCAGCAACGAAGACGACCTGACGATGAAACAATCGGAGATCCTGTTGATCAATGACGTGATCGCCCGGCACATCGCCAGTGGCGGCAAGAGCGAGCTGCTGCAGGAGGACTGGGACTACCTGCAGCTGCACGCTGCACTCTACATCAACAGCGAGATGTCCGGCATCCCGCTCTCCATGCAGGTACACTCCATTGTGGGATGTGTTTTCTACATGGTAGAGCCACACGGCAGCTGTATTATGGTTGGTGTACGAATAAGCCGGCTCGAACGGGGAAGGACCACACTCTTACAGAATACTAGCGTAAAATATCGGCTTAATTCTGCTCTGTTCGGTATGGTGAGTAAAGAGAACCGGGAGATCCTTTTTAGTGGAAGCGATGCGTTCTAATTTAGTCCCCAGGGGTGACAACGCATCTACATTTTGGATCTTAATTGAGCATAAATGTAGATGTCTCTGGACCACAGAATCCACTTACCATCAGGAGGACCGTGTACTCGTTTTCCGCTACCCTATCATGTGGGTGCCTTAAAGGGTGACAGACCCTTAATGCGCACACATATGTAACACTCATCTGGGAAACTATGTACTCCGCCCAGAGGAAGTGAAATTGCTCACAGCTAAGCAACTTCTTCTATTCATTGAAGACATGGGGCTTAGCAGTGAACTATAGCCATAGCAGCAATCACAATAGATCTTTTAGGTTGCGTTGATACTGGTCTCTTTCCCTAGACGCGCATAGCTGCTTGAAATAAGAGATAGGCACCAGCATTTTGGACTTTGCTTGCTTGTCACCCTTATTCTATAGAAAAAGAACCACTAGGAATACCGGCAGCCTGACTACTACGGCATACTGAATACTGATATCCTAATAGAGTTGCAGAATCACATAGATGTCAACCGATACATAGATATTGAAAAATATAGATTCAATATCATATACATATTCAAATCTAATGCATTGATACGATTTGATAAAGAGTTTAGAGTGGTATTACCCACACCTAGTTGTAGGACTACTGGGACTGTGACACACCAAAGGCTAAAACACGTTATCAAAGTACTGCGGTGTGTATAGAATAGCTCTATTGGTGATTTGCCGCTGCCCGGACTGAACACATTGCCCAGCGGGGGATCTCCTCTTTTACATCCACGGTCAAAAGTACAAAACAACCTAATAGTTACTTGATAATGAATGGGTTCTTCTCGTGGGAGAAATACCTCGCACACACCTCGCAGTGCTAAAGACGGATTATGTCGGGCTTGCACCAACTATTATCTCACAGTGTTTCACTTTTGTGCTGATGCTGGCCATGTCAAAATTGCGGAAGATAGGGCGACTTACCTATGTAGCGGGGAGGGCAGACCACCTTTCCCTTTACTCTCCCCACTTCTAAGCCGTAGTTACTAACTGCTCCGCTGAAAATCAGCGCTGCTGCAGTACCTGCGGTAGCATATGCTGAGACGGAATCCTTTTTGGCATCACATCACTCACTCTTGCCGAGATTTGCTTCTAATTATGTTTACCATTTTGTATCTTGTGTGTTTTTATGTTCTTATTTACTTGTAAATGTATATTTTGTGAGTGAATTCATGCCAATAAAACCTATGTCTACGTCTAACTCTCGCCAACCTGCACCCTGGTCTGGCCAGTTGTAGCATTTATACTTTATTATCTTTATCATATTTTCAGCCCAAGAAACCTGGAAGAGGGTTGGTACAACGGCTAAAGGGTAAACAGGGTCGGTTCCGCGGCAATCTGTCTGGAAAACGAGTCGACTTCTCCAGTAGAACCGTCATCTCCCCGGACCCCAACCTGCAGATACAGGAGGTTAGTACTGTACACAGATATACAATCTTTAAATGGTTTCAGACATTTAGATGGTTTTTATTTGAGAGATTACGCGTGTTTATGGAATAACCTTATTCTTTCTCAGATTACTTCTCAAATGGTGACGTTTTTACCCTTTTATTTTTATATTCATATTTCGTGCACGGTGTGAGGTTTGGTATATAGTTTTTATATGGAGCAGGATTGCAGAAAGCTAAACTTCATATATATGTGTCATATTGTCAAACACATAGTAGTCTATGGTCAAACAGTCGCACAGAGTAGTGATAAGCTACTGACAGATTAACTAAATGAGCTGTGAATTTTGTGTGATTTCTTATGTTTTTTTTTCCAGTTGTCTGGCGTAGGCATATGTGAAGGCAAACAAGTGTATTTTATATTTTGTATGTTACATAATAAAAGTTCGAAAAAAATATATCTTGTTAATTATACAAACTTAAAAAGCTTAATGAATTATAGTCGAATTTTGTTCACTAGTTAGCATATAATACTATGAAGTGTCAATTTTGTGAAGAATGATTGAATGCCTCATTACCCGTAAATATACTCCGTAAATATACTATGATCCCGCACTATACTGGCTCTCGTGCCCTTTAGAATTGAATAGAGTAGTGATCGGACTTCTTATGTGCAGAAGAGTTATTTATTTATTTTATCTTTATTGCACTCCCATAAACTATTTAATATAAATGCCGCGTTTTATTAGGGATTACATTCTCTACCAACCAAGTATTCAGATTGATTTTATGGCCGATTAAAAACTTTCCTGTGTAGTACTGTGTCTTTCAGAAAAAAAAACTGTCGTTGGGTTTTTACATTCACCTTACCGTGTTGTGGCGGTGTAAGAATATTCACTACCTCATATCTTCCCTTTGATGTTGTAAGTGGCGACAGGTGATGGGCAGCAACAACGTAAACATTAGCGTGGCAACTGTGGCAATTATCACTATGTGGCAATCTATGGGGGAGGTTCAGCGGTGAACTTTGGCTATGGTTGCACCGAAAACGGGTACTCTCGCATTTTGTTTATTTGATTGGTATCTAGCCAGTGCCTCCCATCCGATCCGCGCATTCCGTCCAGACGCACTGAATGGGGGGAGGGGGGAAGGAGCCATAATGTGGCGTTATCTTTTCGGCCAATAAAGGACGTCGACGTGCCGTCGCTCGGCCTTCTTGCATCGCAGTTGAAGACCAACGCTAGTTGTGATTGCACCACTGTGGCAGTCGGCTACAGAACAATCTAGAAATAACCGCTTCGCATAGTGCAAAACGTCGCGCACTGCGTCTTTCTCTTCTCAACGCAGTCGCAACACCAGGGGAATCGTCCTCCAGGCTGAAGCAGAAGAGACCCCACCTCGGTCTTCGGTTCTTTGTTTTCTTTACTGTGTCCCCTTTCTCCTAACAGCTCAAGTTTAATTCCCGCACGGAGCACTGGCTGGATAATAGATTAGGTAATAACGAGTGCGTTGCCCAAGCCTGCCACGTGCCACATCAGCCATCTTGTTTAGTTATAGGGAACTATGCATACAGTCCACAAGAAAATTGATCTCGCATAATTAATTTCGGCCCGACCCGGCAATCGAACACAGGAACCTGTACGGGCTGCAGCACGTACATTTTTGTGGCGTCGGCAGTTTACGTTATTACGCTACAATAATGCATTTTGAGTCAGTACGCTAATTGAGCCCAGCAATACCGGTCACGCGTACTCGCAGTATCATTTCCCATCGATCCTTAAGTTAGGTTTAGTTGGTTCTATCAATAAACTATCAATTATCAACTTCCCAGTACTATCATTTATTATCGACTACTGTCAACCGACCACGTGGGGGTCCCGGCGCAGCCCTTACAGAACCATTAGCATCTATTTTCTGGTTCTTTGACCCGGATTCGAAAGGACAGCCTGTGGCCGCACCAGGCTATAACGGATGGATGGATGAGTGACCGTAGAAAACACTGCAGCATTAAGGTGTTTGGTTTATGGAGGTGGGGGTGCCGGTGCACGTGGCGCGGGTGCTGACGTACCCGGAGCGCGTGTTCCCGGCCAACATGGCGTGGCTGCGCCGCCTCGTGCGCACCGGGCCTGATGCGCACCCCGGCGCCAACTACGTGCAGCAGCGCGGTCTCAGCCACAAGAAGTACCTCAAGTACGGCAACCGTGAGAAGATCGCGCAGGAGCTCAAGGTCAGAGCTATCTGCTTATGTCTACGTTTTTTTTCATAGAATAATGTAACAGACGAGCACACAGCCCACCTGATGATAAGTGGAAGTTGTTCCCCATATACATACACATTTATCCTCAATTAAGAATCAAGATGCAGATGCATTGTCACCCCTGAGAAATATGATGAAATACCTCGTTTCCAGAAAAAAGGATTTCCGGTTCTTTACAGCCACCGTAGGGAACACAGCAATATTAAACTGCTATTTTACGCTGGTATTCTTCTGTAAGAGCGTGGTCCTACTCCGTCGAGCCAACCCATTCGTGCTACAACCATAATGTAGCTGCAGCGTGGATCTACTAAGTAAAATCGTTGAATAATTAATTAGTTCTTACAAATTGCTTGCTATGTGATGGCAGCATAAGAGAAGACTTAGGGGAATGGGTGAAGGGTTTCAGCGATCACTTATCTTCCTTCCAGGCGTGTGATTACTTCTATCTTTTCTACTACGAGAGATGCCATTAAATTGCAGTGTACTGTTTATGTAGTGAAGATAATTACATAGTAATATTTACTTCTCTAGAGTTTAGAGTTTTTTTTACAGAAGAGGGGGCAAACGAGCATGCAGCTCACCTGATGGTAAGTGACTACCGCCGTCTATGAACAACCGCAACACCAGGGGATTTGCAGGTGCGTTGCCGGCCTTTTAAAAAGGAGTAAGCTCTATTCTTAAAGGTTCCTAAGAATTTGACATTATGGTAACATTAAGGTCTATTTGTTGACAATTTACAACCAAACATATATGTAGATGTCTATAGGCCACAGAATCCTTTTACCGTCAGGTCGACTTTTTTTTTTATAAGATAGGGTGACAAACGAGCACACAGTCCACCTGATGATAAGTGGTTGCTGTGGCCCATAGACATCTACATCTATCCTCGATTACGAATCAAAATGCAGATGGGTTGTCACCCGTGAGGACTAAGATGGAATGCCTCGTTTCCAGTAAAAAGGGTCTCCGGTTTTCTACACTCACCATACGAAATACAGCAGCATTAAGCTACTATTTCACGCTGGTATTCATACTACTGGTATACATTCGACTGGGTGCTCGTTTGTCACCGTCATTTTATAAATGAACCATTTTATCACAGTGCGGTGACGTAGTGGAGCGGCATCTAGTGGACGGCGACGTGGTGCTGTTCAATCGGCAGCCATCGCTACACAAACTGTCCATCATGTGTCACCGAGCTCGTGTACAGCCGCAGAGGACATTCCGGTGAGTGTACTTCCTTCTTGTTCACCCATCATGTCAATTAGCAGCTGGATAAGGTATTTTGTCTACTATAGTTGAGTGGCATTATGTTAAAATCTTTTCACAACAAGATATTTAAAAAATATAGTTTTTTTTTTAATCGAACTGCTTAAGTTATCCTAAAATGTAAATTATATTAGTTTACTGCATGACCTTATGAAAAAATTTAAGGTGATGATACTATAAGAAATAATTGGTTTATTTCTTTGATAAATCTTATAACATACACAGATACAACTGCGACTGGAATTGTCAACAAAGCCCTCATCACTATGAGTAGAGTTTGCTGTGCAACTAAAATACATGTTCCTCACAATATGCCAAGTCTTGGTTTGTAACGACAACAATACTGTCAATTATCAAACAATTCAATTAATAATTATATTCCTAAATAACACGTCAATATTCATTAATATAGTTCCTTAAGTTTTATTTATATCTGGGTTTACAATAACCTTATTTTAGGTTCAACGAGTGCGTGTGTACACCATACAACGCAGATTTCGACGGTGACGAAATGAACATGCATCTGCCGCAGACTGAGGAGGCCCGGGCAGAGGCGCTTATACTTATGGGGGTAAGTAATACTACTCAGAGATGTTTGTGTTTCAATCAAAATCGGCCCAGGTAGCCCGCCTGAGCTGGCTGAGTTTTGTAACTTTTATCATTGATCCGTACAGCAATATTAACTGACCTGCATACCATACCTTCATATTAATAAATAATAGAAATTTAATTTTTACTATGTATTGGTGGTGTAAGAATAACCTGAAAGTGAAGATAGCGGTATCTTCCTGATAACAATTCAACGTTATAAAAACTGTGGCTGCCTGCCAGCCCGCCTTCCAAGCGTGGCTACTTTGGCAAAAATGGCAATCTATAGGGGAGGTCTATGTTCAACAGTAGACTTTAATAGGCTGTAATGGATGGATGTACTGAAGATAATCTACCCATGCACATGCCTCACTGAGAGGTGCAATTATTAAATCAACAGTAACGTTACAACTATGGCAAATATGTCACCTATGAGGCAATCTGTGGGGGTGGCCTATGTTCAGCAGTGGACTTAATAACTGTAATGAATGGATGTATAGAAGATAATCTACCAGGAGCACATGACCCACTGAACGGTGAAATTATTAAATCAACAGTAACATTACAACTATGGCAAATATGTCACCTATGAGGCAATCTGTGGGGGAGGCTTATGTTCAGCAGTGGACTTAATAACTGTAATGAATGGATGTATAGAAGATAATCTACCAGGAGCACATGACCCACTGAACGGTGAAATTATTAAATCAACAGTAACATTACAACTATGGTAAATATGTCACCTATGAGGCAATCTGTGGGGGAGGCTTATGTTCAGCAGTGGACTTAATAACTGTAATGAATGGATGTATAGAAGATAATCTACCAGGAGCACATGACCCACTGAGAGGTGCAATTATTAAATCAACAGTAACGTTACAACTATGGCAAATATGTCACCTATGAGGCAATCTGTGGGGGAGGCTTATGTTCAGCAGTGGACTTAATAACTGTAATGAATGGATGTATAGAAGATAATCTACCAGGAGCACATGACCCACTGAACGGTGAAATTATTAAATCAACAGTAACATTACAACTATGGTAAATATGTCACCTATGAGGCAATCTGTGGGGGAGGCTTATGTTCAGCAGTGGACTTAATAACTGTAATGAATGGATGTATAGAAGATAATCTACCAGGAGCACATGACCCACTGAACGGTGAAATTATTAAATCAACAGTAACATTACAACTATGGCAAATATGTCACCTATGAGGCAATCTGTGGGGGTGGCCTATGTTCAGCAGTGGACTTAATAACTGTAATGAATGGATGTATAGAAGATAATCTACCAGGAGCACATGACCCACTGAGAGGTGCAATTATTAAATCAACAGTAACGTTACAACTATGGCAAATATGTCACCTATGAGGCAATCTGTGGGGGAGGCTTATGTTCAGCAGTGGACTTAATAACTGTAATGAATGGATGTATAGAAGATAATCTACCAGGAGCACATGACCCACTGAACGGTGAAATTATTAAATCAACAGTAACATTACAACTATGGCAAATATGTCACCTATGAGGCAATCTGTGGGGGAGGCTTATGTTCAGCAGTGGACTTAATAACTGTAATGAATGGATGTATAGAAGATAATCTCCCAGGAGCACATGACCCACTGAACGGTGAAATTATTAAATCAACAGTAACATTACAACTATGGCAAATATGTCACCTATGAGGCAATCTGTGGGGGAGGCTTATGTTCAGCAGTGGACTTAATAACTGTAATGAATGGATGTATAGAAGATAATCTCCCAGGAGCACATGACCCACTGAACGGTGAAATTATTAAATCAACAGTAACATTACAACTATGGCAAATATGTCACCTATGAGGCAATCTGTGGGGGAGGCCTATGTTCAGCAGTTCAGGACTTTTATAGGCTGTAATGGATGGATATTTTTTAAAAGGGTAAATCGTCAAGTTTTGAGACAGAATAGAATGTGATAGGAATCCTTTTTTTATTATATAGATTACATGTATTTCTTATTGAAAGTAGTTCTATACTTTTACCTATATTTCTTGAACCAGTACGAAACTCATCAGGGCTTTTTTTTTTAGAAAAGATTGTATGTACTATTTCCATAAATAGCTAATTCAAACTGTACATACAGTGTACCTAATAATTCATTAATGATGGTGCTTATTGCCTAATGATCTGGAAAATAAATTTACATGTACAAAACCCTATACCATTAGAACAAATCGAACCTGGTAACACCGCGGAACGGCGAGCTGCTGATCGCCGCCACGCAGGACTTCATCACGGGCGGGTACCTGATCACGCAGCGCGACACGTTCTTCACGCGTGCGGAGGCGCAGCAGCTGGCCAGCTGTCTACTCGCCGGGCCCGACAGCACCATGAGGATCGACATGCCCGAGCCCGCGATCCTCAAGCCGAGAGTGCTGTGGACGGGGAAGCAGATTTTTAGGTGAGCTTCTTGATGGTTTCTTTTTTTTACTGTGTAGTGACGGTGTAAGAATATCTATTCACTACCCCACAAAGACATTGAAGTATGTAGTAGTAATAGACCGGACATCAGCAACAAAATTGTCGTCTGTTATAGGATATATTTCCGATTTTTGTCATTTAGTCTTAATGACATTGTCAAAAGGTCAAGACGTATTCGTTTTATAAATTAAAAAAAAAAAACATTCAAACAGTCGAGGCATTGTAAGTCACCATATCGTGACTTACAATACCTTAATTTTTTTAGTACGTTCTAGTAGATTGTTCTAGAACATTTATTATTATTGTAATAAACGCCCTCTGTTATTCAGTAACGTCACTATTTATTTACCAGTGTGTTAGTGCTTGACGACGTGACATTTTTATCTTATATTTAGTAGCGTCACCTATATATATATAAATATATATATATATAAATATATATATATATATATATATATATATATATATATATATATATATATATATATATATATATGGAAACCAATGCTCAGCAGTGGAATTTGGTAAGCTGTCAAGGAATGAACGCCTAAATATTTTGATTCATTGCATTGACATATGATTTCTGTCTATTATCATGTTCTTCTTAATTGTGCGTGCTTCTATATTTTTTTCAGTTTAATAATAAAACCTAACAAACGATGCGAGGTCAAAGCTAATTTAGAAGTGAAAGGCAAGAATTATACGGGTAACCAGGACATGTGCGTGCAAGACTCTTGTAAGTGTTAATCATATTTATATTTGTTTTTTGGGTCTCGTTACAACACAGGTACCCTTAATTATTTGTGTGTGTAGGTATGAAAATATAACCTCGTTCCTCTCAATGAGGGCTTCTAATTAACCGTTCACTAGGTGTCGCCATTTGGGACTAAGGTGAAATTGTTTCTTACATAATTTCATTATGATTGAGAATTTGTGATTGAATTGTGTTTATCGGTTTCTAGAGTACGTATATACACAAAAACAATGGTTCACTGGTTTGTATTTTTTTATTTTTCTACTTTTAAGTATATCCGCAGTCTGGTTTATCCATTTGTAATCTAATTAATAAGCTATATAACTATTATTTCCGAAATAAATATTTCATCATTATCATTACAAGTCCACTGCTGAACATAGGGTTCCCCCGAAGGAATGCCACAAAGCACGGTCCTGAGCCTCCATCCATCGAAATCGGTTTCCTGCATGTCTTACCAGGTCGTCACTCCATCTAGTGGAGGGTCGCCCTACATTTCGCCTACTGGTACGAGGCTCCCACTCGAAAACCTTTCCTCCCCATTAGTTGTCCGTTGTTCGAGCTATATAGCCGGCCCATTGCCACTTCAGCTTGTTAATACGTTGGGCTATGTCGGTCACTCTGGTTCTACTACGAATATCCTCATTTTAGAGTTTATCACGTGGAGAAACCCCGAGCATAGCTCTCTTTATAGCTCGCTGAGCGACCTTGAGCTCTATGGAGCTTTGAGCAGATCCATGAGTGGCAACGCGAACTGGTTGTACAATCTCGTGTTCAAGTTTTGAGGTATACCTGACGAGAAGATGAGTCATAATCCGCCGGCCGCGTTGGGGGGCCCAGCCGAGTTGAATCCGTCGATTGACCTCTCGGTCGAAGTTGGACTAACCAAGTAGGACTATTTGCCAGTTAGCTAGAGTTTAGTGCTCCCAACAACTACCGGCATAGGTGTGACATGGACACTACACATGATCTTTGTTTTGTCCATATTCATTTTAAGAGCTATCTATTGGGAGGCACTATTGAGATAATAATAATAATAAGGCTCAGGGATATCACCTAAAGCTGACTCACCTAATGTATATGGACGATATTAAGATCTATGCGGCAAATGAACGAGAGCTCCAAACGCTGGTTCACTGCACTGAACAGTTCTCTAGTGATATTAATATGTCATTTGGACTTGAAAAGTGCAGAACCGTAAATGTTTACCGTAGACGAATTGAGTCATCTAGAGGTTTCGACCTTCAGAGAGGTGGCAAGATCGACGCGATGACAGAAAATGACACCTATAAATATCTGGGCATCAATCAATCACTTCGAATCAATCACGGTGAAATTAGGTCGAAGATGACTGAAGTATACAATCAAAGGCTTAAAAGAATCCTCTGTTCAGGCCTAAATGGACGCAACCTCACTAAAGCAATTAACACCTTTGCCATCCCAGTATTAACTTACACGTTTGGAGTAGTTAACTGGTCAGATACTGAACTGGCAAAAATTGAGAGGTCTACTCGCGTCATGCTTACTAAATATCTTATACATCACCCAAAATCAGCCGTTGATCGGGTAACTCTATCTCGAGCCAATGGCGGTAGAGGACTGATAGATATTCGTAGATTGTGTGCTAAACAGATTCAAAGTCTTCGAAGTTATTTCCTTTCGCAAACGTCCTCTCCCCTGCATCAAGCAGTAATAAAGGCTGATGACCGTCTAACAACGCTCGATCTCCTTCATGCCGACAATTTCCCACCGTTAAAGACTGACGCTGAATACAAAGAAGCCAAACTCCAGCAATGGGCCTCAAAACCTCTTCACGGTAGATTCGCTAATGAACTGAGTCAACCACATGTCGACATTGAAGCGTCGAACAACTGGCTCGGACATGGTGAGATCTTGGCTGAAACTGAGGGATTCATGGTGGCGATCCAGGATCAGGTTGTGCCTACGAAAAATTATCTTAAGTACATTGTCAAGACAGGTATCGAAGATGACCAGTGCCGACGGTGTCATCAAAAGCCAGAGACCATCCAGCACATAACTGGCGGCTGCCAGGCTCATGCTGGAACCGAGTACACCCAGCGCCATGACAACGTGGCAAAAATTGTGCACCAAGAGCTGGCAGTAAAATAAGGTCTCCTTAAGGAGACAGAACCCTACTGGAAATACAATCCATCCCCGGTACTCGAGAATGATTCTGCCCAACTTTATTGGGATAGGTCAGTTTTAACTGACCGGACCGTTGAGCATAATCGACCGGACATAATATTAGTAGAAAAGGAGGAGAAGCGGACGTGGTTGTTGGATATTGGTATTCCAAACTCGCATAATGTGCAGAAGTACAGCACTGAAAAGTTGACTAATTACCAGCGGTTAGCTGAAGAAATCCAACAGTTAAGGCGACAGCAGCAGGTACTTATCGTCCCGCTGATTCTCTCTACCACGGGAGTTGTTCCTAAATCCCTTACTGACAATTTAGCTAAGCTGGGCATTTCAGTGAGGGTGAGGAACAAAATTAAAAAAGCCTTAATTTTGGATACGACAGCGATAGTACGTCGCCACCTCACAATTTAAACAAAAGAGCGGCATCTTGCGATGAGCCGATGCCGCATCTTAAAACCCTAAAAGGAGCGTTAATGGATAACCCACAATAATATCTAATAATCTATCTAATAATACCTATACATAAGAGTGGACCAAAAAGCAGAATTGAGCACTACCGCCCAATCTCCATATTAAACACATTTGGAAAGATTTTTGAAAAACTTATCTTTATACACATCAGTCCCATAATCTTAAAATCAATACCAACTGAACAACATGGTTTTATAAATAAAAGATCAACTGTAACAAATTTAGCTACTTTAACCAATTATATATATATGAGCATGGACGACAGGCAGCAGGTCGATGTAATATACACGGACTTTGAAAAAGCATTTGACCGTGTTGATCATGCCATCCTTTTACGTAAACTTTACAGTTTGGGTATTCATGGTGATTTGCACAGATGGGTAACTTCATACATAAGTAACAGAAGGCAAGCAGTGTTACTGGGTAGTGCTCGTAGTGATTTTATTATGGTAACATCTGGTGTCCCACAAGGCTCAATACTCGGACCTTTGTTCTACAACGCCTATTTATTTGACATCGGTGACTGCTTCTATCATTCAAACTATTTAATGTTCGCAGATGACAAAAAAATTTATCTAAAAATAAAAACAATTGATGACTGTGTTCTGATTCAAAACGATTTAAAAAACCTAGAAACTTATTACAGCAAAAATAGAATTACTATCAATGGTGAAAAATGTGTCAAAATAACATTCAGTCGCAAGAAACAGCTCATAGATTACAATTATTCAATTAATAATAAACCCATAAAGAGTGTATCTTCAGTTAGAGATCTTGGTATCAGGCTGGACTCAAAATTAACGTTCAATGAGCATATAGATAGTATTGTTGACAAAGCCTACAAGCAAATTGGATTCATAAAGCGCGTCTGCAACGATTTTAGCAGTATTAATTGCATTAAAGCTCTATACTTTGCATACGTAAGGAGTGTTCTCGAATACGCTAATACAATCTGGTCTCCAAAGTATGCGAAGCATAAGCATCGAATAGAATCAATTCAAAAACTGTTCATTAAGTTTATCTCATCAAAAGATCATAATAGTTTTGCTTCATACGAAGATGCTTGCAAATTTTACCGCTTAGATACCTTGGAACTCAGAAGACTTCAACAAGATATGTTTTTGCTACACGGTTTATGGTCTGGTAACATAGATTGTCCAGACCTGTTATCTAAAATATCGTTACTAGTACCTAAATACCGAACTAGACATACGCCATTATTTCACGTGCCACGAGCAAACACAAATTACGCAAAAAATTCTACTTTATGTCGTATTGTTCAAAACTATAATAAGTTTTACGCTGACTTGGATATTTTCAACCTATCCAAGAGTCGCATCAAACGTGATGTTGTAAACAAAAATAGGGCATAATCACACACACACACACACACACACACACACACACACACACACACGCACGCACGCACGCACGCACGCACGCACGCACGCATGCACGCACGCACGCACGCACGCACGCACGCACGCACGCACGCACGCACGCACGCACGCACGCACGCACGCACGCACGCACGCACGCACGCACGCACGCACGCACGCACGCACGCACGCACGCACGCACGCACGCACGCACACACACACACACACACACACACACACACACACACACACGCGCACAAACACACGCTTAATTAATAGTTGATGAAAATTGTGTAATCTCTATTGGCCTTACTATATGATAATATGTATTGTTAATATGATAAAAACGCTGTATGATTACCTAAATAAATAAATAAATAAATAATAATAATAATCCACAACTATCACACAACGCCATCTAGTCCCAAGCTAAGCAGAGCTTGTGTTATGGGTACTAGACAACTGATAAACATACTTATATATTTCTAAATATATAAATATTATAGATAAATTACACCCAGACACAGAACAAATGATCGTGCTCATCACACAAACATTTGTCCTGGGTGGGAATCGAACCCACGACCTCCGGCATAGCAGTCAGGGTCACTAACCACTAGACCAACGGGCCTGTCAATGATCTTTAAGCAAAGTGCTTAGATCTTCCAACGATTCTGCCATAAGGACTATATCGTCGGCAAGTCGAAGTGAGTGATGTACTCGCCATTGATGCTAATACCGTATTGTTGGCAGAAAGTCATTGTTGAGTGAATTAGTACTAGTCGAGTAAATAAACCTTTTTACAATTTTTTTAATTATTTTTACTTTGTATGTACATAAATTGTTAAATAAACAAAAATAGACGAATAAGAGATTGCAGAAAAACGTACGTTCAAGCTCAATTTCTGCGCGGGCACTAGCCGGGGCGGTTGCAAGCTAGAATTGCTTGATTTCGTTCATTTTTTCATAAGATAGAAATAAAGTTAATTTCCCACAAAGATTGCGTTATAGGGGGATGTTACCATAGTTACCACTCTTGGCAGGTGGAGAAGCAACCGCATTTTTTTTATACATGTTTCATTTTCTTCTGTGGTTTCTTACGACACCCACGGGATGTTGTGGGGTAGTGGTTAGTCTAACTCCGCAATTACACGGTATAATTCTGCTTGCTTGTACAAAACTCAATTAAAAATCTTCTACATCGATTATTTGTAACGAACATACACACTAGAATAAAAAAAACATTTTAGTACCATGCAGCAGCTATATTGTGGTTGTAGCACGAATGGGTCGGCTCGACCGGGGAAGGACCACGCTCTCACAGAATACCAGCGTCAAATGGCAGTTTAATGCTGCTGTGTTTCATATGGTGAGTGTTTTTTACTGGAAACGAGACATTCCATATCAGTCCATTTTAATTAGAGATAAATGTAGATGTCAATGGATCACAGCATCCATTTATCATCAGGTGGACTGTGTGCTCGTTTGTCACCCTTGTACTATAAAAAAATGAGGATGTGTTGTCTGCAGATGTTATAATAAGGAACTCGGAACTGCTGTGCGGCTCGATGGACAAGAGCACGCTGGGCTCGGGGACCAAGAGCAGCATCTTCTACATCCTGCTGCGGGACTGGGGGGAGGAGTTCGCGGTCAGGGGCATGTGGAGGTGAACTTTTATAATAACTAGTGGTCGCCCAGTTAAAGTTTCAGCCCATGTACGGCCCACTGCTGGGCATAGACCTCTTCTCAGTTCTGAGAGGGTTTTAGGGCAAGGAATTTTGTTTGATTTTCACATGTCTTCGAAATATCTTTTATTTTATTTTATAGACATGCAGGTTTCCTCACGATGTTTTCTTTCACCGCCGAGCATGTGGTAAATCAGCACTTAAAATTGCAATCAATCATTTAATTGGTGCCGGCGGGGATCGAACACGGGTTGCTTGCGTAATGAGCGACCACGGCTCAGCAGTGGTCGAAATTCGACCTTATTTTTTTAAAAATTTTGTACGTTTAGCATGCTATATTCCACTTTCAACTGCACATTAGAACCCAGATATCTTTATATACATATTATATAATTCTTCTGTCCGTGTGTCACATGACTGAACTCCTAAACGGCTGGATAGATTTTGATGAAATTTTTTGTGTGTGATTAAGTCGATTTGAGAATGGCTTAGATTCACAATTCGATCCGGTAGGTGGCGCTGTTGTCGAGCTCCAGAAATCACCTGTGCAAAAAACCTGTGTAAAGCCGGGGCGTATCGCTAGGCTTATTTAAAAAAAATGGTTGAATTTTCGGCGGCAATTGAAAATGTTATTAGCAATTGACTATGTGCTCATTGCCAGTTCTCAAAATGGCAGCATTGCAGACCCGATCTCTTCCCACATGCAAGTCTCATTTTTGAATATGATTTTTTGGCAAACTATGTCATTATGTTATAATAATAATTTAGTATTGCAATCGAAACGCGAAATTAATTAGTCTACGAATTTTTATTAACTGCACACTTACTTATGTTTTTATATGTGTGTGTGTGTGTGTGTGTGTGTGTGTGTGTGTGTGTGTGAGAGAGAGAGAGAGAGAGAGAGAGAGGAAAAGTGTTGCCCATTACAGTTTTGCAAAGTTCCGCGTTATGTGTTACACTAATGTAGGCTGGTACTTTACTCAAGGGGGACAAATACAAGGATTAATATATGGTTTTCCATGGACAGGGCTGTGCTCGGAGTTACTCGTAATGTTAAACGTAATGAAGATGTCCGCAGTAGAACCATTTGAAAGTTGACGGGTCTGTAGGGCATTGACTTAGCTATATGTTGCAGCGTTGGTAGCCGCGGTTTCGAATACCGGAACCATTGAAGTAAGTATGTACTTACGTACTAGAACAGCTATCTCAAACAAAAAATGTGCGCTACTGTGTGTTCGCGCGGTTGGTTTTTTTATCATATAATAAACATAGGTAGAATGATCCGTAGGTAATGGAAGATAAATTATGTCGAGAACAAAATTTAAATTTTGTCATTTATTTTGTATATTATATTTGCTTATTTAATATAATATTACTTAATATTATATCACAATTACATTTTAATGATATTTGTATCTGAATATTTTAAAAGGTATCTATGTCAAATATAAAAAAAAACACATACTAAATCGGTGCTTAACAAAACTTATTAACATAACATTTAAATTACAAATATATTTTTGTTTAAATTGGACGCGAGAGTTAAAAATGGACGAATTTATTCCACTTTGACTTTGATGTGGAAACCTAAAAATAAAATAAAAGAATAATAAGCAGATTTAAACATGAAAAATTTAGACTAATTATAATAACTTATATATGATTCTACAAAAAAAATGTGTATAATAATATATTCGTCCTATACTTAAGTACCCACAGAAATGTCGCATCTGAACATAATAATTTCATAATCTATATTTCATGACACTAGATGGCGTCTTAGGAATAATTTGTTTTATTATTATTATATAATACCGTTTTATTGATAAGTATCTTATTAACCGATGGAAAGTAATTCCTTGGTTTTCTTGAATTATTTGTGCATTATTTAAGTACACACGACGGCATATTTTTATGAAGAGATTTTTTTTAAATCCACACAACACGTGACAACTCTACAAACGCCTAGCGAGTAACTGATTAAAGTGCGGAGTATGCACCGTAGTTGAGTGGAACGTAGTAGCTGAATGCAGTGTCGCCTCTAGTACGTAGTACTTAATAGCTCAATGTGTGGGGATAACGTTTTTTAATTAAAAACAAGTGTTAAAATTAAATATTTTGTACAACCGACTTCAAAACAAATGAAATGAGAACATCATCTATGTATTCGAAGTCAAATAACTACACATTATTAAGGATAACTTAAAAACTACTAATCAGATCTTGATCAAATTTATATGGGACCACATGATAAAATCGGTTTACCTAGAAAAAGTTCTGAGGTTAACACACATAAAAAAAACATACAATCGAATAGAATACATACTCCTTTTGAAGAGCCACGCTACAGCTATATTATGGTTGTAGGACGAATGGGTCGGCTCGACCGGGGCAGGACCACGCATTTACAGAATACCAGCGTAATATAGTAGCTTAATACTGCTGTGTTCTGTATGGTGAGTGTAGAGATCCGGAGAACCTTGTTTACTGGAAACGAGGCATTCCATCTTAGTCCTCAAGAGTGACAACGCATCTGCGTTTTGATTCTTAATCGAGGATAAATGTAGATGTCTATGGGCAACAGCATCCACTTACCATCAGGTGGACTGTGTGCTCATTTGTCACCCTTATTCTATAAAAGAAAAGTCGGTTGAAAAAAGGATCAATAAGCTAAGTGGCAATGGATAGGAGCAGGCCATATAGTTTAAGGAATTGACAACCGATTGTGAAGTGTTTAAGTGGTTTCTCAATTCAAAAATTTCATTTTCTAAATCTTAAAGTCGATGGATGCAGGTGGCTCAGAATCGTGTCTTGCTGACCTACTACAAACTACATTCTTAATTATGACTGAGACCCTTGTCTGTGAGTTGACGTTGTGGTAGAAGGGTTAATTTGTAATTTACTTTTTATTTACAGGCTAGCGCGTATGGCGTCTTACTACATGATGAATAAGGGATTCAGCTTTGGTATAATCGACGTGACGCCGGGCAAAAAACTTATCGAAGCAAAAAATAAATTGTTGGAGTCTGGGTGAGCATTGCATTTTATATCAACTATCTCACTTTCAATTCTTTCTTCTCTCATTAATAATATTAATAGTATTTGAAAGTTAAAACTTGAACTTTATTTAAAAGTTAACCGTGACAAACGAGCACACAGTCCAACTGATGGTAAGTAGTTGCTGTGGACCCTAGACATCTACATCTATCCTTGATTAAGAATTAAAATGCAGATGCGTTGTCAACTCTGAGGACTAAGATATAATGCATCGTTACCAGTAAAAAGGGTCTCTAGTTCTTTACGCTCGTATACGGAAATAATACGGAGTACTAGTACAATAGTAGCTTAATGCTGCTGTGTTTCGTATGGTGAGTGTAGAGAACCGGAGACTATTTTTGCTGGAAAACAAGGCATTCCATCTTAGTCCTCAGAGGTGACAATGCATCTGCATTTTGATTCTCAACCGAGAATAAATGTTGATGTCTATGGGTAACATACCATTAGGTGGACTGTGTACTCGTTTGTCACTCTTATTCTTAAAAAAACACGCAGCATACGAAACACAGCAGCGTTTACCTGCTAACGCTGGTATTCTGTGAGAGCGTGGTCCTACCCCGGTCAAGTCGACCCATTCGTGCTACAACCATAATATAGCTGCAGCGTGGCTCTACCACGTATAAATACAAATGAATATACAAGCAAATATTAAGTAATCTAAGATTTGTTTTCGTTTTTAACTAAACATTACTCAAATTATCACATTATCTGATTTCTTGTGCGGTCATTTATAGATCGGGTGTAAGACGAATGATGATGATGATAATAATGATGATAATAATGATGATAATAATAATAATAATAATAATAATAATAATAATAATAATAAATGTATGAATGGCGTAGGGAATTGACGACCCCATCGCCCGCTGACGTAACAGTTAAGTGACAAAACTGCTACGTCAACGCAGTCAGTCAGCGCCTTGCGAGAGGTGTGAGCGCCGTGCCTCGGCAGAATTTAGGGTGCAGAGGCCCGTTTGTGCTTATGGCCACACATGATACGGTGCCGGGCCTGGGCGTCTCCCGTTAATGGACGCCCAAATAATGGATGATGGATAAGAAGATAGTGCGCAAAGGGCCGCTGCCTGGGGGTCGCCGGGGCGCGTCTGGAGCTGGCGCTGGACGCGGCAGCATGCGGGCCGCCAGCCGAGCGCGAGGAGCTGCACGGTCACCTAGCAGCCCTCCGCATCCATCATCCCCACCAGAAGGCTTGGTGTCGGCTGGGTCTTCTCGGACTCAGCAAGCGGCACCCGCCGCTGGTGGAGCACGTCGCATGCGTTGGTCACAAGCAATGAATGCAAACGCACTGCGGGCGTACTTTAGGGCAAAAGGGGAAGAAACTGGATGTTTGACGTATCGGGCTAGGATGCATCGTCTTTTTGCTGAGCTGGAACCATCTTTAACCGTCACAGAGCAAAACCTGGCAGACCGAGTTCGGTATATCTTGCGCTCAAATATATTTGATGTCGCCGAACTCGAACGGCTACGACGTGAGGCTGTTCCCTCGTCGGATGAAAATGCTACGGCTGAGGATGCGGCGCGACAAATGTTAGAGCAACCCGCAAACGTGGATGCCGCCGTGAATACCCCAGTTGTGGTTGATTCAAACGATGATGGAACAGTCGCCCAGGAACTGGAATTAGAGCATATGAGGAGTACATTGGAAGAGGCGATTGTGGAAACGCGCAGTACGCCTCTCGAAAATCGACCGCGACTTCCTCGCATAGCCCTAAGCAAGCGGAATCGGGCTGTCGTGAGGGCTCTAAACCCAATGCTGGTGACCTATTTGGAAGCCAGCCGGGACCTTTGCGAGACGGACTCAATTCTTTTTGGCGCTGCGCTGGCGGTCTGCCGTATCATAGGCGCCAAGGTTTCCACGGCTGGACGCGCTACTGGACATAGTAGCACTATCCCAGCATGGAGAAGAAGAATTGAGGAACGTATCGCAAAGGCGAGAGCTCTCATCGGCAGACTGATATGCTTCAGATCAGGCAATAACAGGCCAAGAATTGTGCGCACCGTCAGGATGGCGTTTGCTGGGACAAATGTCAGTTTGTCCCAGCCGGATATAACGCAAAAACTGACGGAGCGCATAGATGATCTGAAGCAGAGAATCGCTGCTTGGGGAAAGCGGATTCGGCGATATACCGAGAGGTCGACACGGTTCAACCAGAACCGTCTCTTCCAGAGTGATCAGAAGAGGCTCTATGAATCAATGGAGCGACCAATGGTAAGTGGAACGGGACCAGCACCGAATCAGGCCGACACTGTAGCATTCTGGCGCGGCCTGTGGTCAGAGCCCGTAAACCACAGCGAGGGCCCTTGGATGGAAGTTGTGGCGAGTCAGTGTGCGGGTATTACGCCCATGGACCCCGTCATCATAACGCCGGATGACGTAGCTGAGGCGGTCCGTAGGGCCCCGAACTGGAAAAGTCCGGGGCTTGACGGGCTGCATCACTACTGGCTGAAGGGGTTCATGGTGTATCACTCTGTGCTTGCCCGACAGTTTCAAGAGGCTCTCAACCAGAAGTCGCTCCCAAGCCTCTTCACTACTGGGATCACTCATTTGGTTCCTAAAGACCAGGGTACCACAGACCCGAGCAAATACCGCCCCATCACGTGTCTACCGACCATATACAAGACACTAACATCCATTTTGAGCGCGAGAATCACTCGTCACCTGGACTCAAATCAGGTGATGTCGCGCGCTCAAAATGGATGTCGGGGCGGTGGTCGTGGAACCAAGGAACCACTCCTCATTGACGCGGTCATTGGCAAAGTGGTGAAACGCAACCGTCGGAAATTCTCCGCCGCCTGGATAGACTACAGAAAGGCATTCGACTCGGTGCCCCATACATGGCTAAAGAGAGTCCTCGAGCTGTACAAGATAGGCTGTACAGTTAGAGACTTCCTGGAGCAGTGTATGGGGCAGTGGAGTACGATCCTTTGTCATCTGGGCGAGCGGATGATGGCTGCGGAGAACCACATAAGGATAAGAAGGGGTATCTTCCAGGGCGATTGTCTGAGTCCAATCTGGTTCTGCCTCTCTTTGAACCCTCTCAGTACCTTACTGGAGGGCTCCGGGAGGGGATTTCAGCTACGGAAAGGAGGGACAAAAGTGACCCACCTTTTCTATATGGATGACCTCAAGTTATTCGCCTCCAGTCGCTCCCATCTTATGGAATTGCTAAACATCACTTGTGAATTTAGCAGTTCCATTGGAATGGAGCTGGGGACGGATAAGTGTGCGGTCCTCCATGTTGAGGGGGGAAGGGTTGCTAACTCTGAGGGCATAGACTTATCTATGCCCGTCAACTTAAGAACCCTTTCCGAGGCTGAAACATACCGATACCTGGGTATGTCACAAAACATCGGTATCGATGAGACTGGTATGAAACAGTCAGTTTGCGACGTGTTTTATGCACGCTTGACCAAAGTGCTTAATAGCCTTTTGTCCGGTGTGAATAAGGCACACGCATATAACGGTTGGGTCATGCCTGTCCTCATGTATACCTTTGGCATACTCAGGTGGACTCAGACTGAACTTGACGCCCTGGATAGAAAAGTCCGCACTACCATGACGTCCCAAAGGATGCATCATCCGAGATCGTCGGTGATGAGGCTGTACTTGCCGCGGAAGCATGGTGGTCGTGGCTTCTTGAGCGCGCTCACCATGCAAAATCGCGAAGTGTGCAGCCTCCGTGATTACTTCCTGACGAGAGCGGATGATCCATTCTATAAGGACGTCATTTCTTGTGATAAAGGACTTACCCCTCTATCCTTAGCCAACGAGCAATGGCAAGACCCGGCAGTACAGAGCATTTCCGACCGGGAGACCGTATGGAAGGAGAAGGAAAGAAAGAAAGAAAGAAAGAAAGAAACATTTATTTGCACAGGAGCTCCACGGGAGGTACTACAGGGCTCTACAAGAGCCTCACGTAGATACAGCCGCCTCCCTCAACTGGCTACGTTTCGGTGACCTCTTCGGGGAAACCGAGGGTTTTGTCTGTGCAATACAGGATCAGGTTATTAAGACCAACAACTATCGGAGATACATCCTAAAGGATGGCACTGTCGACGTCTGTCGAGCTTGTCGCCATCCCGGGGAGTCACTTAGGCATGTCATCTCCGGTTGTTCGGCGCTTTCTAACTCTGAGTACTTGCACAGGCACAACCTAGTAGCCAGAATTCTACACTAGGAGCTCGCTCTGAAATACGGTCTCATGGACTGAAAATTGCCGTATTACAAGTACTTGCCGGAAGCCGTGCTCGAAAATGACCGCGCCAGGCTCTACTGGGACCGGGCCATCATCACAGACAGGACTATTCTTGCGAATAAGCCTGATATTGTGCTGATGGACCGGGCACAGTCAAGGATATTTTTGATCGACATTACCATTCCGTATGACGAGAACCTCGTGAAAGCCGAAACGGATAAACGAACAAAATATCTGGACCTGGCTCACGAGGTGACCGACATGTGGGGTGGTATGCTGACCGAAATTATTCCTGTAGTCGTCTCTGCGAATGGGCTAATCCCAGTCAGCCTCTCGGGTCATCTGAGGCGACTGGGATTCCGTGACGGACCGCTCCGGGCTCAAATGCAGAAGGCGGTGCTTCTCGATACCGCCCGCATCGTCCGCCGGTTTCTTTCCCTTTCCCCCTAACCCTCGGCCGTTTGGTCTCCCCTGCCGAGGGCTCCCATCTGGTTGGATCTTATTTATTTATGTAGTTTTTGTATTTATTTTGTTTTATTGATATTTATGTATGTTTGTCTTTTCATTTTAATTTATAATTATATATTTATAGCACCCAACCAGGTGAGAAAATTATATAGATACCCTAAATAATAATAATAATATTCCACAACTATCACACAACGCCATCTAGTCCCAAGCTAAGCAGAGCTTGTGTTATGGGTACTAGACAACTGATAAACATTTTTTTTTATAGAAGAGGGGGCAAACGAGCATGCGGCTCACCTGATGTTATGTGACTACCGCCGCCCATGATCAACCGCAACACCAAGAGAATTGCGGGTGCGTTGCCGGCCCTTTAGAAAGGAGTAAGCTCTTTTCTTGAAGGTCCCCAGGTCGTATCGGTCCGGAAAAATCGCCGGTGGTAAACTATTCCACAGAGAGGTTGTACGTGGAAGAAAACTCCTTGTGAAACGTACAGTGGTGGACCGCCAAGCATCCAGATGGTGTGGATGGTATCGGGACGTTTGCCGTGTAGTGCGTTCACGAAATTTGGCGGCTGGGATTAATCCGAACAATTCCTCAGAGCACTCCCCGTGATAGATGCGATAAAATACGCAAAGAGATGCAACATCTCTTCGCAGCGCCAGTGAATCGAGCCGATCGGAAAGCACTCGGTCGTCGACGATTCGAGCCGCTCTGCGCTGGATGCGGTCAAGTGGAAGGAGCTGGTACTGGGGAGCCCCAGCCCAGAGATGGGAACAGTATTCCATGTGCGGCCGAACCTGCGCCTTGTAAAGTTGCAGGCGGTGTGCCGGCATGAAATACTGTCCCGCTCTGCTGAGCACGCCAAGCTTTTTAGAGGCCAATTTGGTCTTCCCTTCCAAGTGACCACGAAACTGCACGTCACTCGATATGTCGACGCCGAGGATTCCGATACTGGCTGAGGCAACAAGGGGAGTGCCTTGAAACTGAGGGGATACGACAAAGGGGTTCTTTTTAGCGGTTAACGCGCAAACTTGTGTCTTCTGGGGGTTAAACTGGACTAGATTTAGTCGCCCCCAATCCGAGACTCTATCCAGCAGAGACTCGACTTCAGACACAAGTTTGTCCCGGCACTCGGAGACATTTTCCCGAGAAATATTGGCTCGGCCGGTGTAAAGAGCATCACCAGTGCTGTCATCTGCATAGCAATGAATGTTACGGGTATGCAACATATCATTGATATGCAGAAGAAACAGCGTTGGCGATAGCACGCGCCCTGTGGAACACCAGCATTAATAGGCTTGCAATCGGAGCTTGCACCGTCTACAACGACCTTGATGCTCCCATCTGCAAGAAAGCTGGTGATCCAATCGCACAATTTCTCGGGAAGCCCATAGGAAGGGAGCTTCGAAAGAAGCGCTTTGTGCCAAACCCGATCGAAGGCCTTCGCAATATCTAAACTAACGGCCAATGCCTCCCCCTTGAACTCTACTGCCTCCGCCCATCTGTGAGTGAGGTAGACCAGAAGATCACCAGCTGACCGACCACGGCGAAAACCGTATTGGCGGTCACTAATCAGCTGGTGATCCTCAAGGTACCTCATGAGCTGGCAGTTTACAATGGACTCCATTGTTTTGGAGAGCAAGGAGGTGATGGCGATTGGCCGGTAGTTGGACGGGTCTGAGCGGTCGCCTTTTTTAGGGATCGGGTGGACGAAAGCCGTCTTCCATGATTTTGGGACTACGCCTAGGGAGTAGGAGTACCGGAAAAGACGCGTTAAAACCGGTGCCAACTCTGGAGCACACGTCCTCAGCACAATTGGGGGGATTCCGTCAGGCCCACTCGACTTGTGGATGTCCAGGGAGAGGAGTGCTTTGCGAACCGAGCGCTGTGTGAATTGCACTTCCGGCGTGGAGCACTCACACCGCGGGATGGTCGGCGGCGTACTCCCCCCGTCATCGACGAGTTAGACGCAAAGAAAGAGCCTAGAAGATCGGCTTTCTCCTTTGCAGTATGGGCTAGTGAGTCGTCCTCCCTGTGCAGAGATGGAAGAGATGGCTGACAGAAATTCCCCTGGACAACCTTGGCGAGAGACCAGAATGCACGGGTTCCAGAAGGAAGGCGTACTAGTTTCTCACCAATTCTGCCTATGTGCTCTGACTTTGCCTTGGCAATGACTCTTTTGAAGGACCTAGAGGCGGAATTATACTTCTTTTTTAGAGCGCTGGTGTTTACATCCCGCGACGCTGATGCATCAACCCAGGCTTGGTAGCACTCCTGCTTATAGCATGATGCTATTTTACAGGAGCGACCAAACCATGGCTGAGATTTGCCTCCAATGGGCACCACAGAGGAAGGAATAAAAAGTTCCATACCCTGAAGTACCACATCAGTAACAGAATCCGTAACAACGTTGGGATCATCCGGCGAGAAGCAAACCCGCCCTCAAGGGTAGGATGCAAAGAAAGACCGCATCCCATCCCAATCGGCTGACCTATAGTGCCAAACACGGCGACAGCCTGCAGAATGCAACCGCGATTTCAGCGTGAGTGGCACAACACTCCGGACCAGACAATGGTCCGAGGAGCCTAAAGGGGCGTCGACGAAAATCTGATATCCGTCCGGGTGAGAGGTCAGCAGAAGGTCCAACAGGGAAGGTGCATGATCTTCCACATCTGGAATCCGCGTAGGCGAAGTAACCAGTTGTGTCAGACCATATGCCAAGGCAAAATCACGAACAGATCTCCCCGCATGATCGGTTAAACGTGAACCAAGCCATTCGGCGTGATGGGCGTTAAAGTCGCCGAGGATCACGATCTCTGCGGAGGGGATGTGCTGTAGCAACGAATCTGCAGCCATTTGGACGTGGTCGTAGAGTCGGTCTGTGTCGGCATTACCGCTATGGGACCTATAGAGGCACCCGTAGACGCGCGGATGGTCGTCGCTGTCTACGCGTAGCCAAAGGATGGACAGGTCCGAACCTTCAAGTCTGCCGAGGCGTCGATAACAGATGTCCTCTCTGACGTAAACGCAAACTCCAGCCCGAGGCACAAAGGAGTGTTCCAGTTTGTACCCCGGGTAGGAGAGATACGAGACATCAGCCGGAGAGGGCACCTGCGTCTCGGTCAGAAAGAGCAGAGCCGGCCTCGCCGTCTCGAGATGGTAGTGAACGGCGTTTAGGTTAGAGTGAAGTCCCCTGATATTGCAGAAATTCACGGACAGCGTGGCAGGGGTCGCCTTGGTCTTGTGCTCCGTTTGCTCCGAGCAGTTGTAGTCTTGAGCGGAATTTTGCCCCCCCCAGAATACGCGGGGCAGCCTGAGCACCCACGCTCAGAAGTGGAGAAACATGGTCGTGGATGCTCAGCGAGGGATTCTCCAGGGGTGCTGGTACCCTCCTGGGGTAGTCTATCATTATTTAATTCCGCTACCATGTTGATGGGGGGGGGGGGGGATTTGGGCCTCCGGCCACCTGCACTCACCAGACGAAACGCGGAAGCAGAGCTTCCACTTCACGCCGGTATTCTGTGAGGTCGTGGTACCACCCCGGTTTGAGCCGGCCCATACGTGCAACAACAAAGCTGCCGCGTGGCTCTACCACTGTTAAAACATACTTATATATTTCTGAATACATAAATATTATAGATAAATTACACCCAGACACAGAACAAATGATCGTGCTCATCACACAAACATTTGTCCTGGGTGAGAATCGAACCCACGACCTCCGGTATAGCAGTCAGGGTCACTAACCACTAGACCACAGGCCTGTCTAATGATAAATGATATTTTATTATTTTTTGTGAACATGTTATTATTCTTTGTGTAAGATTGTAAACAATATAAATTGATTTGAAACTTTAAGGTACTCCAAGTGTGACGGCTACATCCTGGAGATGGAGAAAGGCACATTGCAATGTCAGCCCGGATGCAGCATGGAGGAGACCCTAGAAGCAATGATGCTCAGCGAATTGAGTAGTATCAGGTAATATTTTTTTTGTAATATCTGACTATGGGATTAAATTATAATAGATAAAATAACGCAAAATATGTATTTGATAATACATAGTAAAGTAACAAACGAATTAGTCTGAAGTGGCAGTGGGTCGGTCATATAGCTCGTAGAACCAACATCCGATGGAGAAGAAAGATTCTTAAGCGGGATGCCTTTAAATTTTTTTTTGTTTTTTAAATATTAGTAAGCCTATTAATCAACATTACTAATATTCCCTTTAACCCCTTCTGGTAAGCTGAAAATGCTTGTGTTAGGAGTGGTTCACGACAGTAGTCGAATGGTGGATTCGAACCCACGACCTTTTGATTTCGCGGTCCGCGCCCTGCCATTAGGCTACTGTCGCTTGAATTATTATTGTTTTAACACTTTTGACTGCCTTCTTGGTTTAATGGTTGTAAACGCAATTGCTGATCATGTGGTCCCAAGTTCAAAACCCGAGTGGGGTCAAGAATCATTTATTGGGTTTTTCTGTCACAAAATTCTCAGTATCAGTAGTATTACTTGAACTATTAGGCAGCCTCGTAGAGATGAGCAAAGTGTAATGGAGTGATGATTTGGTGAAACATGTAACGAGTCGATGGATGCAGATGGCTCAAGGCCGTACTTTGTGGTACACAATGGCGAGGCTATAATCAGCGGTGAACTTGTGATAGGCTGTAGTGTTTTTTATAGAATAAGGTTGACAACCGAGCACACAGTTCATCTGATGGTTAGTGGAAACTGTGGCTCGTAGACATCTACGTCTATATTCGATTATTACTCGAAATGCAGATGCGTTATCACCCTTGAGGGGTATTTTTTGATAGTTAGCACCTTTACAAATAATTTAGTAGTAGTTTTCACACTAGGCACGCAGATCTACCTGTATAGTGAGAGGTGATGGCCATATACACATATTAACATAAACAGAATTAGTGCACGGTTGACTTTACAAAGCTTACCCTTTAAATGTCTACTCCATTTCATTTATAGTCTATAAACATATACTTAAACTTATAGACACACACATATATGATATATATATCATATATGTGTGTGTCTATAAGTTTACATCCATCCATATATACATATATAAACAAACATACATACATATATACATACATACACACACATACATATTACATAATTTATTAATATTACAGTATTTTGAATTTGGAATTACTACTATAATAACAATATCAATATCAATATTGGAATATAGCTACTATGACAATGTGGAAGACATCGATGGAATGCCTCGTTTCCAGTAACAAGGATCTCCGGTTCTCTACTTTTACCATGTGAAACACATTAGCATTAAAACCTATAACGCTAATACCCTCCCCGGTTGAGCTGACTCATTCGTGTTACAACTATAATATAGTGGCTCTATATATCTATATATAGTGAATGAAGGATTAAGTGGGTCAACGAGCTGATAGTCACCATGAAGGCAAGGGGTTCCGTAGATAACAACAATCAACCTATAAGGCAGATGTGTTATCATCCTTGAGGACCAACATATTGGGCTTCTATTCCACGTCGTAAGCCTCCAGTTCCTACAGTCGCTCATGAAGACCGAATTCTAAGCATATAAATTTCGACGACTTCTAGAACAGATACAGGTAAAACTATCAGAATAGTCAGAATATCGTCGAGGTATACCTGATAAACCTATAAGACATAATGCAAAAGAGGTACAACATAATAGTATCATGTCATGTATCATATATCATGAAACATAATAAGTATCTGTTAATCCTTCAACTGTAAATAAAAAACAAATCCTAATCTTCATAAAATAATGGTCTATAAATAATTTGTGATCCTCCATGTAATATAAATACAAAGTACCTGGATGACCGAGCTTTGCTCGGTTTTAATTAAAGTCTTTTATGCAATTAGTTTAATTAAAATATTCGTATTTTTCAAAAATACTAAAAAAAGGGCTCGAAATAATAGATTTTCTCGAAAAAGATAGAGAAGACAGGACGCGAACCAAGGTATTACGATTTCGCGACCGCTCGATATCCATCTGAGCTATTATGATCATTAAAAAAATGTCAAAATTTACCTTCTTATATTGTAGCAGTTTTTCATTGCCTGAAAACACGGACAAAAAGACATTTTCTATAAATAAATCCTAGCTAGATCGATTTATTGCCTGAACACAAAATTTTATGAAAATCGTTGGAGCCGTTTCCGAGATTCCGATTATATATATACAAGAATTGCTCCTTGAAAGGTATAGGATATGTACCTATATACAATCTGTTAACGTTGTAATTACGTTGACTTGTTACAGAGAGTTGGCTGCGAAGGCTTGCTTTCGAGAGCTGCATGCAACCAACGCGCCACTTATAATGGCGCAAAGTGGCTCAAAAGGTATTATCAACATTATCAAACATTTCATTATTTATGTGGAACACACTAAAAGTTTTGCGTAACTCACTAATAAAACTATTTATATGTAAGCTAATATAATATTTGCTGCTTTTCAAAATATTTTCCATTAAATTTTCAATAGTTTTTTAATTCGTTCAAACCATTTTTGAAAACTTAGGGATCATTTCTCTCTGTCGCATATTCTAGTTTCAGTTGTAGATCATGTATATATACTACCAGATTATGAAGCAATTTTAGGAAATTGTATTTGCTGATGATGAACTGATGAACTAAGCTGACAGAGATCGTTATAGTAGTTATCTCTGTTTTAATTTAATCGGTATATTATGTAACTTATATATAATGTATTTGCATTGTAGTAATATGTACTTACGTACTAGAACAGCTATCTCAAACAAAAAATGTGCGCTACTCTGTGTTCGCGCGGTTGGTCTATTTTTATCATAGAATAAATATAGGTAGAATGATCCGCAGGTAATAGTAGATTGTATTGTTAAATAGCTAAATTATATCGAGAACAATATTTAAATTTTGTCATTTATTTTGTATGTTATATTTGTTTATTTAATATAATATTACATAATATTAGATCACAATTACATTTTAATGATATTTTTATCTGAAAATTTTAAAAGGTATCCATGTCAAATATAAAAAAACATACTAAATGTATGTTTATCAACTTATTAACATAACATTTAAATTACAAATATATTTATTTGTAATTCAAATGTTATGTTAATAATTAATATTATTAGAAAGAAAAAGAGTCGTTTATAAATGCTGGGCACGCGAGAATTAAAAATGGACGAATTTATACTATTTGACTTTGATGTGGAAACCTAAAAATAAAATAAAAGAATAATAAGCAGATTTAAACACCAAAAATTTACCTATTTATAATAACTTATATATGTTTCTACAAAAATGTGTATGTTAATATATTCGTCCTATACTTAAATACCCACAGAAATGTCGCATCTGAAATTTCGTAATCTATATTCCATGACACGAGATGGCGTCTTAGGAATAATTTGTTTTATTATTAATCTATAAGAATTTTGTTACTGATTTAACTTATTAACCGATGAAAAGTAATTCCTTCGTTTTTACTGACATTTTTTGAATTATTTGTGCAATATCTAAGTACACATGACGGCATATTTTTATCAAGAGATTTTTTTAAACCAACACAACACGTGACAACTCTATAAGCGCCTAGCGAGTGACTGATTAAAGTGCGGTGTATGCACCGCAGTTGAGTGGAACATAGTAGCTGAATAGCTCAATGTGTATTTGTAATCATCCTCGTAGTTTTATCACTGCTCTAAGGTTGACTGGCAGAGAATGCATTTAGCATTAAGTCCACTTTTTGATTCTGAGGGTGATGATGATGAGGATGATGACTGATGTGAGGTTCAATAAGGTTTAAATAAATAAATAAATACGAGATGGTTATACCGCTGTAAATCGCAGATTGCGTAGAATTTATGGAATCTCTCGTGATTGTCTTTACATTCGCAAAAAGAAATGTAACAATAGTTTGCTTTACGCCGGCACCCACATATATATATTTTTTCTAATTATTACAGATAAATAACCAAATAACGTTTTTCAAATCGTTTCTATATGTAAGGAAAGAAATATACATGACACAATGATCATGATGTAGTGGGGGTGTAAGAATATCCACTACCTAATATCGTCCCGTGGGTCCGAAACAGGAGATATAGCAGCATCTTCCTGATAACAACTGAAACAATAAAGAATTTCGGTTGTCAATCCATCTGCGAAGCATGGGAAGTACTAGGTTCAGCGCTGGGATTTTATAATGATATGACACAATATCTCAACTACCAGGAAAACGTTAAAAACACAGAAATAATTATGTGTTTGTTCCAGGTTCGAACATCAACATCTCGCAGATGATCGCGTGCGTGGGCCAGCAGGCGTTGAACGGGAAACGAGTGCCCAACGGCTTTGAAGACAGATCCCTGCCACATTTTGAGAGGCATTGTGAGTTATTTTAATGTAACCGCCGGTGTTGTTCACTAAAGCTTTCTAAAATCTGACCAAATGATTACGGCAGATATCTATTGACAGCAACTGCAAACCATGAAGGAAGAACTAGCTGCTAAGCAACCGAGATTGTTCAATCGCTCTAAGCCACTGCTGCTTCACGACAACGCAAGACACTGCGCAACAAACAACCACTAAGTTAGATGAGCTACAATTGGAATGTCTGGGACATCCACCGTACTCCCCGGACTTTGCTCCAACAGATTACCATTTTTTCCAAAATTTGAACTTCTTACGAGGAATGAAATTCAACTCCGATGCGGCAGTCCAAACCGCCTTTAAAAAGTTTATTGATTCTCGCCCCAATGGTTTTTTTAGTAAAGGGATCAATGAACTACCTATGAGATGGCAAAAGTGCGTAGATAACAACGGTGCATACTTTGATTAATCGTACAAAATGCCAATTTCATATGTAAGGACCTATTAGTAATAAATAGATTAACATATTTGCACGTTTGAGATACACTTTTAGTATCCATGTTCAATGTTTCCGCAGCCAAAATCCCGGCGGCACGTGGGTTCGTGGAGAACAGTTTTTACTCGGGGCTGACTCCTACCGAGTTTTTTTTCCACACTATGGGTGGCCGCGAGGGGCTCGTCGACACCGCGGTTAAAACTGCCGAGACGGGATATTTGCAGCGGAGACTAGTTAAGGTAATGAATCGGGATAATGAGGGTTTATCCAGACATTGTGGAATATTAAACGCCCACAACTGAATATAGGCCTTCTCATACTTTTTTTTAGGAGAGGTGGCCTACAAAGCTAATGGAATTTGTACGTACGTTGCAGCCAGTGGTCATGAAGTATTAGATGGTAAATCGCACTGTCTTAGCGTAACCTAAGCCTCACTCTTGCCTTGAAGATGTTCACATTAAACATTACTTCATAGGGCCTACGAGAGTGACACTGAAAGTTCTTAGAAAATCAAAAACTGAAATAACTAGCAAGTTATTAGTATTATTATCTTTTCAAAATAGTGTCCATTTACATCAATACGTCGTTTCCGATGGAACCACTGAGAAAAGCACGTTGCCCACTCGTCCTTAGGGGTCTCTAAACGGCATTTTGAAATGCAGCCACTGCTTCCTCGGCGTTTATAAAACGTTTTCCTCCAAGTTTTTCTTTTATTTTCGGAAATAAATACAAATCGCGCGATGTCGTTATAGGGCGGGTGACTTAGTAATTTCACGTCTGACGTCGCCAAGTAGTCGATTGTTTGCTTGGCGGTGTGCGACGAGGCGTTGTCGTGGTGAAGGAGGATCCTACTGCGAGGTCGTTTCTCCCGAACTTTTCCCAAGACAAGTGGCAAACAATTGTCAGTGTACCACTCTGTAGTAACCGTTTTTGGATCCTCTAAAACAATTGTTGCGTAATGTCCTGTCTTTCCGAAGAACGAGGCCACCACATTTTTTCTCACGCTTCGACCTCTATTCACTTTAGTTAGCAACTCCTCGGAGGGAAACACCCAGACAGCAGATTGTCTCTTAGTTTCAAGATCGTAACAATAAATCCAGCTTTCGTCACCCGTAAGAATGTCAAACACAGCATTTGAGTCACCTCCGTTAAATCTTTGAACCATTTCACGACATCAATCTACACGACGGAGTTTTTGGGCCTCTGTCAAATTATGAGGTATCCACTGTGCACAAAGCTTCCTGACCGCTAAATGTTCATGGAGGCTTTTGTGCACTTGGCTCATACCGATGCCTAAGCTTGTCCGAATCTGCTGATAAGTCACTCTTTTGTCAGTCTCTATCATACGCCGCACAACACTGATGTTATCTTCAGTCGGCGCCGTAGAAGGCCGTCCCTCACGCAGATCATCGGTGAGATTAGTGCGACCACGTTTAAACTCATTAAACCAGTTGTACACAGTGGCACGAGATGGGGCTTCATCGTGACAGGCCAATCGAAGTCTATCATAACTTTCTTGTTGACTGAATGACATCGAAAATCATAAAAAAACATTGTACGATTTTCTCGCGTTAAAATTCATGCTGACGTGACACAGACAATTCTGTTCAAAATTCAATTTGCCGCCAATTCGTAAACAAATGACAAATTAATAAGATACATACAAAATAATATTGGCAAAGAGTTCCATTTTCGAAATTTGAACTTATTTTTTTATTATATCGTTTATAAGTGGCCAGTTCTAAAAACTTTCAGTGTCGCCCTCGTAATTAGTACTGAGCAAATTGCCGGCACATGCTTATGTTTTGACTATTTTTGTGAGAAAAAATTATTTCATTGTTTTATTCTCAGTGATTTTTTTTTAGAAATAAATATTTCTATCTTTATTTTATTTATAAATATATGATAAAAAAGAGTGGCAGGAGTACTACTATTTGGACTTATTTTAGAGAAACTGACGGCCAAAGTAAAGTAAAATGTACTAATGTAATGTAATTTTTCTTTGTTTGTTTCCAAAAATATTTTAGCAAGCTTTCCATTTGCTATAATTGGAAGTAAATTTACAGTGCCTCAAAAACATGAAACCACTACAAGTAGATTTAACCCATAATATATACTTTCAACAGTAAAATTGAAAATGAAAGATATAGCAATACTCAATTCGTACATTTCAAATTTTCAATACAGTGGACAATTTGAAAACCACTTTACCGAATGTTTGGTGATTTAGCCGATTATTCAGCCGAATACGAATATTCTCAATATTATTGTGTATGTCATACAAAACAAATATTGGCAAAGAGTACCATTTTCAAAATTTGAACTTATATTTTTATTATATCGTTTACAAGTGGCCAGTTCTAAAAACTCAGTGTCGCCCTCATACTAGGATAATAAGTATTTATTATTCATAATAGATACTTCACAGAGGGGATATTTAATATAGTTGCCGTGCTTCGCAGTATTTTCGTATTACAGAAATAGGCACGCATTTTCTGTTTCGGTTTCCCCCCATTGCCGCTTATAACACTCCCGGGATGATATAGGTTAGTGAATTTTCTTACCCTGTCAGAACTAGGTTTAAGATTACAGAAATTTTTTTTGAATATTTAATAAATTTGAGAGAGATGCATTTAAAGCTTTTATAGTCGTCGAAATGTATTCTCGGTCCAAAAGTGGATCAAGCGTCGTGAACGTAAAAAACCTATAAATTACGTCTCACACTTACGGCCACAGGCCATCTATTGTTGAAGTCTTATTTGAGTTTTATGAATAAAGAATAATTATTTTTTGTTTGTAAACCAGTCGCTGGAGGACCTGGTGCTGCAGTACGACATGACAGTCCGTAATGCAACGGGCGAGGTGGTGCAGTTCCGCTACGGCAGCGACGGCCTCGACCCCAGCTACATGGAGGGCAAGGACCGTCCGGTAGACCTGGCACGAGTCCTCGCAGATGTACGCGCACAGTGCCATGCTCGGTGAGAGGACACAGCATACACCACACAATACTCTGAGGTCGTTCTGCTTCTATGACTCGCTCTAGATATGTACCAACCACCGTAGAGTCGGCCCATTCGTGCTACAACCATAATATAGCTGTAGCATAACTCTACCACATGTTAAACCTGGAAGCATGTCAAGAATTATTATTCATAATATAATTCTGAAATCTTATTACAGGGACGAGGAGCCACTTGATGGCGACGGGATTGTAGTGGCGGCAGAAGAGACCCTCGCGTTAGATGACTTCAAAACGTGCCCAGACGAGTTCAAAAAGGAACTACTGTTAGTTTAATGATTGGTTAAGCTAATTTGTTTTTATGTATATATAGTATTAAAGATTTTTTTAACTATTTAGTTTAATACAAAATTATTTTAATGTTTTATTAAGTGGTTAGACTCCTTTACCGTCTTATAACCGATTTACACTTTGACAAGTACAGTAGCTAGTTTATTTACAGGGCAGTTTTTTTTAAAGAATATTAACAATGCTATAAACATTACTAATATTACCCTAACCACTCATAGTAAGCCTAAATTGCTTGTGTTACGAGTGGTTCACGCAAGTAGTCGAATGGCGGATTCGAATCCAGGACCTTTTTGAGTTCGCGGTCCGCGCCATGCCATTAGGCTACTGTCGCTTACGCAGTACAGTTACAGGGCAGTTGACAGTAAACTGTTAGTTAGACAGTAGCATTCAAATGTCTTCGTGACGAGTTTAGTTAAAGAAAAGTACAATTTTCTAGTTTGTCGAAATTTCAGTTTGCTGATGTTCACATACGTATGGAAACAAGTACATATATCTAAACACACTTTATGCTCTATCCTTAACACTTAGGAACTCAGGATCGTCATAATATGTTGTCTTCATTCCTTGTATTTTTTTTTAATCCGCTACTAGATATAAGTGTTTTAAGAACGCACCTGATCGTCTGATGGTTCTCGCTAGCGCAGGTCGTTCTTGAAGACGGTAGCGGACAAGGTGCGCAGACTCCGCAGCAAGTTCCAGCAGTGCGGCGCCGTGGCGCTGCAGCTGGAGCGCCTGACGCTGCCGCAGCTGGTGCGCTTCGTGCGCGTCTGCCACGACAAGTACCAGCGTGGCGTCATCGAGCCCGGCACCGCCGTGGGCGCGCTGGCCGCACAGGCAAGTGGTACACTGCAGCACAGTGTAGTGCGACGCACAGCGGCACGATGTAGTGAGACGTGCATGCCCAAAAAAGTTTTCACTTCAAAAATGGTTAATTCTTTTACATATTTGAAAAGAACCTGGCGAGCGAGCGAGTATATAGGCTTGTATAGGGATGGCTGATCTGAATCGATTTTCTGGAAGATCGATTTACGGCCATACGATCTACCGATTTTTGAATCGATTCAAGGGAAAGCGATCTTCACTCAAATCGAATCGTATGCCTATAAGATCGTATGAAAAAATTGTATCAAATAAAACTTAAACATCAACTGAATCGTAACATACTAACGTACGAACCGATCATTGCATAACTATCGTACTGCCGGGGAGGGGACAGAATAACTAAAATAAAGTAAGATTACAGTCCTCGCGGCGTAAGCTGAGCTTTGCATTTGTGTGAGTGATCGCCAAAAGTACAGTTAGTAAAAAATCAATGTTTTATTAAAAGTTAATGCTGATATTTTGATTATCCTAAATTATAGTAATAACAGTAATAAACTACATAACAATATTATAACTCTTCTTCTCGGCTCATTGCATCTTCATCTTCACTCTCGTCTGATGACTCATCAGAGCCTGTGTTAATAATGAATCGCTCCGATAAACCGTCGATAGCGGCGTCTCGACCATCAAATGCTTTTTCTTCTTTAACTGCATGATCACAAACATTTTTCCACTCTTGTACAGTGGTCGCGTCAACTTTTTCCTTTGTTAATCTCATTATAGTGTCCATATTCATTGACACGTTTTTTTTAGTTACGTATCCTTTCACCATTGCCCATATATTTTCAATAAGATTGAAATCAGGGTGGTAGGGTGGTAGACGTAGAACGCTGTGACCATGTTCTTGGAGCAAATTATCAATTTTATATTCAACAAATCTTGCTTTGTTTTGTAGTATCAACGGATAAAGTTGTGGCTTAAGCATCGATCCAGAGTGATCGATATTTCGATATTTGAGCCAATCAATCATAGCTTGTTTACGATGGTTTTAATAGGGCGCGGGATTTTGATACGAATTGTGGTACGAATAGTGTTGTGGTGGTTGACAATGCATCATCATTGTCAACCACCGCAGCACTATTCGGTTTTAATTTGGAATTAGCTGCGTTTGCAACCATTTTGTGTAATTCTCGGTGTTCATATTATAATGATAGTCACCACTTTTTTGGTTTGCCTTGTACATGAGTAGGGCATTGGGTATGAAACCGTCCTCTCCGCCGGCATGAACTATTATTAACCGATTTCCCTTAGAAATTGGTTTCTTTAAACCAGAGGTGCTTCCATCTGCATAAAATTCCGACGAAGTGTGAGACGTGTCTATATATGTTTCGTCAGTATAAACGATTGGGCGGCCCTGAGCGCGATATTCAGAAATTTTAACGAGAAACATTATTCGAAGATATCGTATTTCATGTTTCTCCATAAGGATTCTGCTATTATCTTCTGTCCTTTTCCACTTGAATCCTAATAGACATACTTCTTTTCTTAATGACGTAATTGCACCTGGATAATTTATTTCTGCCTTTAACTTTTCGTGTAATATTTTCATAGTGAGAACCTGTTTGTCGGTGATGTGAAAGTTATGAAGTATTCTCCGAATTACCGCTTTATCAAAATCATCGATCACAATGATATTTTTCCTGCATCTTGTTTTTTTTCGGAGATTTAACCCTTAAAAGCTCGGCGTCTCCATATGGAGACGTCAATGTCTCCTTGTTAGACCGCGCCAAAGAGTATACTAATATTTATAGGGACGCCTTAGACCCAAAGAGTATATGATCACTAAGTTTACTCGAAACCATAGATAAGATTATAAATAACATTTAAAAATAATTATATTATTATATAGTTCACATATAAACTTAAAAACTTGGTAATATTAAGTTGCTGATAGACACGCTCTACTTAAAAAATTATATGCGTGTTATGATATTCAGTGGAATCTCTATAACTCGAACCTCGTTAAGTTGAAATCCTAAGTAAGTCGAAAAAATTGCCATTCCCTTCCGCTGAACCCCTAAATACGCGGTATCGCGAATTATTAGACTTTGTAACTCGAAGAAAATGTTATTTCCCTACGAAATATTGATAATAGATGTTTATACCCTATAACTCGAATTTCAAAAATGAGACTCCGTAAGTCGTAGTTAGTAAACAATAATGACGTCTTACTTGGAATTCCCCGAAATAATAGCAATAAAATCCGGGTTCTTAATCATAAAGTAGCTGCCGCGTCACCTGCCGAGCGTCGGCCGAGCTCGGCGGGTGACGCTGGCAGCTATGCGTGACATGAAACGTCCTATAACTCAAAAAGTATGAATGTTAGAAAGAAAATATCGGCTGAAAATGTTTTTTCAAGATGGCGCTTGAAGCGCCACCTATTCATTAAATGGGCCATAAATCGTAAACGGTAAGTTTTACAAAAAAGTTTGCTGGAATCAAAAGATACGAAATTTTATTTTCTACAATAATTGTTTGTATAACTTCTGCCTTAAAGTGCATTGTTTCCGAGATATCGGCTGAAAATGTTTTTTCAAGATGGCGCTTGAAGCGCCACCTGTTCATTAAATGGGCCATAAATCGTAAACGATAAGTTTTACAAAAAAATTTACTGGAAACAAAGGATGCGAAATTTTATTTTCTACAATAATGGTTTGTATAACTTTTGCCTTACAGTGCATAGTTACCGAGATATCGGCTGAAAACGTTTTTTCAAGATTGCGCTTGAAGCGCCACCTGGATCTGTCGGCATTTTGTGATTTTATGCTGAATAAGTGATCCTAAACCTCATAAAAAAATAAAATTGAATCGGAAATTTCGTGCAATGTTAAATTCTATTTTTACTGTACTATTTTATTAAACATTTTATTTGTCAACAACGTCTCACAATCATTTCTCTAGCGCTCACGTGACCTTCATACAAATAATTCGATATTTTAATTGTTGGTAATTTTTATTTTTGGATAAGAACATGGTAATGACTATAAGTTATATTTACCTTCATTTAAAAAAATTGTCTTTGGCCAAACCTACTATACTCTGGCTTGACCATAGGTTTGACTAATTGGTTTAATGAACTGTCAGTCTTGAGTGGTTAAATTTGCTTCCATCTTCCAAAGCACATTTACCTTCTAATAAAACCTTTTTTACAGTTGACAGCGGAATTCTCGTCGCTGTCAACTGAAAAAAATGTCGCTACCAATTGGGCCGACGTAACGACACTTGACATATCCTTGTCGTTTAAATCTTTGAAATACGTATTCAATTTGTATAAAATTTCTTTTGTTTGGCTGCTTAATGGTCGTTTAGTCAATCTACTTACAGTAGGAGCCATTTCACAAAAAATTCGAACACAACCACAAAAATTACACGTCTATCTGCTAGCGGTACCAGAGGTGAAGTGGGGAATGTGCGTGGCAGGGAAACGATGCGTGGAGGATGCGCCGCGCCTCAGGCCGCGTTTTAAAAACCAGTATAAACTGGTTTAAACCATGCGCGGGACGCGCTGCGCCTCAAGCCGTATCCCACTGTATATCTGTGTAGTGTATCTGTGTACACTGACACAAATGCAAAGCTTAGGTTACGTCGCGAGGACTGTACCTACCTACACATTGAATGAGAGTAGCTTCGAGTTACATCAAAAGCGGTAATGTATGAAATATGAAAGTAGGTATGATAATATTTTATTTATTTTACTATCGGGTACCTATGTTAGTGTTTTATGATCTTTCATTCTTTGTATTTAATATTCGAGTGTGGACTTTTCTAGAAAGCTTAATTCCTCTATTAGATACTAGATGGCGCTGTTGGTGGAAAGTTCAGGCATGGCATTTTCTAGAATGCTCTCCTCGCTCTGCTCCCCGACACTAGATGGCGTTAGGGGCATGTACCAGATATCACCTTAGGCGCGCTACGGTATTATTGCGATACGAAAAGTTGAGCTGTTTTATGAGCGTAAACTTTTATTTTAAAATATTTTTAATATGGTTATAAATCAAATGTTTGGACTTTTTTATTATATGTGACATGGTTGGACAATGTAAAATGTGTAAATGCAATGTAAGATGGTAAAAACTAGTAGAAATAATACCAATTTAAAAATCATCTCAGACGGCATCACATAGGCACTTATTCTCAGCTAAGCAAAAGTGAAGAAGTTCTACTACTGTTATTGCCGAAAACGTATGTGCTTATCTTCTATACAAATAAATAAAATTTAAGGGCCTGTTTGTGTTCATTGAAGTATCTGACAATTGTTGCAACATCGGTCTGTTCAGAACGGCTGTTTCCCTAGCTAGAAATACATTAACAGATAGCCGTAATAGGCTAGATCCAGTGCGGCTGTCAAAATTATTATTTTTGAAGTTTAAATGTAGGTAGCTGAAATTCATACTGTAAAACCTTTTTTATACCTAAAACCTGTTTTGACAGGCCTGTTGGTCTAGTGGTTAGTGATCCTGACTGCTATGCCGGAGGTCGTGGGTTCGATTCCCACCCAGGACAAATGTTTGTGTGATGAGCACGATCATTTGTTCTGTGTCTGGGTGTAATTTATCTAAAATATTTATGTATTTAGAAATATATAAGTATGTTTATCAGTTGTCTAGTACCCATAACACAAGCTCTGCTTAGCTTGGGACTAGATGGCGTTGTGCGATAGTTGTGGAATATTATTATTATTATTATTATTATTATATACTTTGCAAAAATAATAATTTAGAAAACTCACTGGATGGCGTAACAGGCTTTGCAAAACTAAATAATTTTGCATAATACTACGTGTTTTTTATTTTTGTAAAATTACGATACGATTTTCCGAGATCGAATAAGATCAGTTCAATGCAATATGATTATATCGTGAATTGATTCACGAGGTTACGATCAATTACGATTTGGAAGATCGATTCAAAACAAAAAATTGGGCATCCCTAGTCATGTACGAGTACCTACCTATCCACAGAAATTATTCATATTTCGATTCGTATTTTAAAACACGACGGTTTGTATTTTTAAATGGGTCAAGGAAAAACGTTCTAAGTTTATATCTTCATCGTAATAAATATAAATGAATTTCCCCCATTACAGAGTATCGGAGAGCCCGGCACACAGATGACCTTAAAAACCTTCCACTTTGCTGGCGTAGCGTCAATGAACATTACCCAGGGAGTGCCTCGAGTCAAGGAGATTATTAACGCGTCGAAGAACATCTCCACGCCCATTATCACTGCCGAGCTGATGCAGCCGTATGACCAGGAGTTTGCAAGAAGAGTTAAGGGACGCGTGGAGAAGACTACGCTTGGGGAAGTAAGTTCATACGTGTGTTAACTATGTGTATGTGACAGAATTTTGATTTGAAAATAAACTTGACCACGTTTCCACGACAAATTAACAGACAGTCCATCTGATGGTAATTGGTTTTTTTATTATAGGATAGGTTGACAAACGAGCACACAGTCCACCTGATGGTACGTGGTTTCTGTGGCCCATAGACATCTACATCTATCCTCGATTACGAATCAAAATGCAGATGCGTTGTCACCCGTGAGGACTAAGATGGAATGCCTCGTTTCCAGTAAAAAGGGTCTCCGGTTCTCTAACCTCACCCTACGAAACACAGCAGCATTAAGCTACTATTTTACGCTGGTATTCTGTGAGAGCGTGGTCATTCCCCGGTCGAGCCGACGCATTCGTGCTACAACTATACTTCTAATATAACTGCAGCATGGCTCTACCACGTGTAAGATGGTTGCTTAGGTTCCCCTTTTATTTTTTTTTCTCTTTATTAGGAATAACAAACAATTGTACAATTTAATCTTATTATTAAACACAATACTATATTTAAGCTTAATAATCATACAATCAACACCGTTATCCACATATTACCACTGGGTCTATGTACGTAACAATTAAAAATTAAAATATAATGTTCTATTAAAAACGAACCGTTCACCAATAAATACAGAGAAAAACAAGCTAATTTACACATATGCATGTACATGTGCACGCATATACATACACACATATATACAAACATATTCACACGCGCACAAACACGTATATAGATAATACACAGATGTGAAAAATTAAATTTAACCTAATTAAGCAATTACATTAACTTGCATCAAATTCAGATAGAACCTCATACACAGCTTTTTTATATCTAGAAGAAGTTAATCCAAAGATATCTATGTCATTAAACTTGTTGTTGTATAATTCCATTATAAGATTTAGAGGTGCACGTGCACCTGCATTTGTTTTACTTGGTTTTGGAGCGAAAATTTGATGTGAATTCAGCTCACGTATACGATTCGAGCGACTAGGTATACGAATGTATATTTGATTGGTAAGTTCATTACAATCAAATTCGTTATGGCAGATTTTGTAAAGCAAAGTTTGATCCAAGAGCATCCTTCTCGATTCTAAAGAAAGAACACTAAATTTTCTTAATAAAAGTTCATAACATTCATTATAACATTCATTATAATATTATTTATTTAACCTTTCAGCTGCGGAGACTCTAACCGTAATACTCCGTTGACTGCGGAGCTGTTTAATAAAATGGACGGCTGATTGGGCCCAATCCGTTTAAACGCAAATATCTTGATTTTGGTATATCGAATACTATAATATGTATACATTTCTGAATTCTCTATGAAAATTTCTATAAACGAGTACATATATTTAATAAAGTTTTAAAGTAATTAGTATAACTAAATATAATATAACCAGCATGTTAGTTCTAAGATAGCAGTTTGCTTTATACATATTAAAAAACGATTTTACACGTACTTAATAAGATAAAACACAAAATGAGATTACAAATAAGAAGGTTACTTAACCAGCCATTGTTTTAACACAATTCACCACACAATAAATATAAATTAATACAAAATAATTACAAACAACTTCGTTGTTTGCGCGCGTCAATCATGGCTGACTCAAGGAACGGAAGAATGATTTAAATAAAATATACTACTAAAGTGTATAAAGCTGTGAGGTTTTTATGCTAGCCTTTTTTATCCTGTACACATTGACATATGGTAGAATGAGTTAGAAATAGCACATAATGCTTTGTTTCTTCATTAAAAGAGCGGGTAAAAAATGTCTAACACTTGTACGCCCGCAGTCAACGGAGATATTTTCGTGTCCAAGTTTTGGACATCCGCAGTTGAGAGGTTAAATAACATTTTTTTTAATTTGAAAATTCCAAAGGCGGCACGGTTGGAGCCTCGAGTATGTGCGTAAGCATTCCCGTGGCCCTGCCAATACGCGGCGAAGGTTTTATTTTGTGCGAGTGCGACAAAACCCATCCTTCCCAAAGTCGGTCATGAGTTAGGCGGATAGCTATTTCTCATGTATAAAAAAGGGTTGGCGACCCTGATTGGGATAGGAGTTCCATCTCAGTTAGCGTTGTGTGGTTGCTACGCAGTTACTTTACTTACAGAATGTGATATTTGTTATGTGCAATCGAATATCGTCCATATTGAAGGGGAAGAGAGATTTAAATGCTATATTTATTTTTTGATAGATCACGACGTACATCGAAGAGGTGTACCTCCCTAGTGAATGCTTCCTACTGATCCGTCTGGACGCGGAGCGCATCAAACTGCTCAGCTTGGAAGTCAATGTGCACACCATTGTTTATTCGTAAGTGATTAAGAACTGGTTAAATGAATGTAAATTTTGTTTTAATTTGAAAAGAAACATCGAAGTTTTTTACATCGGCGTGCCAGCCTTACTTTTGCGATAACTTTGTAGCAAGTGTACTTTCTAAATACTATAGTAATTAATCGCTGCTTCTTTAAATGTAGAAACTGAGAATGGACCATATATGTATTTTGTATATTGTATCAAACGTCACTTGCGTCTGAAGAAGATGGAAGTTATTTTACATTGCAGTACGGAAACGAGGTAAGATAGATACTGATATTAGCCGGTCGGAAATTATGTTTGGGGGTCGGAATTAATGATAAAATAAATTGGAAAATGCATATAAGATTAGATTGAGAAAACTCATCTATGTTTCAACAACTTAAGAACTGTTGTTGAACATAAATTAGCATTAAAAACCTATAAAGCCCTTGGTGAATGCATTATTAGGTATTGTATGATGTGCTTAGGGAAATGCAGCAAAATCCTACCTGATCACTGCAGAACGTGAACAAAATGCATAACGTGCAGTATGAAAGTGTTATTATTACTCTTCAGGCACCCTATAAAAGCTGTCTATGATATAGCTAACTTTCTTAGTATTAGAGAATTATTTATTTGCTAAAGTCTACGCCGTTATCACAAAAATTTGTTGCTTTCTTGCTTAAATCATCTGCAAGGCTTGACCGTTGTCCTATTGCCAAAGTAAAAACAATCTTGACTTAACTGTTAAAATTCCTTCCGCTCCAGGATATGCACGTCGAAGTTGAAAGTCAAGGCGGGCAACGTGCACGTGGTGTCGGAGTGGGCGATCAAGGTGTGCGGGGAGGCGAGCAAGAGCGGCGGCTGGCTCAACGTGAGCCTACAGCAACTGGCGCGCTCGCTGCCCGCCGTCGTGGTGCAGGGCCTGCCTAAGGTCTCCCGCGCAGTCATCGCCTGCGACGACGCCCGCGGTGCCACCAAGTACGTCCCTCAACGTCACAGTCATACGACGTCGTGGTGCAGGGCCTGCCTAAGGTCTCCCGCGCAGTCATCGCCAGCGACGACGCCCGCGGCGCCACCAAGTACGTCACTTAACGTCACTGTCATACGACGTCGTGGTGCAGGGCCTGCCCAGGGCTCCCGCGCAGTCATCGCCTGCGACGACGCCCGCGGTGCCACCAAGTACGTCCCTCAACGTCACAGTCATACGACGTCGTGGTGCAGGGCCTGCCCAGGGTCTCCCGCGCAGTCATCGCCAGCGACGAAGCCCGCGGCGCCACCAAGTACGTCACTTAACGTCACTGTCATACGACGTCGTGGTGCAGGGCCTGCCCAGGGTCTCCCGCGCAGTCATCGCCTGCGACGACGCCCGCGGTGCCACCAAGTACGTCCCTCAACGTCACAGTCATACGACGTCGTGGTGCAGGGCCTGCCCAGGGTCTCCCGCGCAGTCATCGCCAGCGACGACGCCCGCGGCGCCACTAAGTACGTCACTTAACGTCACTGTCATACGACGTCGTGGTGCAGGGCCTGCCCAGGGTCTCCCGCGCAGTCATCGCCTGCGACGACGCCCGCGGTGCCACCAAGTACGTCCCTCAACGTCACAGTCATACGACGTCCTGGTGCAGGGCCTGCCCAGGGTCTCCCGCGCAGTCATCGCCAGCGACGACGCCCGCGGCGCCACCAAGTACGTCACTTAACGTCACTGTCATACGACGTCGTGGTGCAGGGCCTGCCCAGGGTCTCCCGCGCAGTCATCACCTGCGATGACGCCCGCGGCGCCACCAAGTACGTCCCTCAACGTCACAGTCATACGACGTCGTGGTGCAGGGCCTGCCCAGGGTCTCCCGCGCAGTCATCGCCTGCGACGACGCTTGCGGCGCCACCAAGTACGTCTCTCAACGTCACAGTCATGCGACGTCGTGGTGCAGGGCCTGCTCAGGGTCTCCCGCGCAGTCATCGCCTGCGACGACACCCGCGGCGCCACCAAGTACGTCCCTCAACCTCACAGTCGTACGACGTCGTGGTGCAGGGCCTGCTCAGGGTCTCCCGCGCAGTCATCGCCTACGACGATGCCCATGTCGCCACCAAGTACGTCATGTGACTACGTGAATGTCTAATAATTTCTTTTGATGTAATAACTTCTTTACATTTGCTTCCATAGTGGTACGCAATTCAGTAAACTGATGATACCAAATCGGATATATAGTTTGGTGTTGCCTGTCATCTACATACAAAATTTATCACACGATTAGATAGCTTAAAGGATCAAACAATTCGTTACGTCGAATGAGAACTGACGCATCGTGCGCGGCGGAGGAAAGGGCGCCGCCATTTCGAGGTCGTTTTGAGACGTACACGTATTCACGTAAAACAAACGGCCGTGTCCACGGTAAAGCCACACCCGGATTATTTTTTATTTTTATTGTTATTTTCTCACATTGGAAAATTTGAGCCTCGGTAGCTCAGATGGTCAACGCTCGCTGTAAATTCACAGTACGCAAGCAACCAGTGTTCAGCCCCGCCGGCACCAAAGAAATTGTTAATTGCAATTTTAAGTACTGATTTACTACGTGCTCCGCGATGAAGTAAAACCTCGTGAGGAAAACTGCATGTCTGAGTACTAAAAAAATATTTCGAAGACATGTGAAGTTCCCCAACACGCATTGGGTCACATCCTGGCCCTAAAACCCTCTCAGAAATGCGGAGGAGGCCTGTGCACAGCTGTGGGATGTATATAGGCTGTAATATTAACTTTTTGGAAAACTTACAGCTGAAATCATCAAGTAATACACAAAAATTTTTGAAGAAGGACAAGTGATGACAGTAACATGAAAGAATGTTCACAATCATAGACCCGTGACCTTGTACTGATACTCACCAGAGACTTATAAATCTACTAGTGCGTAGAACAGCAGGCTGTGCTCACAATTCGTTTCGTTATCTGTGAGTAGGGCTGTATTGATGATCATCTGACTTTTTATGTAACACGTTACATTCATTTATTTACAGATACAAATTGTGCGTTGAAGGTGACGGACTACGAGACGTTATAGCAACATATGGAGTGGATGGCACTAAAACTTCATCGAACAATATTCTAGAGGTAACTTATAAAAGAAGGGTAATGTTTTTGGGATGTCTATTTATTTGGCACACTGTAACGGCTTAATGGATTTTAACATAAGAAGTGTCATTAGATTCATCTTAATTGTGGGTGTGACAAAGACTAATAATAATATTTATATATTGCACGTAGTGCACGACGTAGTCGTTTTTTTTAAAATTACTGTTTTAACTTTTTTGCTTGTTATAATGCTATTTGGTACAACGATTTAAATATTTCTGTAAGAGCCTTAATAGGCTAAAGCGGTCGCGATAAAATTTCATAGTACGCGAGCGAACTGAATTCAATCTCTGTGGCACTAATGAAATTGTTAATTGGAATATTTAAGTGTCTCCAGAGAGCCTGGCATATCTTTGTTATGAAATATTTCGAGGAAACGTGTAGTTTGCTAACGCATTTGAGTAGTGTTGCAGACAAATTGCTCCATAACCTTTAGAAAGGAGATCTATGCCCAACTGTGAGATGTTCATAGGCTGTGTAATGTGTTAATTATTACTAGGTGGTAGGATTCCTTTTGTGATTAGGAATCCATCTGGGTACCAACTTTTTACCTAATTCTGCCATAAAATAGTTTATCGGTAATAAAAAAATACTTAATATGCCACAAAATAGTCCCCTGTAAATCAGCTTTAAGTCTCGAATTGAAGTCAGACGTCAGTTCGTAACGCTGATTTTCAATGATTGCAATGCTGTGCTCCGGTTTGGAGTTTATAAGAGAGCTAGTATTTAGTGGCATTTCAACTTAATCCTTAGAAGTGGCAACGCATCTGTAGCCTTCTTTGTCACATCAATTAATGACTATGTATATTACTAGACGGGCTGTATACTACATATTCGGGCTCTATACAACTAGACGGGCTTTATACTATTAGGCGAGCTGTATACAACTAGACGGTCTGTATACTGTTAGGCGAGCTGTATACAACTAGACGGGCTGTATACTATTAGGCGAGCTGTATACAACTAGACGGTCTGTATACTGTTAGGCGAGCTGTATACAACTAGACGGTCTGTATACTGTTAGGCGAGCCGTATACAACTAGGCGAGCTGTATACAACTACATGGGCTGTATACTATTAGGCGTGATGTATACAACTAGACGAGCTGTATACGGCTAGGCAGGCTGTAAACTACTAGATGGGTATTCATAGACACAGGAATTAATAAAATTATTTATTCCTGTATCTAACGATCGCACAGTGGTGACCAAGAGACAACTAGGCTATTTGAACACCTCAGTGAAGCCTCTCATGTGGCTCTAAATCGGTACCCTAATGCACAGTTGGTTTTTCTGGGGGAATTTAATGCTTGTCATCAGGACTGGCTGTTCCCACACTACAAGACTGACCACGCTGGGAGCAAGGCGTGGAATTTAGCTTTGTCGCTGGGACTCTCCCAACTGGTACAACAAGCAACTAGGGTACTTGATGTGGATGGACACATAGCCAATTGCCTCGAACTTCTGCTTACAACCGACACAGATAGGTACAATGTTCAGGTTACCTTACCCTTGGGAACTTATGACCACTGTCTGGTGAAATCTGTGTCATTATATTTCTCACCCTACAACGATTTCCACGGTGTGCGGCGAGTGTGGCGGTACAAGTCAGCAGATTGGGATGAGATGCGGCATTTCTTTGCATCTTATCCTTGGTGACAGGTCTACTTCTCGTCTGAAGATTCGTCGAGCTGCGCAAATACCATAACCGATGAGATACGTCAAGCGATGGACTATTTCATCCCCTCTGCTGACGTGCCCATTGGTGGTAAAGCTCGCCCATGGTTCAACGCCGAGTGCGCTCATGCTGAAAAGCACAAGCATAAGGCGTACTTATCTTGGGTCTTTGTTCGAGACCGCAAGGCTCCGGATGTTAGCTTTAAGAAGAGAGCCTGTTCGCGACGGCCTAACAACGCTAAGAAACGAAGTTATAAAGAATATTGTTTTTGTATTAATAGTGAAATTACCGACAGAACTGGGTGAGAACGTGTATTAATATAGTTATTTAGCATGTTTATAACTCTTAGTATATTTGTATAGAATGTCGTTTTGATAACAAGTGATATAAACAACTTTTATTATATACCAAAAAATCGACCAATCACAGCGCGTCTTATCGTGGAAAAGTTTTTAATTAACTGCGTAATAGTTCATACTAAAATAAGGAAAATAATTTTATGTTCTAAAAGAGTTATAAATATGACATTCAATTAGCATATGGCTTATAGATTAAAGAAGTATAGGGATATTTTTTGTATAATTAAACGCATTTCGTAGTTATAAAAAAAACAAAGAATTAATGTACCCAAATATTATGAAAATTTTGGATATTTCGTTTAATAACTTTTTACATTGTTAATATTTTGAGTAACCTTTATGATCTACTAATAAAGTACCAGACTACCGATTTAATGATGTATAGCATGTTAGTGTAGCAATTAGTTTTGTATAGAAAATATTGCAATTTATGCCATTTGTATAGTGAAAAGTTTATGCAATAAAGAGGCAAACGGAAAATGGCAAGCGGCTCACTGCAAAGTATTGCCCAAGTCTACCTTAGGGGCTCGGGACCCAGTACCAGTAGTAGTGTGAAGAACTACCAGTGACAGTGAAGTGAAGTGAGTGGTATCCGGTGGTAGCTGAAGTGACTAGTAGCAGTATATAGTGAATAGTGAAAGTGTTAGCTAGCCGAAAAAGGTCGTAACTGACATTCGCAGTTACATATCGTGAAAGTGTTAGCTAGCCGAAAAAGGTCGTAACTGATATTCGCAGTTACATATTATAGTGAAAGTGGTAACTGATATCCGCAGTTACACAAGTGATAAAATCAACTAGTTTAGTTGATAATAGCTGCTAGTCAGTAGTGTTAGAAAACCAGCTACTACCAATAGATCTTTGATACCACCGTACAATTTAAAGAAATCTTTGGAAATATACAGTGACCAACCAATAGTGAACAACCGTAGTTTAACAACCGTGATCAATAGTTATAAAATTTCGCGACTAATCATTCAGTCGAACCGCTGGCCACTACCTTGCAATTTGTATTTGTTAATCGTGCATTTTGATTTGAACCACAGTCCACAATACCTCAGCGGCACCCACAAAGACGGCGGTGAAAGTACCCACCGGAACCTATAGGTGTAGGACGTGAGCGACTCGCGAAGTATCTTCGACAACATTTACTCCGGAGAGTTTCGCCCGTCCGGCACATTCGTTGGTCCTTCGAGCCGGATATATCCGTTTGTATTTTGGAACCGGGTAAATAGTCACCACCGTATTAAAACCGCAGAATTCGTTGATTCAAGATGCCGATCACCCGTTCGCAAGGAAGGGAAGCCAAGGCGTGGACCGTTGGTCTGGAGGGAGGTTCGTCGGCCAGTAACGCCGCCGTCCACTACCAGATGCCACCATGCTCACCGTCAACGGTAGAGGGCGCTGAGGCGCCATGCTGCCCCCCCGAGGGGGGATACCCCTGCCCGCGCCGACCACTACGGCCACAACGAAGCAGAGGGAACATATAGAAGGCAACGATGACTTTAGCCGTGCATCATCGCCAACAGCCCGGGAAGACACCCACACCGAAGAGCCACCGAGGGGCCACACCGATTGCAGTACGAAGTCAAAGAAGACTGTTCGGCCCAATAGAAGAATTTTGAAGGCTCGTGAAGAAGTATTGAAGATCAAACTAGAACTTGCGCAGATCTCTTTACAGATGGCTGAAGAAGAAGACGAATCAGACGACTATGATGAAGATGGTCACTCCAAAAGTGAGTACGTTCGATCTTGGCTCGAAAACTCTGTAGCCAAACAAAAGTCAAATCAAGGCGCAACCACCGGAGGGAAGGCCCCATTTAATAAAACCGTCACAAAGCCAACCCCGGACGTTGTCGACCTCAGTGAGCCCCAAAAGGAGCTCACGAACCAGGATTCCTATCCAGAAGACGTACAAAGGGATCCCATGCCACAGAAGCTCAGCCAGGATCCCATCGTTAATGAAGACAGGGGGCTCCTACCGATTGTATCAGAGCTCACATACCAGGATTCCTATCCAGAAGATGTACAAAAGGATCCCAAGCCAAATAAAGCTAGCCAGGAACCTGTCATAAGTGAAGACAGGGGGCTCCGTCCATTTATATCGGAACTCACGTCCGCTATAGCCGCGCTCGCTGACAAATCAAAGTTAGAGAGTGCGCCACTATCGTCGCATACTTTCGCAGCGTCGAAAGCTATAATGACACTGCCAAGCTTTAGCGGAGCACATACCGAGTGGCTTTCATTCCGTGCCATTTACGAAACAACCCGAGGCTACTTCAATGACATTGAAAACACTGCTAGACTAAGACGAAGTCTACAAGGAAGAGCCTTGGAAACAGTCAGAACAGAACTTATTGGGCATGCTAAGCCAGATGAGATTATGCGAGAACTGGAGCTACAATTTGGGCGTCCAGATTCAATTGCGCAAGCAGAAACCGAGAAGTTACGAGGATTAGCACGCTGTACAGAAGCGCCCAGAGACATCTGCACATTCGCGAGTAAAGTGAGGGGAAGCGTCGTCACTCTTCGAGCCCTAAAGCGAGATCATTACCTCGTCAACGCAGAACTGCTACGACACCTCACCGACAAACTGCCAAACTCTATACGTGCCCAGTGGTATAGAATCTACACCGAAAAATATGACTCTAGACCAGACCTCGGCTGCTTCAGCAATTTTATTACCGAGCAAGCTCGCTTCTGCAGTGCATTTACGCCTCCAGAAATTATAAACGAAGCACAAAGCAATCGTTCAGTACATAGAGCACACGCGGCTACTACTAAGCCGTCTCCGAAATGCAGAGTGTGCGAAAAAGAGGATCACTACGGATCCGAATGTAAAAAATTTAAGGAAGCAGATATCAACAAAAGATGGGAACTCGCAAAGCAAAATAATTTATGTTTCCGCTGTTTACGCTATAGAAATCAGACACACAAATGCAAAACAAATAAGTGTGGAATAGAAGGATGCACCGCGACACACAATCGACTTCTCCATAGTAATACAAAGGAGAAGACTGAGGTCAAACAAAAAGAACCTCAAGAAACTGTTGCTAACTCATTCGGTGTGTCAAAGCATCAAGCCTATTTAAAAATAATTCCAGTGCGAGTAATTGGACCGGCGGGAGCTGTAAACACACACGCCCTGCTGGATGATGGGTCAACAGTTTCACTAATGGATGAAGAGATCGCCAAACAAATTGGAGCTAAAGGGCGGTTCGACCCGTTTAAGATCACCGCTATCGGGAACACCACCCTCGATTCACCGGAATCCCGAAGATTTAAAGTATCGCTGAAGAGTCTCCACAGCAAAAGGGTGCCATTCAGAGCACGCACGGTTGCAAGCCTAAACTTGGGGCCACAGACTGTGCGTGCAGTAGACATAGCCAAGTGCAAACACTTGAAAGACCTAAAGGAGCAGCTAATATATGACTCCGGCAACCCAAGGATCCTAATAGGACAGGACAATTGGAGACTTCTGATCGCCACTCAAATCCGTAGAGGTCCACCGCACCAGCCAATCGCCTCGCTCACAGAATTAGGATGGGTGCTACACGGGGCACACACTAAAGCCCCGTATCAGCGCGTCCACGCGGCCAATGAGCTGCACAAGAGCGAGGGAAATATAGATGACCAACTCCGCGAATATTTCGCGCTGGAATCTCTCATTATCAATCCGAGAAGACCAGACTCCGACCCAGAGAAGAAAGCTGAAGATATACTAAATAGCAGCACCCGTCAGTTACAAGACGGGTACATAGAAACAGCGCTTCTCTGGAAGGAAAAGGATATCGAGATGCCTGGTAATTATGAAACAGCAATAAAACGGCTCGTTTCCATTGAAAGAAAATTAGATCGAGACGAAGATCTAAAAAGGAAGTATGATGAACAAATGAATTCCCTTGTACAAAAAGGATACGCCGAGATAGCACCGAAAACTAGCACACCGGGAAGAACATGGTACCTACCCCATTTCGACGTCCATAACCCAATGAGGCCAGAGAAGTTTCGAATAGTACACGATGCCGCAGCCAAAACAAAGGGGGTGTCGTTGAACGACTTCCTGCTCACGGGTCCAGACCTACTGCAATCACTACCAGGGGTCATGATGCGTTTTCGCCGCCATAAAATCGCTGTCTCCGCGGACATAGCCGAAATGTTCATGCAGGTTAAAGTTAGACCCGAAGACAGAGATGCCTTAAGATATCTCTGGAGAGGGGATCGACGTAATGAAGCTCCACAGGAATATAGAATGACGTCGATCATTTTCGGTGCAGCCAGTTCGCCCTGCACAGCCATATTCGCGAAGAACTGGAACGCTAAAAAATACAAAGACAAGTATCCAGAAGCCGTAGAAGCTATCATCCAAAACCACTATATGGATGACTATCTCGATAGTTTCCAGTCTCTGGAAGAGGCAAAGCGAATATCGAAGGAAGTACGCGACATACACAAAAACGCGCACTTCAACTTAAGAAAATGGGTTTCCAACGCACCAGAAGTTGTAAAAGAATTAGAACCTGACCATGAAGCATCTGAGTCAGTCGATCTGGGAAACAAAGGAACCGAGGAAAAGATACTCGGATTAATCTGGAAACCAGGTACCGATCAGCTGAGCTTCAACCTAAAGCTCGCTCGACTTCCAATCAATTTGCTGCATAAAACACCGACCAAGAGGGAAGCACTTAAAATAGTAATGTCGCTGTATGACCCGCTCGGCCTCGCCTCCCCAGTTACAATTCGAGCAAAACAAATACTGCAGGAAGCATGGAGACGAGGAACAGACTGGGACCAGGAGTTGGACGAAGACCTGACTAAACAATGGTTCACATGGATCCAACATCTGGAACAGCTCAAATCAGTAAGCATCCCAAGATGCTACCCGGGATTCAGCGACGCACGTTCACTCCAAGTCCACGTGTTCACCGATGCCAGTGAGAGCGCCTACGCAACGGCAGTCTACTGGAGATCAACCACACCCGATGGGACAGTACATGTGAGCCTCATCATGGCTAAGGCGAAGGTAGCTCCGCTGAAAGTAACGTCCATACCTCGCCTCGAGTTACAAGCCGCCGTGATGGGAAGCCGCGTAGCTGCCGCCGTCATCCAGGCACATTGCGTGACGCCCGAAGCCGTAACATATTGGACTGACAGCAAAACTGTCCTCACGTGGATAAAAAAGGGCTCCAGGAGTTACAAACCTTTCGTTGCCCACCGAATAGCAGCAATCGAGGAACATAGTAAAGTAGAGGACTGGCGCTGGGTACCTACCAAATTGAATATAGCTGACATTGCCACGAGGGACGTACCACCGAACTTCGACTCCAATCACGAGTGGTACAACGGCCCATCGTTTTTGTATAAAGAACCCTCAGCATGGCCCACCGAAAGACCCACGTCATCCGAACCTACAGGTGAGGAAAGATCCCTCACCATTAAGGAATCGTATCAATCTCCGATACTCCGAGAAGCTGTTCCCGATCCAGCAAGGTTTTCGAGATGGGAACGCTTATTGCGAGCTACGGCTAGAGTGCTTCAATTTATAACACTCTGCCGCAAAACCACAGACAGTACCTTATATAAAAGAACCAAAAGGTACAAAGAGGAAGACCCCGACTGGAGGAAATCGAAAAATAATCCGCGACAAATCGCGCAGCCTCCCAGTCAAGTGAAAAATAGAGATGTCAAAAGGTACATCACACTAGAGGCCGAATTCATCAGAAAGGCCGAAAAGCTCCTGATACGTGCTATACAAGAGGGCTCCTTCTCACAAGAGATAACCGATCTCCGTAATAATAAAAAGGTCGCTCATGATAGCCGCCTACGACCGCTCCAAATAGAATTGAAAGACGGCATCATCGCGCTACGAAGTCGCATAGCCGCCGTGAAGGGAGTCACAGAAGACATGAAGGGGCCAGCTATATTGAATGGTGATCATTACATCACGCAATTATACATTGACTGGACGCATCGTAGCCTGCATCATTGCGGAACCGAACCTACCATCAACGAGGTTCGACAGCACTACTGGGTGATCCGACTTCGACCCACCACGAAAAAGATAGTGAGCCAATGCATACAGTGTCGCATCAGAAAAGCACAACCATCAGTGCCAGCGACCGGTGACCATCCCAGTACACGTCTCGCTCATCACCAGAGACCGTTCACCTTCACCGGTCTGGACTATTTTGGGCCACTTTCAGTCACTGTGGGACGTCATCAGAAGAGATACGTAGCTCTCTTCACCTGCCTCACATCCAGAGCTGTCCACTTAGAAGTTGTCGCAAATCTTAGCGCTGACTCCGCAATACTGGCATTAAGAAGATTCGCAGCTCGCCGAGGGTGCCCCACCGAGATTTACTCCGACAATGGCACCAACATGCACGGCGCAGACAAGGAACTTCGGGAGGCTTTTCGAGAAGAAGCCAGTCGACGAGGCATAGTGTGGCGTTTTATAACCCCCTCCGCACCTTTCATGGGAGGAGTGTGGGAACGTCTCATACGGTGCGTGAAGACGGCACTATACACCGTCCTTCATGAGAGACATCCGCATGAGGAAGTATTAGCCACGCTGCTCTGCGAGGTGGAGTACACAGTAAATAGCAGACCATTGACTCACATCTCTGTAGACAGCGACGATGACGAATCCATCACTCCAAATCACTTCCTTTTAGGAGGATCTGCGAGATTGCCGACACCTGGAGTATTTGATGAAAAAGATATGAATAGCAAAAGACACTGGCGACGCTCCCAGATACTCGCTGACATGTTCTGGCAGCGTTGGGTCCGAGAGTATTTACCGGAACTTCAAAACCGGCGGGAGGCCCATGGGCGAGGTCCCAATCTCCAGGTGGGCGATCCAGTCCTCATAGCTGACGGCCAGTTACCTCGTAACACCTGGCCACGAGGGAGGGTGGAAGCTGTTTACCCCGGTGCGGACGGACAGATTCGCACTGTGGAGGTACGCACAGCAAACGGGCTAATCAAGAGGCCAACCAGGAAACTCGTGCCGCTGCCGAAGTAGAAGCAACGTCGCTCACCGAAATGGATGCAGCGCCGCTGTGAGAAAATCGTCGCGACGCTGCACGGCGGGAGAGATGTTCGCGACGGCCTAACAACGCTAAGAAACGAAGTTATAAAGAATATTGTTTTTGTATTAATAGTGAAATTACCGACAGAACTGGGTGAGAACGTGTATTAATATAGTTATTTAGCATGTTTATAACTCTTAGTATATTTGTATAGAATGTCGTTTTGATAACAAGTGATATAAACAACTTTTATTATATACCAAAAAATCGACCAATCACAGCGCGTCTTATCGTGGAAAAGTTTTTAATTAACTGCGTAATAGTTCATACTAAAATAAGGAAAATAATTTTATGTTCTAAAAGAGTTATAAATATGACATTCAATTAGCATATGGCTTATAGATTAAAGAAGTATAGGGATATTTTTTGTATAATTAAACGCATTTCGTAGTTATAAAAAAAACAAAGAATTAATGTACCCAAATATTATGAAAATTTTGGATATTTCGTTTAATAACTTTTTACATTGTTAATATTTTGAGTAACCTTTATGATCTACTAATAAAGTACCAGACTACCGATTTAATGATGTATAGCATGTTAGTGTAGCAATTAGTTTTGTATAGAAAATATTGCAATTTATGCCATTTGTATAGTGAAAAGTTTATGCAATAAAGAGGCAAACGGAAAATGGCAAGCGGCTCACTGCAAAGTATTGCCCAAGTCTACCTTAGGGGCTCGGGACCCAGTACCAGTAGTAGTGTGAAGAACTACCAGTGACAGTGAAGTGAAGTGAGTGGTATCCGGTGGTAGCTGAAGTGACTAGTAGCAGTATATAGTGAATAGTGAAAGTGTTAGCTAGCCGAAAAAGGTCGTAACTGACATTCGCAGTTACATATCGTGAAAGTGTTAGCTAGCCGAAAAAGGTCGTAACTGATATTCGCAGTTACATATTATAGTGAAAGTGGTAACTGATATCCGCAGTTACACAAGTGATAAAATCAACTAGTTTAGTTGATAATAGCTGCTAGTCAGTAGTGTTAGAAAACCAGCTACTACCAATAGATCTTTGATACCACCGTACAATTTAAAGAAATCTTTGGAAATATACAGTGACCAACCAATAGTGAACAACCGTAGTTTAACAACCGTGATCAATAGTTATAAAATTTCGCGACTAATCATTCAGTCGAACCGCTGGCCACTACCTTGCTATTTGTATTTGTTAATCGTGCATTTTGATTTGAACCACAGTCCACAATACCTCAGCGGCACCCACAAAGACGGCGGTGAAAGTACCCACCGGAACCTATAGGTGTAGGACGTGAGCGACTCGCGAAGTATCTTCGACAACATTTACTCCGGAGAGTTTCGCCCGTCCGGCACAGAGCCTTTAACCAAGCCTTGCAAAAGGCGAATATATGCATTGTAGCATTCTGAGGCAAATTTCTTGCGACGCAGTCAGTAGGCGATATGATATCCTGTCTAAGGGATTGCTGTATTATTTGTACCTTAGTCTTACCCTATTTTTCTCTCGAAAGCGACTAATCAAGTCCTTACAGAACCAGGGAGGATATTTATTAGCATTTGGTTTGACAATTGGTACACACTCATGAATGGCTTTGTTAAGAACCTCTAAGAACAATTCGAGTTTCTTATTTACATCACTGTGCCCATAAAAAAGAGACTTCCATTCAAATTCAGCTAAATAGTCACAAATAGCAGCATAATCTGTTTTATGGAAATTAAACCTACTCACAGTATTGAGCTGTAACTTTGGTCTCTCTAATGGAGAGTTCTATAGAGAGAGGTGAATGTAGCAGGTCAAGCGGACACAAAACGTCTACGGCCTCAGCAACCACGCAAGATGGTACATTGGCCAAAACCAAATCGAGAGTTCTACCCATAGTGTTTGTTATAGAGCTATGTTGTGTTAAATTATTAACATTCACGAAATCTATGAAATACTGGTATAGTGGTGATAAGTTATAAAAGGGATCCCAACTAATTTCCACTCCAAGGGCGGCAAATTGAAGTCGCCAAGTACACGTACATGTGAATTAAAGAGTTCGAATACATGGTTAAAGTTATCAATAAAATGTTTTAGCAGTGACATTTGTCACCAGGGGTGGCGATATGCCGCACACAGAGCTAGTGGCTGAGTACCATCAATCATAACCCAAATATCCTCACATTTACTTTCCCAGTCCTGCATATGTTTTGAATTTAAACGTTTAGAAATTGCAATTAGTGCCCCCCCCCCCTCTTTGTTCATGTTAAAGCCGGACATTTCTCTGTCCCTTCTGTGTACGGCATATCCTTTACCAAAAAGTTCAGTTATTCAGCCAGGTCTCTGTTAGCACAATAACATCATTATCTGAAATAAGTAGGTTTTGTAAAAATATGTGGGTTTTAGTGCGTAAATCTCAAACATTTTGATAATTTATAATAATGGAAGTGAATTTTATAGATTTTTATCCAATTACTTGTACCAAATTAACATAATAATTATCATTACAACTACTTATTAATATTCAATGAGTCCATATCTCTTATAAGCTTATAGTCGGAATTATCAGTTTTTCTCATAAAAATACGCCCGTTCCTAACCCACACGTGTTTATATCCCTTTTCTTTACCAATGATTCTAGCTGCGGCATGAAGCGATTTATTCATAGGGGACAAATGATCCACAATGTATATTGGAAGGTTTTCTCCGTTGAATCCCAGATGCGAGCGATTAAGCTTATCCTGCGTTGCCTTTTTTCGGTTGAAATTGATGGACGCTGGCAGAAACTTATCACGAATCTTTTTATTGGCGAATTGGGCTACAATTGATTTTGGTCGCGTACTGTTAGGGTTGATCTTGGCAATACGTGAACAATTGACTATATCTTTGCTTTTAACATTACACTTGAGTACAGTGATTTACCAGCAGGCTGAGTAGGCTGGAGCCTAGGGCGGCAGATTTTTTGGGCGGCAAATTTTAGGCAAAATATTTCTTTGTCTCGTACAAATTAAAATGATTTAAAATGAAAGATGAAGAAATATTTTCTGCCATTATTTCGGAAATCATAACATTTTTTCGTTCCTTGCTCTGGCCACTCTTTAAATTCAATGCAGCAACTGCGGGTGCTGAATGTTGTACAAAAGCATGTCGTTTCTTTATATTGCTATAAGAAATTTTTGTATAAGTTCCTTACAACGCTTGAAAAAAAATGACTGAAATCGAGAAAGGGACAACGCTAAAGAGAGTAAATCTGACGACTTGGTCAGCTAGATGGGACTCATGTGGAAGTTTAGAGATTCTCGGTATGAAGTCCTTAAAACTTTAGAATTACTCAAGGATGATTGTACCGAAAAGCATGTAAAGCGAAGCGAAGCGACTGGAATACTTGTGAATTTAGAAAAACTGAAAACTGCGGTAATGGTTGTTGTGTAGAATATTTTTAGCAAAGAATAAACAAAGTGAATGTTCAGATAGAAGTATCTACCGTGGATTTGATCACTGTAGTCGATCTTGACGAATCTCTAAAAGTTTTTCGTAGCTGAACAAGAAAATTTTAAGTAAGTATTTAGAAAAAAGGAGATGGAATTAAGCGTGTCGAAGCACCGAAGCAGACAAAAGACAACTGAAAAGGAAAAAAAAAGAAATTAAACATCTGCCGTAGAAATGAGAATTACTACGAGTTACATTTTCAAGTTTAATAATATATTTCTCTTCCTCACTGATAGACTCGCTAGACGCCTACAACAGATTCAAAGAAAAGTTTTTATTTTTGAGGAAAATTTGTGATTTGTACTACTAGAACTAGTACGTAAAAAGCCCTTCTGTTTGAAGAAATATTTTCTTATGATTAAAAGACTAATTTAGTTCAAGAATGCATACATTTTCAATGTCACCTTTCTTCTCAAAGAATTTTAGTGAAACCTGATTATGAGTTATTGGAAAGTCTATTTTTATTCTATTCTATTTTTGCAGTATCTTCGTTACTGCAAAAATATAATTAGCGAAACGTTTATCTAAACTGATGTGGCAGTTCGTACGGCTTTATGTACACCAAAGACAAATTGTTCGAGTGGCAGAAGCCTTTCTGGCTTAAAACGGGTAAAATTATCTAGGATCTACCATAAGCCAAGAAAACCTAAACGCCTTAAGGCTGTGCATTGAGTCAGCTAATTAACAAGATTTCATACGACGATATACCTAATTAAAGAAGAGTGTGGTTTGCAAAATGATGCAGTGACCAGGATTAAGAAAGGAATGCTTCGGTGGTTTGGTCATGTAGAAAGAATGAATGCGGAAAGACTGACAAAGCAAATATATGTTGCAGAAGTGAATGGAAGAGTCGGAAAGGGACGTCCTAGGCGGAAGTTTGTCGACCAAATTAGCGATATACTAAAAATGGGCATAAGAGTACCCTTAACCGACGAGCATGTATGCGTAGGTATATGGATGTGGAAGAGGCGAGAGAGGTATGACAGGATCGTGCTAAATGGAAGTCTGTAGTCTCTGCCTACCCCTCTGGGTGACAGGTGTGAGTGTTTATGTTTATGTATGATATACCTAATTAATGGTTTTGCGAATAAAAACTGGTTCAAAACGGTATTGCAAAACTTTTATAACTTCATTTATTGAATTTCATTATCATCATCAGCCGGATTGTTGCCAGACATTTTTTGAATAGAACAATGATGACAAATGAGCGCACAGTCCACCTGATGGTAAGTAGATTTATCCTCAATTAAGAATCAAAATGCAGCCACTTTGAATAAAACTAAAATCATTATGCAGCCACTTTATTACCGCTGAGGACTAAGATGGAATGCCTCGATTCCAGTAAAAGGGTTTCCGGTTACACACACTCACCATACGAAACACAGCAGCGTTGAGGTGCTATTTTACGCTGGTATTCTAAGAGTGCGCGATCCTTCCCCGGTCGAGCCGACCCATTCATAATACAACTAGTCAGTTAGGGTAAGAGGAACATCGGTGAAAGAGGAACACAACTCCATAACTCATAACCTATAGAGTTTAGCTCTATGGTATATTAGTAGATAAATAAGTAAAGTAAAAAAAAACAAACGGTTGCTAAAAGATGTCGCTACGATGTTCCAAAGTCGAAAAAAAAAAGAAGAACAATTTGACAGTTATAAAGTCTAAGAACACGAGTTGGCTACATAACTTTTATTCGCTCAAAAATTGTGAAAATTTTACTGTTAGAGATTATTTCCATGAAAAAATTCTAACACAAAAGCGTAAGCTTTACTTTTTGTTTGATATTTTAGATTAAAACCTACAATTAATATAAGTTTCATCGAATTTAAAATCTTAACCTCCAAAAACATTGTTGGGGTAAGAGAAACGGTACTTACAGGGTAAGAGAAACAGTATGTTCCTCTTCGCCGATATCAGGGGTGATAAACATTATGATGTTTTAATAGTTTTAAATAGCAAAGACAAAATGTTACGTTTGTTTGTTTTGCTCTTGTTTTCATAAGAAATATGCTCATTCGAAATATTGATCTCTTTACAATGTATAATTGTTAATTTATTGAAGTTTATTGAATTAGGAGTAGGAATAAAATTATAATTTGAAATACAAACGATTATTTTTTTAGTTTGTTACCCCTGACTGGAACTTATGTTTACAAATATATGTTTCTCTGACCCTAAATTTAATATTTTCATTTTCTTCAAAACTGTACCTTGTTACAATTACGTTACGATCAAATTCTATAAAATAAGTATTACTTAAAATGTAGCAGCAGGTACATTTAAATAAACATCATAATCTTAGGAGATACGATGAATGTTCCTCTTACCCCACATGAGGGGGAAGAGGAACGTTAGTACAAGTTAAATGTTTTTGGCCGATACTGTCGTAGGTTTTCAAATCAGCGTTATGATTCTTAAAACATGAAAAGTTGATAAACTAAGGCAAGTTTAATGTATCTCAAAATTGTCATAAAACGTTATATGCTCTTCCTAGAGCTCAAAACCTCGGGCTCAAAATAAAGTATGTTCCTCTTACCCTAACTGACCATATACGAGGGTGGATTGAAAAGTACTCGGCCTAACCAAGAAAATAAACACATACTAAATCGGTTATATTTTTATTTTTCTATATAATCACCATCAAGTTCAATACACTTTTGCCACCTCCCCTTCCAAGCATTTAGACCGTTGAAAAAAATGATTCTTCCTTAGAGTCAAAATATGCGTCTACAGCTGCTTTGACCTCGTCGTTTGTCGAAAATCTTTGACCTCCCAAGTGCTTTTTTAGGTTAGGGAACAGAAAGAAGTCTGATGGTGCCAGATCAGGTGAATACGGCGGATGCAGTAACAGTTCAAAGCCACAGTTGTGAATTTCAGCCATTGACTGTACTGACGTGTGAACACGGGCGTTATCTTGATGAAACAGGACTTTTCTTCTGAGCATTCCTCGACGTTTTTCTTTTATTTCCTCTCGTAAACGACGTAGTAAGGTGCAGTAGTAATCAGAGTTTATAGTCTGACCCCTTTCAAGATAATCAATCATAATCACACCTTTCGAGTCCCAGAATACTGAAGCCATCACCTTATTTGCCGACAAAATCGACTTAGCCTTTTTAGGGGGTGATGAACCAGGTCTTCTCCACTGTTTTGATTGTTGTTTTGTTTCCGGTGTACAGTAATGAACCCATGTTTCGTCCATAGTAACAAAACGATTCAAAAAATCATCTGCATTGGCTTCAAATAACTCCAAACAGTCGCGTGAAATAGTCAATCGCGTCCTTTTTTGTTCAACTGAAAGCAGTCGCGGAACCCACCTCGCAGACACCTTGTGGAAACCCAACTCGTTGACAATGATGTTTTGAGTTCGTTCATAAGAGATGCCTATAATCTCGGCTATCTCTCTAATTTTTAATCTGCGGTCTTCCATTACTAAATCAAGTACTTTTTTAATATTTTCGTCAGTAGTTGACGTCGAGGGCCTTCCAGAGCGGGGTTCATCTTTCACACTCTCTCTACCACGCTTAAATTCTGCTATCCATTTTTTGACGGATGAATATGACAGAGCACAATCGCCTAATGTACTGACCATGTCATCATGGATGGCTTTTGATGATAGCCCCTTCTTATGGAGGTACTTAATGACGGCACGCTGCTCGATTTGCTCCATTCGCGGAAATTATGTCCGATTACTTTGTTAATAAATTTATAAAATCACAACTAATTATCGCACACGTTTCGAACTTCACACAATGAACTAGTCTGAACTGAACTAAATAATGTGGGTAGATTTGATTTTTAGAATTAAATGGATCTGTGTTAGGCCGAGTACTTTTCAATCCACCCTCGTATTATAGCTGCAGCATGGCTCTACCACGTAAAATTGAATATATTGTTTTCAAAGTGTAAGCGCAATAAAAATTATTTAACTACGTTTACCATACCATAATCAGAAGAAAATTTTTGTGCAAAAAAAAAGATTTAGTTAAGATTTAACTAAATCTTTGTGGGTTGTAAAAGTGATCTAGAAACTGACTCATCGATCCCCGAGTTCACAATCATACTGATTAAAAAGGTGGTGTAATTAGGACTATAGTGCACACTCATAAAGTTACGTGCATATGATTATGAACTAAGGTATCGACTAGTAGAAGTCTGTAGGGGTGGCAAAATTTGAATAGCCTACTGGCGGCAAATGTGTGAATCCGCCACTGCTTAAGTACAGTACCCAGTTGAGTTACTACTTGCATTAAATTTCATTTTTCTTCTCAGGGACGCACTGAATTTATAACTCGCGCGTTCTGTTCAAGGGTATTAATTCGCGCATGGAGGTTAGTCTTTAGAGCACTGTTTTCTTTTTGGAGATCTACCAACGCCTGTTTAGTTTCTTTGTGGTCTTTGATCAACAATCCGTATTTGGAATTCATGAAGTCCATAGAGCTTCTCATTTCCACCATCTTCTCTTTAACTAACTTTAGTTCAGAACCAATGGAAATAATTTAGGAATCTATTTTAGATGTAATGCTTTTAGAATACTCCTGCGTAATGTCTCTAACTTCATCGGCCGACGCTCCTGTTATTGGAGGCGACCGCAGTGGCCTGTCTTTTAGAAGCCCGTACAGTGACATTAGGATTAAGTCGCACCGGCGTGTTGTCGTTATTCCCGGTTTCGGGTCGTAGGCTGGTACACAGCGGACATTCCCATGTGGAGAATTCACTAGCTTTTATTACAGTGGGAAAGCTGAGACAGGCCGTATGAAACTTTTTTGAGCATTTCAAACACTGAATATAGTCTTCTGTGTCAGGGTTATCTCCGCAGCATCATGGTTGTCGGTAGACATTGTATTATTGTTTGTCACTGAAATTTGTTACAAGCGTTTTACCTTACTGCAAATTTGCGGAATGCAAATTGGTAGGCGTTACTCGTACTTGCTCTTGATTTTTATTTATTTTTTAAAATAAATTTTATTTAATGTCCGATACTACCAACAAGGTGATTTAAAATAATTGACTAAATTTGTAAATCTGTAAAAAAATGCAACAATTAAAAAAGTAAATCACAGGTTTGAACTGGAGTTTAGCTAATCGTCCTTATGCTGCGACTACACTAACGAGAAACGTCAATGCCCATAAACGCAACAGTTATTGCCTTAAATTTAACACGATAAAGTGAGTGGCTACACTTGAACGGTCAACATGGTTTCAATTTCAATGCCGTTGAACGGCGTTAAAGTTGCCGCTAAACGGCTTTAAATGTTGTGTGATGTGATGTGTAACTTAAATGTTCCCTGAATTTCAAGCAAGATGGACGTTGACACAGCTACTCTGTATTTGATGAGTGTAAATTTTTATTATATGAATATATTTTATCATTGATGCAATTTTATTAAAATTGCAAATAAATACAAAAAAGCAGAGCAACGCGCCGAACATCAATGCTGTTTAGTAATACTCGAACCCGGAAGTCAATGACAAAGTAGAGGTTTTCGTTCTACGATCACTTTGAACCATCCTATATCGTATTATATACTTACGTCTGTATTTAATGTGTGATTAATTTCATATAGCTCTCGTAGGAAACTATCCATCGTTTCGAATGCGAACCAATTAGTTGTGCCACATCCTTTGTGCCAGCTCCGGACTTCAAAGACTTTTTATACTAGTTCAAATAGATGTTTGAAAAGGTAATAGTTGCATAATTCGTCGCCAAGCATCATTTTACGATGTACGATTCTTAAAACTTTTAAATTTCGGACATGGCTCTGTTTGCAGGATCTCGAGAAATGTAACTTTTCATTACTCCACTCCGTCGCAGCCATACGTGCAACCCGTTGCATTCACCGTGCATAATGAGACAAACGTAGTGTGGCCGCTTCAACGCGGTAATTTGTGCGTTAATCCTTTGATGGACCGCCACTCGAGTTATCGCCAAACGGGAAACGGCATTATTGACGCCGTTGTCAAATTATCGTTAATTCGTGGCCACACCTACATTCAACGTCTATCAACGCGATAATTAACGGCATTTCTCGTTAGTGTGGTCTGGCCATTAGAAGTAAAAACATTCACCCGAAGACACGCGTGTTCGTTTTTGTTGTTTACACAAATCATTCATTTGTTGTACGCAAATCACCGACACTTTATAATTACCCGCAGATTTGTTATGTTGAAATAGTTTTACAAGATTACTCCACGGCACTAGAACAGTTAAGCAAGATTTTTTTGCGTCGAAATAGGTCTTAATTTCGCACACAAAACGGTGTTGGTCTCATATCAAATATTGAAGATTTTGTACTTGAATTTAAGACTTATTGACGAAGCTAAATGGATACGTGTTCACTATGCAACTATTTTTTCACTTTTTTTTACAGCATTGGGTGTCAAACGACAAATAGTCCACCTGATGGTAAGTGGATTCTGTGGCCCATAGACATCGACATTTATCCTCTATTAAGAATCAAAATGCCAATGCGTAGTCACCCCTGAGAACTAAGATCGAATGCCTCGATTCCAGTAAAAATGATCCCCGGTTCTCTACACTCACTATACGAAACACAGAAGCATTAAGCTGCTATTTTTCGCTGGTATTCTGTGAGGGCGTGGTCCTGCACCGGTCGAGCCGACCCATTCGTGCTACAACTATAATATAGCTGCAGCGTGGCTCTACCACGTTATATAAACGTTAAACAAATGACTATGAAAACGTTGTCATTATTTATGCCCGCAATGCATCTGTAGTCTTCTTAGTTTGAAGTTAGCTGCAGTGCGGCGCTCTTAATACATTGCGAACTAAGTTAAAGTTAAGGCGACACCGTGAAAAAATGCACCTCCTTTCATCGAATAGTATAGGACTATGACACCACTATCGAAAGTGGGATTTTGATATAGGTAAATTCATGTCTTTATCTTGAATTTGATTGCTCAAAAACACGATTGTTTAATTTTGACTCGATCATAATTATTTGCGAAAACACCTCTAAAAAATCACTATAGTTGAAATTACAACGAAATCATTTGATCTATATGCTTGGGAATCACTCAAATATATTCATAACATCAATATTCATAATTTACTTGCTCATTATTTTGATAACTTAAATCAATAATTTTTAAAAAAATATTTTAAGATTCTGACAATTTCTAAGCGCTTTTAATCGTCCCGGGCGCTACGCAATTTTAGACCTTAAGACGGCGTTTCTTCAAGCTTTTATAGAAGCGTTTTCGATGTGTCGTCTTAACTCTCCGTAACTTCTTTAGTGAGATTAGTTTTTTTTTTGAAAATGATTGGGTTTAATGCGACTACGAATACGCTGTTATTATTTGTGCCATTATTTACGTCGTGAGTACTTTGTCAACGTGATTAGAAATTCATTTTAGGTATATATGTATTTCTAAAAATGTGCTATTTCGTATTTGTCTAAAAATGTAACGTATATGTCTGCTTATTTAGCCACCGATCCGTGGCCGTGCCAACAGTTCACAGTTTTTCGTCTGAATTACCGGTCTAGCAGTATACATGGAAGTCTTTGCTTCAGTTAAATAAATAAAAAGCATATTCGGTTGTCAGGTATACCAGACGCTGGGCATCGAGGCAGCGAAGTCGACGATTATCAGCGAGATCCAGGGCGTGATGGCAGGGCACGGCATGGCGGTGGACCGGCGCCACGTGGAGCTGCTCGCCGCGCAGATGACCGCGCGCGGGGAGGTGCTCGGCATCACGCGCTACGGGCTCGCGCGCATGAAGGAGTCCGTGCTCAACTTGGCCAGCGTATGTACACATGCACACGCACACACACATACACACACGCTGGCGCACGCGCACGCACGCACGCACGTCAGAAGCGCGCTCACTTACACAAACACTAACCTTCATTCCACATAAGTTGCCTTACTTGAGCGGATTAAAAAGTCCGTGCTTTATCTGACAAGTATCAGTCCTCACATTCTCAACGCTCAATATAACTGGATGACTTTTTTAAGTGTCTGAAAAAAATAGTGCATAATATGTGAACGGAGTAGAAGCCTATGGCACTGATGTTTTACAAAAATGAAAATAAAACTTTTAAATTAAATAAATAAATAAACTAAATTCTATCGAAATTCAAATCATATCCACCCTAGCCTGCGAAGTGACAAGGTCAAAGATGCTTACTAAATTTATTGTGTTATTACCGTTCGTAAAGTAGGGTGGATATGATTTGAATTTCGATAGATTTTTTAATTTATTTATTTATTTCATTCAAATTTTTGTTTTTATTTTTTGTAAAATAACAGTGCCATAAGCTTCTACTCAGTTCACATGTTACACTCTATTTTTTTCCAGACGGTAAAAAAGTATCATTTACCAGTATAAGGCTATAGGTATAAATAAGTCAAATTTGGCTAGGAGAACATCACACATCACACATAACTGATCATGGGCCTCTCTCATAATAAGGACGTTTAGTGTTATCAACACGCTTGAAGATATGTATCAGATGTCTTTACTTTTAAAGCTGCTCTCTGTGATCTTATATCTGTAAATAAGAGATGCTTATAACCACGGGGAGTGCTCTGAGGAATTGTTCGGATTAATCCCAGCCGCCAAATTTCGTGAACGCACGACACGGCAAACGTCCCGATACCATCCACACCATCTGGATGCTTGGCGGTCCACCACTGTACGTTTCACAAGGAGTTTTCTTCCACGTACAACCTCTCTGTGGAATAGTTTATCATCGGCGATTTTTCCGGACCGATACGACCTGGGGACCTTCAAGAAAAGAGCTTACTCCTTTCTAAAGGGCCGGCAACGCACCCGCAATTCTCCTGGTGTTGCGGTTGATCATGGGCGGCGGTAGTCACTTAACATCAGGTGAGCCGCATGCTCGTTTGCCCCTCTTCTATAAAAAAAAAAAAAAAACCATCATATATCGAAGAATACATGATCTTCTGGGTTCTTCCTAATGCTCGATTTTGTCTTTGAAGTTTAAAGGGATGATGATTTCGAATATGTCGAAATTCGATGTAACATATGCAAGCCGAATTCAACTACTGCACTTACGTTCCTTTCTACGCTTGGCTTGGCGATGAAGGAAAACATTTTGAAGAAGCGAATATCTAAGGAATAAAATAATTAATAAATATCAAAAACTTGTGTTTTAGTTCGAGAAAACGGCGGACCATCTGTTCGACGCGGCATACTACGGACAACGGGATTCGATCGAGGGCGTATCGGAGTCCATTATTGTTGGCGTTCCGGCCGCAATCGGCACCGGCTGCCTTCAGCTGCTTCATCGACACGACAAACCGCTTGCCAAGTCGCTCGACCAACCGCAAACCAGGCCACTGCTCTTCGACGATCCTCGCTACCACACATCCATATGGGAATAGCGCTAAATAAATATTCTATTTTAATGATCCTGTTTTATTTGAACCTTTTTCTGTAAATAATTACCAACTAGGAACGTTAATTTTTTACACATGCTATCTAGATGTAGCTCCCCGAGTTATGGATATCGATTAGTGTAAATTGTTAATGGTCATTATAAAGAGACTTTCACTTCATCATCATCATCATTACAGCTCTTCACAAGTCCACAGCTGAACATAGACCCCCCCCCCCCCAAAGTAATGCCACAAAGCGCGGTCCTGAGCCACCTGCATCCATAGACTTCCTGCATGTCTTATCAGGTCGTCACTCCATCTAATGGATCCGTCCTACACTACGCCTGTACGAGGCTGCTGCTCGTGAACCTTTTTTCACCAACGGTTATCGGTTCTTCGAGCTATATGGCCAGCTTATTTTCACTTCAGCTTACCGTGAAACCTTACAACTTTGCCCGTGGGGGACATCTTTGCCCAAACACGAAAATTAACTAAAACTACCGATATATTATTTTAACGAATGTCAACTTTGTATGGTGTCTAAGGAAAACTAGAGTATCTGTTTGACAGCACTGATTACTACAATCGCAGATAACTATATTCAGGCATCTGTCAGCAACCGCCAAAGTGACGGTGTCGAAGGTGGTGCAAAAACATTGTTGCAGTTTTGCATCCCGCATTGAAAAGAAAACGCTGCGCAGATAAATTTCATTATCATTTACGTGTAGAGCATTAATTGTTGCTGCTTTTAATCAACGTCTCTTTCTTACACTTGCTTTAGTTAGCGAGAAAATTGTGTGGGTAATGTTGAAAACAATTTTATAAACTGAGGTCGACAACATTGCCCAGCTCAAAAATGTTATTAGGGTTGACACTATTGAAAAAAAAACAAGGAAACATGTATCTAGGTATAATAAATAAAAATTGTATAAATGTAATAAAATGTAAATATATAGGAATACTTAATAAAATAAATAAATAAATGTATATAAGTATATAAAAAAAACTGTATAACAATACCTACTGTTAACCGCAAACTAAACTACTGTTCTGATAACTATATAGGTAACTAGATACTGTTTTATATGTTATTTTAAATATAATAAATAAGTATATATTTGTGGGGAATTTTTGTCAGAAACCGCTAGTTTCCCCAAAAGAGAGAGCTTAAATGTTTTCAGTTTCAAGCTAAAGTTTTTAAATAAGATTTATGCGGCAATTGGTTTGCAAAAAAAAATTAAGTCTAAAAGAGAATTATCTCCTCAACGACAGACATTAACGATCACAGACAAAATCGATTAGTACGCACAGTAGGTGAACCACGCACATCAGTGGTAACAAAATCAGTATAAGCTGGCATCGTATTATGTTAAATAAGTATCGTCGCTGTCTACTTTTCCTTATCTCAACTATCAGGGTTAATTTCTGACACAATTTTCTAGAACTTTCCTACCTAAACATTGATTTTCTTGATTTTTATTTTGTTGTGCAGTTAGTTTTTGTATTTAATTTTTAAAATAAAATATACATTATTGCCTTAAAATCAGTTTATTATTTTCCTTTCATCTGATGCACAGCCCTAGCACCTCAAATCTTAGTATGAAAGTATGACTAAATGTGGTAATAACATTGCCCACCGCCATTAAAACTTAAAATGGACTTCTATTTATTTGAAAATGTAATGGTATACCATTTTGCCGGTTTGCTAACAATATATCTTAAAATTAAAGTAATAGAACTTTTAGTTGCTGAGAAATTTAGGTTGAGCAAAGATGTAAGAAAGTGGAGATAACTTTGACCGCGTCTGTTTTTGTTTTTTTCTCAGCATCTGTCAGGAATGTTGCGATCGCACTCAGTACGACCATTTGTACCACGCTTGGACAGTTGTTGCGACCGCACTCGGCACTACCATTTAAACCACACTTGAACAGTTGTTACGACCGCACTCAGTACGACCATTTGTACCACACTTGGATAGTTGTTGCGACCGCACTCACCACTACCATTTAAACCACACTTGAACAGTTGTTGCGACCGCACTCAGTACGACCATTTGTACCACACTTGAACAGTTGTTGCGACCGCACTCAGTATGACCATTTGTACGACACTTGAACAGTTGTTGCGACCGCACTCAGTACGACCATTTGTACCACGCTTGGACAGTAGTTGCGACCGCACTCGGCACTACCATTTAAACCACACTTGAACAGTTGTTGCGACCGCACTCAGTACGACCATTTGTACCACACTTGGACAGTTATTGCGACCGCACTCGGCACTCCCATTTAAACCAAACGTGGACAGTTGTTGCGACCGCACTCAGTACGACCATTTGTACCACACTTGGACAGTTGTTGCGACTGCACTCGGCACTACCATTTAAACCACACTTGAACAGTTGTTGCGACCGCACTCAGTAAGACCATTTGTACCACACTTGGACAGTTGTTGCGACCGCACTCGGCACTACCATTTAAACCACACTAGGACAGTTGTTGCGACCGCACTTAGTACCACCATTTGTACCACACTTGGACAGTTGTTGCGACCGCACTCAGTACGACCATTTGTATTTCACTTGTATAGTCGTTGCGACCGCACTCGTACGACCATTTGTACCACACTTAGACAGTTGTTGCGACCGCACTCAGTACGATTTGTACCACACTTGGACAGTTGTTGCGACCACACTCGGCACTACCATTTGTACCACACTTGGACAGTTGTTGCGACCACACTCGGCACTACCATTTAAACCAAACTTGGACAGTTGTTGCGACCGCACTCAGTGCGACCATTTGAGTACCACACTTGGACAGTTGCGACCGCACTCGGCACTACCATTTAAACCAAACTTGGACAGTTGTTGCGACCGCACTCAGTACGACCATTTGTACCACACTTGGACAGTTGTTGCGACTGCACTCGGCACTACCATTTAAACCACACTTGAACAGTTGTTGCGACCGCACTCAGTAAGACCATTTGTACCACACTTGGACAGTTGTTGCGACCGCACTCGGCACTACCATTTAAACCACACTAGGACAGTTGTTGCGACCGCACTTAGTACCACCATTTGTACCACACTTGGACAGTTGTTGCGACCGCACTCAGTACGACCATTTGTATTTCACTTGTATAGTCGTTGCGACCGCACTCGTACGACCATTTGTACCACACTTAGACAGTTGTTGCGACCGCACTCAGTACGATTTGTACCACACTTGGACAGTTGTTGCGACCACACTCGGCACTACCATTTGTACCACACTTGGACAGTTGTTGCGACCACACTCGGCACTACCATTTAAACCAAACTTGGACAGTTGTTGCGACCGCACTCAGTGCGACCATTTGAGTACCACACTTGGACAGTTGCGACCGCACTCGGCACTACCATTTAAACCAAACTTGGACAGTTGTTGCGACCGCACTCAGTACGACCATTTGTACCACACTTGGACAGTTGTTGCGACCGCACTCGGCACTTCCATTTAAACCAAACATGGACAGTTGTTGCGACCGCACTCAGTACAACCATTTGTACCACACTTGGACAGTTGTTGCGACCGCACTCAGTAAGACCATTTGTACCACACTTGGACAGTTGTTGCGACCGCACTCGGCACTACCATTTAAACCACACTTGGACAGTTGTTGCGACCGCACTCAGTACGACCATTTGTACCACACTTGTATAGTCGTTGCGACCGCACTCAGTACGACCATTTGTACCACACTTAGACAGTTGTTGCGATCGCACTCAGTACGACCATTTGTACCACACTTGGACAGTTGTTGCGACCGCACTCAGTAAGACCATTTGTACCACACTTAGACAGTTGTTGCGATCGCACTCAGTTGGACCATTTGTACCACACTTGGACAGTTGTTGCGATCGCACTCAGTACGACCATTTGTACCACACTTGGACAGTTGTTGCGATCTCACTCAGTACGACCATTTGTACCACACTTAGACAGTTGTTGCGATCGCACTCAGTACGACCATTTGTACCACACTTAGACAGTTGTTGCGATCGCACTCAGTACGACCATTTGTACCACACTTGGACAGTTGTTGCGATCGCACTCAGTACGACCATTTGTACCACACTTAGACAGTTGTTGCGATCGCACTCAGTACGACCATTTGTACCACACTTAGACAGTTGTTGCGATCGCACTCAGTACGACCATTTGTACCACACTTGGACAGTTGTTGCGACCGCACTCAGCACGACTCATCGACCACACTTGTACAGTTGTTGGAACCGCACCCGGCGCGATCTCCTCTCTTACGTAAGTCTCTATCCAATGGACTCTTTTCTAAAGAAGTCAAATAAAGGTCATAGAAACAATGCTATAACTACATTTTATTAAAATTTGTACAATCTATAATCTACACTTATGTTATCTAACAATAAATGCATTAATGCTAATAATCACGAGCACGCGAACAATTAAATTATTAAAAAAAAAAAACTAAAAACCCGACAGCCGTGACCTATTGATTAATTAATACAAGGAAAACTACACGTTCGCTAATATGAGCTTCAGTAAGCGCTATTTCAAGATTTATTTCGAAGAGATGTGATAAATGATGTGAGAAATGATTTTGTTATATAATTCTTGTTAGCGAATTTCAAATATTTTAAAACTATTAAGCCACCTTACATTTAATATTTTTAACAAAACCAGCGAGCGAGCTTTTTTAAGCGAGTTTTGGTTTGAACATGAAAAACGAGGAGAACCTTGCAAGCGGGCGACATAGCCGTTACGATTTCACTCCCTGTTAAATAATAACTTTTGTTTAATCACATTAAATTAAACTCTAAAATAATAACTAAAAAGTCTGTTGTTGAACTGCTGGAACAAATCACGCTGCATTTGCTTTGGAGATGCTTTTGTTATAGTCAAGTCTCGTCCACTTCTCGCTGACCTTCCACAGCCAGAGACCCAGCTCGTAGTCCTCTGCTTTTGGTGTAGGTTTTGCTAACTTCATGTCCCTGAAGCAAAAGTATATTTTGTGAATCGCTGCTCAAAACATGTCTTCAAGACCTATATCCATCGATCCACTGTATGTACTGTACTTAGTTTAAAGGACATAGAGGAAAAGGCTCACCTTAGAGTGACATCACATCTTTAATTGTTTAAAGTTAGCCGCAGGTGTCCACGGCCTACACTAGCATCTTACCATCAGGTGAACCGGAAGTTGTTTGTTACTACTGTTTTATATGTATAAAAAAACTCATAATGATTTCTTATATTTACGCGAACACTACACATTGATTAATTCTACTTTTACGGATTTTATCGCGTTTATTTTACTTTTAATTACTTTTATTTTTAATTACTGACGTTTCGGGCGCTTTTCAGCACCCATGGTCACGGGGGACTGAGATGACTGACGTCCCGATGTCATTGATAAACCCAGAGTACCTTCAGCTTTTTTAATTATTGTTTGTGGTCCGATCTATGCAAAAAGGAGAATTTTACCATCAGGCAAAGTAACTGCATTTTTAGAAGATCTTAATGCCATAAACTCTAAAATTCAATCTATTATGGAGTTAGAGGCAAATAATTCCTTACCTTTCCTAGATGTGTTAGTCATCCGAAATCCTAACAACACCATTGGTCACACTGTGTATAGGAAAAAGACCCATACAAACCGATATATAAACGGTGAATCTCACCAGCATCCTTCACAGTTAGCTACCGTAGGCAAATCTTTGTTACAGAGAGCACGAGGGATCTGTGACAGCAAACACCTGGCCGCCGAGCTTCAGCACGTCAAGCAAGTTCTGCACGACAACAAGCTTCGGGTCCCGCGCCTACGTCACAGTGACCGGTAGTGAAGCCGGCCACAGTCGAGCGTGTGCCTGCTGTACTGCCACATGTCAGAGGTGTCACAGACAAGATTGGCTACATCTTGAAGCGAGCTTCTATTAGAACATTCTACAAGCCGCCGAAGAAGATTAGTCAGTTCCTACCATCAGTCAAGTGTCATATTCCTCTACAAGATGCAGGAGTGTACAAGCTTGATTGTGAATGTGGTCTCTCTTATATAGGACAAACAAAAAGATCAATTAGAACCCGCGTAAAAGAACATATAGCTGATGTGAAGCATCAACGTTCCGGGAAGTATGCAGTTTGCGATCATATCCTAGACGGCCCCAACCATTACATCAGATTTGATAGACCACAAATCCTCGCGAAAGAACACCGATTCCTACCAAGGATGATACGTGAGGCTATTGAAATTAAAAAACATCCTAATTTCAATAGAGAAGGAGGCTGGGTACTACCACCTGCTTGGGATCCTATAATCAATAAAATTAAAACTAAACCCAAGCATACCACTGCAAGACCTCAGGACGTAGTCAGTTCATTTTGCATAGATCGGACCATAAACAATAATTAAAAAAGCTGAAGGTACTCCGGGTTTAACAATGACATCGGGACGTCAGTCATCTCAGTCCCCCGTGACCATGGGTGCTGGAAAGCGCTCGAAACGTCGGGAAGTAAAAATAAAAGTAATTAAAAGTAAAATAAACGCGATAAAATCCGTAAAAGTAGTTTTAATCAATATAAAAAAACTCGTCAAAATTTGGCGCAAAAGCTCAAATTATTGATTTTCTAATATGAGGCCTTTGCCTATAAAATTGCAGTTTTTTATGAAATAAGGTAACGTATCTTTTCTATATTTTTTATTTCGATCGATCAAAGTAATCACTCATACAATCGATGCATCTTTGCCAACGCAGTGGCAGTTTATTGATGCCCTTCCTAAAGAACGGCATCGGACGGGAGGTATCAAATTCTTCAAAATCATTTCGTATTACCTCTCGGGTATTGAATTTTTTCCCCGCCAAAAAGTTATCCAAATTCTGTAAAAAGTAGAAGTCTGTAGGCGCAAGGTCTGATGAATACGGCAGATGACGGAGAGCTTCCGATCGCAGCTCTTGTAACTTGGTGACCGTCTGTTGTGCAGTATGTGGTCGCGCGTTGTCGTGCAGGAGCAGCGGCGACGAGCGATTGACCAAAGCTGGTTGGAGGCATGCGAGCTTCTCCGTCATTAAGTTCAGTTCCACAGTACACATCTGCACTAATGCTTACTCCGTTTGGTAAGAAGCTGTGACGAATCATACTGGCGGTAGGCCACCAAAAAAATTACAATCACTTTTCTAGGGATAAGTTTATGTTTAGGCCATTGTTTAGGTGCTGAAGTTGCTGTCAAACAGAATCCATTTATTTCTTTCTTACCTTGCCAATTTGACGCAAATGGGTTGATAATGTTTTGATGCTAACGTCGAAAGATGCTGCTAATTTAGCTGTAAGTTGAGTATCATCAGCTTCCAAAGTTTTCGATTCGGATTCGGATTTTTCAGATCGAAATTTCCAGAATGGAAACGGGCAAACCAATAACAGGTGGTGCATTCGTTTGTTGTATTCCTTCCGTAAACGTCGTTGAAGTTGCGTGCCGCTTGTGCCCGTTGCTGCTACGACGGTAGATACTTATATTCCATAATTACTCGAACTTTTAATGTATTCATGATTCATGATGACGAAAAAGATTCAAATGCAATGAAAATATAACGATAGTCAATAATCAAAAGACTAATTTTGAAAAAAGAATTCCATGTTTTTAAACTAAAATTAATTTGAAATTAGAATTCTAAGCCAAAGAAAAATTATTTTGATTTGAAATGGCCAGTACGCAGGCTAACAATAGGTGGAATGTATGCTCGTTTGTCTACGACCTAGTGCTATAAAAAACCTTGCTGTAGCTAAATATAAATTACGTGAATTGTTATTATAAGAATATCGTCTCACACGAAGTAATCTCCCTTGCAGTTGTCAAGCTTGGGGTCGAGTGCCGCGTGCAGTATGACCTGGGCGCCCGTGCGCGCCAGCTTCATGACGGGCCAGAACACCGGGTACACCACGAAGCGCGTGAGGCTGCGCGACATGGGCAGGTGCCGCGTGAGGTCGGTGTCCGTGAAGCCGGGGTCCACGGCCGCCACGGCTACGCCACTATCTGTCAACACGATCGAAATTCTGTCAACTATGGGACGTATATACGCCGGATATTTATTTTATATCTAGTCTGAAGATTTCTGCCGAAAACTGCCTGGAGTGTTATTTCTTTTAAAACGTGATCTCCACACTAGGATTTTCTCCTATATTGTGGGTTTGTGGGGCAGTTTACATACATAAATTGTACAGAGACACATCCAGACCCGAAAGGATTATTTGTAAGCTAAACAAACTTTACTTTGTTCCGTACGGGAATCTAAACCGCGGCCCTCAGCGCTGCAATTCATTGTTAAGCTACTGCGCCGCAGAGCCTTCAAAAGTCTAAGCTTATACTATTTACACAAATTTTGCCATTGGGAACTCTAAGAAAAATTTTTCGACTTCCTATAGACGTGTGGCCGTGGAAGGAAAAGGGGAGATCTCCCGCCGGGCAAGATGTTCTAACCGGGGAGCGGCCAAGGCTCCATGTGTTATTTCGGAGCTGTTCTATATATAGCACGATAACTTCGGAACTTTGATAGCGCGAATTAGGCTTCGGTGTGCTTCGCGTGTGGCGTGACGACAGCGCCGTTACAAATGGCGGCATACCAAGACTTAAGAACCAAACATAAAAATCAACACTTTGAAAATAGCGTTAAAGTTGTGACATTTGGTACTACAATCAATTGGTCTGTCAAGCGTTACGCTTAAGAAGAACTGTGTTACCGTTACAGACTATTAAAGTCCACTGCTGAACATAGGTTCAAAACTACGGTGTAAGAAGCGATGCTCTTAAGTTAATTATTTCATATTTAATTGACAGAACGCAAAAGTTGTCATTAATAGTATGAGATCTTCCGGATCGATTGTACAAATGGGCGTGCCTCAGGGCTCAATTCTCGGCCCCTTTCTGTTTCTTGTATATATTAATGACTTACCTTACATAGTAGGGGATAACAATGATATAGTATTATTTGCTGATGATACTTAATTAATTTTCAAATTAAAACGACAGTTATTAAATTATGACGAAGTAAATAATGCTATAGCTAAGTTAGTAAATTGGTTTAATGTTAATAATTTGCATTTGAATGGAATTAAAACTAAATGTACTCCTAATGTTAAACATGTCAATACTAATGTAATTTTAAATGGAGAGGAACTGAGTCTTGTTGATACCACCATTTTTCTTGGAATCACACTGGACGCAAAGCTTCAATGGCTCCCCCATATATCAAAACTAGCTAGCAGATTTAGTTCTGCAGCATATGCTGTAAAAAAGATTAGAACTCTTACCAGTGTTGAAACAGCTAGAATAGTTTACTTTAGTTATTTCCATAGCATTATGTCGTATGGTGTTATGACACTGAAATTATATTTATTTTGCAAAAGAGGGCCATTAGAGCAATATATAATTTAAAACCAAGAGTCACTGAGATAAGATTTAAGGAAATCAATATATTAACTCTGGCCTCTTAATACATTTATGAAAATGTAATGATATTCATTCCGTAAATACTAGGAACAGACACAAGCTAGTAGTACCAGTTACTCGACTCCACCGAGTCAGTAATTCATTCTTAGGGCGATGTATACGTTTTTACAACAAAATCTCAGAAAATATACAAGATTTGTCATACACAAAGTTCAAAAATGTTATTAAACTAAGTTTGTATAAAAAGGGTTATTATAGTATTAAGGAATTTATGGATGATAACCCCTGGGAAGGGTGATCGCTACCAAGCTATTTCTAATTTGTCTTGTGTTGTTAATTGTAAACATGATTGTAAGCTATTATTGGAAAAAAAAATAGTCCCGCTGGATTTCTTGCTGGTTCTTCTCAGGACAGAGGTTTTTTTGCGAACCAGTGGTAAATTAAAAAAGTGACTTTCAATAAGTATTGTTATAATCTACATTGAATAAAAAAGTTTCTGTTTCTGTTTCTGTTAGGCCTCCCGCACAGATTACCTCATAGGGGGGATACTTGCCATAGTTGCCACTCCTGGCAAGCGCGTAGGCAAACACAGTCTTTTTATTTTTAGTCGTTATTAGAAAGATGCTGCTGCACTTCTTCTTATTTGTTTCCCTCTGTCGTGTCTCACGACACACACGAGATACGGGCTAGTGGATGTTCTTACACCGCCCTACGCCGTAAAAGTAATATTAAACTAAATACAAATCGACTAAAACTATTTGAGAGATGAAAGAAACAATGGGCTTTGTTTTGTGATGTTTTTTCACTATCACAAACTCTTGGTGATCTGAATAAAAAGCATCGGCGGGATTTTGAATCTAGAAGCAAATCAAGCATCATATACTCACAAGGTGGAAGGAAACATCTACATTTTGATTCTTAATCGAGGATAAACGTTTTAAATACCTGTGGGTCACAGCATCTACTTACCATCAGGTAGGCTGTGTGCTCGTACGCCACCCCTAATCTATGTATAAAAAAATATTACATATAGTAGTTAAGGTCTGCTTACCGCATTACTTAGCTGTTAACCACCAAAGTCAATGTCATCCGATAATGCCTCAACGTACCAACAGATGGACTGTACGTTCGTTTATCACCCGTATTCGATAAACAAATCCGTACACTGTATAACGGGTCGTCAAAGGAGAAGGAACGTTTTTAAATAAAGAAACTGGTCAATAACAAATAGGAACAGAAACATTTTATTCAATACTAGCTGGTTCCCAGCGCGCTGTAGCAGTAGAAGAAATAATAGTGGAAATATTTTAATTGTGGAGGAATTATTTTGTTTAATTAGGAATGATAATTATAATAAGGTGAGTGTACCATGGAAGGCCACTCTAACAAATAAACAGTTATTATTCGTTCATTTACTGGATAAACGAAACTAACAAATATTTAAGTAATAAATTTAAGTTATAATTTGTTTTATAACGTGTTTGTGTAAGTAGAAGGAATTTCCCAGCGCGCTGTAGCAGTAGAAGAAATAATAGTGGAAATATCATTTTAATTGTGGAGGAATTATTTTGTTTAATTAGGAATGATAATTATAATAAGGTGAGTGTACCATGGAAGGCCACTCTAACAAATAAACAGTTATTATTCGTTCATTTACTGGATAAACGAAACTAACAAATATTTAAGTAATAAATTCAAGTTATAATTTGTTTTATAACGTGTTTGTGTAAGTAGAAGGAATTTCCCAGCGCGCTGTAGCAGTAGAAGAAATAATAGTGGAAATATCATTTTAATTGTGGAGGAATTATTTTGTTTAATTAGGAATGATAATTATAATAAGGTGAGTGTACCATGGAAGGCCACTCTAACAAATAAACAGTTATTATTCGTTCATTTACTGGATAAACGAAACTAACAAATATTTAAGTAATAAATTTAAGTTATAATTTGTTTTATTACGTGTTTGTGTAAGTAGTAGGAATTTGTCATCACATGGCAATAACTACGACATTTTAATAATTGGCCTTCGAAGGAGCATGGCCTTCCATGGTCCACCCACCTTACATTCATATCATTCAAGTTGAACGACATAAACTTTCAAGTAAATTTATCGGTACTATATGCACCACATCTACTGTAAGTTAATTGTACTACGCCTGTAACCTTCGGGCAGGAGTAATCAATGAGTTGACAAAGTTTCACCACAATCTGGACCAGCAAGAAACTTAGCCGAACTTTTTTATTTAAAAAAAGAACAGTTTACAATAATTAACAACACAAAACAAATCAGAAATAGCTTGGTAGCGATGTATGACGATCAGCGAGACTATGGGTCGAACTTACCCAGCATCCTCCTGCCCAGTTCCCTCGCGAACAACAGGTTGGCGAGCTTGCTCTGGCAGTACGCCGCCTTGGGGTCGTACTGCGTGCTCAAGTTGAGGTCCTCGGTGTGGATGTCACCATGACGGTAAGCGTCACACGTCACCACCACCACGCGGCTCGGAGCTGACTCCTGTAAGAAGTATGGCAAAATATACAAGGGTTTTGTGGAAAATACAATTCAATATAGTTTAAATTTAGTACCTATTTCTACCACACCGGCGTTTATAGGCGTTTAACAAGATGGCGTCTACAGCTGATGTAATTTAACCGAGCGACCGCCACACACTCACGCACGCAAACGCAGTCCGAGTCGAGCGCTCGGTACGGAAGTACGTCACGTGTTATTTAAAAATTATAAATAGTGTACCTATCATCAGCATTCAGCCACATCAACACAGAAGCAAAGAATAATCAGAGGAAAAGCTATCTTGGCGACGACAACGTATATTTCTTTTTGCTGTGCGCCCTATGCATATTTATTATAGCTAATGATATTAATATAATTAGCTATAATAAATATGCATAGGGCGCAAGCTACCACAGTTTCAACATACATTGTTGTGCTAGTGCGGAGCGTCGCGATAATTGCGCGGGTAGAGCAATTCGGGTAAAGAGTAGGCCAGTCGGGTTCAATTCAAAGAAAGGCTATGGTTCAGCGTGTGAATCTTACACTACATGCAGTCTCCGAATGGGGCAATGCCGATCTCGTGAGATTAAACGCCTACAAAACACAAGTGTGTCTTTTCACCGCTAAAAGGAGCCGGCTCCTACCCTGGCTCCTACTATCCGGAATGTATCCTTGGAGTACACTGACCGCCTTTAGTTGTTAGGGGTTGAATTTTCTCCGAACCTCAACTATGAAGCAGCCGCAAGGAAACTTGGTGTTCTTGCAAGGGTGCGGCGGTACTTTACGCCGGAGCAGCTTCTTACCCCGTATAAAGCACAAGTTCGGTCGTGCATGGAGTACTGCTGTCACATATGGACTGGTGCTGCAAAATGCCACCTGGCAGCGTTGGACTCAGTGCAGAGACGTGCTAAGAGGCTCATTGATGACCTTGATTTGGTTAAAACCAACCTTGTCAACCTCGAGCACAGGCGCAGAGTAGCCAGCCTCTCTGTATTCTATATGATGCATTTCGGTAAATGTGCGCAGGAATTGCACGCTTTAGGAATCGGACGACCAGGCGGCTGGCGGATTTTCACCCCTTTTATATATAGAAGAGGGGGCAAACGAGCACGCGGCTCATCTGATGTTAAGTGACTACCGCCACCCATGATCAACCGCAACACCAGGGGAATTGCAGGTGCGTTGCCGGCCCTTTAGAAAGGAGTAAGCTCTTTTCTTGAAGGTCCCCAGGTCGTCTCGGTTCGGAAACATCGCCGGTGGTAAGCTATTCCACAGAGAGGTCGTACGCGGAAGAAAACTCCTTTTGAAACGTACAGTGGTGGACCGCCAAACATCCAGATGTGGATGGTATTGGGAAGTTTGCCGCGTAGTGCGTTCACGAAATTCGGCGGCTGGGATTAATCCGAACAATTCCTTAGAGCACTCCCCATGGTATATGCGAAAGAAAATGCAAAGAGATGCAACATCTCTTCGCAGCGCCAGTGAATCAAGCCGATCGGAAAGCACTCGGTCGTCGTTGCAGGCGGTGTGCCGGCATGAAATACTGTCCCGCTCTGCTGAGCACGCCAAGCTTTTTAGAGGCCAATTTGGCCTTCTCTTCCAAGTGACCACGAAACTGCACGTCACTTGATATGTCGACGCCGAGGATTCCGATACTGGCTGAGGCAACAAGGGGAGTGCCATGAAACTGACGAGATACGACAAAGGGGTTCTTTTTAGCTTTTAGCTTAACGCGCAAACTTGTGTCTTCTGGGGGTTAAACTGGACCAGATTTAGTCGCCCCCAATCCGAGACTCTGTTCAGCAAAGCCTTGACTTCAGACACAAGTTTGTCCCGGTACTCGGAGACGTTTTCCCGAGAAATATTGGCACGGCCGGTGTAAAGAGCATCACCAGTGCTGTCATCTGCATAGCAATGAATGTTACGGGTTTGCAACATATCATTGATGTGCAGAAGAAACAGGCTGCGTGCCATCGCCAACGCGATAGCACGCAGCCTTGTGGAACACCAGCATTAATAGGCTTGTGATCGGAGCTCGCACCGTCTACAACGACCTTGATGCTCCGATCTGCAAGAAAGCTGGTGAAAGCTGGGTCCTTTGTTGTCGATACTCCACGCATTAGAACCAAACGGTTTGCTTCGCATTTTTTAATTCGCATAGCAAAGGAGTGGAATAATTTGCCGGCATCTGTCTTTACGTCCGAATACAATCTAGGCGTCTTCAAGGCAAGAGTTAATAGGTTATTGTTACTGTAAGACAGTGTGATTTACCATCTAAGGCTGTGTCACCACTTACCACCAGGTGGGACTGTGGTCAAGCACTGGCTTATAATAAGTAAAAAAAGAGTATAGCAGTGTGCGTGCAGAGAGGTCAGATCCGCGGCAGTGCGAGCAGCAGAGCGATGAGCATCGTGAGGAGCATAGTGTGGCCGAGCCAATACAGACAACCCGAAAAAAAGAATTAAATAAAAATAAGAGAAAGATTAACAAGTAGGGTGCACTAAAATAAGAAAGGATATCAACTTATGCACTAAAAGACAACATACATAAAAGGAGAAAGAGAGAGGAGTTAAAGAGGCAAATAATGTTTCTTAATTACTTAGTTTGTTGAACAAATGTAAGGATTGAGCACTTTTAATGGACGGGGTTAAGTAGTTCCAAAGTCTTACGCCGAGAACTAAGAACGATTAATCATAAAATGTAGAGGAGTGCACAGGACATTGCCGGGAAAGAGATTTTTTAATGCAAAATATGACATGAAAAAAATAACAAGTGTTAAAACTATAAATTCTGTTTAACCGACTTCACGCATTATTACATATTATTATTATACGCATTATTAAAGATAACCCAAAAACTACTGGTTAGATCTTCATTAAATTTATATGGGACCACAAGAGAAGCATCAGATTTCAGATAAAAAAGAATCATCAAAATCGGTTCACCCAGAGAAAAGTTATGAGGTGTGGCCGTGGAAGGAAAAAGGGAGATCTCCCGCCGGGCAAGGTGTACTGCCTGGGGAGCGGCCAACACTCCGTGTGATAGTTCGGAGACGTTCTATATATGCTGTTTATGATTCGGAATGTTGATAGCGTGATTTAGGCTTCGGTGTGTTCTCGCTTGCGGCGCGACGACAGCGCCGCCACATCACCCCCCTGCTCAGACCGGAGGTCGATAGTGCAGTCCGATTGCCGGTGTGTCCTTTTAATGCCTGTGGGGAATGCATGCTGTGTGCGTAAGGGCAAGTGACACCGGTGCGAATGATATGCCGATGTGTAATGCATGCCGTACTACGCATTGGCAAGTGATGCCGGTGAGAACGATGTGCCGGAGCAAGTGCCAAAAGTCTGCCTTATAAATCTGCGGTGAGTCGAGATGAAGACAAGTTGGACTGGCTTGCAGGAACTGAAGACTGAAGAAGACGATTATCAGTAGTGAATGGTAGGGGTTCTTGAGGATGATGACGAAGGCTTGAAGTTGTAGTTTCCGAAGGTGTTTGGTTGCGAGTTCAGATCACGTCGGGTGGTCACCACTGTGGTCGTGGAAGGAAAAGGGGAGATCTCCCGCCGGGAAAGGTGTTCTGCCCGGGAAGCGGCCAACACTCCGTGTGATAGTTCAGAGACGTTCTATATATGCTGTTTATGATTCGGAATGTTGATAGCGTGATTTAGGCTTCGGTGTGTTCTCGCCTGCGGCGCGACGACAGCGCCGCCACAGAGGTAACACACACAATTGAATTGAATACCTCCTCCTTTTTCAAGTCAGTTAAAAAGGTGGGACTTTTTCTAAACTAAAGTGACAACAAACTTACCATTACAGCCCATAAAATTCCAGTGCCTCATAGGCATTATAAAATATATATTTGTCAGAGCTGCCACGATTGGCAAGCGGGTTGACAAGCGCAGTTTTTTTAATCGGCTGTTATCAAGATACTGCTGCCATCTTCTGATTCATTTTCCATCTGTCGGCTCTTACGACTAGGGATGGGCCGAATATGGATTTCACCGAATACGATCATATTCGGCCGAATATTCGGTTAAACATTTACCGAGCCGAATATTCGGCCGAACATTATTCGGCAGGATAACCTACGGACCCAAACAATTTATGTCGAAACTTGTTACCGTAAAGCGCGCGGGATTAGCGCCGGACCCTGTCTCTCGCTCCCCGCCACACCTGACAGTTATTGCATCATCTAGTACTGAGCATATTGCCGGCACATGCTTATGTTTTGACTATTCTCGTGATAAAAAAAGTATAATTCGTTGTTTTATTCTTAGTGAAAATTTATAATTATACGATAAAAATGAGCAGCAGGAGATTTACTATTTGGACTTATTTTAGAGAAACTGACGACCAAAGTAAAGTGAAATGTACTAATGTAATGTTTCTTTTGTTTGATTCCAAAAACATTTTATCAAGTTTTTATTTGCTATAATTGGAAATAGATCTACAGTGACTCAAAAACATAAATGTATAGATTTATGCATTTGAGGCATTAGGTATAGAGTAAGTAGATTTAACGCATAAATAACATATACTTTCAACAGTAAAAGACATTGCATTACTCAATTTGTACATTTCAATACATTGGACACTATGAAAACGAATGTTCGGTGATTTAGCCGAATACTCGGCCGAATACCGAATATAAAACGAATATTCGGCCCATCTCTACTTACGACACCCACGGGATGTTATGAGACACGAGTAGTAGATATTCTTACACAGTCACTATTCGGTTAACAAACTTACCGTCCGTCTACAGGTAAGTGGGTACTGCAGCCAGTCGACGCCTGTAACTAACTTCAATTAACAACTACAGAGGTGCTATTACCTCTAAGGAAGAAGATAGAATGCCTCCAAGCCTGTAATATGTCTGTTCATGCCTGTATACTGGCTCTGAAAACCCTTCACACCGAAACATAGGAGTGCACGCACTGCGACTTGGTCACAGAAATGTACCTGCCCAGAAGGTTTTTAGGCAGGAAATGGTGTCTATCCATTCATAACAGCGTATAAAAATGCACTGCTGAACGTCGATGACAGTAATGAATAAAATTCCAACAATTTTTGTACTGGCTTGCCTTCCTTACTTTTATATCGCATCTCTCTTTCCAATTAACCGCAAAATAAACCTTATGGTGCCATCTGTTGGCCTACAACAAAAGCGTCTGTAAAAGATGTCGACGCGATCGATACTCACATATTATCAAGATTTTTTTTAATTATTATTCTAAGCCAGTGCTTAACTACAATCCCACCTGATGGTAAGTGGTGATGTAGCCTAAGATGGTGAAGAGTGATGACTTAACGAAAACCTATTCACTCTGCCTTGAAGACACCCACACTGTAATCGGATGGAAAGACAGATGCTGGCAACTTATTCCACTCATTTGCTTTACGAATGATGAACGACGATGCAAATCGTTTGGTTTGAATGCGTGGTAAGTAACGAAAGGATGGAGACTGGCCGAACGTCTGGTTGTCCAATGGTGGAAGGTAGAGGGAGGAGTCAAATTATGGAATTCCTAATATAACTTGATAAGAAGCATTAATCATTTACAGTGTAAGGGTATTAGGCGAGTATGGGTTATTCTTTTCGCATGTTGCATTTTCGATCTTAGGAAGCAATTTGCGCAATTTTCTTTTTTAATTGAAGACTATTTGCGATCTGATCCCAGATAGAACAATCACCGAGTGTGCCGAGTTAAACTGTATTCAAATCTTACAGAAACTTGAGTATGTCGCATCAAGATATCGCGAAGAACTTAGTTTAAAAATTTCAAAGTTTTTTTTTATAGCTTACAAACGAGCACGTACTCCATCTTATGGTAGGTGGTTGCTGTGGCCCATAGACATCTAAATCTATCCTCGATTAAGAATCAATATGCAGTAAAAAAGGTATGCGGTTCTCTAGACTCACCATACGAAACACATCTACATTAAGCTGCTATTTTACGTTGCTATGTTTTATAAGAACGTGGTCCTACCCCGGTCGAGCCGACCCATTGTGCTACAACCATAATATAGCTGCAGTATGGTTCTATCATGCATAAACAATAATTCCCATAGCTTTAAGTTCATAATGTAAAAAATACCTTTAACGTGTCCAGCAGTAAGTTGGTAAGCAAGAAGTGACCCATGTGGTTAACACCCAATTGCGTCTCGAAGCCGTCCTTGGTCACACCGAGCGGCGTCTCCATCACACCGGCGTTGTTCACGAGAATATCTAGCCTCGGCTCCTCGGATTTGAACCTGGTGGCAATTTAGCCAAACAATTTAGTTTAAATAAAATTGAAAGCCATTCTTAAATGATTTTAGAAAACCATTTTAGAATAGTTTCCATGTACAATATCACTGCTTGCTCGTTCGTGAATCGCTATTCGTGCTACGTATTTTTTTTTGTTTTTGGTTGAGGTTATATTAAGATTGCTCTGCGTTTTTGACACGTTGTATACCTACTTAAAATCTTGATTTAGAAATCAACGGTATTTATGAGTTTTAAAATATTTTCAAAACTTTCAAAGTTTTGAAAACATTTTAAAAAAAGAACGAAGAGCGAGCGTAGGAAATGGAGTAAATGGGACTGTTTGGGGGTAAAATAGGCACGTAAGGCAATTCACAATACTGTGTTAGTCCATACCATAATGTGATAGTGAAAGTTGGGTGTGGCAGAAGATGCACGAAAGTAGAATAAATTTTGTAGAAATGCGGGTATTAAGAAGTATGTTAGGGCTGAATCTGAATTACAGTGTGAATAGACGTGAACACTGAATGTGTGATAAAAGTGTGGTTTGCAAGATGATGTTGTGACCAGGATTAAGAAAGGAATGCTTCGGTGGTTTGGTCATGGAGAAAGAATGAACAAGAAAGGACTGACAAAGCCAATCTATTTTGCAGATGTCAACGTCAGTGTCGGGAGTGGGAAATGACGCCCGAAACTTATCAACCAAATCGGCGATATATTGAAAATAGGCCAGATTAAGAGAACCCTTAAGAGGATATAGTAAGTCAGCTCAAATTCTTATTTCACCCCCGCTTCCCCGCGCGTCGTATGCTAAGTACCGACATGTTTGTAATCACTAATACTGTAAGTAGATAGGTCGTTAGATACTTATTTCATTAGGTTTATCATATTTATGCCTGTTTCTTAACGGCAACCCAGTCGCTTCTTATTTTTATTACGGTTATTTCTCATTTTAATTTTACGTCGTCCTGTTGCGTAATGTGTATTCTGATCGTGCGAAACTGACAGAAACTGACCGGGCGGCAGGAATCAAGCTTCAAGAAGCCGATAGTTTAGGTAATTTTTTTTACAGTGAAAATAATGGTATTTAAAAAAAAGTAAATAACATAAGCACTGCTTTATAGTTAGTTCAGTTAGTATGCAAAGTTTCATGATCTTATTTAAAGTATTTTATGAATAACAGCGGTTTATTGTTTATTTTGGAGGTTACTTTGGATTTTTTTTCTATGGAGAAAATTTTACGGAATCGTGTTTTCCTCTAACATAGTCCTTGACATTAATCCTCAACTTTACCATATATTTATTTCAAAATTAATGCTGCAATATTTTCGGCATAACGGAGCATCTTGCTAAGCCATTTGAGGTTATATTTCCCCTTAACCGACGCGTATGTATGCGTGGGTATATTGCTGCAAAGCAGGCGAGAGAGGTTGTCAGAATCGTGCCAAATGAAAGTCCGTAGCCTTTGCCTACACCTCTGCGTGACATGCGTGAGTGTTTATAAAAAATTATAATGATTCAAATTTGAGAAAGTTACACTACTACTTAAAGAAAAAATGTGAGAAGAAGAATACTCTACAAAATGAACCCTATTGTTAGGAGTCGTGTTGTAGATTGTAAGTGAAATCTATGACCTATAGGCATCGACATTTACCCTCGATTAATAATCAAAATCAGGTGGAAGCTTACCTTTCAACGAAGGCCCGCACAGAGGCGGTAGAGGCGAGGTCGCAGGGGCGGCAATACACGTACTTGTTGCCGGTTTCCAGCACGATATCACGACGGACCGCCTCGCATTTGGTCATGTCACGACACGCCATGAACACCTGGTATGTACGAGTAACATTAAAGTTGACTAAGAGCTCAATCCACTTGTTTGTCTTTTTATACCTAGGTGGATTGAAAAGTACTCGGCCTAACACAGATCCATTCAATTCTAAAAATCAAATCTACCCACATTATTTAGTTCAGTTCAGACTAGTTCATTGTGTGAAGTTCGAAACGTGTGCGATAATTAGTTGTGATTTTATAAATTTATTAACAAAGTAATCGGACATAATTTCCGCGAATGGAGCAAATCAAGCAGCGTGCCGTCATTAAGTACCTCCATAAGAAGGGGCTATCATCAAAAGCCATCCATGATGACATGGTCAGTTCATTAGGCGATTGTGCTCTGTCATATTCATCCGTCAAAAAATGGATAGCAGAATTTAAGCGTGGTAGAGAGAGTGTGAAAGATGAACCCCGCTCTGGAAGGCCTTCGACGTCAACTACTGACGAAAATATTAAAAAAGTACTTGATTTAATAATGGGAGACCGCAGATTAAAAATAAGAGAGATAGCCGAGATTATAGGCATCTCTTATTAACGAACTCAAAACATCATTGTCAACGAGTTGGGTTTCCACAAGGTGTCTGCGTGGTGGGTTCTGCGACTGCTTTCAGTTGAACAAAAAAGGACGCGATTGACTATTTCACGCGACTGTTTGGAGTTATTTGAAGCCGATGCAGATGATTTTTTGAATCGTTTTGTTACTATGGACGAAACATGGGTTCATTACTGTACACCGGAAACAAAACAACAATCAAAACAGTGGAGAAGACCTGGTTCACCACCCCCTAAAAAGGCTAAGTCGATTTTGTCGGCAAATAAGGTGATGGCTTCAGTATTCTGGGATTCGAAAGGTGTGATTATGATTGATTATCTTGAAAGGGGTCAGACTATAAACTCTGATTACTACTGCACCTTACTACGTCGTTTACGAGAGGAAATAAAAGAAAAACGTCGAGGAATGCTCAGAAGAAAAGTCCTGTTTCATCAAGATAACGCCCGTGTTCACACGTCAGTACAGTCAATGGCTGAAATTCACAACTGTGGCTTTGAACTGTTACCGCATCCGCCGTATTCACCTGATCTGGCACCATCAGACTTCTTTCTGTTCCCTAACCTAAAAAAGCACTTGGGAGGTCAAAGATTTTCGACAAACGACGAGGTCAAAGCAGCTGTAGACGCATATTTTGACTCTAAGGAAGAATCATTTTTTTTCAACGGTCTAAATGCTTGGAAGGAGAGGTGGCAAAAGTGTATTGAACTTAATGGTGATTATGTAGAAAAATAAAAATATAACTGATTTAGTATGTGTTTATTTTCTTGGTTAGGCCGAGTACTTTTCAATCCACCCTCGTACGTGGTAGAGCCACGCTGCAACTTTATTATGGTTGTAGCACTAAAGGATCGGCTCGACCGGGGAAGGACCACGATCTCACAGAATACCAGCGTAAAATAGCAGTTTAATACTGATGTGTTTCGTATGGTGAATGTAGAGATCCGGAGACCCTTTTTAACTGGAAACGAGGCATTCCATTTAGTCTTTAGGGGAGAAAATGCATCTGCGTTTTGATTCTTAATCGAGGATAAATGTAGTTTTCTATGGGCCACAGCATCCACTTACCATAAGGTGGACTGTACGCCCGTTTATCACCCATATTTTATAAAAAAATCCGTTACCGTTTTATCCTAAGCCTATCATAAGTCTATTACTGAACATAGTTCTCCTCCATTGCCTCATAGGGGGACATTTGCCATAGTTGGCCATACCATACATGGCAGACTGGTTGGCAACCATAGTTTTTTTTTGTTGTTATTAGGAAGATACTGTTGCCCTTCTCCTGGTTTGTTTCCCTTTGGCACCTCTGAACACACCCACGGGATTAAATGGGGTAGTAGACATTCCTACACCGCCACTACACGGTAAATTAACTCAAATGCAAATTAATAGCTGCAAAATGTAAAATTGAATTAGTAACATTTTTTATAGGATAGGGTGACAAACGAGCACACAGTCCACCTGATGACAAGTAGATGCTGTGGCCCATAGACATCTACATCTATCCTCGATTACGAATCAAAATGCAAATGCGTTGTCACCTGTGAGTATTAAAGTCGGCTATACATGTTCGCCGAGCGAAGGCGAGCATGCGAGCACCAACGTGTAGATAGCCCATTTGTCCAGCCTCGCCAATGCTCGTCGTCGCTCGCCTAGCTGGCCGAGTGCAGGCGAGCGCCAACGTGTATGCGGTTTGTTTGGGGTGCCTTGCCGCCACTCGGGATCGATCACTACGACTCATCCACTTCGGAACAATGTTTTCCTGCATAAATCAAAGGAGCTCGCCTGCACTCGGCAAGTCGCGTCCACATATTAGTCGGCCATGTCAGTTAAGGCTTTGCATCCGTCCTGGTCAGATATTGATTTAATTAAGTTGCAACTTTAAAATAATTTCGACAATTTCGCTATACTAACGAGGACATTTTTAAGTTTTTGCTTTACTGCAGAGTACACTGACATAATTATATGCACTCATGAAATAAATATCAGAAGCTGCAATAACTTTTACGTCGTCTATATCATACCAATTCTCAATGACGACTAGTTACGCTAAAACTCATGAACATTGGCCTTGGAATTGGTCTCTTTAGAACTTGACCAACATGTAGACTGTAGCTCTCGCCTTGTATCAATTTACCTACGCTCGCGTTGGCTGAGGCTTGACCAACATGTATTGCCAGGGTAAGAAGTAATGCCTCAATTCCAGTAAAAGGGTTCTCGGTTCTCTACACTCACCATACGAAACACAGCAGCATTAAGCTATTAATTTACGCTGGTATTCTGTGAGAGCGTGGTCCTTCCCCGGTCGAGCCGAGTCATTAGTGCTACAACTATACTACAAACACAACTCTAACAGTACCTTTGCTCCTCTCTTAGCGAACTCCCAGGTGGCCTCTTTGCCGATGCCATTGTTAGCCCCCGTGATAATGACGGTCTTGCCCTCAGCTTTCACATCGCGGTCGAATGGTGGGCCCCCGTGCATGTCCCTATACAATAAACATAGAATATATTGCAGGTTACCGATAGTTGCAAACCGCATTTTATTGATCTTAACATTCTGACCCTACCATCTTTATATATATTTGAAGTAGCTATGTGTGTAAGGAAACATTTTAGCATATTTGAAAACGCTAATAATAAACGACATAGGAACAAACTACGCACAAAACCTCATAAAACAGCCCTGTATTCAAAAAGTTTCCTGGGTATGGCTCCTAAAATTTTTAATAAACTCCCAAGATACATCAAAGAAACCGATAATATAGACAAATTTAAGAAATTGCTTTCGAGTTTTTTATTATATAAAGCATACTACTCTATCAACGAATACTTTGAAGATAAAATGAATGGTTATTAGTACCTGCAATAATTAATGGACGATTTATTTATAACATGTTAATATTTATGTAATTGATAATTAAGGTGATGGTGATAAACAAATATTTGTAAGCCTTTGTAGGCGAAACATAGTGTTACGTATTATACCTTTTCCACCAAGTTTGTAACTTTTTACCTATCTTTGACAAATAAATTATTTGATTTGATATAATATCTAGAGTAGGTATATCTGTTATCTTTGTAACGTAGTAGGCTTTTTAACGAATGCGTAACACAGTGGCTAAGCGTCAGAATGTTGCGGGGCCATGCGTTCCAATCCCCACGTAATGTGGGGCCTACAAATAATTGTTCCCGGTATGGAGGCCCAAATCCCCCCCCCCCCTTCAACATGGTAGCGGAATTAAACGATGATAGACTACCCCAGGAGGGTACCAGCACCCCTGGAGAATCCCTCGCTGAGCATCCACTACCGTTTTTCCACTCCCGAGCGTGGATTCTCAGGCTGCCCAGCGTATTCTGGGGGGGGGGGGCGAAATTCCGCTCAAGACTACAACTGCTCGGGGCAAACGGAGCAACAAAACCAAGACCCCTGCCACGCTATCCGTGAATTTCTGCAATCAGGGGACTTCACTCTAATCTAAACGCCGTCCACTACCATTTCGAGGCCGGCTCTGCTCTTTCTGACCGAGACGCAGGTGTCCTCTCCGGCTGATGTCTCGTATCTCTCCTACCCGGGGTACAAACTGGAACACTCCTTTGTGCCTCGGGCTGGAGTTTGCGTTTACGTCAGAGAGGACATCTGTTCTCGACGCCTCGGCAGTCTCGAAGTTTCGGACCTGTCCATCCTTTGGCTACGCGTAGACAGATATGACCATCCGCGCGTCTACGGGTGCCTCTATAGGTCCTATAGCGGTAATGCCGAAACAGACCGACTCTTCAACCACGTCCAAATGGCTACAGATTCGTTGCTACAGCAGATCCCCTCCGCAGAGATCGTGATCCTCGGCGACTTTAACGCCCATCACGCCGAATGGCTTGTTTCAAGTTTAACCGATCATGCGGGGAGATCTGTTCATGATTTTGCCATGGCATATGGTCTGACACAACTGGTTACTTCGCCTACGCGGATTCCAGATGTGGAGGATTATGCACCTTCCCTGTTGGACCTTCTGCTGACCTCTCATCCGGACGGATATCAGATTTCCGTCGACGCCCCTTTAGGCTCCTCGGACCATTGTCTTGTCCGGAGTGTGGTGCCACTCACGCTGAAATCGCAGTTGCATTCTGCAAGCTGCCGCCGTGTTTGGCGCTATAGGTCAGCCGATTGGGATGGGATACGGTCTTTCTTTGCATCCTACCCTTGGGGGCGGGTTTGCTTCTTGCCGGACGATCCCAACATTGTTGCGGATTCTGTTGCTGATGTGGTACTTCAGGGTACGGAACTTTTTATTCCTTCCTCTGTGGTGCCCATTGGGGGCAAATCTCAGCCATGGTTTGGTTGCTCCTGTAAAATAGAATCATGCTATGAGCAGGAGTGCTACCAGGCCGGGGCTGACGCATCAACGTCCCGGGATGTAAGCACCAGCGCTCTAAAAAATAAGTATAATTCCGCCTCTAGGTCCTTCAAAAGAGTCATTGCCAAGGCAAAGTCAGAGCACATAGGCAGAATTGGCGAGAAACTAGTTCGCCTTTCTTCTGGAACCCGTGCATACTGGTCTCTCGCCAAGGCTGTCCAGGGGAATTTCTGTCAGCCATCTCTTCCATCTCTGCACAGGGAGGACGACTCACTGGCCCATACCTCAAAGGAGAAAGCCGATCTGCTAGGCTCTTTCTTTGCGTCCAACTCGACTCTCGATGACGGGGGGAGTACGCCGCCGACCATCCCGCGGTGTGATTGCTCCATGCCGGAAGTGCAGTTCACACAGCGCTCGGTTCGCAAATCACTCCTCTCCCTGGACATCCACAAGTCGAGTGGGCTTGAGGAAATCCCCCAATTGTGCTGAGGACGTGAGCTCCGGAGTTGGCATCGGTTTTAACGCCTCTTTTCCGGTACTCCTACTCCCTAGGCGTAGTCCCAAAATCATGGAAGACGGCTTTCGTCCACCCGATCCCTAAAAAAGGCGACCGCTCGGACCCGTCCAACTACCGGCCTATCGCCATCACCTCCTTGTTCTCTAAAACAATGGAGTCTATTGTTAACTGTCAGCTCATAAGGTACCTTGAGGATCACCAGCTGATTAGTGATCGCCAATACGGTTTTCTCCGTGATCGGTCAGCTGGTGATCTTCTAGTCTACCTCACAGATGAGCGGAGGCAGTAGAGTCCAAGGGGGAGGCATTGGCCGTTAGTTTGGACATTGCGCAGGCCTTCGATCGGGTTTGGCACAAAGCGCTTCTTTCGAAGCTCCCTTCCTATGGGCTTCCCGAGAAATTGTGCAATTGGATCAGCAGCTTTCTTGCTGATCGGAGCATCAAGATTGTTGTGGACGGTGCAAGCTCCGATAACAAGCCTATTAATGCTGGTGTTCCACAAGGCTGAGTGCTATCGCCAACGCTGTTTCTTCTGCATATCAATAATATGTTGCAAACCCGTAACATTCATTGCTATGCAGATGACAGCACTGGTGATGCTCTGTACACCGGCCGTGCCAATATTTCTTGGGAAAACGTCTCTGAGTACCGGAACAAACTTGTGTCTGAAGTCGAGTCTTTGCTGAACAGGGTCTCGGATAGGGGGCGACTAAATCTAGTCCAGTTTGACTCCCAGAAGACACAAGTTTGCGCGTTAACCGCTATAAAAACCCCTTTGTCGTATCTCCTCAGTTTCAAGGCACTCCCCTTGTTGCCTCAGCCAGTATCGGAATCCTCGGCGTCGACATATCGAGTGGCGAGCAGTTTCGTGGTCAGTTGGAAGAGAAGGCCAAATTGGCCTCTAAAAAGCTTGGCATGCTCAGCAGAGCGGGACAGTATTTCATGCCGGCACACCGCCTGCAACTTTACAAGGCGCAGGTTCGGCGGCACATGAAATACTGTTCCCATCTCTGGGCTGGGGCTCCCCAGTACCAGCTCCTTCCACTTGACCGCATCCAGCGCAGAGCGGCTCGAATCGTCGACGAACGTGTGCTTTCCGATCGGCTCGATTCACTGGCGCTGCGAAGAGATGTTGCATCTCTTTGCATTTTCTTTCGCATATACCATGGGGAGTGCTGTGAGGAAATGTTCGGATTAATCCCAACCACCAAATTTCGTGAATGCATTACGCGGCAAACGTCCCAATACCATCCCCACCATCTGGATGCTTGGCGGTCCACCACTGTACGTTTCAAAAGGAGTTTTCTTCCGCGTACAACCTCTCTGTGGAATAGTTTACCACCGGCGATTTTTGCGGACCGATACGACCTGGGGACCTTCAAGAAAAGAGCTTACTTCTTTCTAAAGGGCCGGCAACGCACCTGCAATTCCCCTGATGAAATCGGTCTGTAGTTCTTCAATAGAGCGTTGTCGCCTTTCTTTAAGAACAAGACCACCGCACTTCTGCTCCACGGCTTCGGAGTAGTGCCAGCATCGAGGATGGAATTGAAGAGCCTCTGAAGGACTTTAAATACCGGTGTTCCACCCGCTTTCAGAAGCTCCGCTGTAATTCCATCGGAAACGATGCTGCCACACTCAGTCTTCAGCTTTGACAGTTGGCTCTTTCTGACAGACAGATCTCTGGCAAAAACTTTGGAGCCCTGGTTCCGCTCAATCGCTTCTTCAATACGAGCTGTATTGAAGTTGCCTACGTCCCGACGCATGCATTTGGAGATCTGTCTGTTCAGCTGTCACATCTGCTGACGACTGCAGCTTTATCTCCCGTCTAATAGTCATGAGATTAAGAGTGTGATCGGAGAGTTTTTGTGTTCTTTTGCGGCGGGTCTTGCAGAACTAAGCACCGACAGCATGGACAGTTCCCACGAGCTTGTCATTCATATCGCTCACTGCATTGCATACTTCTGGACACTGAAAACGGTTTTGAAAATTAAGAAAATACCAGTGTGTGTGCAGTTTTTTTTAAACAAAAATATATTCGATATTCTAATAATTCTATGTTATTACAAATAGTTTATTCAATAAAGACTTGATATAATAATAATAAAAGATCTTTTGAACTAAGTTTATCAAAAACTTGTGTTAACTTTGTGCTCCTTATGGGTATTTCTTTCTAAATATGTGAATTTATAATCTCTTTCGTAAAACAGAGAAAAATTAAATTAAAAATATTTTAATTAAATAAATATTACCGTGTACGGTTACTTTAATGTTACATTACTTATTTATTTTTAAAATAAAAATACATATTATTAAAGATATTACGGTGACAATAGAGCCAGTAAAAAGATAACCCCAAAACAATATATTAAAGATATGACATCAATTTTTTATTAAAATTTTTGAATGATAATTCAAAAATTTTAATAAAAAATTTGCAGATGGTGAGGGGGGGGGGCTCTGCTAGGTTTTGCAATGCACTGAGCTCCGAAACATCTTCAATTGGGTAACAATATGTTTATCTTTATTTTTAATACATATAAAACAACTAAGTATCATTATATATTTCACCTTTCAAAACAAAACAAAAAAGAAAATAACTGCGGAATTTCTTTTACCATCTCCGATCAGAGTAACTTCATTTCAAAAAGGGCAGTAATAAAAAAATTCTTTTATAAATCTAATTTTAATTTTGTGTTGAGTGGAACTACTCAAAGGGGGTCGAAGTCAGTTAGATCGCATATCAGCGAGCGCTTATCCTCTGAGACTGAGATACCACAACCATAAACGTTCCCTAGCGAAGGAACTTTGACGGAACGGCTCGGATTGAGTTAGGCAAAAAGAAACAAATATTCTATGACTGTGTGCGCAGGCCAAGGCAAATTGCTGTTCAAAAATAATTGGTTTTGTGACAAAAAAAATCAATATACCACTTTTTATTGTCATTAGATTCTGAGCTATGTCAAAATCCAAGTCTCTATCTCATTGAAAAGTTAGTTTAAAATCAATTACTAAATACGACTTGAACGTATATCAAGGTATACATGATGATTCTGAACCAGCTGCCACCATCGACTTCCTGCATGTTTTACCAGCTCCTCACTCTATCTAGTCGGGGGCCGACATAATACAATAAACATTACTATAATAAACATAACACATACAATAAATAACAAAGCAACTAACTTGTAAATACATAATGCGCCCGCGCTTGCAGCTAATCCCGTAATGACTGTTAAAGGTAGATTTGGCACCCACATATCTGAAACAAAAGCCACACAATCAATGTTGCTGGACACACGTCTCTTCTTAATCTGTAATGGAAATAGGAGTAGGTAGTCAGCCTCGCCACCCCAATGCATTTTAGCAGACTTCAAATGTCCTTGAAATATATTATTCCCCAGTCATGCCGGTTTCCTTACGATGTTTTCCTTTACTGTCGTGTGAACGTAACAACATCATGTCCACACCATCTGGATGCTTGGCGGTCCATCACTGTACGTTTCACAAGGAGTTTTCTTCCACGTACAACCTCTCTGTGGAATAGTTTACCACCGGCGATCTTTCCGGACCGATACGACCTGGGGACCTTCAAGAAAAGAGCTTACTCCTTTCTAAAGGGCCGGCAACGCACCCGCAATTCTCCTGGTGTTGCGGTTGATCATGGGCGGCGGTAGTCTCTTAACATCAGGTGAGCCGCATGCTCGTTTGCCCCCTCTCCTATAAAAATAAAATAAAAAAAAACAACTAATAATACACTAATTATGATACAGTACAATACTGCTACTGTTGTTATTACATTTAGTTAGTGCCGAGAATCGGGGACCATTTTAACTGATAATAAGGTCTATATTTTATTCATCAGGGAAACAATATGTAAGTATTTGCATTTTTGCGCCTAATCGAGAATAAATGTTTTTTTTTTTAATAGAATAAGGGTGACAAACGAGCACACAGTCCACATGATGGTAAGTGGATGCTGTGGCCCATAGACATCTACATTTATCCTCTATTAAGAATCAAAACGCAGATGCATTGTCACCCATGAGGATTAAAACGGAATGCCTCGTTTCCAGTAAACAAGAGTCTCCGGATCTTTATACTCATCATACGAAACATAGCAGTATTAAGCTGCTATTTTACGCTGGTATTCTGTGAAAGCGTGGTCCCTCCCCCGTCGAGCCGACCCATTCGTGCTACAAAAATAATACAGCTATAGCGTGGCTCTACCGCGTATAATATATAGGTGTCTATGATCCCAGCATTATTCTGTTTGTTTACCCTATCTACTTTTATAAAATCATCACACATTATATCCACAATTCTGTTACAATGATAGTGAATAAGGTTTTCGTTTCACAATTATGTATTTCGCCGTAAAGTGGCAATGCAAGAGAACCCACTACTCCATGACATCAAGTGAGTGTCGTAAGAGGAGAAACAACACAAGAAAGCCGAAATAGGAGATAGGCAGGAGCATTGTCCCATAACAACTCATTAAAAACTGAGGTTACTAACTCGCCTGCCATATTGAGGCAACTAAAGCAAATATCCCTCCTATGAAACAATCTACGGGGGAGACCTAAGTTCAGCTGTGGACTTCAATAGGCTGTAATGAATGGATGTATAGAAGATAATCTACGCGGAGCACACGACCCACTAAAAGGTGAAATTATTAAATCAGCAGTAACATTACAACTATGACAAAATCCTCTCTATGCAATCCTCTCTTCAATGTCCTGCATCAGGTCGACACGCCTCTGCCACTGCACTGATGTGTGTCAATTTTTAAGCGATTATTCTAATGGCTTGGTAGTCTCATGTCCAGCAGTCGACTTCAACACGCTGATGTAGAAGAAAAGAAAAATTAGATAGGACCACGTTTTAAGCATAAACTTGAAATGAAACCTCCACTAACCTAGTGATCACCCTCGCAAACTGACTAAGAGTAGCTAACTAATAAGGTAAATAAATACCGGTGTTTATGGGTTAGCATCTAACAGTTCAATTAGCAGGAATGTTAAATTATCATATCATCAACGATACTCTGTAACTTAACTTAATATAAAAAGGAGTTATGTCCAAACATTATATTATAAATACTGCTGTGCACAGGTGTCTTCTCTCCTAAGAGTTCGCATCTGCAATTCCCCTGGTGTTGCGGTTGTTCACGACAGTCAGGTTAGCCGCATGCTCGCTTGTCCCCTCTTTTATTAAAATTATGTCCATGTGGCCTTAGAAGGAAAAGGGGAGATCTCCCGCCGGGCAAGGTGTTCTGCCCAGGGAGCGGCCAACGCTCCGAGTGGTAGTTCGGAACTATTTTATATATACTATTTTTACTTCGGGACTTTGATAGCGCGATTTAGGCTTCGATGTGTTTCGCGTGTGGAGCGACGACAGCGCCGTCACATCCTCGAAATATTTTATACCTTAGACGCAGGTTTCCTTACGTTGTTCTGTTTCATCTCCTAGCGCTTGGCAAATAAATACTTTGTTTTATCAATTTCATTAGTACCGATCTAGAGCGGATGCGGCCAATGGCTCCGGCTTCGATATAATTAAAGTCTAGGCAATAAAAAGGATGAAACAGTAATATCATTTAAATAAAAAGTTAAAACATTCTCCATATTTTATATTATTCTTTTCATAAATTTACAAGTGTAAATCTTACTAGTGATGCATTTATTACATTTACACTTACATTGTGCAAACTAAACATTACCGGTCTTAAGCTGCTAAAGTATAATTTATTGTTCGGAAATATGTGATTTTTATTTTATTTAAAATTTATAGTCATAATTTTATAAATTGTGATGTCAAGTGTAGTAAAATTTTAGAACGCGCCATATATAAAACATTGAAAAGAAAAACATAATACTTTGAAAGTCAAGTTTTTGAAATTGCATGGCAGAAAACAAATTCATAATTATGTATTAAATTCGTCCCATTTTGCTGTAAATTTTAAGCAATTGTTTACTCACTATTAAACAACATTTCATAAGCTATAACATAAAAAAAATATTCTCTCGCACAAAATACGAAGACTATGTAATAAGACTTGCCATTTACCGAAAAAAATATATCCCTAATGAACTCGAGTAGGGCTTTATGAAAATGTTGGTTTTTAGCTTTTTATCGATTAACGAATGTAAATAAAGAAATATAATATAAATTGAATAAAATTTTATGGCAAGAATAAAATCACAACCATGACAGCTTTGATTTAAGATTAGTAGGAACCTTTAGTCCGGAAATGACATAGGTAATTGACATCTTGACAAATACCAGTATAGAATCAGTAGGAGTATCTTAATCAAGTAAGATGAACGAAGAAATAGAGAACGATAGGTATCTCATTATCAATTCTATTTTCAAACACGCATTGGTGGTTCTCTTTCCTCGAGATAAAGCAAAATATGAATGGAATCCAAAACTCATGACAGCCAATCAATTAAAAACTGATACATGAAAAATATAAAACGTGTAGATTTATTTTTAGTGACGTATATGTTGCAGTCAACTAGCTTAATTAGCCATTCAGTTAACAGCCTAGCCTTTTGCCGTTCAACTAGCGGCCTGGATGATATTAAGTCGATGCGTCTAATATAACATTGCACCTATCTTTTAGTATCAAAAACAGTAGGTTAAGGTGCGGCTGGGGTGGGCCTTTGCCCAACCCCAAAGCCGCGTATATTTATATAATATAGCATATAGCGCATAATAAGGCATGAAATGTTGTATTGGACGCATCGCCTGAAACACATGAGCTGAATATCATTTAGGCCGCTAATTAAAGGGCGCCGTTTAGCAAAAAGGCTAGTTGCTAGCTGCTAACTGAATGGCTAATTAAGCTAGTTGACTGCAATATACACACTATAATTTACATTCATATGTTTGACACCCTACCAAACTCTACAATCACATATTTCCGCAGATCTTTATCATAATTAATCATAGCGTAGCACATACTCAGTCTGCACAAAGGGAAGAGCTATTGGAGCCTTAAACCAGTTGAAGAAACTAAATGTATACCTATATCTATGTATCTACGATGGTTACTGAGGTACCAGACTAGTACAGTTTTATTATAAAAATATAAATGTTGTCCTATGTTATAAAAAGCAGAAGAGAATTTATAAATTTTAATAAACCTATAATAATATAAATATGAACAAAAAATTGCAACATAATTGTATTTATATAAGTTGGATCAAATTCTAAATTGTTCACATAAATTTTGTGAATAATTAAAATAATTTAAAACCTCATTAGTTCCTTGTTTTTTTTTAAGAATGAGAATTCAATGAAAATTAATAATAACATAATCGCATAGAATGCTCATTCTGCTTTTTAAAATCGCTTTTATATAAAATCTTGTTATATACATCAAATCAAACTTAAAAAATGTTACATAAGAATTAACAAAAGTTAGATTTACTGCTATTATAAGTTATAACTATGAGTTTTAATTTGACTTTGAATATTAAAGCACAGTTTTGCCATCCATTTTCTAAAAAGCTGTTAAGTAGCAAATATAAATTTTATAGAAACAATAATAATAATAATGTCCTCTAGATTTGAATTTCAGTTCCAACCGATTACAGTCACAACAGTCACGCATATCTACCGCTACCACTAAACCAACTAGGCAGATTTAAACAATTTACCCAACTTAGAGCTCCTGTCATAGAAAACTTACAATTTCTACTCATTTTTTTTCTTACTAAAAATCATTTTTTTGTGATTGTATGGCAGAGTTCATCCACCCCACAAAATAATGAATAGGTAGAGAAGAGAATTCATAGGACATATGAATAAATTAAATAAGTCATTTGATGACACTGAAATTAAAAATGTTTACATTTTTATCTATTTATACTTTTTTAATCACAGATCATAATTTATTTTGAATATACACACATATATATATATATATATATATATATATATATATATATACATAATATAATTACACTATTGTTCTTAACGCATGCACTGAGTGTATATTGTTCCATGAAATTATATAAACAAAATGAAAAAAAACACATGCATGACTTGTTTTGAAAATTTATGGAACAGGTTTTTCTAAATTAATTATCAGGACTGACATTAAATAATTTAAATATGAATGTGATAGCTATAGTTATTCTATTCCATGATGAAGGTTTCGCCTTGATTGTAGTAGTGACGTGTAGGGACAGGCGTGTTTGTGTGTGTAACCGAGCGCTTTCGAGGCCTACGCACACTAACACAATGCGTACTTGCACGGCTAACAAAAACCATGGTCAAACCTTCATCGTGAAATAGAATAACTATTCCTGCAACAATTGTAAAAAAAGCACAAATTACTTCACAATTTAATTTTAAAACTATTTTCAGTGACATTTTGTTTTTAAATTGACAGATACATGAATAAATGGTAAGTTTTAGCAAAATGTTGTGGGTATGTATTTCACAAACATTCGAATGATTTATGGTAAGGTTTAAAAAGATTTTATGGAAAGTTCCCATGAGATAACAAACAAGCAAGAGAAGTGACAATCGCAATAACTGATGATTTTTTTATAGAATGGGTGTGACAAACGGGCACACAGTCCTCCTGATGGTAAGTGGATGCTGTGCCCATAGACATCTATAATTATCTTTAATTTAGAATGGAAATGCAGATCCGTTGTCACCCCTGAGGACTAAGATGAAATGCTTCGTTTCCAGCAACTAGGGTCTTGTACTACAACCATAATATAACTGCAACATTCCTCTATATTTCTCTTTTTTTACCATTATTTTAACAATATTTAATTAAAACAAAATAACAAGTTTTAACATAAAATATGACCGAGATCCCTCATGGCATTGCTCGCTACTTGCTCGTAAAGTTTCATCACAATATGTTCAGCTACTCCAAAAATTAGACCTGACTGACAGACCGACAAATATTTTTAAATTTATATGTACATACATGTACATAGATGTAAATTAACAGTAACCTAGGGTAGCCAAGGCAATAAATAATAAGTGTCATGTAAAGTCTTATTATTTATAATTCCGAACAAAAATCTAGTACTAGACAGCTTTAGAAACATAATTATAGCAAATTTACTGACATATATTGGTTCTTATCTTAGTACTCTTATCAAGTTTTAGAATTTTTTTATTTCCCTATTATTTTATCTGGTTTTGGAAACAAACAAAAACTTTTTTTATTCAATATAGATTATAAATAATACTTATTGAAAGTCACTTTTTTTAATTTACCATTTTGAGGATTGTCACTTCCTTTGTCCTGACCAATATGTTGATGGCTAAAGCTAATAATACAATAGGACAAAGACCTAATAAATACATAAGTAACACTGATATCACATGTGCCATTCTAATTTTAGTGCACTTTACATTATTCATATATTCCTTACATTAAATGATGCAAAGTTAAGTTTATCAAATTCATAAAAGACAATTTTGAACTGATCATAAAATTTAGAGAGCTAGCAGTAATTAGCTGGGCATTGAACTTATCCGTGATTAATATTAATAATGCTAAACAGTTAAGGACACCTCTATCTTTTAAGCTCTGTGTTTTACTTAAGTGAGAATTAGTTTTGGAATTCTATTCTATTCTGTTAAACTTTTAGAACTCTTCTTTTCTTATTTTTTCATTTAACATTTATGAAAATTTTTTGACTGTGGTGTTTTTGATATATGTTTATATAAATATTATATATTACATGTTAGTTTGTGCCCGAAATACAGGACCAATACCAGATTTGTTAAAAATATTTACTTGCAAATTAAAATAGAAGATGTAACAAACCATAAAAATTCTATTTCTATTTATAATTCTAAAAATGTTGAGTCGAAATAATATTTTGTCCCAAATATTCACACCATTTAAATATGACTTTATATTACAGAATTAAAGATGTTATTATGTTTGTTTCAGATACATTGTATACTTTATTTAAAAAAAAATCTTGATTATGATAGTATTATTCATCAAAATGCTTAGTGATATATCAATTCACAATTTAATTCCACATTATGTAGAAATAAAATTTGTAAAAGCAATAATATGTTAATATTTATTTACATATAAAATTACATAATTAGTTGCTCCCTTAGGTATATCTACAAGGTATGTGGTGATTAGTCTAGGTTCTAAGTTTATGCCTAAGATGTTTAAATGAAGGTAAAAGTGTTTCTATGCCTATTAGAAATAATGATATTAAATTTGAACTTCGAAATAAGATCATCTAACATTTCATAAACTTTTATAGGGCGTAATTGTTACTAAAATTCTTACTATTCTATGTGCAACAATAATGGGCTAGTGAATTTTACATGGGAATATAAGTCTATATATCTAGTAAAGCGTAAATATTATTGTAATGTCGATCTTTTAAAGTTGAGGTGATTTTATTCCTGTATTGCCTACATCCTTTTGTGCATAAATCTATTCCTATAGTTCTACACTGCAATTGTACAACCATAACAAACATAAACCACTTATTAATTAAATAATTGTTTTATTTAATTAATAAGTGGTTTATGTTTGTCACAACAAATTATTAAAATAAACATTCTAACTCTAAATTTAGTAAGTATATAGTGAGATATGATTGTAATTTTGACTAGCTCAGTTAAAACAGGTAGGTGTTAAAGTAAAGATTAACTTGATTTGTTGAGAGTAGTTGTGCTTTTTGATTTTGACGAGTCATGTGAAGGCAATGGTCTGGCTATACCAACCCTGACAATCCCTCTTGGAGCACCTTTTAAGGCTTGCACGGCTTGATCTAATGTTGCATTCTTTATACTCGCCCCATTAACTGACATAACACGATCACCTGGGGATATTTCTCCATTCTTCTCAGCCACACCACCTGGCACCAAACTTCTCACAACAATTACAGTACCCTGAGGATCGATAGGGTCTTGATAATCTAATATAGAAAACCCAAGTCCTTGGTCCCCTTTTACCAATTCAACTATATCTTCTTTACTCTGCCACATAGCTAAACCTGACACACACTCGAGTGAACGGGACTTCTTGGATAATTCAGAATGGTTTGTAAGGGTTGCAGTGCTCGATGTGTTAATGGATGTATCAGACTGCGCTTTTACTAGTGTAGTTAAATTATTGAGGCTACCTGAAATAATTTTCCTAGCTTCGAATCCTTCTCTATCCTGTGCTAAATTGATTACTGGTCTAGGTCCGCTATCAGTGTTGCTTCTCGCACAGACTAACCTGACCCTGTTTGGTAGGTGCTTCAATATATTAACTACCTCAGTATGAGTTAAGCCGTGGAGTCTATATTCATTTGCTTCTAGCAATTCATCACCTGCGTTCAAAGTACCTTGCTGTCCAACCGGACCTTCTGGAAGAACTGATCTAATGTAATGATGTGGTCTCACTTCTTGACCACCTTCCACATCCACAGTCCCCTCAAGGCTGATACCCAAACCGGATAGTTTATGTATTTCAGCTATTATTATTTGCTTGTCAGGTCCAATTTCCTCCTGCCATTTCTGCTTTACTTCATCCTCATCTATAGCTAAGATTGCATCAAATCTTTTATCCAATTCCTCTTGTGTTGGTTCATTGATTTCAGCATCTCCTACTTCTAGCACACTGGAATCAATTGTTGTGTTTGACTCCGGCTCTGGTTCAATTTCTGTTGTACTGTTTTCAGCTTGCGATTGTACAGGGAACCAAGAGAGAGTTGTAGTTGATGGTGAAGGAGAATTTGGTCTTTCATCATTGAATATAGCCAGTTGTAAATGTTCAAACTTTGGACCTCTCAAATATCTCTCTAAAACTAAGTGTACTGATATCCCTGTGTTTCTTAATATTTCCACAGCTTGAGGATTACTTTTATCTGCCAGCGACACTCCATCAACTTCAATGATTCTATCATTTAACTTGATCTTTCCACTCTGCTCAGCACTACTACCTTCAATTATACTTTTAACGAATATACCCGATAATTCCTCTTTTTCGCAGACATAACCAGCCACAGTAATACCTAAGCCATAGACATTTTTATTCAAGTCTACATGAATAATCTCGACCTCAGGTAAAGGTGGTAACTCCACTGGAACAGTAATTGTTATGGTAGGGGACATAGATTGAGCTATGATCGGATGATCTGGTATTTGTTGGGGATTGTCACCAATTATACTAACAGCTGCTGCTACCTCTACTAATGATTCTATGTTGCCATTTTGGCCGTTGATGTAATCTGTATAGCATTGGGATAAATCGTAAACTGCTCCATAACCACTTTCGATGAGGTGCCGGTCAAGGAGTTCAGGGTCCGCGAGAAGTTTGGTGGGTACGAGCGCAGTGCCAGGAATGGGAGCTCGAAGCGCTGCAGCTGGGTCGGCCGGCCGTGCTACCAAGAGACGGACGGACGGGCCCGCCTGACGCAACACGGCAGCAACTTGTTCTGATGTGAAACCGCGTAAATTCACTGTTCCGACTTGAAGTACGTGGTCGCCGCTCTGCAAGCGCCCGTCTTTATCCGCTATGCCTCCCGGCAGCACGTATTTGATCACTACCCCTGTGCTCCGTCCGCCAACCAAATTAAACCCGAGCCCATTGCCGTCGTTCGTGAGTTCGACGACTTCCACCTGCGCCCACTCGGTACTCAGCACCATCGTCCTCTTCACCATGGGGCTCGCTGTTACGTGATGTGCATGACGCGAAACTCGCCGAGGTTATGCTCCCTTGACACCGACATTTTGACACAACCACTGATAAGCACTTTCAGTTGCCCATGTAACTATAAACCGCAAATTTTTATAACGTTTAACATAAAATTTTGTAAAATAAGTATAAAAATGACATTTACATACTTGCTGAAAAGGAGACAGCGAGAATGTGGCCAGCTCCCGGCAGGTGTTCCCGGCGAATAAAAAATATCAACGACTTATGTCACACAGAAGCTTACAATATTTAAATAATCGTTTAACTGTTCAATGTTATTAATTTCTAAACAATTTAGTATGTTAAAAGTAAAAATAATCATAGTGAATAAAGCTAAAAGAAAATCGGTGTTCACTGTTCAGTGATTCATTCGTTAAATTCTCAGCTCAAGAGTGTTAAACTTTAGTTTATTATCTGTTGAATAATTATTTCTTAGCTTTTATAGGAAGTTTTGGCGGGAACTTGACAGTTCTCTGTCTACGGTCTACGGATTGTTGCTCCTGTTTTATCGCTTTACTAATGGTTTAAAGTGGATTTTGATACGTAAAAGTGATGTGAATTGTGTATTAAGTGTTTGCGGATGCGAACTATTAGAGAAAATGGCGAAACAAGTGCTTCGATGTTGAAACAAACCTCAAGTTATTTTGATTGCTTATGCACCGCACCTTCTTTAAAATACAGATACTACCTTACCTGCACTAAAAGTATCGGGAATAGAATATTTCCACTGTTCCTGCCATATTAAAATATTTTTAATTGTAAACTCCTTGGTTTTAAAAATCGAATACCATTTATTTATTTTAAAAAAAATTCTCGGTCTTGTCACAAGGTTTTGTCAAACTTGTTTAGTCGTTGAGAAAATGGAATTGACTAGAGAAAATTCAAGGGCGATGATTTATTATGACTTTCGAAGTGGTTTAACACAAAAACAGTGCATTGACCGGATGATTTCTGCATTTGGTGATGAAGCACCATCCAAAACCACAATTTTTCGCTGGTTTGCTGAATTTCAACGTGGACGTGTCAAGCTCAGTGATGATTCTCGTCAAGGTCGTCCAAAAACTGCAGTCACCCAAGAAAACGTTGATGCTGTGCGTAAGCTGATTGAGGAAGGTTGACATGTGACATACCGCGAAATCCAGGCAACTTTAGACATTGGCATGAGTCAAATACAAATAATCTTGCATGAACAATTAGGTGTAAAAAAGTTGTTTTCCCGATGAATACCGCATTCGCTCTGTGAAGAGCAAAAAGCGGCTCGCGTTACTTGGTGCGTCAGAACTCTCGAAAGATTCCACGCAGGATCCTCAAATGCTGTATACAACATCATATCAGGTGACGAATCCTGGATATACGCGTACGAACCCGAAACAAAAAACCAGTCACGAGTTTGGGTGTTCGAAAATGAGTTAAAGCCAACAAAAATTGTACGTTCACGGAGTGTTGCAAAAAAAAAAAAATGGTGGCCACGTTTGTCTCCAAAACTGGCCATGTTACGACTAATCCTCTTGAGGGACAAAGAACGGTTAATGCAGAATGGTATGCTAGCGTTTATTTGCCACAGGTCGTTTCTGAACTCCGTAAAGAGAATGCAACCGCCGCATCATCCTCCATCACGATAATGCGAGGTCTTACACCGCACACAGAACAAAAGAGTTTTTAGACCAAGAAAACATAGAATTATTAGACCATCCGCCGTACAGCCCCGACCTACGCTCTAATGATTTCTATACTTTCCCTAAAATAAAGAATAAATTGCGTGGACAGAGATTTTCATCATCTGAAGAAGCTGTGGACGCCTACAAAACGGCCATTTTGGAGACCCCAACTTCCGAATGGAATGGTTGCTTCAATGATTGGTTCCATCGTATGGAAAAATGTGTCAAATTTCGCGGAGAATACTTCGAAAAGCGATAAATACATTTTTAAATAGTAATGTTGTATCACTTCCTTGATTCCCGAAATTTTCTGTGACGCCCTCGTACTTTGGTTAAAAACCTGCAAAGTTTGTAGTGAAAAATGCCTAAATACTGCCAACTTTATTTACCATTGTATTAAACTTATAAAAGTAAAAATAAACATTTAATTTTTTTTTGATAAATTAATAAATTGCTATATTTTTTATTTAATTAAACTTAAACATTGAAGTTACCATCATGTTCTTAATTTTTTTCATCTTTACACATGGATTTATTCATTCGATACATATCTTTCGTTGGTTTGAATGCAATTCAATTGCCATGCTCACCAATGACTTGTTTAACGTGCAAGATAGACATTTGTGACGTGACTACATGTTTGTTTATAAATTTGTTTCGTGTTTTTGTCTTAAATTTAAATGAGAGAATACTTTTTTGCATACAGCGTTGAACATTGGTAAGCATACCAGTCCCTTTTGGAAATTTGCAATACATACATATTTTAAGTGTCTCTTCTATGACTGATTGAAATGTTAACCATAAACTCGTGTTTTTGAATACTTGTCTTAGGATTATCAACTTCACATACAAACGTTTTAAGTTGTTTATTGAATGTGATATAAACACAATACAAGAAGTAAATACAGGGAAATCCCCCACGTGCTGGCGAATTATCTAGAGTTGCCATTTCAGGCATTTTGAGTTGCCATAGGGATATCTATTTTGATACCCCAATACTGCCAAATACTGCCAGGTTTTATTAAACGTCAGTCGATCATGCCAAAGGCCATATATATGTGGCCAATCCCGCCAAAATGGCAGGTAACTGCCTCATATGGTCACACTGGTCCACAGACTAACTATAACTGAGCTCACTATCCCTAAACTAAATCCCGTGTTGGCGGAGCCACTCCTGAATTTCACTCTTTTTGTTAGCTAATGTCGGTGCCCGATTTATTGCTGGGAGTGTTAGGGTGCGTTGTCCATTATGATGACTGAGACTCTGCAGCGGTTTTGTAACACTATTTTACTATTATTACTTTGTTTCACTATTTTTTCGGTTTCCGAAATATGCGACACTTTCCGCTTCTTTCGTGGTGACGGTCTTTATGAGATTTTCATGTCGATGGACCCGATTTCATACTGGTGATAATATACAAAACGTCACAAAACAATAACAAAAACTTTAATACAAATCGTAATAATACAACTAACAAAACAAACTTAATAAAAATTAAAACAACTACTATAACCGAAAATTTTAAATCTCAAACTAGCTACACGCACGCGCATTCAAAAGCAGAATGAGGAATGAGTTCTGCTCCATCCGCTTTCTCAAATACGCACGGCGTGAGACCTATCGCAAATCGCGTCGAAACAGGTTTATTATCTCTGAATCACCGCTTCTTTCATACGCTACGCCGTACCATGAGACACGATTAGCGCATAACGATACGTAATCTATAAAGAAACGTATGGAAGCAATAACTGTCGTTTTGTTTCGATGCTAACGTAATATCAATGTCAATGTGCTTTTTTCCGCCTGCCCTAGAAACGTACTATACAAGAAAACACTAACAAGTCATTAATTTGGTATATAAATACTAGCAAATATCAATAAAATTCAATACTTACGGCATATTTTATCACCTCGTTAAATCCACTCAAGCGTTACTTCACTCACTAAACTTTAACTAACAAAGTTTCGATATTTTTCGTCCAACAGGTTGGTAATTTTGATCCAAATCTATGAATTATATATTTGTTTTTAATACGTAATAGTTAGACTCTGTGCGTTTAGAATACGGTCCAAATTCAATTAAAAGAACTTCGTCGCTTTGCAACCACAGTTGCAAATAGCAAAGTTAAGGATTCTGTTTTTGCAAGAAGCAAACGAGCGGATACCGCACCGCCGCTGTGTACCTGCCTTCGATGATTCATTTGTTGTTATCGATAATGGCGTTGCGCCCGCGCAACATGATCACCGCCATAGCCAGGCTAAGGCCGAGCTATGATTTATGACCCCAATTGCACGGACATATAGTCTGTTCGCGTTAAGAAAATAGTGAGTCATCGTTGTCCGCCGGTCTGGCCACGCCCCCCAGCCAATTAAAATGCAAGAAATTAGAAAGTCGAATTCAAAGTGACCAGTTGAAGTCAGGCCTTCGAACAAAACAGTTGTGTATTTTGCGTGTTACTCGTTCAACATTAAATTTTGAAAATGAATTCGAAAGAATAAAAGTGGTTCAATAATCCATAGCGGAGAGAGACGCGTAATTTACAATGTTTATAAGTACTTTAAACTGTGTGATTTAAATGCGACTGTGGAGAACACAGTAGTAAAAACAGCAAGTGCATGTGGTGTGTCCGAAAATACTGTTTATAAAATTATTAAAGAACAAAAGGATACTAACACATTAAAATCACCCGTGAAAAAAAGAGCTCAACTATCGACGGTTGATAAATTAGATGAAATAGACAAATGTGCAATAAGGAGAAAAGTTCACTCAATATATTTAAATAACGACTACCCAACATTGGACAAAATTATGACACTTTGCGTAGCTGACGAAGATATTCCTGTTTTCAAACGTACCACACTTCATAAAATAATGCACGAGCTTGGTTTCGATTTCAATAAACAGGATAGCAGAACATTGTTATTGTTTTTTTTTTTATAGGATAGGGTGACAAACGAGCACACAGTCCACCTGATGGTAAGTGGTTACTGTGGCCCATGGACATCTACATCTATCCTCGATTACGAATCAAAATGCAGATACGTTGTCACCCGTGAGGACTAAGATGGAATGCCTCGTTTCCAGTAAAAAGGGTCTCCGGTTCTCTACACTCACCATACGAAATACAGCAGCATTATCTACTATTTCACGCTGGTATTCTGTGAGAGCGTGGTCCTTCCCCGGTCGAGCCGACCCATTCGTGCTACAACTATACTACTAATATAACTGTAGCATGGCTCTACCACGTATAATGTATTGTTTTATGGAGGCGTAAATATCTGACGCAAATAAAAGAATACAGAGCCGCTTATAAAACCATTTACTACCTTGACGAAACATGGGTAAACGCCGGACACGTAAAGACAAAAGCATGGTTGGATACAACGGTAAAAAATAAAAGACAAGCCTTTCCAGATGGCTTATCAGCCGGCCAGCAAAAGCTCAGGCAGGAAAAGGTAAAAGGTTAATTGTATTGCACATTGGCAGCGACAAAGGATTCGTGGAAGATGGTCTACTAGTATTTGAATCTAAGTCTACAAAAGACTATCATGAAGAGATGGATGGTGAAAGATTCCTTAATTGGTTCATTAATATAATGCCTAAGCTAGAACCAGGAAGTGTGGTTGTCATGGATAACGCTCCCTATCATTCGGTTAGAGTCTAAAAAATACCAACAACCAGCTGGAACAAGCAGCAAATAATAGATTGGCTGCAAAGCAAAGGCAAATCCATAGACATGACTTATTTAAAAAAGAATTATTAATGAAAGTTGCCAAAATCGCCCCACAATATAATAAATATTTAATAGATGAGACTGCCAAAAATAATGGCATTACAATTCTTCGCCTACCGCCTTACCATTGCAAACTTAATCCAATTGAATTGGTTTGGGCCCAAATAAAAAATTATGTTGGTGCCGATAACTCCACGTTCAAAATGAGTGACATAAAAAAATTATTAGATGACGCAATAGCATTAATAAACGCTAATCGTTGGAAGAAGTGCTGCAACCACGTGATACGCGAAGAAAATAGCATGTGGAATTTGGATGACATCATGGAACTTGCAGAACAAAATTCTTTCATAATTAATGTAACTGGAGAATCTAGCGATTTAAGTAATTTTAAGAAAATTTGTTTCCATTAAACCTAATTAAATGTTTGAAAAATAAAAAGAATTTTTAATCCACTGTGAATACACCTTTACCATGTAGTTGCACTGATGACTCACTATTTTCTTAACGCAAACGGACTATAATAATTTTGCTATAGTAGATGTACTGTTTTCATCGACTACCAATTTTTATTTAAATATGTTTGAAAGTCATAAAGATTATTGTATAACCTAAAACTACGTTATCGTGCTTTCACACTCGAGGCCACGCTAATCATTAGTCTATAGGTTTTTTTTATCTACGCTTTATTGCAGCAGCGCTGCAGCTATATTCACAAATTATAAAGTTGTATGTACAGGCTTTTTTATGATTGTAGTTGTAGCACGACACGAATGGGTCCTTAGAGTACGCTAGTACATCTTATTATTTTGTGCTTTAGAGTATATCTCTTCACTCTATACATACAGACGTATGCATAGAGAGAAGAGCTGATTGCGCAGTTTTTGGGAGATTTTGACGACAGCTCAACCCATCAAACAGTCGATGACGACAATCACACATATTCACAAGGCACCTAAGTGATCAAAATAACTTGAGGTTTATATCAGCATCCAAACATTTATTTCGCCGTTTGACATCAATTGTTACGAGCGTATTAATTGGTTCGTGACAATAAAAACTGCCGATTGAATTACCAAATTTGACACTTTAATTACCGAAAATTAATTACAACTCACAAACACACTAATAAAATCACAATTCGCAGTTATATCACTTCGAAATATAGCTTAAGGGGATATAGTACCAACAACCTAACATAGTCATTAAAATTAATCCTCAACTTTACCATATATTTAATTCAAAATTAATGCTGTAATACTTTCGGCATAACGGAGGATCTTGCTAAGCCATTTGAGGTTATATTTCCCATTAAATTGTCAATACTGCCTCGGTCGCGGTCTTTACTGGGCTTATATATGCCTTTTCCACCGAAACATTTAGAATGTTTGAGCACATAACGGTCCCAACCGACTAAGTGTAGAGAGTTCTTTCCTAGTTCTGGCACTCGATACTAGATGGCGCTAGTGGGAACGTTCTAGCATGGCATTTTCTAGAAAAATCTAGATGTGATCCTCAAGGTGCCTGGAGCATGAGCTGGAAGTTAACAATAGACTCCATTGTTTTGGAGAAGAAGGAGGTGATGGCGATAGGCCGGTAGTTGGACGGGTCAGAGCGGTCGCCTTTTTTAGGGATCGGGTGATTATGGAGTAGGAGTACCGGAAAAGACGCGTTAAAACCGGTGCCAACTCCGGAGCTCACGTCCTCAGCACAATTGGGGGGATTCCGTTGGACGCAAGGAAAGAGCCTAGCAGATCGGCTTTCTCCTTTGCGGTATGGGCCACTGAGTCGTCCTCCCTGTGCAGAGATGGAAGAGATGGCTGACAGAAATTCCCCTGGACAGCCTTGGCGAGAGACCAGAATGCATGGGTTCCAGAAGGAAGGCGAACTAGTTTCTCGCCAATTGTGCCTATGTGCTCTGACTTTGCCTTGGCAATGACTCTTGAAGGACCTACAGGCGGAATTATACTTCTTTTTTAGAGCGCTGGTGTTTACATCCCGGGACGTTGATGCGTCAGCCCAGGCTTAGTAGCACTTCTGCTTATAGCATGATGCTATTTTACAGGAGCGACCAAACCATGGCTGAGATTTGCCTCCAATGGGCACCACAGAGGAAGGAATAAAAAGTTCCATACCCTGAAGTACCACATCAGCGACAGAATCCGCAACAACGTTGGGATCGTACGGCAAGAAGCAAACCCAAGGGTAGGATGCAAAGAAAGACCACATCCCATCCCAATCGGCTGACCTATAGTTCCAAACACGGCGGCAGCTTGCAGAATGCAACTGCGATTTCAGCGTGAGTGGCACCACACTCCCGACAAGACAATGGTCCAGGAGCCTAAAGGGGCGACGTCGGAAATCCATCCGGGTGAGAGGTCAGCAGAAGGTCCAACAGGGAAGGTGCTTGATACTCCACATCTGGAATTCGCGTAGGCGAAGTAACCAGTTGTGTCAGACCATATGCCAAGGCAAAATCATGAACAGATCTCCCCGATGATCGGTTACACGTGAACCAAGCCATTCGACGTGATGGGCGTTAAAGTCCCCGAGGATCACGATCTCTGCAGAGGGGATCTGCTGTAGCAACGAAACTGTAGCCATTTGGACGTGGTCGAAGAGTCGGTCTGTTTCGGCATTATCGCTATGGGACATATAGAGGCACCCGTAGACGCGCTGATGGTCGTGCTGTCTACGCGTAGCCAAAGGATGGACAGGTTCGAACCATCAAGCCTGCCGAGGCGCCGAAACCAGATGTCCTCTCTGACGTAAACGTAAACTCCAGCCCGAGGCACAAAGGAGTGTTCAAGTTTGTACCCTGGGTAGGAGAGATACGAGATATCAGCCGAAGAGGACACCTGCGTCTCGGTCAGAAAGAGCAGAGCCGGCCTCGCCGTCTCGAGATGGTAGTGGACGGCGTTTAGGTTAGAGTGAAGTCCCCTGATATTGCAGAAATTCACGTATAGCGTGGCAGGGGTCGCCCTGGTCTTGTTGCTCTGTTTTCCCCGAGCAGTTGTAGTCTTGAGCGAAATTTTGGCCCCCCAGAATACGCGGGGCAGCCTGGGCACCCAAGCTCAGAAGTGGAGAAACATGGTCGTGGATGCTCAGCGAGGGATTCTCCAGGGGTGCTGGTACCCTCCTGAGGTAGTCCATCATCTTTTAATTCCGCTACCATGTTGAAGGGGGGGAGGGTTTTGGGCCTCCGGCCACCTGCACTCACCAGACGAAACGCGGAAGCAGAGCTTCCACTTCACGCCGGCACTCTGTGAGGTCGTGGTACCACCCCGGCTCGAGCCGGCCCATACGCGCAACAGCAAAGCTGTCGCGTGGCTCTACCATTGTTAAAAGTCCGCTTAGGGCAGCTAGATCGAAGATGGCCTCTCTCCTCACAGCCGTAGCGCCTAGGATTTTATCCTTTATTGCGGTCGTGAACTTTAGCTGCTGCAACCTCCCTGAAACGATGGGAGCGATGATTCTGCCGCACGGCTGCCACCTCCAGTGCATGGGTCAAGGCGTTCTTAAGCGTCTCGTGGTGCCCGAGCCTCACAGCAGCTCTGACTTCAAGGTCGCGGATGCCATCGATGAATGTCTACACCTGATTTTCAAACAAGCTTCTCCACCTCCAGGGCCCACTGCTGCAGGTTTTCGTTGCTGCGTTGCACGCGATCTTTAAGCTGCGCACAAAAGACGTGTTCCAGGTGAGCGTCGCTATATCTCACCTCCAATGCCTCAATGTCGGCAGCTGGCCCTCCGACGTCTGCGGCGTTGCATCATCAAATCGTTTTTGATCCGTCTTCTGCTGGCGTTTACTTCGGGTACGGATACCCTCCTTGTCGTTCTTAGGTAAAATCGGCATGATTTTACCCCACATTTCACACCAATTGTTACGAGCTTAGAGTTTGTAACAATAAAAACTGCCGACTGAATTACCAAAATTGACACTTTAATTACCGAACATTAATTACAACTTTAAAACACATTAATAATAAATCACAATTCGCAGTTATATCGCTTCGAAGTATTCGCTTGCATCGCCAATTTAATACTGCCTTAGTCGCGGTCTGACTGGCCTTATGTTTAATGTTTGAGCACATACCGGTTCCAACCGAATAAGTGTAGAAAGTTCTCTCCTAGTTCTACTACTAGATACTAGATGGCGTTAGTAACATTAATTATGGCTTGCAACAATATCAATTGTACAACTCAATCTATTTTTAATCACTACATCTGTAATGTGGGAAGCCATGGAATGTAAATGGCTGTTAAATTTTATTTTGTTTTTAACTTTTCTTCTACTTTTATTTGAAATTATTCCCAAATTGAATGTGACTTGTGGGCAACAACGTTTTTGCCTACCCCTCGACTCTTACGAATGTATGCGTGTGCAGTGCAATCAGTTAAAGTTGTAGTAGTAGTAGTAGTAGTAAGAGTATATAAAAGTACACACACAAGTGTAATAATAATCCTATATAATCAAATTTATTAATATAATAAAGAGAGTCTTATATCATCATTCGTTTGTTTAACTCCTCTCCTAACATTCGCCCTACATGGCGACCCTGCCGAAGTAATTCGCGACGCGAATATGACACCCTCCGCCGTATTTGGAGTGGAACATTTTTTCTTTGTGCAACTGATGAACTAAATCAAGCTATGGCGTTCTATCTAGAGCTGCGCGACTGTGTACACGTGTTTAACAAAAAGTTAACGAAAAATAACATACAAGATGGGCGGTAAACAGACTAAAGAAGAGACCGTAATTGTGCAAAACGCAGTGGAAAGCAATAAGGCAGGAGTTGAACAATTACAATTTCACCTGACTACGAGTAACATTTTGCTGTCTATCATTGTGCTGGTACTTCTACTGGGGTTCCTATATTGCTTGTATCGGACATATAGGCGATGTCATATAAAGTGGATTAATACAGAGATAAACAGAAATACCCTAAGAAGGTCTATTTTTCGGCAACCACAATCCCCCACAAATATGGAAGAGGCAAGTCAACCAAGGGCGTATTATAAAGTATGACCGGCGCTGATCAGTGTTTCAAAATGGCGTTTAAGTGCGTATAAAATGAGTAAAAAAGTGCGTGTCTATTAATAGTGCAAAAATAAGGGTATTGTGTTTATAAATCAACGACGTAAATCTGGGACTCTAGCCTATATTACTGAACTTTATATTTTAAATTAAATCATGTATTCGTTGTACTGTCTTTAATCGTCATTGAACCGTATTATTACTATTTATTTTTATTAAATATTTCGTAAAATTATTTATAGTATACTCTATTCTACGTATTGGTGGTAAGTTATGAATATTTCTTTAGAACAGTTATATGAGAAATTAAAAGAAGTGAGAACATATTAATTAAAATTGGACCGAGTAGACGTGAAGGAAAAGTTTTAGATACTAAACTTAAAGAGGCCAATGAAATATTTAGTGACTATTCTAAGTTGTTAATAAATTTTAATAGTAAAGTAAAGGAAGGTAAGATTAAATCTACTGATATTCCATCTTATCAAACCTATTGTAAGAATTTTGAATCATTATATCAGGATATTATAAAATTGTGTAAGCCTGAGTGTGTACAATCTGAAAATCCGAGCAATATGGATATTTTCGATTTGAAAACGGCTTTGACTTTATTACCTGTTATGTCAGATGACGAAACAAGTGTGAAACAATTAGAAGACAATATTCAGTATTATAATTCTTTGTTAACAAAACAGGAATGCAAAAGAATTTAATTAAATTCATATTAAAAAGTAGATTATCTCAATCTGCTAAATTACGTCTTCAAGACGATTACTCTAATGTTGAAGACTTGTTTAGTGACATGCAGAAAGAGTTGTTGCCAAGAAAAGGAGCAGCAGCAATTCAAAATAAATTGCAAAAATTACGCCAAAATGATATGTCAATTGCTGATTATGGAAAACAAATAACAGAGTTATTTGTGGAGCTTACGATATCGCAAGCCAACGGTAATACCGAATATTACAATATTTTGAAAACTGTTAATGAAAAACAAGCGATCAAGCAATTTTCCGATGGCTTACGAAATCGTCGAATCAGCACAATAATTTCTGCTAGAAATTACAGCTCTCTGAAAGATGCCATTCAAGCAGCTCAAGATGAAGGGACTTCATCATCATCGGCCGCAGGAGAGGTGATGGGTATGTCGAGTAAGAAATTTTATTATCCTAGGAATTTTCATCATAATTCTAGGTATCCACGCGGCAACGGGCGTAATCGGCAAATGTTTTCACAGCGAGGACACTACCATGGAAACTCGCAGCGATCGAGTTCATGGCACCACTCGAACTCACGTGGCCAAGAACAGCGAGGACGATATAATCGAGGTACGTTTCGTAATTATCGCGGAAATCAAGGGATAAAAAGAAATGTAGTCAATCTTATTAATGAAAAGGAATCAACTTCAAATGAACCCCGACTAGATAAGTTTTTTCGAGAATAAACAAAATCATTTAATTTTGGGTAGTAGTAACAGCAATTGTTTTGTTCATTTACCAGATTCATCATGCAATAAAACTTATTCTTTCTTAGTCGACACGGGCGCATCTTTATCCGCCGTAACATATAAACATGCTATCGAATTAAGTGTGTCATTACATAAAGAGAATGTAATTATAAACGGTCTAGGTGGCGAGGTGCAAATAATCGGATATGTTTATGTTCCATTAATGATTCATGGATCTGTTATTAATCACAAGTTCTTTGTTTTTAATTCGTTACCAATTTCGTCACATGGAATTCTAGGTAGAGACTTTTTGAATAGATTTGGAGCATGTTTAGATTTCGAGAAAAATATTTTATCTTTGAAGTTAGGGTCAGGCCACACTTGTTTCTTGCCTTTCACTAATAATTATAATATTAACGTATTGGAAATTCCCCCAAGAAGTGAATCTATACATTATATTCAAACTGATTTTCAAACCGATTGCATTATTTGTTCACAAGAATTACAAGATGGTGTTTATTTGGCTAGCTCGATAGCGACACCAATTAAGGGAAAAATACCAATAAAAATGTTAAATGTTACCGAAAAATCAGTAACATTGTCAGGAATAAATCCTGCAATTCATGATCTTAACGATTATAATATTTGTAGTTTTGAGAAAAATGAGAATAATTCAGACCGAGTAAAACGATTATTTTCCTCATTAAAATTAAATAATTTAAATGACTTAGAAATTCAAAGTATTCGAAATATTTGTGCAAAATATGCAGATGTTTTTTATTTAGAGTGCGATAAATTGACAACAACAGATATTTACACTCACAATATTTTTTTGAAACCAAACGTTAGTCCAGTGTTTTCAAAACCCTATAGGTTACCAATTATTCAGAAAAAGGAAATTAATCGTCAAATTAGCAACATGCTTAAAGAAGGGATTATAGAACCTAGTAAAAGCGACTGGTCTAGCCCAATATTATTGGTGCCTAAAAAATTAGATGAATCGGGTAGTAAAAAATGGCGATTGGTAGTGGATTACCGTAAATTAAATAACTGTATAGAGGACGATAAGTACCCCCTCCCTGATATTACAGAAATCTTAGAATCTTTGTCTGGAAGTGTATATTTTACACATTTAGATTTATATCAAGGGTATTACAATGTTAATTTAGATAAAAGTTGTCGAAAATATACTGCTTTCAATTCTGGTCAATACCAGATGACGAGAATGCCCATGGGATTAAAAACAAGTCCCAGCTCTTTCTCGCGAATGATGAATTTAGCAATGTCAGGACTAAATAATGAAAAATGCTTAATTTATTTAGATGACGTCATTGTTTTTGGTAGACAACTAGACCACCATAATAAAAACTTACAGGATGTTTTTGAAAGACTTCGTTCAGTAAATTTAAAATTAAATCCTTCAAAATGTACATTTCTTAAAAAACAGATTTTATATTTGGGACATTGTATATCTAACGAAGGGATTTTACCTAATCCTGAAAAAATAGATACAGTATTTTGGAGCTGACTCCGTAGGGGTGCCTATTGGTGACCATAATGAAAGGTGAATTCTTTTACTAATATATATTTATTATAGCGAAACGTGCCATACAGTTGGCGGGCAACTAGTGACTGCCTGAAAAATCTTATTCACTACATAATATAGTTACAATACAACGTTGCGAAGTTTACATGTGTGTGCGCGGCACACCTACAATACTTCCCCCTTTACAACAATTGAATACAAAAAAAACTTAAAACTATACAATGAATATAAACTTAAAACTAACAACAAAAACTTGCTAATGCGCTTGTGCGCAGGGCTGTACGGAGACCCCCGCGAAAGGGGTGGCGGCCGCGGCGGGCGCGGGCACATGCTGCAGACTGGTGCTAGAAGCACCTATCAACTGACCCATATTCTGGCCCGATATCGGAATGCCTGCCATTAACACTTGATGACGAAGCCAGCTTTTGAACTTCTTATTAAACTTTACCCAAATAGTGTACAGGATTATCGCCCCCATAAAACTGGCTATCACATATAACCATGTTTGAAAATTATCCACTTTATTCTCTACAGTATTTTGAGCCTGAGAAACAATAACTGGTTTTTCTTGCAAATTACCCATAGTAAAAATCGTAAAACTTATCGCGCTAATGCTTTCGCAAAGGAAGTATTTCGAATGAAATTATATTAAATACATTATAACTAAACTAGCTACCTGGAACCTATATGAAAGTGCAGTATACGCAAAATACTGAACACGATGCTTCTACAATTACATTCAACTTAAATAATGTAACTTGAATATCCTGAATGAAAATATTATGCACTAGACAATGCAAATAATACTTTCACATCCATAGTAACTAAACCTGATTATCATTTAGACATGTAATTGTATAATATATATTTTATATTAACACTAGCTTATAAATCGTGAAGGTAACTTAACAATCCGACCACTTCGCGTTGTTTTCACGGTTATCGGGTTGCTCGGGCCGGGTAACAACGACGTCAGCGGTGTGGACGGTGGTAACGGGAACCGTACATGCGCAGGTGCAACATCCGCTGCGTTGTCAGCGTTACTTTGGCGTGGCGTTGCTTCGTTACCATCACATTCCTTTACTACATATGCAGGCTTTAATCTGTCGATAGAAATATGTACCTGTCTATCGGGTAATTGAATTAGGTAAACCTTTGGGCCCCTTTTTATCACGCGGTACGGACCGTCGTAGGGTGGTTTCAAAGGTTTACGTATTGAATCGTCCCTAACAAAGACATATTCACAGTTACGTAAGTCCTTGTGCACAAAAAGACTATGACAGTTACGTGAATCGTCGGATGTAGGCTTATAACTACTAATAGTATCTCTAATCTTATCCACTAAACAATAATCATTGACGTTACGGTTGTTCGAAAAGCTGTCATAAAAGTCTCCCGGTAGACGCAAGTTTCGTCCGAACGTTAACTCGGCGGCGCTAACCCCTGAGTCGCTGCGGGCGGCCGCGCGAAGCCCCAGTAATACTGTGGGTAGCTCTTCCACCCAGGACCCATGTGACAGGCGAGCTGAAAGTGCTGCTTTTAAAGAACGATGCCAACGTTCAACTGCGCCATTGCTTTGCGGATGATAAGGAGTAGTTCGAATTCTATTAACCCCCAACATTTTTAACAGCTGGTTAAAAAGACTACTCTCAAACTGGCGACCTTGGTCGCTAGTTAACTTTATCGGGCAACCGTAACGACAAATCCAACCTTCATATAAATGTTTGGCAACAGTTTCTGCCGTAATGTCTCGTAACGGAAAAGCTTCAGGCCACCTGGTCCTCCTATCAATTATCGTAAGTAAGTATCTATAACCATCTGGAGAGATCTCAAGAGGGCCAACGATATCGACGTGCAAATGCTCAAAACGCTCTACTTCCGGAAACTTAGATTCGATACCGTATGTCTGTTAACTTTAGAACGTTGACATTGTATGCACGTTTTTGCCCACAAAGAAACATCACGATTCATACTAGGCCAGAAATACTTTTTGGCTAACATCTTTCGCGTAGAACGAATTCCAGGATGGCTCAAATTATGTAAACTATCAAAAGCTAGGCGTCGAAACTTTTCCGGTAGGTACGGACGAGCTGTATCAGTAGACATCTCACAAAAAATAGACTTATTTAACATAGGTATAACTAGTTCCTTTCATCATCATCATTACAGCCTTTCACAAGTCCACTGCTGAACATAGGCCTCCCCCAAGTAATGCCACAAAGCACGGTCCTGAGCCACCTGCATCCATCGACTTCCTGCATGTCTTACCAGGTCGTCACTCCATCTAGTGGGGGGTCGCCCTACACTACGCCTACCGGTACGAGGCTGCCACTCGAGAACCTTTCTTCCCCATCGGTTATCGGTTCTTCGAGCTATATGGCCGGCCCATTGCCACTTCAGCTTACTAATCCGTTGGGCTATGTCGGTCACTCTGGTTTTACTGCGGATATCCTCATTTCTGAGTCTATCACGCAGAGAAACTCCGAGCATAGCCCTCTCCATAGCTCGCTGAGCGACCTTAAGCGTCCTCATACGGCCAGCAGTGAAGGACCACGTCTCAGATCCATAAGTCATCACTGGCAACACGCACTGGTTGTACAATCTAGTTTTTAGAGATTGAGGTATACCTGACGAAAAGATATGTCGTAATTTCCCGAACGCTGCCCAGCCGAGTTGAATCCGTCGATTGACCTCTCGGTCGAAGTTGGACTTACCTAGTCGGACTATTTGTCCCAGGTAAACGTACTCGTCAACAACTTCGAGCATAGTGCTCCCAACAACTACCGGCATAGGTGTGACATGGACATTGAACATGATCTTTGTTTTGTCCATGTTCATCTTAAGACCTATCCGTTGGGAGGCACTATTGAGGTCATTGAGTATAGTGCTTAAGTCCTCCAGCGATTCTGCCATAAGGACTATATCGTCGGCAAATCGAAGGTGAGTGATGTACTCGCCATTGATGTCAATACCGTATCCTTTCCAGTCCAGTAGCTTGAAAACGTCTTCCAATGCAGCGGTGAAGAGTTTCGGGGATATAACGTCACCCTGTCTTACACCTCTCTGCAGTTGGATAGGTTTCGAGCTCTGGTTCTGTACTCGGATAGCCATCGTAGCCCTACTGTACAAACACTTCAGCACTTCGATATACCAACAGTCAACTTGGCACCGCTGAAGGGACTGTAGCACCGCCCAAATTTCGACGGAATCAAAGGCTTTCTCATAGTCCACATACGCCAGGCAAAGTGGCAGATTGTACTCTTCAGTCTTCTGTACAATCTGCCGCAGGGTATGTATGTGGTCTATGGTACTGAAGCCTTTTCGGAAACCGGCTTGTTCGGGAGGCTGGAAGTCGTCAAGTCTGCGTGCGAGACGATTCGTAATGACTCTCGAAAACAGCACGTAGACGCGGCTCAGAAGGGAAATCGGTCTGTAGTTCTTTAAGAGAGCGTTGTCGCCTTTCTTAAAGAACAAGACCACCGCACTTCTGCTCCACGCCTCTGGAGTAGTGCCACCATGGAGGACGGAATTGAAGAGCCTCTGAAGGACTACAAGTACCGGTGTTCCACCCGCTTTCAGAAGCTCCGCTGTAATTCCATCCTCGCCTGGGGCCCTGCCGTTTTTAAGGTGCTGGAGAGCCATTCTAATCTCGCTTAGACTGACGTCCGGGATATCATCGGAATAGTGTCGGATAAGACTTGCTCTTGGATCGTTACTCACACTTGCGTGTGGCTCCAACGATGATGTGTACAGCTGCCCATAGAACCTCTCAATCTCACTCAAAATCTCAGGTGTCCCGGAAACGATGTTGCCACACTCAGTCTTCAGCTTTGACAGTTGGCTCTTTCTGGCAGACAGATCTCTGGCAAAGACTTTGGAGCCCTGGTTCCGCTCGATCGCTTCTTTAATACGAGAAGTATTAAAGTTGCGTAAGTCTCGCCGCATGCATTTGGAGATCTGTCTGTTCAGTTGCCTGTATGCTGTCAAATCTGTTGACGATTGCAGCCTCATCTCCCGTCTAACAGCCATGAGATTAAGAGTGTGATCGGAGAGTTTTTGTGTTCTTCTGCGGCGGGTCTTGCAGAACTTAGCTCCGACCGCATGGACAGTTTCCACGAGCTTGTCGTTCATATCGTCCACTGCATTGCAATCTTCTAGGCACTGGAAGCGGTTACGTAACTCGAGCTGAAAGGTTTCGGGATTCTGGATTAGAGCACGAGGGGGACGGAGCGTTGACTTCATTAGACGAGACCTCTCCAACTTAACGTTTAGGTTCAGTGTGCCTCTAACCATTCGGTGATCGCTGCCAGTTTTCACCCTTGCGATCACTGAGACATCACTGAACAGTTGGCGTCTGGTCGTCATAATGAAGTCAATCTCATTTTTTGTCGAACCGTCGGGGCTCGACCAGGTCCACTTCCTGTGGGGCCGCTTCTGGAAGAAAGAGTTCATCATAAAGAGTCCCTCTCTCTCCATAAAGTCGGCCAGCTGCTGGCCCCTTCGGTTCCGTTGCCCTACTCCAAATTTCCCTACCTTCAGCTCACCGCTTTCTCTTGTGCCTAGTTTTGCGTTGAAGTCTCCCATCAACACCGTGTAGTGGGTTTTGGAGGAATGTATGGCTCTGGAAATATCCTCATACATTTCCTCCACCTCCTCATCGGGGTGTGCCGAGGTTGGTGCGTAAACCTGAATGACCTTCAGCGAATACCGTTTGGTGATTCTGAGTATCAGGTACGCGACCCTCGTCGACACACTCCCAATCTTTACAACGTTGTTGACGAGAGACTTGTGGACGATAAATCCGACACCTCCTTGGGACAGATGGTCGCCCTCCCGGTGATAGAACAAGTTGCCGGACTCGAGGATTGCCGTGTCCTCCCCCTCTCTTCGGACCTCGGATAATCCAATAATATGCCAGCGCAACTTGTCTACCTCTTCTTCCAGCTCCAGTATCTTCTCGTCAGTCCTCAGGGTGCGTGCGTTATATGTTGCCAGGTCGAGTCGTCGTAGGTGGCAACCGAACCTCCACCGGAGATTCTTAGCACCCCCTGCCCCGCCGTTACCATGGTCGCCACCGTAGCCAGGAATAGCGGGGCCGCCGGGGACTGGGGGCCGTCTTTTTGTGTATTTGTTCATTGGGGGGTATTTGCCGTAGTTGCCACGCTTGGCGAGCGGGTTGGCAACCGCAGTTTTTTATTACGTCACAGTTGTCATCAGGAAGATGCTGCTGCCCACCTCCTGCCTGTCTCCCTCTGTCGCCTCTTACGACACCCACGGGAAGATATGGGGTAGTGGATATTCTTAACCGCCACTACACGGCGTTCTTTACTAGTTCCTTTAACAAAATATTATCGGTATTTAAACCAGACATAACATTCATGATATAACTGTCGCTACGCTGCTCATTTGCAATGTCATCGAAATTCAACGCAGTTGGCATAGTCACGGCTTCGATGCGCGATAAGGTGTCAGCTACGATGTTATTCGTACCGGTTATATGTTTTATATTTGTAGTGAACTCACTTATGAAAGCTAAATGTCTCGTTCTCCGAGGCGTTTCGCTTTCATCGCGTCCTACCTTTTGAAATGCAAAAGCTAAAGGTTTATGGTCCGTATACACGGTTATTTCTTGCCCTTCAAATAATTTCCGAAAATGTTTTATAGCTAAGTATATAGCGAGCAACTCGCGATCGTATGTGCTATATCGCTGTTGGGTGGTGGTCAATTTTTTTGAGAAATAGCCCAATGGTTTCCAGCTATCTCCTTCCTTTTGTTGCAAGACTGCTCCCACGCATATATTGGATGCATCAGTCATTAAAGCGAGTTCGGAACCCACTCTAGGGTACGTCAATGTAGCGGCCTGTGTAAGACCTGCCTTACATTGCGTAAATGCTTCGTTCGCACTATCCGTCCAGACGATGGGAGTCTTATCATTTTTCTTTGAGCTTTTAAGATATTTATTTAATTCTGTTAGATATAAAGTTGCGTTAGGAAGATGAGCTCGATAAAAATTGACCATACCGAGAAAACGTCTTAGCTCTGCAACAGTTTTCGGCTTCGGAAATTCCACAATTGCCTGAACCTTATCTTGCAACGGCCTGACGCCGTCGGTACTAATCTCGTGTCCCAAAAATTCTAGTTTAGTTTGTCCGAAACGACATTTTGCCAAATTAATCGAAATTCCATATTTATTAAGCCTTTTAAAAATAATTTCTAAATGTTGCCTGTGTTGAACTTCGTTGTCACTAGCTATAAGTAAGTCGTCTAAATAACAAAAGACAAAATCAAGACCTTGTAAAATGGAGTTCATAAAGCGCTGGAAGGTTTGTGCTGCTCCGCGCAAACCGAAGGTCATTCGAGGAAACTCGAAAAGTCCGAATGGTGTTATGATAGCGGTTTTCTCCACGTCACCTGGTGCGACAGGTATAAAATGATAACTTCTATTGATGTCTAATTTTGAAAATATCTTTTTATCCGGAAGAATAAAAGTAAAATCGTTCAAGCGAGGAATCGGGTATCTGTCGGGCTTTGTTATCGCATTCAGCTGGCGATAGTCCCCACAAGGTCTTATATCTCCATTCTTTTTAGGAACTACATGGAGCGGACTAGCCCACGCGCTCTTTGAAGGACGACAGATGCCCAGTTCCTGCATGATGCGAAATTCTTCTTTAACCTTTTTATACCTGTCCGGTGGCAACGGGCGCGCTTTCGCGTGCATGGGCGGGCCAGAGGTCTCGATATAGTGGACGACATCGTGTTTCGCAGTTTCTCGGAATGACGCTGGTTTAGTGATGTCCGGATACTTTAACAATAAATCCTGATATGGATGATTTACATCAATAGTTTTAACACTAGGTTGAGATACATTGACAACAGATGCCGAAACATTCAATTCTGTAGTTTTATCTATTAATTTACGCGCGTTTAAATCAACTAATAATTTGTAGTACGCTAAAAAATCGGCGCCCAAAATTGGTTGTTTGACATCTGCTACAACGAATTCCCAACGATAAGGTCGGCGTAAGTTTAAGTTTAACACTATTGTCTTGGTACCGTAAGTTGCGATTTCATTGCCGTTAGCTGCGTATAATTTATATGCACTACACTGATTTAGACGATCTTTTCTCGCGGCTGGTAAAACAGACACATTGGCACCGGTGTCAACTAAAAATCTAAGTCCGGAGTTACTGTCTGACACACACAAACGATTGAATGGAAAAACGGTACAGACCTGAAGACCCTCGGACTGTACCTCGCTGCTCAGTTTTCCGGCTGTGTTGTTTTCCACGCGCAAGGCTTCGTACACCTGTTGGCCTTTTCTCGGAACTTGTAATGGTAAAAGCATAAGTAGTTCTCCTTCCGGGGACGGCAGGAACTGCTACGGCGCCTGGACTGTGAACGACGCCGGTTGCGATCCGGGGCGCGGGACCGCGACCTCTGCTGATCGATCCGGTCCACGGTAGCCTTTATTTTAGCCACCTCAGCTCTCAACAGGGCCAAGTCATAGGCGGTAGTAGATGCTGGCGCTGGCACGGTGTAAGTAGCGGTGGCGGCATATGAAGGCCGCACAGCTTCCATGACGTTATCTGCAACTGCTGCTAGGTTGTCCAGGTCCTTGGAGTCGGACACAGTTAGCACGGCTCGGACTTGTGTCGGAAGACGACCCTGCCACAAGACGCGAAGGGTTTCATCAGGAACCTTGTCAGTAGCGAGCTCACGCATCCGCCGAAGCAGCTGAGATGGTTTCTGGTCGCCCAGCTCTAGCTCGCTCATAAGCTTCTCGATCTGCCTCGACATTGACTCCTCATAGATGTGGAGTAGCCGAGCTTTGAGTGCGTCGTACTTGTAGGTAGGAGGCGGGTTGAGTAATATGTCCGTCACTTGCGCGATAACCTCCTTACTTAGCTTAGACACGACCAGGTCAAACTTCGCCTCATCACTCAACCTCTGAGGTGCGAGGATAGCTTCCGTGCGTACGAACCATACGCGTGGCTGGTCCGTCCAAAAGTCTGCGAGGCGAGACTGTAGGGACACTGCATCTACCCCTGGCGCCATGATGGGCGGTTGCGCGGGTGGCTGGATGTCTTGAACGGGTGGCACGTTAACAGGCGGCACGTTCTGTGACGTAGGCGGAAACGGCGCACTCATGTTACTATATCTATTGTCCACTGATCACAACCACGCGAATATTGCCCACTACTGCATTAACATCACATAGACCACTTCAGTCATCTTGATCACGTCGGGGTCACCAGTTTTGGAGCTGACTCCGTAGGGGTGCCTATTGGTGACCATAATGAAAGGTGAATTCTTTTACTAATATATATTTATTATAGCGAAACGTGCCATACAGTTGGCGGGCAACTAGTGACTGCCTGAAAAATCTTATTCACTACATAATATAGTTACAATACAACGTTGCGAAGTTTACATGTGTGTGCGCGGCACACCTACAGGTAAAAAACTATCCTTGTCCGCAGAATGCCGAAGAAGTTAAAAGATTTGTGGCGTTCATAAACTACTATAGAAAGTTTATACCCAAGTTTGCTGAAATTGCGCAACCATTAAACCAACTTTGAAGAAAAAATATTAATTTCGTTTGGACTGAAAAATGTCAAAAGTCTTTCGAAACACTCAAAAAACGTATTATGTCCCCCCCAGTTTTAGATTACCCTGATTTTTCAAAAGAAAATTATTTCATTTTACAAACCGATGCATCTAATAAAGCAATTGGAGCAGTTCTGTCGAATAAAAATGGAAGACCAATAGCATTTACTAGCAGATCTCTGAATAAGGCTGAATCAAACTATCCAGTTATAGAAAAAGAGTTGTTAGAGATAGTATGGGCCGTCAAACATTTCAGACCTTACCTGTATGGGCAATATTTTAAAATCAGGACTGACCATAAACCTCTAGTATACCTATTTGGCATCAAAGATCCATCGAGCAGGCTTATGAAGTTTCGTTTGGTATTAGAGGAATATAATTTTGACGTAGAGTGTGTAAAGGGTTCAGATAATGCAGCTGCAGATGCGTTATCTAGAATCTGTTTGAGTTCCAAAGAGTGAAAAGAATTAAATGAGAACATCGTTAGTGTCATGACACGAGCAAAATCGCGAAAATTAAATAAACCAGGATCCTCCTCGTTGGACATGATACACACAGACTTGAGGCCTGATCAACCAAAAGTCGTAAGTAATCATGTCAAACCAGCAGAATCAGTGGAGTTGCGTATGGTTAATAAAGATGATTTGAAAACATTAAGAAAATTAAGAGTTATTAGTAAAGAAAATAAAGCATTTTGTTATGTAGAAAAGGAAAAGATAATTTATATTAAATATCTAAGTTCCGACTCACGAATGACGCGACGCGAATTTGTGAGGGAATTAGATGATTTTTGTAAGTTAATAAATATTAATGAAGTATGTATAATAAAGAAGGATGGTAATAAGGAATTTATTAAAAAACTGGTTGAAGTAATCAAATCTATGAATGATAGGACCGGTCCACGTGTATATATAATAAGTAATGTAAAAACGGTATATAATAAGGATGACAGAAAGGTGATATTAAATGACTTCCATCTCCTACCTAGCAGTGGCCATGCAGGTATAAGAAGGCCCTCCCCTACCCGCGGCATTGGCCTTGGCGGGTGGCACGCAGGCCTTGCTTCCGGCCTGGTGATCGGCTGGCTTGCCGGTCGCCGCACATGCATCACAGTGCGGCGTGGCGCAGCAGGTCGCCGATATGTGTCCGGGCTGACAGCAGCGGAAGCAAAGGCCACTGCGGTCAACCTCCGAGGCGCATCTCACTGATACGTGGTGCCCCACGAGACAGCGATAGCACCTCAGAGGTCTGGGCTCCATCAGCTTAACCTACGCTGAGACCCAGCTCACCAGAAGCCTTCGGTCCTCCATTATGGTTTTGATCGCCGTAACAGGGCAGCACACCGTGGCGGCATGCATACCCTGTTGGTCCGGGCGTATGGCGCCTGACCTGACCTGGTCAGTAGTGCACCCCCCGGACCTGGCGACGGCGGCCATCAACTCCTCCTCCGATACCGAGTCGTCCAGACCGATGATGCGCAGGTCTGCGCATCTGACGGGCACTCGGACACTCGGACACTCGAGCCTCGTCCGCTTCCAGAGACGCTCTGAGCTTCGCAGCCAGAGCGTCCGCGGTCGCGCCACTGGATTCCCCGGGGACCTCCAGCATACGGGCCCCCGTCTGGGTGACTTTGAGCCGGAGGCCTCCGGTGATCCCGAGCTCCCCGAGATCCACCGCCTCCTTCGCCTTCGCGAGCAGATCGCGGTAGGTAACGCCTACGGTCAACAATATGAAAAAGTATTATTATTGGCCTGGGTTAGATAAGGATGTAAAGAACTTTGTTAGGCGTTGTGACAAATGTCAGCGTCAGAAAATTTCGTTACCCGTAAGAGAGCCATTAGAAATAACAACGACAGCTAACACAGCGTTTGAAAAGATATATTTAGACTTAGTAGGTCCATTTGAAATTGATAATAATAATAATTCTTATGCTTTAACGCTACAATGCGAACTCACTAAGTATGTCGAAGCATATCCCTTAATTTCTAAAAAAAACCAACGAAGTAGCAAAGAGTTTTGTTACTAACTTTATTCTTAGGTATGGAGTACCGAAAGTAGTAACTACTGACAGAGGGAAAGAGTTCACCGCATCATTATTTCAAGAGGTATGTAAATTGCTTAAAATAAAACAATTAAATTCGACTGCTTACCACCACCAATCACTAGGTGCGTTGGAAGTGTCACATAAAAATTTAAATGCTTTTCTTCGCATTAAAATTGATAATCACCCTGAAACATGGAGCGACTGGTTACCATTTTGGTCGTTTGCCTATAATATGACAGTACATACACAGACGAAATTCAGTCCTTATGAACTTGTCTTTGGTAAAAAATGTTCACTTCCTAGTAATTTGTCAGTAGATTTAGAGCCACTTTATAACTACGATCATTATCCTTGTGAGCTCAAATACAGGTTACAATTGTCACAAAGAGAGGCAAGAAATAATTTGATAAAGTCCAAAGAAAAAAGAAAAATTATATTTGATTATAGGCTTGGTATAAAATACAATGTAAATGATTTAGTACTCTTAAAAAATGAGTCAGGTAATAAACTAAGTGATCTATACTCTGGTCCTTATAAAGTTGTTAAAGATGTAGCACCAAACGTAGAAATAATTAAGAATGGTAAAAATGAATTAGTACATAAAAACCGCACGAAATTGTATATCCAATAATAAATAAAACATATTTTATATGTTTTGTCTAAGTACATTTATTATTATTATTATTATTTCTTTCTGTAGATTACTTAATATTATGTAATTATAAATATTCTAAATTAATAAATCATTAAAAAAATGTTCTTAAAATAAATACCTTATATATTATTTTGTAATGTAACTGTTCTTAATATTTACAAAAATAAAATCTTTTAATGTATCGATGCCTAAAAAAAAATGTATCCTTGTATTGTCACATATTTTTTTTCTTTTGGATGGAAGGTGTAGTAGTAGTAGTAAGAGTATATAAAAGTACACACACACAAGTGTAATAATAATCCTATATAATCAAATTTATTAATACAATAAAGAGAGTCTTATATCATCATTCGTTTGTTTAACTCCTCTCCTAACATTCGCCCTACAAAGTAATGCATTACCATGCATTTTGAATTTAAAAGATAAAAATGACAGAATGAGATTTTTTAAATAAATTTTCCGACACCATTTGTCTATATTAATTATTCTGAAACATCTTTGCAAATTTGGTTGATTATTGCAAAATAACCCTGTATATATAACATTGGTATTGTTTTACTATTGTGTCTGAAAATCGGTAATCGGCAATTGAGGTGACAACCGTCGTATATTTTAACTAAATATTTTAATTAAAATATATTTATATTTTATTCCTGAAATTCCGAAAAATAATGTTTTATGTAAATAATATATTTCAATATTAATGAATATGTGATAATATATTTACAAGTTCGTTTGCCTGAAGTGATGACACGAAATAACGATGGCCGAATACTCGAAGAACATATTTTATTTTGCAACATTAATGCCCGGGAGAACTTTAAATAAATATTAAATGAGAAAATAGAACAACGTCACAGCGGTGACACTCCCTGTACGTGAGAGCTTAACCGCCGGTGACCTTGAGTCGAAGCGTGTAACGCTAGGGTTGATATCGAACCGAATTGGAATATTATAGACTTGTACCAAAGAAGATACATAGTAGGTATATGTTATACTCGTATATTATGTAAACTTATGTATTTGGGTAGTGAAAGATACGTTCATGTTTAAATCAACTTTTATTAAATGAGGAATATTAAAAATTCTGACAAAACCAAATATGTACGACAGTTAATGATAATCTTAAATAATTAACCAACACTTAGTTTTTCAGTACGCAATAATCAGTATTACCTACTATCCTTTAAAAATAATTTACTTATATATATATATATATTTTTGAATTTTTCGATAAATTTTTTAATTTTCATTATTATTTCTAACAGTTGCAAAAATTCGTAGCATACATATTTTTTTAGAAAATCCAAAAATATGCAGGTTTCCTGGGACATGGCGGCCAACAAATTGTTCCCTATGTGTTGAGGAGATAAGTCATTTCTATTTCTAATTAAATAATCCATAAATACAATAATGAACAAATACAAAAACTTTTTATAGATATCTAAAATTTCTTGACGTTCTAGTGGTATTTTTAATAATTTCAGTTAATGTAATATAATAAAATTATTGGCGATATATTAGTTTTATTGTCATGGTATTTCCCCATAATTCTTGTTAAGATCATATCGACTTTCATTAAAATGAGTTCACATATTTTTAGGTATCATAAAACATTATTAAAAATTAAACTAACAAAACAAGGGCCCTTGTTTTGTGCAGTGGAATTTATTTTAATTCTAATCACTTAAAATCACTTTCAGTAATACTTATACGTATACTATAATATCATTTATTTAATAACAACATTAATATTTATCAAAGCACATAAACCTAGTATACACGGCTATAAAAACTTGACGAATATATTCATATTAACTAATACTGACAAATATCGGTATTACTACTAGCCCTCGGCCAGGGCAGTCGGCGACTGCCCGTTCCACGCCCCGCGCGCCTCTCAAGGCCCCCGCACACATCCTGACACCCACACATAGCCGCAAGAGATTTTACGTGCACACATGCTTAAGTGTCGTTTCTTTTCGCGTAGTGTATATATTCTTTGACAACGTCAAAATAACAAAATCAATGCTCGCTACACTTCTTCTGATCCCAAGAAAACAACGAATGCCGCATTTTTATTGAGATGCTTGAGCGTTTTATTGAGATTGTCACCAAAAGAAGCTTTGTAACCATCAACTGTAAGCGGTTATAGTTGTAGGTCACTTCACACACTAGGTTCACTAGATGCAACACCTGGTGATTCATCGTACACAATATTAATATTAGATTGCTTTAAGGCGATAAACAAAGCTCGAGAACTAGGTTTCTCTTTTAATTTTCAAGATTTTGATTTATACTAAATTATTGACTTTTGAGTGATGTAGATATATTTTTACATTTTTAATTTTTTACATTTTCTATGAATATTATCGCTCCAATACAGCCGGATTTCCTACGGTGTCAAAATTGTACCGACGGTAGGTACTGTTTAAAGGTAAAAAGGGATTAAATATACACATTAAACGATGCCACAGTAAAAATATTTCGGCTTCACAGCCCACCGTACAAATTCATGACTCTTCTGATAATATACCTAATGACACAAATTTATCACTTTTTTCGAAACAATTATACAATTTGTATAGTAACGTACTATGTTAAAAGAATTTCCAGAGGCGCGAGGATGCAACTTGCTAAAGCATTATCATTAACTATTCAAAATTGTCTAACGAATTGTGAAAAAAGTTGGCTAAAATTATTTACATTCGCGTGTTCCCACTTTCATTTTAGTAAAACAATAAATAAATCAATTACGTCTCAACTAAAAGAAAATACTTTTCAAAATTTGGATTACCCGCTTAATACTCATTTCTCTCGACCTTATCCTAAATTTGATTTAAAAAAAGTAGTTGAATCAAAAGTAATGGACGGCGACTTAAAATATGCATCCCGTAATTTATTCTCAGATGACATCCTCGCTCCTCGTATCGCGAAACTCTTGAAGGCCTTCGTCAGAAACATCCTTTGGTCAATCATTCCCATAATTTACCGCTGCCTCCCAATACTTCTATGCAACCATTACAAGTTTCCGAAAAAGACACTTTAGACGCAATATTGTCATTTTCGAATGGCTCTGCCGGCGGCATTGACGGGATTACGCCTCAGCATCTCAAAGACCTTGTAAGCGTACTTAGGTAGCGTAGGTAGGGTACTTCTTAATGACATAACAAAATTATGTAATTTTATGCTTTCTGGTAATGTCAATCCCAATTTCATTCCCTACTTATATGGGGCAAGATTGTGTGCCTTCAAAAAAAGGATAACGATATCCGTCCTATTGCTGTTGGTTCTACATTTCGGCGCTTAACTTCAAAATTAGCTTGCAGGCACATAATCTCAAACCTTAAGACAAAATTTCAACCTAATCAACTGGGCTTGGGCACCAAAGGTGGCTGTGAGGCGGCGGTACAATCGGTGCGTACTTTCTTAACTAATTCCAATGCAGATGTTCTTCTGAAGGTTGATCTTAGAAATGCTTTTAACTCTATTGATAGGATAACGCTGCTGAAAGAAGTGGCTAACATTACCCCCGAAATATATCATTAAGTTTGGCAACGTTACAGTCAAAATTCAAACTTGTTTTATCAAAACCATATTATTGAGTCTGCTGTCGGTGTTCAGCAGATGATCCATTAGGTCCAGCTCTTTTCAGTTTGGGAATTCAACCTATTATTTCAAATTTAAAATCCAAGCTGAATGTCTGGTATCTGGACGACGGTACACTGGGAGGTAAAGCAGATGACGTCCTCAATGATCTTATTCCTGGTCCTGAACCAAATACAAATAAATGTGAAATATTTATTTCTAATAATTTATCTAATTCTAACATTCCTTAATTCAAAATTTCAATCAGATTTCTCCAGGAATCAAAACTGTTAATTCGGAATCGCGTTACCTGCTTGGTGCTCCGTTGTTTTTCGATAGTATTAAACCAGTTTTAAAAAGAAAATTTGATCAATTTTTAAATCACGTTCATAAATTATATATTTTAAACCCCCATATTGCCCTTACCATTTTAAAATATTGTCTGCTTGTACCTAAATTTACATACTTGTTACGCTCAAGTCCAGTCTGGAAATGTTCGGATATTTTAAAAGATATTGATAGTAATCTTAAAATTGCTTTAGAAAATATTCTAAATTTGAGATTAAGTACAATAGCGAGATGCGGCGGTTGCAGTTCTCTTTACGGAGATCAGAAACGACCTGTGGCAAACAAATGCTAGCATACCATTCTGCATTAACCGTTCTTTGTCCCTCAAGAGGAATAGTCGTAACATGGCCGGTTTTGGAGACAAACGTGGCTACCATTTTTTTTGCAACACTCCGTGAACGAACAATTTTTGTTGGCTTTAACTCATTTTCAAGCACCCAAACTCGTAACTGGTTTTTTGATTCGGGTTTGTACGCGTATATCTAGGATTCGTCACCTGATACGATGTTGTATACAGCATTTGAGGATCCTGCGTGGAATCCTTCGAGAGTTCTGACGCACCAAGTAACGCGAGCCACTTTTTGCTCTTCACAGAGCGAATGCGTTATCCATCGGGAAAACAACTTTTTTACACCTAATTGTTCATGCAAGATTATTTGTGTTTGACTCATGCCAATGTCTAAAGCTGCCTGAATTTCGCGGTGTGTCACATGTCGATCTTCCTCAATCAGCTTACGCACAGCATCAACGTTATATTGGGTGACTACAGTTTTTGGCTGACCTTGACGGGGATCATCACTGAGCTTGACACGTCCACGTTGAAATTCAGCAAACCACCATAAATTGTGGTTTTAGAGGGGGCTTCATCACCAAATGCATAAATCATCTGGTCAACACACTATTTTTGTGTTAAACCACTTCGAAAGTCATAATAAATCATCGCTCTTGAATTTTCTCTAGTCAATTCCATTTTCTCAACGGCTAAACAAGTTTGACAAAACCTTGTGACAAGACCGAGAATCTTTTTTTAAATAAATAAATGGTATTCGATTTTTAAAACCAAGGAGTTTTCAATTAAAAAGATTTTAATATGACAGGAACAGTGGAAATATTCCATTCCCGATACTTTTAGTGCAGCCTAGTATGTAACACAATTTTATATAATAAAGTAGACCTGTGCTTTGCTGCGGAAGCAAAGCAAACATGGCTAACGCTCTGTCCCGGCGAAAATGTCCCACTGGAAGTTAACCAACAAAAACAGTGGGATATTCCGTTGGTACGGAGTGTCCAGAAAAATTTATTTCAAAATTTCCATATTCAACAAGATCAGGCTCGCCTTCTAGCTGTTTCGACTAAGGAATCTAGCCACTGGTTACATGCTCTACCATCAAGTAATCTCGGCATATTGCTTGATGGGGAAAGTTTGCGCATCGCCGTAGGAATCCGGCTAGGAGTGGCAATTTGTCAACCTCACCAGTGCCCCTGTGGTAGCAGCGTCGATCAGTTTGGGCTCCACGGACTTTCATGCAAGAAAAGTGCAGGTAGGTTTTCCCGTCACGGTTCTTTGAACGAAATCATCTGAAGGGCTCTTGCCTCTATAAATATCCCCTCTGTTTTAGAGCCTGGGATATTTAGAGACGATGGCAAGAGACCCGACGGTATGACTTTGGTCCCTTGGGAGAGAGGTAAAGCCCTAGTGTGGGATGCTACTTGCGTTGATACTTTGGCGGCCTCTCATCTCAAAGGTACCTCTTTTAGAGCCGGTGCGGCATCAGAGGCAGCTGAATTTAGTAAATGGCACAAATATGAGTCTTTGAGAAATGACTACATATTTGTGCCATTTGCTGTAGAGACTATCGGTCCGTGGGGTCCACGTGCAATGAAGTTTCTAAAGGAACTGTAACCACGACTGGTCGTCGCTGCTGGTGATAAGAGGGCTGGTTCTTTCCTCGTTCAAAGGCTAAGTATAGCTATTCAGCAAGGAAACGCAGCCAGCGTTCTTGGCACTATACCACGGGGAGCAGGTCTTTTTGACGATTTAAATTTTTATTTAGATTTTCTATATTATAGTTTCTTCTTTTATATTGTATATAATTAGTTTTAATCGTAAATATTATAATTTTAATTAATATTTTAGTTAAGTTCTTTATTATAATTTTTGTAATATAAATTAAAAGTGTTAAAATGCTTATTGACACAACTGTATCTACATCATCAATAACTTTGTATGCGTAGCACTCTTTGCATTAAGTTCTACTTTGATTTTATGAGGGAATCTTTTACCTGGTAGAGCCATGCTGCAGCTATATTAGTAGTACCTATAGTTGTGGCACGTTTGGATCGGCTCGACCGGGGAAGGACCAAGCTCTCACACAATACCAGCGTAAAATAGCAGCTTAACGCTGCTGTGTTTCGTATGGTGAGTGTAGAGAACTGGAGATACCTTTTACTGGAAACGAGGCATTCTATTTCAGTTATCACGGGTGACAATAGATCTGCGGGTGCATTTTGATTCGTAGTCGAGGATAGATGTCTATGGGCCACAGAAACTACTTACCATCAGGTGGACTGTGTGCTGGCTTGTCATCCTTATCTTTTTATTAATTTCACAGCGGAAACGTTTCTGGAGTTATTTTATGACTTCTCTTCTTAAGCCAGAATCCTCCCTAAGGCATAGGTATAGTCCCGGTTCGGAGCAATAAGTTTCAAACTCGCTATACCTACTTATGTCAGGAATCACATCTTTGCCCGAAAATACTGGTCTTTTCGAGGGGCAGCTACTAGCTCAAATTAAGAATTTTATCAAAAAGGTCTTCCTAAGTATTGAGTCACAATTTTCTTTTCCTTAAGTGAAGAAAAAGATTACTCCTTTTTAAAAGGCCGGCAACGCACCTGCAATTTCCCACGTGTTGCAGTTGTTCATGGGCGGCGGCAGTCACTTATCATCAGGTCAAGGTCTCTGATATATATGTAGCAGTCAACTAGTTTAATTAGTATTTCAGTTAACAGCCTAGAGATTACATAGCATGGTCACCCTAATAACTTCATTCAAATTCAAATTCAAATTCTTTTATTGCATAACTTAATCTATTACATAGCATATTGTGGTTGGAGCTTCCTTTTAAGCAAAGGATTTGCTTGTACTAGGAAGCACCGCTCTTCCAAATAATGGGTATATAACATTAAGTTGAGGTGAAAAATAATAAAAATTAGTTATTAAATTCTAGAAGTATAAAATAATGCAGGCAGATTATTATTATATTATTGTACGACTTTAGAGTTAAAAAAAAAATATGGTGTGTGTGTGTGTGTGTGTGTGTGTGTGTGTGTGTGTGTGTGTGTGTGTGTGTGTGTGTGTGTGTGTGTGTGTGTGTGTGTGTGTGTGTGTGTGTGTGTGTGTGTGTGTGTGTGTGTGTGTGTGTGTGTGTGTGTGTGTGTGTGTGTGTGTGTGTGTGTGTGTGTGTGTGTGTGTG